>CM020034.1:4463766-5110225 GCA_009769605.1 Bucorvus abyssinicus | reverse complement strand
ACTGGTGACCGTTAGGGGCAGAAGCAGAGGTTGGGTGGGACTGTGCTGCCAGGACTTTGCTCTCCTGCCAGTGCGGAGCAGCCGTCCTTAGGCAGCACCGGGGCTGGAAGAGGAGAGTGGCAAGTCTGCCAGCACAGTGGGACAAGGAGGAGCTTGCTGGCAAGGTTAGCATTGGGCTGGAAAGGTTTTCCAGCTCTAACAGCACCTCTAGGATGCGAGGCCCGTGGTAGGGACCAAAGGGGCTGTGCCCATGCCTCCAGTGCCTCCCTGCAGCACTTGGAGGGAGCAGTCCCCTGTGTGCTGTCCTGGGACAAGCCCTCCAGCCCTTCTTCTTGAGAGAATCCTTTGGAGGCCACACTCCTCTGTGCAGCTATTTGTCTTGTAAGTGGGGATGGCTGGCTCTACGGGCTGCGTGGGCAGCCTGTTTATGCTGTTTGTGCCTCCCAAGCAGGCATGGGATGGTTTTGCCTAACAGAGTTGCTCTTTCTCCAGCCTCTTTCCTCCACTCCCAAGAGAGTTGTCTGTGCAACAGAATTGCTTCGCCCCTTCTCTTTGTTTTCTCTTCTTTTTTTTCCCCTGTCATCAGCATTGCCACAGCTGGTTAGGTTTCAAATTCGGCCATGCTGCAGCACTGCTACCCTGCCAACAACACGCACATGCACAGCCAGTGCTGTCAAAAGGGTCTCGGTATTTCCAAGAAATACTCTACCTGGGGGAGTTTAAATGATGTGCCTGGGAGGGTCAACACTGGTGATTCCGATCTTCATTCTTGAGTTGGCCGTTGGCTCTCTCTCCAAAACAAGAGCAATCGCCGTAGATCCACACCAGGCCCTCTCCTCTGTAGCTCATGCTCTTTCTCGTAGAAGGAAGTGACTGTGCAGCATGAAGTAAGATTGGAAGGTTAGGTGGAAGATCAGGTGGGAAATGGTCCCTGGGAAGAGCCAGCTTTCCGTCTCTCTCTCTGGAGACCTTGCGGTCTGGAGCAGGTTCTGCAAAGCACCATCTGGCCCAGAGCTGGCACTGACCGCGTTACCCACAGGCGCTGGCCTTTTCCAAAAATCACATAGCGGTGTAAGCTCAGGGCATGCTGTGCTCCTCATCCACAGCCAGTGCCGATCTCTCCTGTGGCTCCATCGTTTACTTAGGAGGCCACAGAGAGCTGTGTTTCCTCCACTTTTCTCACTTACCTCTCATGCCTGTGTCTATGGCCCTTGGGTAGCTCCTGTGCTCCAGCAGCTCAGACATGGGGAGAGACCCTGTCTCCTTGCTGTCACCGTGTGGCTCGTCAAGGTGACTTTGATGATGTGGATCCAGTGTTTCTGACTGTGGCCCCTGTTCCCGTATGGGTATAGTACCCAGCAGCCTGGCTCACTGTTTGAGAGATGCTGGGAGACCTGGCGAGCTGAAACGCCCAGGATCTCACATCACCTGTGTCAGGGACTGAGGACAGCTGAGTCCACAGAGGTGACACCATTGCAGCTGGTTTGTTTGGAAAGAGTTCCGGGCAGGAATTCACTTTTAAAAAGGGAACTTATTTAGGTCACGTTATAACTTTCTCCCTTGCCACAAATAATCCTGTCTAACAAGCGGATCTGTAAGTGTTTTAGGAACCGTGCTGCGCTGCTGCAGCGAGTGTATTTTTAGTCTGTGTAGCTGTTAGAGTAACACTGCTTCATTTATATACTTATTTGGTAGTGTACACCAACCCTTCAGACGGAAACATTGTCCAGATGTGCTGGGCAGGACAGGCAGGGCTGCTCAGCGGAGATGAGATGGAAGATTGCAGAAGGGACAGTGAGGACAAAGCCCCCTGAATTATGTCTGGGGACAGCTGCAGCCCTTCAACAGGCCAGCCCCAGAGCTGCAGGCAGCTGGTGCCCTCATCTTCTGAAGCTAGCGCTTTCTGAACTCTGTGCTGCCCTAAACATAAACTCTGTTTTGGGCCAGGGCAGGTTGCAATATAAATTTTTGGGGTAATTTGGTGCTAAATCATTCCTTAAACCAAACTTCAGCATCATCAGCTTGGTGCAGCTAGCACAATCCATCCAGGTACTCTAACATGTCACACGGCTCTTTGAAAGCTGCCTTGGTTCCTGCAGGTGTAATAGACGGGACTGCAGAAGGGGCTCCAAGTATAAATACTGTCTTCTGCCTTTCTCTGACCCAGTATCTCTTATAGAGGTGGGTGCCTGATCTCACAGATGGGCGTTTGAACATTCAGCTGACTGATACATGTCAGTACTGCTAAGGGGAGAAGGGGGACTTTGGTTTTATGGGCCAGTTTTGAGAATCTGGTGCTTCAAATATAGAAGACGGTCTTCATCGTCTTCAGTAACTTGTAACAGTATTTATTACCCTCAGCATGTTTGCTGAACAGTTTTGGTTTGGACTGCAGACTTCAGCTTTCATCAGCTGGATCTTGCAATATGTTTGCTTTTAAGAGGAGCTGCCGTAAACCCTAGAGAGCAGCACTGGGGTATGACGTTTCTGTTCCCTAGACCGAGCTCGTGCTGGGAATTCGGTACAGCCCGCGAGAGCCAGGGAGCCTCTTTGAGAAGGTGCAGTCAGAGGACAGCCACGCTTGGCACAATTACCTTTGCTGTGAATTTGAAATAGTCTACCATCTGAAGCACGGCTTTTAAACTTGTTAACAAAAAATTAACTGCAACACAGCCTTTTGGCCCGGGAAGGATAGCTTAAGCCTCAGGCTGTACCGTGTGAGAGACTGTATGTTCTGAACTTCAAAGAGCAATAAATCTATTTATAAATCCAGACACCTCTACAGGAGATCCATTCCTGTGTTTTCACTTATGTAAGCCCACAAAACACCAGTCACAGGTAATTCAGCGCAATAAACTTTAGAAATAATTCCGTGCTGGTGTTGCTGTGGGCTATAAAGCAGCCCTGCATATTGCACATAGGCAGTGCTGACCTTCCAGCCAGCAAACCAGGAGCAGCAGCAGCAGTGGGCAGCAACTTTGGGCCATCAGTGCTGCCTTCACAGACACCCCTGCCTGCATTTGCCTGCCTGTGAGGCGTGATGGCTGCGCACTCAGGCAGGACAGCACACGCTGACCTGAGCGTTGAGAGAAAGCCCTGGTTACGTACACTGAGCCCTCCAGAAATAAACCACCCCCAAGTGATGAGCTCAGTGTTGGTCTGGGCCTCTCTGGAAAACCCACCTTGTGCTCCGCTGCTGTCTCCCAGGTGTTGGTACTGATGGTCAGCCCCATGGGAGGGGAAAGGAAGGAAAGAAAGCCTGATTGGGCTGTTTTTAAAAGATGTGATACAGGAATCACCAGGCAAAATTATTGGCCTCTTCTGTGACCACAGGGTCCCATGGAGAACCTGCAGCTCTACTCCAGATATTGCCCACCTGCTGTCAAGGGATTAGGAATAGCGCAGCTGAACGTGTCCAGCTGCATCGCCTTTGGATTTAAACCGACCGACAAGGAAACATGGCACAGTTCTCGCTGCCGCCTGAGCTGTGGGCGCCGGAGGTGTGCATCCCTACCCTGTGGCAAACGTCAGCTCAAATCTCACTGGGAGGGCTTTGCCCAAGTCGCACTGCCTTGTCTTTGTCACAAGCGAAGAGCAGCCAGCCAGCCATCGCAGCTCAGCTGACGGGGGTTGGTTTCTTCGTGGGCCTGGGCTGATCGGTTGCAATCTACCCGAAGGGGCTCCGGTCTTGAACAGGCACCTGCAGCTCACAGAAAGGCAGGACCAGAGGGACCGTGAGCGACTGCGAGTGCCTGTGCAGTGCAAGAGTCAGGTACGCCAGGTCTTGTCTGAGAGGCGGTCATGCCGCCTTGCCTTAACAACTGCCAGTCACAAAGATCCTGCGGTCTCCTGAGGCAGCTTCGTCCAGGCCTTGTCTGTCATTAACATTAGAAACTTGGTCAAAGATTCTCTTGAAAGTTTATCTCGAATTCAAGCTGATCATTTGTAGTCCTGTCATGCTGTTGACTTACCCACGGTGATCCTCTGCAGTCCTCAAGCTTTTTCTGCAGTGCTTCTGCCCAGCCTCATTTTGTGCTCATGTTTTCCAGTTCTCCTGAGCATTGTACTTCGCTCTGGCCTTGGTTGAAGTGCATCCTAAAGATTTTGGCCAGCTTCTCTCTTTTATCGAAACTGCAGTCTAATCCAATACTCCAAAGTGGTTGAAATCTCTCCAGGTTAGCATCTTCCAGAAATCTTTTAAGTATGCTCTCTATTCCTCATCCAGCCCGTGAAACAGTTTAATGGCACCGAGCTTGGGATGGAGCCTGCCCCTTTGACAGTGAGCTAGTTTTTCCAAACATCAGAGTGCGCCAGCGGGTTCAGGTCACGTTTGCCTCTTGTTTTGCTGAGAGCATCACGTGGGCTTAGGCAGAGCACCCTCTGGGCTGGATGGGCCGGGCAGGGCCCTCCGATGGTGGCCAGCCATCCTGGGGCTGGCCCGGCTTTCAGACTGCTCCTTTCGGCGAAGCTGGCCCAGGCGCCCAGCAGCATCACCAAGCAGTAACTGCTGTCTTGGAGGAAAATCCCACCTCCTAGGTCAGTTTGGTGCTATTGGTAACCAGGGAGGCTGCTAGAAATGTCTGTGGTGGGAATTGAGCCATTCCCACTGCTGTCCTCACCTCTGTGAGATGAGACCCTTTGCAGAGGCTCCCTGCAGCAGCTCTTCATCAACAATACCTTCAGCCCAAAAGGGGAAGGAATCAGATACCTGTCTTTAAAGCTGAGCATCCCTCTTGGGCTAATTCACAGGCGCAGGGCAGGATTCAGGCGCTTTGCCAATGTCCGAGGTGGGTGGGTGAGTGCCCTCCATGCCTGCTGGCCAGAGAGGCTTGTGAGCGTGATTCCTCCCGGCTACCTCAGCTGCGGTGACCTCAGCAGATGCAGCACCTCTTGCACGGGGTAGCAGAGCCGTGGCTTCCTTAATCATGGTCCACTTAGTCATGAGGGGGACCTGTGTGAGCTCTGGGAGGAGCGGGATCCTGGCTGGCCGAGATGGGCTGATCTGGTTCCCATGCTCCGCGCTGCCAGCTGCGCAGCGCGGCTCCCTCCTGCGCATGGGCTGCTCTCTGGGATCGCTGTTCTCCTCCGTGTATGCAGTGCCAGGGAACCTAATGATAGCCCACTGTGCTGGCTGCTGCGGGCAGACACGGGAAACTCTGACTGCCTTACCGAGAGGTTTTCCTGGCCCTGGCTGCCAGCCCATCCCACCTCACCCACTTGTGGCTTTGGAGCACGTTTTCTCACATAGCCGGAGTCCTATTGAGTTGTCTGCAACGTGAGAGCTGAGGAGCTGCTCTCAGCTGCTTTCAGCTTGTTGTGTCACAGGGAGCCCATCCGGTCCTGTTTGCTCTCCCCAGCCCAAAGGCAAGGCTTTTACCCCCAACAGCTTCTCCTTGTGCCCCCAGCTGCCCCGTGCAGCCCCCTGTCCCGAGCACCACCACCAGCCGAGCCCTCTCCACCGTCCGGTCCTCAGCCTGTCGGGTGGGAACCAAGAGCACAGCCAGAGGGTGACAGAAACAGGTCGCCTGAAGGGGTGGCCTCAGAAGGGGTCCCAGCTGGGGACACAGCACCCAAAGCTGTGGCAGGGCTTTATCAGCAGCACCACAGCCTGGAGGGACAAGGCGCATGTCGGAGTGTTTGGGTCAGTGGCACAGAGACGTGAACAGCTGCTCCTGGCCTCGGCTGCTTGATGGCACATACAGAGCTTTTTCCATTTCATTTCTGCAGGTGGAAGCTGTGATTTCCCTTGCAGGCTCTCAGCCCCCTTAGCAAGAGTTTGCTCCTGCTTTTCATTACTCTACCAGACATACTTGATCTAATGGCTTCTACAGGTGGTGTGGGGCACAAGAGGGTCCGGCCATGGTTGTCAGCTGTCATCCAGAGTCAGAGTTAATCCAGGAAAACAGTAAAAATCAGTAATGTATATTGCATTCCTCCAATCCATACGCTTTCCATTAGATGATCGTCTATCCTCCTTAGCACAGAGAGAAAACCCTGCCGATGGCAGTCAGCGTTTCTGACTCTGAAAGGCAAGGATTGGTCGTGCCTGGAAATCCGATCTGGGCTCTCGCATTCCTGGACACACTGTCTATGCAGGGAATAGTCTCCCACCTTTAAATCCAGCCAGCAGATGCTGGCCATGTGCACAGCCTCTGCCTGCAAGCCCAGGAGCTTCTGCAGCAGCAGCCGTGCCCAGCCTGGGGCCGCGAAGGGGTGGTGCAGCCTGCCATGCCCTTGGGTCGGGGTCCTGTGTGCTGGCCTGGGTCTCCCCGTGTCCGGAGGTCTCGCACGGTAATGACCTTGTCCAATATCACCACAATGTCATGCAAGTACAGCAGCCAGGTCAGGGTGGTGGTGAGGCACAGTTAATTCTTTTGAGAGATCACATTTTAACTTTTCTTTATTAATAATCTGATGAAGAAATTCCTCTGGGGTCTCAGTGTCAAGAGGGTTACAGTATATTAAACCAATAAAAAGAAAGTGAAACATTCAGCTTGCTTAAATAAGCCCTGTCTTCAATCACCCCTACGCTTCAGTGGCTCGAAAAACAACAGTTCCGTAATAAACGTTACACAACGCAAACTCCATCGGTAATTATGTGCAGATGAAGGAGGGGGAAAGGAAAGCCTTACATAAATTTCTAGGTGTGACTGCACATGCCAAGCGGGGCCTGGGCCCTTTGAGGTGTCATACGCAGGCTGGAGCTGTGCCGTGTGGGAAGGAGCTCCATGTGTGGAGCTGCAAAAAAGGAAGAGGGTTCCCTCCTGCTGCCTCCAGCTTCTGCTCCAGACCAAAAAAAAAAGGTCCAGAAAGCTCTGCTGTGGTGCTGTTGGGTCGCTAGCTTGCAGGGCTAACACTGACATTTTTTCCCCTTACTTTTGCAGAGAACGTGATAAACGGGCAGGACTATGAGGTGATGATGCAGATTGACTGTGAAGTGATGGACACCAGAATCCTCCACATCAAAAGTTCATCTGTCCCTCCGTACCTCCGAGAGCAGCGCAGAAATCACACTGACACCTTCTACAGCTCGACTCCCTCCGTCCCGGAGACGCCCCACGTCCTGAGGGCTATTGTCAAATCCCTGCAGTAGCTCCTGTGGTGTAGCCTCTGCACCCGGCATGCAGCAGGTCCTGCTGCCAGACCGAGCCCCTTCGCTGGCAGGTCCCTTGGGCTCCTGGCACACCAGCACAGCAAGGCCAGACCCTGCTTAGCCCATTCCTGTGCCTGCTCCTACCCAACGGCCGCATCCTGCCCAGGGGTTACATAGCTAAGCTGGCCCCTTGCCAGGGATGGGCCTGGGGGGCCCACGCGGCACCCGACGCCTGCTGCCAGAGGTGTGCGTGAGGCACGCTGCTGCACTCATGTCAGCATCGGCAGCTGGTGCCCAGGGCTGGCGCAGAGGGGACACAGGCTGTCCTTGCTACTTACGCACCGTTCAAAATTGTGGGTTGTTGGGGTGGGGTTTTTTTGTTTGTTTTCTTTGGTTTTTTTGGTTTTGGTTTCTGTTAAACCACCTCGTGAAATGGGTGCTGAGGACTGGGGTCCCGTCCAGCGACACTGCTGCCAAAGCCCATGCTCAACAGCAGGGTTCCCTCCCTGCAGTGCACTGGGGGCAGCAGGAGGAAGCAGTGTCCAGCTGCAGCCCTGCACCCCCTGCCAGCCGAGGCCTGGCCCTCTGCCCCAGGAGCAGAGGCAGGAGCATCCCTCCTCTGCCAGAGCGGCTGTGCTTGGCCTGACCAGGTCAACCCCCTGCTCAAATCCCTGCAGCCTCCCTCGCTGCGAACCCTGAGGCTGCTGCCCAGGGTTGCAGCGATGCCATGGGACAACCCAGCCCCAGCCACCCGCCGGGGTGGTGGGATCCTGCACTTAAAGCCCCCACACACCCACCCACCCTTCCTCACCTACATGCTCTGGTCCACACATGGCGTTTGTCTTCCCTGGCTGCGTGGCAAAAGGCTGGGCCTTGGCCCAAGGGTGGTGATTTAGTGCAGCACACACATTTCTAAAGAGCGTGCTGATGGGGATTGTTGGTGGGGGGTTTTTTTTGTGGTGCTGGTGGTTTTTTGTTTGCGTTTGGGTTGGTTTTGGGTTTTTTTGTGTGTGTGTGTGTGGTTTGTGACACTTAATGCTTTTCACTGCTACCAGCCTATGGAGCAGCACTGGCCCTGCCAGGGCAGGAGAGCTGGGACAGAGGCACAGCACCTTCCTCCTGAAACAGAGACACGCACAGAGACACGCACACGCACCCATGCACTCGCTCACACCCACACACCCTTCCTCTGCCTTGCCAGCACTGACAGCCGCCCTCAGCACCCCGTTCGCCTCCCGAGCACTGAGCTACTGGACAGGGCTCTGGCTGCAGTCGGCTGCTGCAGGTCCCTGTTCGCTGGTCCCGAGTTTGTCAGCCAAGCCCCGGGCCGGAGCTGGGCTGCAGGGCTCCCGGCCGCTGTGCACCGCGGTGCTCAGCTGGGGTGAGACGCCAGCAGAGCATCGGCCTTCCATAATGACTTCAGCATGTTCCTTTTTCTTTTTCCCCCTTTGCAGTTAGCACAGAAGATGATGGGCTTCGGTTTGCCAGACAACAGCCTTTCCTTCATTGTCTGAACCTCTGGCTGACTGATGTGGGTTTTAATTATTATTATTATTATTGTTGTTATTATTATTATTACTTGTGTGTGTGGCTATCAGGAAATAAAGGTTGATCCTGCAGCAAGACAAAACAGCTCGGGGGCCGCGAGGAGGAGGGTGAGGAGCAATACACCCCTGTCAAGTATGTGCCTTGCAACACTAAGGAAAAGCCTTGCCCTTTGCCACGTAGTCAGCGTGAGCCGCCCAGGCCCCCCGTCCCCTCGGCGCTCGCGCTGCTGGGAAGCAGCCGGGCTCGGCGAGGGGCTTGGCTGCGCTCCTTGCACCAGTTCGTTTTCCTGGCCCCGGCCCCACCTGACCGTGGGCCAGCTCACACAATAGTCAAAAATAAAAACCCCGGCGGTGCCCCAGCCAGAGGCACGCAGCTCCCCCACAGCCCCAGGCAGGGGCGGCCGGCTGCTCTGGGGGGGCCGTGGAAAGGACCTGGCGGTGGTGAAAGGGCTGCTGGGGCTGGGGGGGCGTGGGGACTGGGGCAGCATCCTCAGTCAGCACCCGTGAGCTCCGGTGGTGGAGAGCACCTCTTGTCCTGTGTAGTTCTGTTCTCTCTGTCCCTAGCACTGAAGGCAATAAAATGGTTCTTTTATTTATTATTAATAATTATTGCTTTGCTTGTTAATACTGTTTTACTGAAGCGTATGACTAATAACTCCCTCCTGCTGCTGGGGAGGGGGTCACACTGCACGAGCTGCTCACCCAAGCCTGGGGAAGAGGAGGCCATGAGGGGGTTCTCACCATAGCCCCTGGTGACCTGAGGGCAACTGCAGCCGTGACAGAGCCAAGCTCTCCTCGGGGCTGGACGTGGCCACGCGTCCCTGGGAGCCAGCCTTGCTGCCACTTGGTGTGTAGAGCGGCACTCCGGAACCAAGCAAAACCCACCGAAAAACACCCCTGTGCCTTTCCCTGCACCCAGAGGGTGAACCAGCCCCAAAGAAAGCCCCGAACAGCTGCGGAGGTACTTGCTCTTTTATTATGGACAGCAGGTAAATACAAGGCGCTGCCGGCCGAAGGGCAGGGGCTGTGCCTCTGCGAGGGGCTCCCGATGGCCAACAGCCGGGACCAGGGCGAGCGCAGCAGTGAGGGCTGAGACCCTGCAGGAGACAGAGCAGCAGCGGGATGGGGAGCGAGGGTCCCCCAGCTCCCCGCCCAGGCAGCCCAGCGCCCGGCCGAGCAGAGCCTGTGCTCAGCAAATGCCAAAGGGGGCTATTTTGGGTTACAAAATGACCAACCAGAAGCCATCTACACGTATTTACAGCATCCCCCTCCTGCCGCCAGCTCGCTCCAGATGTCGGGCAGGGCTCAGGGTGCGCCTGGCCCCCCCAGAGCAGGTCACAAAGGGCAGAGCCCCAGCCGGAAGGGACGGTCCTCGGCGTAAGTGCCAGCACCAGGGGTTGCCGAAGCTGCACTCGCAGCCCCGTTGTACAGCAGGATCTCCGAAGGGCCTGCTGGCCATCGGCTGGAAAGATGGTCCTGAGAGGCAGGACATGCTCATGGGACACGTGTGTCCTCCGGGACAGGCAGACAGCAGCAGCCTGCTGGGACCTGGTGCCTGCAGCAGAAAGGCCAGCTTTGCACTGGGTCTGGGTCTCTTGCTGATGATCTTGAGCTAAAAACCTCATCAGGAGAACCACGCCTGGTCCACCTCCTCCTCCCCAGGCAGGAGAGCTGGGTCTGCCCACCCAAAGGAGGACCTCCTCCCCACGGGAAGGAAAATCAGAAGCAAGGTTACAGTGAAGACGAAGGGGATGGTTGTGGCCTGGGGATCGATCTACAATCCACCGTAAGAAACCAGCTTGAAACAAAACCCATCATTTACTCTTTGATTTGTACAAAATAACAATAATAACAATAAAAATAACAATAAAAGGTGCTGGTGGCCCCTGACTCGCAGTGCCCCACTGTGGCAGGGGGTCTCAGTAGGCAAAGATGACATGGTAGGTGACCTGGTGCCCATTGTCCCAGGCGTAGAGCAGGCGGTCCTTGGGGTTATAGTCTATCTGCGTGGTGTAGGCATACTCGTTCTCAAAGAGCAGCCGGGGAATGATCTGCGTGTTGGTGTGCGTGTCAAAGGCATAGGAGATGTTGGCGTTCCTCTTGTTGTAGCTGTCGACCGCATACAGAACCCCACAGATGACAAAGCAGTTCCCATAGAAGTTCTTCCGCAGCCCCGTCCGCCACGTGGTCTCCTTCTGGGTGCTGAGGTCGGCCGCGTTCAGCTTGCTCAACACAATCACCTCCTGGTTGAAGCCCTCGTAGCTGATGGCCGGGTAGATGACCCACAAGCCGTTCTCATCCACAGCAAAATCCACGTCCGAGTGGCCTTTCCACCGCCACGGGGTGGACTCCTCATAGGCCACATCGTGCAGCATGGCCCAGGCGGCCACGTACCGCTGCTTCAGGTCGTATTTGATGATGTTGCGCGTGAAGGCCCGGTTGTAGTAGAAGGAACCGTTGTAGACAACGTGCCCTGTCCCAATCCAGCTGTACGGCAGCTTGTAGGAGTTGCTCCAGCGACCTGCGGTGCAGAGACGTTTCACTGGCGAGACCGTTCCTTCGCTTTGGTGGTTGGCGGCCCTGCTGCGAGCGCCCTCTGCCCCCAGCCCTGCCCGTGCTCCCTCCCTGGCCACCGGCTGCAGCCTGGCGTGGTGACGAGTAAGTCCAGAGCCACCACGGGCAGCCTGACCTGCCCCATGCTTTGAACCCCACACACCTGGTACCAGCACCCAAGAGGGGAGGGTCCCTGGGCAGAGCATCCCCCCACAGGGCAGTATCCCGGGGAATGGGGATGCTGCTCGGACCGGCCAATCAGTGGCCAGAACAGCATCAGGGATGGCGCAAGCCCACCTTGCTTGAAGTTGTCGAGGTTCCTGAACTCCACCAGCGTGTTCCCATAGTAGTAGTTGGTGACGTAGATCCGCTCTTCCCGGGCCAGGGGGTCCTTCATCCAGGCCCCCTCATTGCGCCCATAGGTGTTCTGGGTGGTGGGCCCCGAGATGGTGGACAGCGTGTCCTTGCAGCGCCCTGTGTGGGCAGAGAAAGGCTCGCGAGGCCCGAGGCAGGGCAGCCATGCCCTTCCTGCTCTTGCTGGGGGTCGGCGGGCATCACCCCTCTCCAGCCCCTTGCCCATCCAGCAGGTAGCCCTGTTGCCTCAGCCTGGGCTCGGCCTCACAAGGCCCAGCAGCGCTGGCCAGATCCTGCAAACAGCTCCCCACAGCCTCCGCCGTGTTCCTCAGCTGGGGCTCCTGTCTGCCTGGGGGTCATCTCCAGGGAGACCCTGCCCAGCCCCTCAAAATGGGAGGAGACTACAGCAGGTTCCAGAGTTAACAAGCAAGTAACCCTGGTGCCCCAGCACGGTGCTGTGCAGCCACCATCTCCCTGACATCTCCCACCCATCGCCCGTGACCAAATCCAGCTGTGCCGCACTTAGCAGGACATGCCGTGGGCACCAGCCAGCCCCCGTGTGCACAGCTGCATGGGTGCAAGACCTGCAGGCACTCACCAATGATGTTCCTGATGTCCTCCTCCTCCAGCGCCTGCTTCACGGAGGTGGGGTTGGTGGGGCTCATCGGAGTCGCAGGGGTGCTTGCCTGTCCCCAGGCTCCTGGGCTGCTCTCCGGGTCAGTGCTCGTGCCCACATCCTTCGGGGTCCCAGCAGGGGTGACCACAGCAGGGCTGAGGACGGCAGTGGCAGCTGTGGGCAGGCTCTCCGTGGCCGTGGGCACCACTGTGCTGACCAAGACTGCTGGCAGCGGCAGGGTCCCGGTCTCTGCCAGCCCCGCCGGAGCAGTCGTGGTCTCTGGGGTGGGGGTCAGCTGGCTCAGAGCAGTGGGGTCTGGCGTGGGCCCCACGGACACGGCAGGGGACGAGGGCGCCGTGCCCGTCGCGGCAGTGTCAGCAGCTGGTGGGGTGGTGGGGTCGCTGCCAGGTGTGGGTGGCCATCCCACTGGGGAGGGCTTCCTCACGCCCTTGCCCGCCCTGCTGCTGGGCCTCAGGAGCTGGTCCTCGATCAGCAGGTCCATCGTGTTGTCCCCACTGAACAGCTCGTCCGCTGCCAAACACAGGCACAGGCGTCAGCCCCGCAGCGAGCAGGAGCAGGTCCCCTGCGGCCCCTCTGCACCCACCCCACCACTCTGGCTCCTCCGCCCGCTCCTCCAGGCTGTCCCGTACCCAATCTGCCTGGTGTCCCTCTCAATTTCCAGCCGGAGAAGGGCTGTGTGAACTGCAGGGGCTGGCGTGCCCACGTTAGAAGGTCAGCGAGAGACCCCCATCACAGCCACGTCCACCAGGTCAGGCCGGGTAGAGCTGGGGGTGACAGCGATTCGGTCCTGCCAGCCCCCAGACACGGGGCAGGATGCAGGCGTAGCTGCAGCGCCAGCCACATGCCACCCACCCACCCCGGGCTGCCAGCGCGGGTGCCTCACCCATGGCACAGGGACCCCTCGGGCTCCCCTCCACCACGGGCGCCCTTCGCTTCTCCTCACCTCAGGGATCTCTCGAGCTGGCCAACCTCACCGCTTCGCAGAGGGAGGGCACTTGCCTTGCTCGCCCGTGCTGCCAGGCGCTGCCAGGGGGCTCGGCCCCCTGCTCTCACAACGGCCGCAGCCGAGCACCACCCTGATGAGCCAAAGACCAGCCAGCAGCAGCTCCAAGCTGCCTCCCACCACCCCGACCACTGCAGCAGCCTCCCGGGATGCCACCGGGCAGGCAGATCTGCAGCACCAACACGTGCAATAAACCTGCATTTCCTTTTGGAAAAAAAAAAGCTGTGATCCGTTTCCTCAGCTCCTGGGGATTCTCCACAGAGTAACAACCCTGAGCCCCCGCAGGGCTCAGAAGCTGCACAGCGGTGAGGGACCGATTGGTGGGACACCACCACCTCCTGCCTCCAAGCCCTCCTCTCCGCAGTGACCCCGCGTGTTCCCAGCGGACGAGGCAGGACTCGGGGCTGGACGCTGGCTTTGCTGCAGGACACAGCCAGCCATCCTGCCGGAGACGGCTGCAAACCCAACTCACGCTGCTCCTCGATGTCGTTCTCCGACTCGCTGGACTGAGCTTTGTAGTAGGTGATCCCTCGGACAATGGTGGGCTTGGAAGGAGACCGGCTCCTCACGCGCAGCTTCCTCTGTAGGAGCTGCTTGTGCTTCTCATCCTCCGGAGAGAGTTGCAGCTCCGAGAGGGACTCAACAGAGTTGATCTGCTGGGAGATGGTTTCATCCTTCAGGAATCTTTCTTCGTATTTGCCCTGGAAGAGATGCGGGAGGTTGTTAGGGATGGGCCAGGGCAGTTGCATTTTGGTGGACAGGGCAGGTCAGGCTGGCCAGCTGAGTGCTGGGTGGGACGCTCTGTCCTCCCTCCTTTCTCAGGGTCACCCTCCATCCCTTCTGCTGCCGGAAAGCCTCCAGGAGACAGCAGAGGTGGCAGACCAACATCCCCTCTGCCTGACCACGGTGCCACCCTGCAAACCTGGGTCCTGGTGCTCAGTAAGGCACAGACTGTGGACACAGGACATGCAGGGACCCCAGGGTGGCGTTAGCAGAGCACACTCCTCGCTGCCACTGCTCACCACACACCCGCCAGACACCTCCCTGTACGCCGGGGACCAGCGTTGGCAGCTGATCATCCGTGGGGAGCATGCAACGTGCACTGAGCTTTGGTAGAGCCGAGAGGCTGAAGGCACCTTCCCAGCAGGAGCAGGAAGCCCCTGGGGCAGGGACCGGGAACCCCGCGCTGAGGCAGCCACCAGCTGCCGCAGCTCATGCCTGAAGGATTTCGTCTCATTAAAGGAAATCGGAAAGACGGCCCGCAGGTTGAAGCGGTGCCCGTTTGGCTGAGAAGAGCAGCCCAGGGTTCCTTCACAGCCCTGCTGCAATTAACAGTGAGAAAAAGGGAACGGTGGGAAATGAGGTCACTCGGGGTAATAAAAGCCCCGCGCTTCGCTCTCCTGCCTGGCCGGGGCTGGCTCCTCTCCAGCGGGCAGCGAGCCCCTGTGCAGGTTATGGCCCAGGGAGCAGGGGCACAGCAGCTGGGAGCGCTGCCAACCCACGGGGCACGCGTGGGAGCCCACCCTTCTCCTCGCCACGGCTCGGGGAGCTCACCCCTTCATAGGACCCACAACGCCTGCTCTTGGTGCCGGGGGGGGGCCTGTGCAGGCTGTCCTCACCCCAGGAGCTGAGCAACCCTGTTCTGAGCTGGAAACGGTGCAGCAACCGTAGCCCCCTCCCCAGCCACCTCCCTTTGACCCGCAGCGGGGCCCCTGAGGTGAAGGCAGGATGCTACAGAAGCCATCCAGCAGGGACCAGAGCAGCATGAGGCCACCCTAGATTGCACCACCAAAGCAGCAAGGGGGTCAGGATACCCTGGGTGGGCATTTTCCCAAATACTCCTCTCACCCCCTTTCTGGGGCTGCACAGAAACTGCTGCCCCAGGCAGAGGGCACCCCCATGCTGGGCAGACCCTGCAGGGACCGCCGCAGTCTGGGGCTGGTCGCTGGAGCCAGCGGGATGCCCACACCTCTGTCTAGAGCCTGCCAGGCGCAGGGGCTGGCTGGAGACGGGTAATTGCCCGGAAGGGAGGGCGACAGGCTGTCCCTCCAGCGAGCCCCCAAGCTCTGCTAATCAAAGGCTCCGAGTTTCCCAGCGCTTCCCAGCCAGCTCCACAATGACATCACTCTTTCCGAGCAGCACGGCCGCCGCTGACCTCGAAAACCAACAACCCCGCGGGAAGGGGGGAGGCCCAGGGAGCAGCCTGCCCCTGCTCCCTCCTACATGCCGGCAGCAGCTGGGCTGTGCCTAGAGAAGCAGGCTGGAGCTGGAGGCACGGAAACAGGATCAGCCAAGCCGAGAAGAAAATAAGCCCAGCCGGTGGCCTGCCGGGGGCTACATCCAGGAGACGCCCTCCAGGCTGGCTTGTACGGTGGCGGTGACCTCGGGCTGTGCAACCTGCTCAGGCGGTCAATACCTCTGCATGCATGTAGGCAGCCTCGGCGTCGCGCTGCAGCGAGCTCTCAATGTCGGCAAGGCTGTTGGTGATGAGGCTGGAGCAGTTCTCCCTGCCCCTGCGGTGGGGATCCTGCAGAGCCTCCTCCACGTTGGCTCCTGCCCGGTGGCCTTCTTGTGTGAAGTTCCTGGACATGCCCTAGAATGCACGAGAGGAGAATTTACCCCATGTAAAGACAATGGATGCTCCACGGCCCCCAAACCACAGCCAAGGAGTCAGCAAGCTCTGTGCTCCCATCCTGAGCTCAGCCGGGTTTCTCCATGGAGCTGGGCACTTCAGCTGCTAAGAAGGTGCCCCTGACCCCAGCGGGATCTGGAAACCCCATCCCTGGCATGCACATCCCAGATCCACTCTTTGCCACAGGGCCCATGGAGCGGGAGAGTGGCCTTGAGGTTCTCCAACACCCGTCTTCAGCCATGCTCGCTGGCTTACAGGAGGAAGAAGAAAGGCAAACGAAAACGTCTAAAATCCCAGTCTTGTGTCCTTTGCCTATGGCAGCAAGTTCATCTCCCGTTTATTAATCTCACCTTCCTGGCAGGCTCCCAGCCCCCAAAGCAAGTCGTTGAGGGTGGCATCCCACTGGTCTGTTTTCTGTTCCTCTGGTCCTGCCCCGCTGCCTGGCCACTCAGCGCCTGCGGTCAGGGACTGCTCCTCCCCACCACCCTCTGCTCCCACAGAAGAGAGGGACAACTTGGGGAGAGAAAGAGAGCCAGTGACCCTCGGAGAGCTGTCCCGGGACCAGGAGGAGCTGGGGCTGCCTGCAGCTCATCGGTCAGCCCAGGGCAGGCAAACCCCTTTGTATCCAAGGGGTTCTTGCAGACTCTGCTCGTCTCCCCTTGGTCTTTTACATCTTCAACGGCAACTGCTTTGAATAGGTGGCACGTCAACCAAAGCATTATTCACGGAGACTGGGAGCGGTTCCCCCTGATCCTTCATCTTCAATCTGTCCTGCCATTAATTTCCCCTAAGCCCACTGCGACCTCCATCTGTGACCTCAAAAATCACCAGCTGATGCAACAGCTGCGAGCTGAAGACAAAGCAGAGAAGCTGCCTCGCTAGAGAAGGCGCTAGCTCCGTGGACCAAGTATTTGGGGGTTCCCTCCCTTTACCAACACCGCTCGTGTAAAATGCCTTGTTACACTGGAAACAGCTCGCAATACCTTCTCGTCTCTGCAAAAATACCATCCCAAGCTCAGTTAACCCCCAGCCCCCTCCACGGGCATCTGAATTCCCAGCCTTCTCCCAGGGATTGCGAGTCGCAGATTTATCATGCGGTTTTGTGGCTGAGGCCAGTAGCGCACGGACTGTTCAGCAAGCCTTTTGCTGTGGTAAGAAAAGGAACGGGGCATCTCACGATGGTCTTCCAGGAGCAGCACAGGAGCAGAAGCGGCTTTAACACTGTCCTCCTTTGGGGAGGACGACTGATTCCAACAGCCTTGTACCCTTATCACTTATCCTGTGTGATGTCTGGCTTATGACCTGCTTAGGGATAGAATCTGCCTCCCCACTCAAGGGGAGGCACCACCAAAGCCCAGCCCGTGATGCCGCCTGAGGCCGCTCAGCTGCTTTGCCCAGGAGCAGCTGCCAAAAGCACACCCGCCTGGGAGGCTGATGCTTTGAAGCCATGCCAGGCTCTTGTTCAGCATCTCAGCTGTCCGTTGTATGCGATCCCGTGGTTGATGCAGGGTGTGATCCTCCTCCTCCTCCTCTCAACAGGAATGTAGCGCTAAGCCAGCAGCAGGAAGCCTCTCACACCTGCTGCCTGCACCAGCTCTGCCCTGCCCCAGCGGCACTGCGGACCCCCCATCCAACCCAGACCTCTCCTGTCCTTCTCCATCCCATCCAACCGCCTGCAGGCAGCTTCAGCTGCTTGTTACATGATCCTGCAGCCCCGCTTCTGGGAAATTAAAGTCCCAAATCTGCGAATTTTCCTCTCCTACACTTTCACTGCTCCATCTCCGGCCAAGCTACTTCAGCCAGACTGAGCAGAAATCCCATCTTACGGCGACGGGCGGTGAGCAGAGCAGCCATGCCGCAAGGTCACAACGAAATGCCCAGACATCAAGTGCCACCAGCACTGCTTGCGCTGAACCCCCTGTGCAGGAGCCAGCTGGTTGACGGGAACGCTTTGGTGCGGTGATCCCTCCACGCAAAGTAATCCCTTGTGTTGTTTCTCAACACCCAAACTCCTAATGCTCTACCTTACCTTAGCCTCTGACTCGACCCTCAGCAAGGTCTTTGAGGAACCTGCACTCCCCACTCACTGGCCTGACGTGCTGTGTCACTCTGGTCTGGCCCATTTAAAAGTGTCTAACAAACAGCACCATTTTTAGCCAACTAGTTTCAGGGTGAGACAAATTCATGGACCATAGGTCCATAAATGATACCAAAAAAAGCCTCGTCCCCTCCATCCTCCCTAACCCAGCTAACTGTGGACGTTAAGTATCGATGGACCATTAGTCTGCCCCGATGGGACCCTTTCTGTTCACCGCAGGACACCCAGCTCACCATGCCATGGGACAGGGCTCACCCCACCACCAGACCTGTGGCCACCAGTGCTGCAGCGGTGAAGCTCCCCACAGGGGACGTGTGGCACGGGGCTGGCGGCACAGCTCTCGCTTGCCCTCACTCCTCTCCCCTAATTAGCAAAGGCTCCGTGGCAAACCCGAGGAACGACTGGAGAATACGCTAAACCACAGGGAGAGGGTGGGACTGCAAACAAAAAGTGGGTTCTTTGTTATTTTCAGACTTTAAAACCCTTTTTCCCCGTTTTTGGTCGATCGCTGTGCTTGGAAACGCAGAGCCCCCCAGGTAAGCACGCTCCTCTCGGCTGTCTCCTTCCTGACCCCTGCCTTCCCAAAACACTTTGCAAGTGGAATCTTGGCTTTATAAACCACCGTCTCTCAGCTCCTGGCTGCAGATGAACGGGACTGCTCCACTCCGACAAGAATGCGGGATTACTGTCCCAGATACGGACCACGGGAGAACACTCCAGTATTTAATCTGGCAACCTGTTGCTACATAGCTGAGCGCAGCTTAACAGACTGCAAACCCTGCGTTGTGCTGGCCAAAGAAATATTAAACTGTAGGGAAGTGAAAATGATTTCTTTAGAAGTCTGCTCTAAAACCATGGAAGGTACTTTATCTCTCTTCTTAGCAGTGTTGAGGAATCGGCTCTTTTTTTACGCAGGCCAAAATGCAACGTGGTCCTTACGGAATCTGACCTCCTTGGCTACCAGCAGTCCTGGTGAGCACCAGCCCTGAACCTTCGTTCTCACGTCGAACAGCACAACAGCTCCCGGCTGAGAGCAGCTACCACACCAGCACAGATGTGAAACCGAGAGGAGGAAACGCTAACAGCCGGCCCTTCCAGCCCCAAGGAGATGCTGGACCTGGTGAGGCAACAGCTGGGATCCCACGCGTGAGGCTGACGGGATGGCGACACGCTGGGCACTGCCTGCGAGGAACGGTGGACGGTCTAGTCTGGTCTGGTCTAGTTTCAGACAAATAGTTAATTAACATTTCTTCCAAAAGGAACAAGGGTCTGAATGCACCAAAGGTATCAAGAACTTGATCTGAGGCAGGTCCCACCAAAGGTGACAACCTCATCTTACCTCCTCAAGCTTTTCCACTCGACCCACCAGCTTGGTTGTGACCGAGTGCAGCTTCAGAAGGTCCAGGCCATAAAAGGCACTTTCCAGCATCTCGACGATGGAGGACAGCTGCAAGGCAAGGGGAGCACACCATCAGCCAGAGGCACTTGGTCCCTACAGCGGAACAGTCCAGGGCAACGCACGCCACTGAGTGCAAGAAGGTGTTCCCTTACGCAGCCCCGCTGCGGTGCTGCAGCACGCGGAGCAACGCATGGCACCTCTGCAGGGCTTCGGGAGCACGCGCTGGGTGCTGGGGAGGAGTAAGCAGAGCAAGGAGAAGCACGGCCCTGCCTGCCAGACCTAGGCAGGCTCTCGCAGAAGCCCAAAGGCTTAGCTACTCCACCAGTGATGCGACTAACAGAAAAAGAGAACAGCAGCTCAAATAAAAGTGAGGCTGAGTTCATGCTATGCCATGGTTTTTTCACCTGGAACAAGAAGAAACTTGTTAAAAAATTTTAAACTGTTCACAAATGCATGAGTGAAGCAACTGGAATTCAATGCCAGCCTGGCAGCAGTTTGCTTCCCTGGAGAACAACTTCATCAGAGGGATGCTGCCTTCTCCTCCAGCCGTTTCAGAGGCGCCCTGCACCTAACTCACCCCCTTCCCGCAGCCAGAAGGGTTGCCTCCCCTCGTCCTGCGCAGCGTCAGCCCTTGCTCGCTGCTCTTGCGGATCCAGACAGCCATGCCCTCAGTTCTGCATTTTGTACGGTTCCTGGTGCTCAGCAAGGCACGGGCTGGTGAGAAGGGCTCCCAGGCCATCCCCACCCTCGGCTCCCACACACGCCTGCTCCCTCCAGTCCCCCGTGTCTCCACATGCCCAGAGCGGTGCTGCAGACCTTACAGAGCCGGCACATGAGAAGTATTTTCAATGCATGGGAGCTACTGTAAGGCAGTAACATTTTCTCCCAGCAGCTACAGACTGGTCGACAGAGCTCCATAAACGTGGGAGAAGTACAGGCACCACTGCTGGCAGCACTCGGAGTTTCCACCCTGGCCTCTGCACACTCCCTGTGGAGCAAAGGGAGGATTTTTTTGGGCCAGATAAAATGGCAGCATTAAGAGTCAAGGACTGTTTTATGGCTATGCGTCCACTTTCCACCGAGAACTGGACGGAGACAACCGATACAATGCACACGATCTGCCAGACAGCCACTGGAGACATGCGCTTTCCCTCCAGGCTGGATCCTTTCCATCAACGCACAAAGGTTGCAGACTTTACTAACCACTTTCCAACACTTCCTGAACACAGCCTCCTTGCACCCAAGACCCCCACAACACACGCTGTGCCTCCAAGCAGAGGAGCTGCCTGCTGCGATTTCACAAAAATAGATTTAGCTAGCCCTGCCAACACCAAGCTGACCCTCCCCAGAACGCCGTACCGATGCACACACCAACTCGTTGTTTCCTTCCCTTCACTCGCTGCTGACTTTGGTTCTCGCTGTCTGATGGTCCATGCATTCCCGTGAGACCTTACTAAAGGCACGGATGGGACTGAAACCTTCGTCTGGGATGCCCAGTGCAGCCATTCGGCATTGCGATGGGGTGCCCCGGGGCTGCCCCTGCTCCCTGGGCTTACCTACTCCCTTCTTCGCCAGTTCTCTCAGGGACTCATCCTCCAGCCCCCCCATCACAAGGGAGGGCTCTCATTGTGGGGCACTTCCCGCAGCTCTCCCACAGACTGAGTACCGGGAGGGTTGAGTCACAGCATACAAAAGCCTGGTAAAACACAACAGACAGAGAGCACAACTACGAGCATCCTGCTGCTGGACCAGGCAAGAACGATGCTCATCAGACCAGCAAGGAGAGTAAAACCCCTGGGGCTCTTCAGAACAACGAAGTGGCCTGGCCCATCCCTTCCAGATGACTGTGGGAGCTGCTCCTCAAGAGTCACATAAGAACTGGAGCCGTGTCCTTTCCTGCCTCCCTGCATCCCCTATGAGAGGTGGCTGTTCCCATGGTGCCTGACCCCAGGAGGTCCATGCTCCGCGAGGAAGCAAGCCTGTTTACACAACTCCTGGGGTTTGACTTCTGCAGCAAAGAAAAACCCCACATGTGTATATTTGGATAAACCTTGTGAAATCGCTTGGCCGCGGATCCTTGCGAAATGAGCGGGGGAGCTTGGGCCAGTTCCTAGAGGACAAGCTTTCACACCACAGCTGGCTGTGAGCAGCTCCCCGGTGGGAAGAGGCAGCGGAGCCAAGGGTGCAGCCGGCCATGCAGTTCCATTCCTCCTGGAGGCTGACCGGCTCCGGAGAGGACAGGGCCAGAGGTGTGAGCTGCTGGTGGAGGAGCTCTGACTGCCTCCAGGCAAGGGACTGCAGGGATGGCTCTGTCACCTCCAAGGATGTCCCCTCCCCTAACCGCAGAGACCTCACAGCTCCCCATTAAGGCCAAGTGGAACATCTTGGCTTCCCCTGCAGACAAGGGACCACCAAACAACTCCAGACTGGGACTCCTCCTTCCTTGAAATGATGGAATGTCCTCCTGTCCCTGCTTATCTTCCCTAGCTGCAGGGCGGCTTAGACAAGAAGCTGCTAACTGTTTGCAGTCGGACAAGAGGAAACACATCTTTGAGCTCCGAGTTAATTAGAACAAACCCATCGTGGTGGCCCCGGGGCAGGCTGCCCCGCAGCACCCTGCACACCGCCTGCCTTCCCACCCCAGCTGGGAGTAGCAGCGCTGCCCCGGGACACATCCCGTCACCACCCACAGGAGTGCAGCCACCGCTCAGCCTTCTGCTCTGGGGACTCCCCAGGGCTGGACCAAGCTTGGGGTGGATTTCTGCTGCCCTACCCGGGTAACAAATTGGAAACTCAGCAAGATCTGCTGCCAGCTGCTACACCGGCAAAAGTAAGCATCCAGTAAAAGTCACGAGTACAAGCACTGTGACGTTTGGAAAAGAAGTACATATTACTAAAGAGAGAAAATACTAAACAGCGTAGAATTGTCAGCATTTAAAACAACAAAACCCATCCTGCCATCAGCCAGCTGTGTAACACACCCTCACGCTGACGCATCAGCAGCTTTTGGCCCATGGAAGCCAAAACAGCTTTTTGCGTGGGTCCTTGGGAGCCCCTCTCTGCGACAGGAAAGAGCCCTGGCAGCTGCTTCGTGGAGCAGAGCTGTCCCCCGGGGACACTTAGGGCTGGACAAAGGGCTGGAGCAGCCCAGTTCCTCCTGGGCTCTCAGCGCAGGCAGCCGCGGTGGACCCCCGGCAGCATGCGATGAATCGAGTGAATCATCGACTGCAGCTGCTTGAATCAATCCCTTAAGCTGAGCTTGATTTTTATATCAGACATGCAGATAAAAAAGTAATTAGGAGATTTTTAGGAAAAAAAAAATTAGGAAGAAATTTTTTTAGAAAAAGCTCTGAAAGAAAAGCCCTCAGCGGATCCCTCCCTTCCCGAAGAGTCCCAAAATCAAGCTGCTCTCCTACCTTCAGGTCGCTGCTCTCCGCCTCCCGCAGCTTCTTCAGCCTGAAGTCCCCCTCACAAGGATTGAGCGCCGAGGGGGGAGCCACGCACGCACACTTGCAGCTGGGTCCTGACGTGATGGTTTCCACCGTGTAAAAATCCTCTGCTTTGAAAGCGCCTTCGTTAATCCTTTGGCAGGCACCACGGCCCAGGGGCCTGACCAGGCATTTGCACCGACAGTCGGAGCCTTCGGACACCGCCTTCACCTTGTCGTAGTCACCTAAAAGCTGAGCGCAGGGCACCAGCAGTTAGCAAATGTCTTGCCCTCTGCTTGTCCAGCCAGGGACAAGGTCACCCTGACCCTCAAGGTCCAAACAAGGGCGCTTTGGATACCCTGAACCTTGGGGAAACTGGCCGGCTCTTCCAAATCTGCTGACCAAGAAGTTCTGTGGAGAGCGCAGAGCTTTCTGATCCCTGCCGACAAGGGGAATAAAAACTGCCTCCTTCCATTAGGGTACTTTTTATTACACTTCGTGTAAAATGGACCTAACTGCTTTGAATTTTAAATACAAACCACATCTTGCTGTCTTTTAATGCTCCGTGACCAGCAGACCCAGTAAGTCACCTGCTACCCTGAGCAAGATTTTCTTACACGGGCAAGCAGGGTAAGGGTGCGCTGGAAAGGCGACTGAGAGCCACCCTATAAGCAGCGTAACCCGGTGGTGAAACCGTATTTCTGATCAGCCCCATACAATGCCAGGAATTTCCTTTACGGAGATTTGCAGACAGCACTTCTGAAAGCCCAAGCACAAAAATAACTTTGACGGTATGTTTCCAATAGTCTCCACGTTAGCCATTTCCGAGGGCAGATAATAGCACACAGTCTGATCGGCCAAATCTAACAGAAACCTCCACCGCATCCCGCTGGCGGGGAAAGAGCCTGGATCCCTCCCCTCTGCACACACAAAGAGGCTCCGCCGGTTCCCCTCCCAAGGCGCTCCCCGCTTTCTGAGTTCCCCCAGGAAAATGATAGCGTGGAGGCTGAGAACTGCTCCTCGCTGGACTTCAGTGAGTTCACTGCATCCCGGGCGGGCGACAAAACTCCCTGCGGCTGCATCCACCCGGCACCGCTGGTGAGCGCTGGGCCAGCGCACAGCATCACCCGGCACCGCCGAGCACGTACCGCCGGCACCACCCAGGGCGCGCACAGCATCACCCAGCACCGCCGGGCGGGTACCCCAGCATCAGCCCGGATGCGCACCGCAGCGCCCAGCCCCACGCCGGATGCGCACGGCATCCCCCGGCGCTGCCCGGTCCCGCGCCGCGGGTACCCGGCACCCCCCGAGGGGCCCCGCATCGCCCTCGCTTCCCCGCGCGTACCTGGGAGAGGATGTTCTCCTGGTTGTCCGCCTCGTCCTGCAGCGGCTCGGCGGAGGGCCCGGCAGTGCCGGCGGGGTTGGACCCTGCCCGGCAGCCGGCGCCCAGCGCGGCCAGGCAAAGCAGCAGCGGCAGCGGCCGAGCCATGGGCGGGCGGCGGAGGGGGCCGGGGCCGGGGCCGGCGCGGAGCCGCCGCTACTCGCTCAGGTGCGTCGCGGCGGGCGCGGGCGGGGCCGGGCCGGGCTCTCGCCCCGGTCCTCCCTCCCTCCGGTCCTCCCTCCGCGGCGGGGCGGGGCGGGACGGGCCCCCGGGCGGGGCCGAGCGGGCGGCGGGGCGGGACCGGGGCCGCCCCGGGCGGTGCTTCCCACCTGCGGCGGGGGGTCCCCGCAGCCCGGCCCTGGCCCGCGGGGATCGGGCCGGGTGCTCGAGCTGCCTCCGTGGGACAGGGAGAGCCCTGTCCCGGGGGAAGGCTGGGGGGACCTGGGCATCGTCCGCCCGAAGCAGGTTGCGGTGACCTCCCGCACGTGGTGCTTCTCTGAAGGGCTGCGAAGCATCTTCCCAAAATAGCACGTTGCCTGCCTGCACCAAGCGACCCTGTGCATCCCACCTCTGCAGCTTGCCAGAGAGCTGGTTGGGGACGGAAAGCCGTTCTTACAGCCTGCCCAGCTCCTCTTCCATCTCCGGTAACAGCCCGGCTCTCATCTTCCCATGCTTTGGGTCACGGGGAATCTGTCCTGATGGCACGGCACAGCACGGCACACCACGCCTGCAGCTCTCCAGTAACACTGCGTGCCCTCGGGTCACGCAAGCAGTTCATATTTTGAAGGCAGGCTCCTAGCCATGACTACTGATCTCCATGCGCTGACGCCGTCGGGAAGCACTCTGGCAGTCCTGTATCCTCCCCTGCCTCCTGCCAAATGGACACGTTCTGGATATGCTGTTCCCGGCGAAAGCACAGACACAGCATCCTCTGCTGCGTAGGTGTCCGCACTGCCTTGACAATGTCTGGGCCTCACTAATTCATGATAAAACCTGAGATTCCCTTGTAAATGTACCGACAGCAATTAAAAACGTGCCAGCACCATGCCCCAGGTATGGCACAGGCTCATGTTTGCCTCAGAACCTGCCCATAGGTCAGAGGGAGAAACCACACGTGCACAGTGGGTAGCACCAGAGGCCACGTGAAGCTCTTGCTGAAGCGAGGCTGTGCACCAGCGAAGAACCACCAGTCCCCAAAATGCCCCAAACCTGGTGCCTGCAGCCCTGGGACCAGGCACTTCTCTAGGCTGGCGCTGGCTCTCCTGCCCCGTTGCTCTTTCCCAGGGACAGACTGCAGGGATGGAGCTGCCAGACTCAAAGAAAACATCTTGTGTGGGAGAGGAAGCGGCTGTGGTGCAGGGGACAGCAGAAGCTGCGGACTCCAGGGCCAGGACCGCCGGCTTCATGTGGCGTGGCACCGTGCCCCCATCTCCTCCAGCCTTCCTGGGAAGCAAAGTTTGTGGAGAAGGGGGCAGGGATGCGTGTGAGGGAGGATGGAGGTCAAGGACAGCCAACCTTTGGGCAACTGGAGAGCAGGAGGGAAAAGACATTTCTAAAAGGGTGTCCCCCCAGCAGCCTCTCAAGGATAAAATGTCCCTCAGGCACCAGCTCCTTCACTTCCATTTCCACCGCTCAGTGCTGACAGCAGCTGAGCTTCCCCGGGGGCAGCTACTCCATCTGTCAGCACCGCCTGCCCCGAGACTGAAAGACTGGGGCTTCTGGAGCTGCCAGCTCCTGCCCTGCGGGGCCTCCAGGAGGTCTCAGCTGGCTCAGAGCGCTGAGCCCCCAAACAGACGTGTCACCATCAGGGCTGGCAGCTGAGAGCAGCCCCGAGAGGTCCCACGGCAAGCGGCACCTCCAGCTTTTTAAGCCTTTTCCTAACGGTCACTTTCAAAGGCTGGAAAAAGAAGTCAAACAAATTGACCGCAGTATTTCAAAACAAAAGGGAAGGATTGCACGTATTACTGACATCCTGTGTTGATTTCTTTGTAAAGGGGAAGAAAGCCTTTCTGGTGGTATTTAACTTGGGTTAGAGACAAGATTAAGCCTGTCCTTTGGGGGCAAGAGGAGACAGCAACAGGCACTTTGGGTTCTCTGCGGCCATCTCTGAAGTCTGAACATTCCCCCTTCAAGAAAAAACAAGACAAACCCACAGAGAGAGGAGGACAGCAGTACAAGCAAGCGCGGCCCTGGTTTTTCTGCCTTGCTGAAGAAGGCTGGCCCAGAGCCTGGCTCAAGCAGGGGGCTCCACTGTCCCCACCCCTGAGCCCCATCCTGTGTGACTGGAGCCGTGCAAAGCCAGTGCCGCCCAAGGAAGCGGGCAGACGGTGCTCTTCGAGTGCCACCGCTGAAAACGTCACCAGGTCTGTGAAATGAGGAATTTAATAACCCCATGACAGGCAACAGAGCATCTCTGTGCCTGGAGCTGTGGGTGCAAACACCTGCCCCTGCCAAGCCCCTCCGGAAAGGTGCCCCCTTCCACCTCCCTGGGCTGATCCGGGCGCCTGTGAGCTCTGGGCAGCGCTGCGTGAGAGGCGCTAGCGGCAGGAAGACTGTCACTACGGGTCAAGTCAGGCCAAGGACATGATGGTGGGAGGCTTAAGGTCTGGGCTGAGCCTGATGCCAGGTCTAGGGAGTCGTTCCTTGGGATGTTAGGCGCTGCCGAGCTCGGCAGGAGCCAGGCGGGCAGCGCCCGCAGCGGCACTCGGTGCCCTTTGAGGACAACCGCCGCCACCCTCAGCTCGGGGGCAGCTCCCCTCGCCGGGCACGGCTCCCGGCAGGGATGCTCCGTGCCGGGGGCAGGTCCCCGGGCAGGTCCCCGCCACCGGGCCGTGCCCGCCGCCAGCGCCGTCCCGCTCCGCGGGACCGCAGCTCCACCGCGTGGCACGGCGCGGCGGCGGCGAGCCGGGCGCTCGGGGCTGCCGCTCGCTAAAACTCTGCGCGATTCAAAAGCTTCGTGCCGGCGGCAGAGAGCCAGTGCCGGCCTGCCCAAAACCCTCCCCGAGCCTCTCCGGGCTGAACAGCCCCAGCTCGCTCAGCCTCTCGTCGCAGGAGAGATGCTCCAGTCCCTCCAGCACCTCAGCAGCCCTCTGCTGGGCTCTCTCCAGCATGCCCATCTTGCTCTTGTACTGGGCAGCCCAGAACTGGACCCAGCGCTCCAGGTGTGGCCGCACCAGTGCTGAGCAGAGAGCAAGGATCACCTCCCTCCGCCTGCTGGCAACACCCCCCCAAGCGCCCCCAGGACACCACTAGCCGCCTTGGCTGCAAAGGCACGCCGCTGGCTCACTTCAGCTCCGCCGGCACGCCCAGGGCCTTTTCTCCCGAGCTGCTTTCCAGCTGGCTGGTCCCCAGCACCTACCAGTGCCTGAGGCAGTTCCTCCCCGGGTGCAGGACTTTGCACCTCCCTGTGTTGAACTGCATGAGGTCCCTGCCAGCCCACTTCTCCATCTCTGGATGGCAGCTCGACCCTCTGGCGTGGCAGCCGCTCCTGCCAGTGTTGTATCAGTGGTAGGGTGGGAAGGACACACAGCTGGCACAGGACACACACCCCAGTTAACTGAGGGCCAAAAGCTGAGATAGACCTAGCATCCCCGGTTGGACCCATCGTATTCTTTGTCGCCTGGCCCAGCAAGTGAGCTAGAGGCTGTGGTTGATCCTTGCACACTCCTGGTACGTGCTGTAGCTCTTCCCAGCACCCCCCTGTGGCATCAGCTGCCATGGCTTTTGGTCCAGTGGCCTCAGGTGCCAGCACTACATCCTCTTGAGAGAGACAGGGCTGCAGGAAGCAGGTCTTGTTAGCATCCCCACGATGGATTTTGCAAGGCACTGTAAGCTGGTCCTGCTGTGCCTTCCAGAGGTCACCCAAAGCAAGAGGCTGGTGGAGTATCTCCTCACATCCCCGGGCTCTACAGCTCAGTACCCGCCACCGACAGCAGCCAGGGGCTCATGAAGGCAATGCTTCTGTAGCCACGGGCCAGCAGATGGATAGCTGAGCATTTGAAGGGACGGGTGGCCACTCACATGGGGACAGCACATGGTTGGATGGCAGAAGGCCACACAGCCTGGTGAGGGGCCACAGCAAGCTGTGACAGTCCATCGTGCATCAGCTCCACCACGCAGCTTTGCTGCAGGTGCCCAGGGTGAGGGAAGCTCCTTCCTACCTCCCTCCGCTAAAGGAGGAAATCCATCTCATGGAACGAATGGACTAGATAGGAAAGCTCGAGATGTGACCCTGAGTTGCACAGCAATTTAGGAGCTTTCCCTACTGACCTCAGCAGTGACACTTGTGTTTATGCCTGTGAGTCAAACGAGATTTGGGTGACCAGGCACTTGCCCCAGAAACCATTTTCCGAGGCTGTCCAACCCATGTGCGGGAGGCATGACTGCATCAAGGCTGACCTTTCAGCATCACTCCCTCAGCAAGCCCTGGGCAGACAGAGGAGGTCTGTCCAAGCCAGAGGAGGAGAAGTGTTTAAAAATGTGTCTTAAAATAATAATAAAAAAAACTCTAAAAGAGTGTTTTTTTTTAAAACCTGGAGCAGGCCAGGGGAGTTGTGCTGTGTCAGATGGGCTGGCTGGCTGGGATGAGTCCCAGGCTTCCTAGGCGGGTCTGTTTGACCTGGTGAACTCTTAGGAGAGCTGCTTAAAGCTGGGTTTAGAACTCGCACCAAGCTGAGCTGCACAGACACTGACTATAAAGCACAGGAGAGGTTACTGTGGGACTTCATACAAATTCTGCCTTATCATCATATTGTGCTGAAATTCATGGATTCCTATTCCCATTCACCAAGCAGCGCCAGACCCTGGGGCCTGGCAGTTTCCCATCAGTGTCAGAGAATTTTGGGGGTCTTGTGCACACTGTGGGTGCCTGTGCTGGTGCTGGTACCTGTGGGGTGCAGGCAGCACGGCTCCCGCAGCAGCCTCGGAGACCCTGCAGCCCTGCTCTTCATCCATGGGAACTCCTGCCCCATGGTTACCCCATGTGTGGCATGGCTGGAAAAATGGGTCTGGCTAGGAGCCCAGCTTTGAGCAGCACGAAAGATGACAAAAAAAAAAGACAGAGGGTAACGGAGGGGAGCGTCCATCCCTCTGACCCCCAGCTCATGCTCTACCTTCTTCCCTGGGACAGGGATGCAGCTATACACGTGCTCCCTGCCAGAGGTGACAGCTGTTGGTACCCATCCCTACTGCACGCTGTAATTAAACCTGGCTGAGCCCCTGTGAGCAAGGTGAGGTTCCACCTCGCTGTGTTTCAAAATATCAATCTCCTGGAGCACACACATCACAGCAGCACAACGTGCCCTCCCTGCTGCATGGAGCTGGACAAGACTGTCCCAGGGTTCTGAGGCCCCTTAGCCAACACCAATGCCCTGCTGCATCAGCACACCCACACCCTGGTGTTGTCACTCCATCAGTACCTGGACACGCATGGATATGGGACCTGCCCTGTGGCTTCTGGGCCATTTTGGGAGGATCAGCGTGTGCCCCCTGCCCCTCTCACGTCTCCACACCCCACCCTTAGGTGGGAAGCTGTGATGGGAAGGGATGCACGGTAGAGTCACTGCAGCAGCAGCAGCATCCCCAGGTGCCACACAAGTGTGCTCACACCACCCTTCACGTGGAGGCTGCACAAGCCCCCATGTGCGTCACACAAGCTGTCACTGAAACCTCGCATGGTCACAAAAAGCAGCACCTCCAGAGAGGAACTTTCAGCTGAAAACACAAAATGAGTGTTTTTAGACAAAAGCCACAATTGAACAAGCTGCTGCAGCAGGACGGCAATCTTTCCATGCAGCCCTGACCGTAGCACCTTGCACTCACAGCTTCCCACCCGCCCCGGACCTTCTCCCAGTCTCCCCTGCCTCCGTGCTGACCGAGCTGCACTCAGAGCATCCCTGCGAAGAGAGGGGCTGGGGACAAGCAGGGCCCGACCTTCCAGATGGAAAACCCCACTAGAATTTTCTGGGGAAACCTCCAACTTGGACAAAAGCGAGTCTCTGAGGACTGGTTGGCGTCAGTCCTTTTGGCTCTGGGGAAATCAGCCTGGCTCTCCTGCACAACTCCCAGCCGCTCTGGCACCCACCTTGGGTGGAGAATGACCATGCACACTGAGGGGTCACATCTCCTGCAAAAGTCTCTTCTCATTAAATGCTGTGCACAGGACCCCATCAGTCCTGGCAGGAGCCATCAAACCTGTTGAGGAAGGAAGTGCCAGGGGCCATCCCCACATGGGTGGGAGGAAGCCGCTGCTGCCCACAGGGCTGAGGCAGCTCACTGGCATCCAGCAGAGATGCCTGCTGGGCTGGCACGCTGCTGAGTGGTCACCAGCCTAAGGGCTGGATTTCAGAAAGTTCAGTTCCAGTGTTTGCTGTGGGAGCCAAACTGGGGGCTGCTTGTGTGACTGGCTGAATCCCCCCACAGCCAGGGGGCGACTTCCAATTCCACTGCAAATAGCAGAGGGGTGCCCAAAAGGCCCGCTATGCGAAAGGACAATGCATCCACTTCACGCAGAGCAGGGAGTTCCACTGCAGGCATCCCCATGGCCAAGCACCCCAGGGGCTATGCTACCGTGGCACACCTTCCCCCTTGGAGAGAGCTCATGTTTGGACACGAGGATGGACCACTCACCTCAGGTGCAAACCGCAAGGCCAGCACATAAGACCCCTGAGCCCAAAAGCCTCATGACTCGGGGCATGAAAGGAGCGCAGGAGAGCCCAATGACACGGGCCTGAGTAGTCCCTCCCAGCATGTTCTGCACGCTCCCATCCATGCAGCCCAGACCCAGGCACACATTCCTCTCCAGACTTGAGTGCGTCTCATGAGCTAACCGAGGAGCTGTGGGCACAACAGGAAGAGCCTGAGTCAACCCAAAAGCTGTCCAAGGCCAAGGAAGCCATGATCTGCTGAAAGGTATCTAGGGAATCCAAGGCAGGGTTGTGATGCAGCTCTCCTGACCCCCAAGCTGGGGCAGCTGCTGACAGGCAGACCATGGGTATGCAGTGTGAGGATCTGCTCCCCTCCTGAGGGGTGTTACTGCATTTTAAGGCCATTAATAAATCGCCGGTGTCCAGAGGCCATGCAGCACATGTCCCCCTGATCTGCAGGGCTGTCAGGTGCAGAGCAGCATCCCTGCACCCTCCATGTGTCACTGCGTGGAAATTACTTATCCGAACCGTATCATCAGGCCTTGTTTACCATGGATGAGACACCATTCATTCAGAAGACAAGGACCTGAGATATTGCTGCTCCTGCCTTGTGCTTCCCAGAGGGGTGCAGCCACACTGACTCATGGAGCTACTTCAGAGGTGAATCCCAGGAGTACCTGAGCTGTGGGCGAGCATGGCTAGGTCTCCAGAGCTGAATACGATGCTCAGAAGCACGGCTGTGCTCTCAGCTCTGTCCCACACAGCCACTTATAGAGGCTGGCTAGATCCCCCCACCCCTGAGGTCACTGCTGTCCCTTGAGGGTGGGACTGTGCTCAGACAGCGATGCTCAGCTGGGGCTGGCACTAAGCGCTGTCTCGGTGCTGTGGTACTAGAGCAGGGTTAGGGGGCCTCTCTTCCTGAAGCCAGCCCTGGAGGGGGCCCTGATGGCCCTGCCGCCTCCTCTCTGCCAGGCTGCCACCTGCCTCCCACTGCCACTGCCCTGGAGGAGCAGCCACAGCTTCTTCCAGGGGACGTGACAGGCAGATGTACGCTGAAGCAATGTGAACCGACCAAAGGGCAAGACTGGAGCCATGCCTCCTTGGTGCACCCTGAGGTCACCTTTGTCTTCTGTAGCTTCTCTTTCAAGAAAGAAGATCCTACATAAGCATCTATCATCCATGCTGCCTTGCAGCAAGACCTTGCACAGCTTGACCCAGGCGGGGTATCCAGCCGCTGCCTCCTGCTTGCTTTGCTTGAAGCGGTTTTAAGGGCGAAATGAACGCACAGTGATGAGTTCAGCCACTTTGCCTCAAGATGAATGTCATCTGGTCCTGATGGTTCATCTGCCGGCCCCGAGTCTCCCCTGCTAGCACTTTGGTTTGATATCAGTCCTCACATCCGCAAGAGGGTTTCTGGCAGGGCAGCCTTCCCAGGCTCTTCTCGCTGAGCACCGATGCCAGAAACATTATGCACAGCACTGCAGCCTCTCCAAGCTCTGCTCTTACACACGAGCACCTACTGATAGCTAAAGGATTTACCACGCATTCTGATTCTTCTCACAGGCTGAACTCATCCACCAGTTCCCTCACAAAGTTTCTCCTTTGGGCACAGCTCTGTGGTTTGCAAACCAACACCAAAAAGTGCCCCCGACCTTGCAGGCAGACTTGGCTCTCTGGGCTTTCCCATTCCCTTGGCCACGTGGCACACGTCTGCCCTGAGCCTCTGACATCTCATCCTTCGAGCAGCCTTTCTCTCTCCTGGGAAGCTGCAAAGCAGGGTGGTATGTGGGAGCAGTCGTGAGACGGTGCCTGTGGGGTCTTCATCCCCGGAGACTTCAGAACTCACCTGGACACATCCCTGAGCTGCCTGGTCCAGCCACGAGGCCATCCCTGCTCAGAGCAGGGCTGGCTGGAGGTGTGAGAGCTCCCTCTCAGCCAAAAACTTCCCGGGGCTCCACAGTTTGACAATTCTCAGTGAAACGCACCTGGATCCACATCCCCCAGACAAACACATCATGGTCCTGCAACACTCCCAGAGGGGTTTCCACTCCCCATTTCTCACCCAGCTCTTCAGAGATTTGTCTCTCCTCCCCGCCCCTTTGAGCAGCTCCTCTCCGAGCACTTTAAACATCAACGTTGCTGTCCAAATGTTAACCCTGGATATTACCACACAAACTGGCTGTATCACATCCACCCACGTACAGGGACACACTGGTTCTCGTTGTATCCTTCAGTCCTATTGCTTCTCCTCCTGGAGAGGTAAAAGTCACCCAGCCAGGGATTTCAGCCCTGCTGCAGAGATGTCAAGCTTTCTCAAGGTTGTGGCTTGGGTTGCAGCTCCCACCCACGCTGCTGTTAATGGTGCCCTGCATAGCTGAAAGCCAGCTGAGCTATAAGGCAACGGAGGACTCGGACTGTGGTTGGAGCAAAGGAACATGTTTGTCTATGAAGATGAGAAACAGGTGACTCTGGACAAAGCACGATGGTTGGTTATTAGATCGCATGGCCTGATTGCACAGGATGTCAAGGAGCAACCACAACGAGTTTTCGTGCTCAAGACCTGCCCTAGAGCATCTCTGGAAAGCTCAGTACCTGAGGATTGCAAACAGAAAGCTCCTGTCTTGACACTGACTCACAGCTGCTGCCGCCGCCGGCTCTACCCCCATCCCACGCCTGACATTTCTCACCACCCTGCGTCAATGCCGGCTTCGCCACGGAGCCCCAGGCAGGACCTGTTTCCATTGCAGAAAGGGCTTGACAATTACACATGCAAGACCGCAACGGAGGTGCCCGACTCATGCAATGGCATCAGCCGTGTCCCCGCTACCTGAGTGAGCAAACACGAAGGGACGGGAGCGCACTGGGAAGAGGTTGACAGATGCACATACCTGCCTGCTCTCCTTGACCCAGTTGCTGTTTCTCCATTACTGCTTTCCTGCCTGGATGTGCCTGCCAGCCCAAAGGGAATAGCTGGGGGATTAAGCTTCCTGCATAGGCATCTGCTAGCCAGAAGCAGGGCCCGAGGAGCCATCCCCCTCTGCAAGCTGGCAGTTCCAGAGCATTGGCTAGCTCTGCTCGCAGTCACCTGGATGGTGGGCAGCCAAACCAGGTGGCACAGCACCCCTCAGGCCAGTTCACCAGGCAAAGTTCACAGAGGGCAACAAAGAATGGAGCCGCTCCCTGCCCTTTGGGCAGTCTTCATTTCAAGACTCCACGTCTTAACTGTGCTTTCAGGATGAAGGACAAAACTTGAGAGGTGGTTACAGTTTCCATCCCACAGAAGAGTTCCATCCTCTGGGTGCAAAGATGTCCACCTTCTCCCAACATGGAGAAGAGAAGCAGAAGATGAGGTTGAGCATTGCTAAGTTTTCTTCTACAGAAGAGCATGGACAATGACACCTGGGGTCACAAAAGCAGGCAGAAACCCTTGCAGAGCAGTGTGGTCCTGTGACAAGTGCTGTAGGAGACTGGAGCACCTCTTCCAACTGAAAAGCAGTCTTCTGGAGACACCTGGGCTGATGATGCATCTTTAGCTCCATGCTGCACCAAACTCATGGGAAAACACAAGTTTTATCTCTTCTTTCCAGGTTGTCCCATCTCTACTGGGCTCAGCTTGTGCTTTAGCACATTTTGCTCCTTCTTCATGTAACTGTTCAACAGAAAGCTGAGCTAGAGATCTCCAGAGGCCACTTTGCATCCACCCCAACCGCATGCTGCAGCAGATCCCCCACAGCTCCTGAATCCCACACTTGTGTCTCCCAGGATGTAATGTAAATCACAGTGCACCAGGTGCCTTCACAGCAACTCGGCAGGTGAAACTAAACTCAGACACAGCAGGACAGAAACACACTTCTTCCCTAACCCTGAACCCCAAATCCTCAAGGAAGAGCTACAAAGTGCTCTTAAAATGAGCCCAGAAACCCATTCATAGCTCTAGTGGACACCAAAGTCATGGATAACTCAATGACTGGTGGTGGTGTATCATGCCTCCTCTCCCCTCAGCAGCCTCTGCGTGCTCCACAGGCTGAAAGCACTCGCTCCATCCCATCAAGAACAACTTCCTCTGATAACTGCACAACTTCAGTGCACAAGCACACACTTGAAGAAAAAAATCCTAGGGTTCTACCTGTGGTCACCAATCTCTGCCCACTCTAGATATTTGACATTTTATTCCAAGTTTTAAAAAAAACCTTGTGTATTTATTTTTGCTCTCTGTACTAGCTTATTCAAAGCTACCTCCTCTAGCACCTCCAGATCTTACCGCATTCAAGTCCTTGGACTGTCGCGGCTGCAGTGCCAGCATACAGCTGGTACAGGACGATGCAGGTTGGCACAAGCCCTCTCCTTCTCATCTGTCATTAAGCTGCACTCATTTCAGGAAGTGTTGCGTCAGACCCTGTTTTGAGCAACATCACTGTTCCATTTATCTCACCCCAGAGAGAAAATGAGGCAGGAGTAGTATCAGAAAGTTGTCAGAGCAGGGATAAGGACCAACAGAGTGCCTCTGGCTTGGGGGTAGATGGGGAATCCTAAAGGTAAAGGGGGTGAATAACACCTACTACAGCCCAGGACAGAAGCATGGCAAAGCTCAAGACACTTGTCTAAAACCAATCAAGAAGACATGCTTAATTAGTCTCCAGAACAAGGAGCCAAATACTGCTGCAGGATGCTGTGAGGATCAAGTACATGAAGCTGAAGAGTCAGCCAGCCACCGAGTCCTTCCCTGTAGTGAAGAAACAGCACCAGAAAGGGGAGGCTCTGGCTCTAGGGGGGGTTCCAGGACACAGCTGTAGAAACTCACAGCACCCAGATCTGGTGCTGGGATAGACTTTATTGCATCATGCCCATAAGCACACTCCTACACGCTTCACAACTCTGAAGAGCTACAGCCATAGCCAAGGGAAGCATCACTCCAAAATGGCCAGGTCCTCACCCTGTTCCGACGTCAGGCCAAACCAGAGTACATTCCCACCCACACCAGTGCTGGTAGCTCGGGTGTTCACAAGGGCTGGGCTGAGAGATGCTGCTCTGCACAACCTCAGGTCTGAGCTATTTCTGCTGCAGACAACACCATGCCAGCAGTACCCATCTACTTCGAGGAGATGCTCAGAAACAATGGAGGCTAGAAAGAAGGAAAAAACAAAAGCAAGAGTCTTTAGAACTGTGTGCCTACAAGCCAACTCAGTGAAGAGCCTCTGCAGAGCCTGGATTCTCCCGGCTGCCAGCTCTGTGCTTCTGCAGTTTCCCACACAGATCCCTGAGCCAATCCTCCTCGGGAGCGCTCCAGCAGGATGCACCAGCCTGGGCAGCACAGCCACATCTCCAGAGCTCAGGGAGACTCCATCGCAGCCAGGGTGGTGCAGGGCTGAGCATCGCAGCCTCCCTCCTAACCTCACCTGGTGCCTGCCAGCCCCCAGGGAAGCGCCTGGGTACACTGTCATACTCCTTTACTAGAGAGCATTAAATCAGTAATTATATGACACATCAGGGTGAGCAAGCACCAGAGACATCCATGTCTCCCAAGTGCCTGAGGCTGGGAAATAGTCTCAGGCACCCCACAGGTGCTCACACAAAACCACACTGACGTCTTCAGAAGTCACTCATGTCTTTCATTAACTAGAAGGAACAAGAGAAGTTAAGCCCAAAGAGGTCTCCTTTGGCAGGAGAGAGAAGACCCCACACTTCCCAGGTATGCACAGGCTTATTGCACAAGGCAAACCAACTTCCCTTCCAGCCCTCCGAGTCAAAAGCAGGCAGCTATTGGAGTAAAAACACCACTGCAGCAAGGACAAGTCAGTTCCAGTCATTTATTCATTGCAGCAGTTGACGTACACCAGGTACTTGGTGAAGCTTCCCAGATAGACACAGAATAAGAATACTTGGTAGAGTAGATTTATATAAAAAGAGAGTTAAATAGATAAAATAACATGGTATCCTCTCCCTCTTGCTACAAGGAGAGCAGTCCTGAGCCCAGGCTAACATCAATAGCTTCAGTCTTCCGAGCCGCTCCCAGTTAGAACCTTTATGGCCCCACACCCAGGGGACAGCAAGGCATCTGTCCTCACAGTTGAGGCAAGGGGCACACTTCTCAGGCCCAGCTCTTCAGGATCGTGGCTTCAGATGCTGTGCAGAGCCTGACTTCCAGTAAGGTTCAATCTTGTTGAGCATGCCTGGAAAGCCGGCCCCACCTTTGGTGTGCAAGAGAAAGATGAGCCTTCAAGTACTTCAGGATCAGCCACAGGTAATGCGTTCGAGACATCTAGAAAGACTGGTAGAGCCAAGATGCAGGGCAGCACCCCAGACCGTTGCCTTTCCCGCACTGTTAGATTTAAACCACGTGTTTTGAGGCTGTTCCTGAACTGTGCGCAGTTCAGCCATGCTTTTGCAAGGCGCTGCTTTGTAACTGTGTTAAGACAGCCTCCACCTATTCTAGGTCTCCAAGTTTTACACCACAAAAAAGTTCCATACCAAAAACACTAAGTATGTCTCTTCAGTTCTCATATTTTCGTTTTCAGGAACGGTGCACCTTCTGTTGAGAAGGAAGATGGGGACTGAAGCCATCTGCCTGCAGAACAGCAGGTAACACAAGTAGCACCAGAATGAAGAAAGTCCTTGTTACTGATAGGAGACTGTTAGCCCACTGCGACTGGCGTTACTTAATCTAGAAGATCACTGTATTTCTCCAGAGCCTGCTTCTCCAGTTCCAACAGCTGCTGGTAAAATTTCTCAGCAGTTTCTTCATCCACATCCATCTGGAAGACAATAACAGCACTGTGAGACCATCATCTCAGTGGCAGCCAGCACAGATGCTGAGGGCAGCTCTGGGGATAGGCGAGGTGCGCCTCCAGAGCTTCTACATTCGCAGAGAGGCAACTAAAGGCATCTATCACCAGAGCATTTAGGGAAGCATCATTACACTCATCCTGTTCTAACGATAATCATCTCCACTGTCTTCCAAGATTCCACTCTGGGACAGGAGTTACTCTAGGAAACCCTGCAGATAACCCCACATCCCTCCTTGCTGCTCAGCATTCAACATGCATCTTGTTTCCACTCCAGCCACAGGGCACCCTTGGCACCAACACTTCCATGCAAGGCAGACGGCAGAACCCTAGCCAAGTCCCCTGCAGCAGCAGGCTGCCACTCCACGTACCTTTCTGGGCTCCACGTAGCATTTCCCCAGTCCCGAAGTACAGCTGTGGTATTTGACAAGCGCATCCAGCTGCTCTGGCTTCTGTTTGAACAGCCACACCTAGGAAGAACAGCACAAACCGTATGAGCCCAGCGCACACTGCCCCAACCAAGCCTGCAGGCGAGGACCCAGCTGCCAATGGACACAGGAGAACGCGCCACAGGTGCTTTTACCAAGCAGGGCGAGACTTGCTATCTACAGAAGAAGTTCTGAGCTGGCTCCCCTCGGTTGTGACATACCTGAGCCAACAGTAAACCCTGTTTATGTCCCAGTGCTAAGCCAGTAAAGCAGTTCAACGTGGCTAAACTTGCTCACTACTGCGCTTGAGACACACTGGGTCCCACGTTAGCCACCTCCGTCCTCTGTGCCTTCGTGTCTGTGGCTGCTTGACTGCCAACAGGGAGAGCAGCAGTCTCCCTGACTCAAATGGAAGGAACAGTGTTTTTCTAAAATAATTTCTTTTATGGGCACCTGACGAAGGTCATAAAGCATCACCTGGCGGATCAGCCCCAGTCACAGCTAGTCCCCCAGCACTCTCTGCTGTAAGATGTTCACTGGGGGAAATACAGCACCTGCTCACTAGCCTCGCTGAGAGGCTCTTTGTTCTAGCCAGCAGACCCTGGAAGAGGTACCAGAAAGAAGAGATATTAAAATCAAGTTGTGAACTACTTACATGAGCTTCTGCTCCATTATACGGTGTCAGAGTATAAGTTTTAGCAAAAAATCGGATCTGAGGAGAAAAAAAGTACATGACAGAATCTGTACGGTAGCCCAAGGTTTCTTTGTCAACCCATCATAGCCCAGCCACACTAGATAATCTACCAGAGGTAGAAACGCTTCTCAAAGCTGACTACAGGTAACACTGCACGCTTACGACTAAAGCACCCCTTTATCACCGCAGGCTATTTTCTGGAGCCACCCCCCAGATCAGCAATCCTTGCTCCATGCTCCTACACAGACCTCACCCCCAGAGCAAGAGGCAGCAGGCCACAAGCACGCCTTGCGGGCACCTCTCCTTGAATGGTCTCAAGAGCACATAAGGCAGGAGGCAGAGAGGATCTGCAACACCGCCAGTGTTGAGGACAACTGGGAAGATGCTGCCTTTCCACTGCCAGGAGAAACGCGATCCATCAGGATCAGCCGCTGCCAGTTTGGACAGCCTAAGCAGAAAGGCCAGTCTTGCAGCAAGAGCATCAAGGCTCAGAGCAGGCAACCTTCAGGGACAGAACTGTAGTGAGGCCAAAAAGCTGAACCGCAGAGGAAGAAAGGCAAGGAAAGTTTTGGGGAAGCAGGGGAAGAGGCAACGGAGAGCAGGACGCTTTGCTTTCCAGAGGGATGGAAAGAAGAGAGCAGGAGACACTACCTTCTAGAGGGATGGGAAGAAGAACACTGAAAAATATGGTCTGTTAATAGAAACAAACAGCATTTCCAAGCACTGGGGCCAAACTTTGTCCTGAGCTCTGCTGCCACCAAAATGATAGGGTTCACAAGCCCAGAACAGGCTGGCAAACCTTCCAAGGAAAGCCTTGGCAAATGCTGCTATGGCTGAAGGGCTGAACCCTGGCTCTATGTACAGTGCTGTCCAGCACTGAGCCTCCAAACTCAGCCTGGAAATTGTAGCCCCAAGGAGCCAAAGGAAGATCCGCAGAGGGGCCGGCCTGCCCAGTCCAACAGAAGGAAGAGCCCCATAGCAGCATGGGTAGCAAGGAGCCAGAAGCACACTGCGCATCCCTTGTAGTGAAGTATATCACAGCAGGGCTACCTCAACCCAAAAGCAGCCAGGAGATCCACTTACCAACCACATGACGGGCATTAGCAACATCCACAGAAAAACTGGCAAAATTTTGTAGGTCATGTTAGACATAACGAGACCAGGACAAACAACACTGGAATACAGACCCTGCAGAGAAGAAACTGCGTCAGCATGCAAATATGCAACAGTTAAAGAATGGATCATACTCCTTCCCTCCTAGTACTTCTCGAACAAAGAAAATGAAGGTGAGTAAACAGACCAGTTAACAGTAGTTGCTCTCCTCTCTCAAGTTACCAGAGCCAGAGAACGATTAGATGTAGTGATTTCTGAGAGGTCCAAACTGGAGATGTTCACGTTAAATCTAAGCTCATTGCAAGCCACGTTTAGTTCCTACATGTGCCTTCAAGAACATATCAGATTACTGTGAATGACTGCAACGAGGTTAACAACAATGAAATGTTAATTATAAACAGTAGGAGCTCGTTAGGCACGCAAACCCCATCATCACCTGCTTATTGAATTTCCTGTTCAGAACCACACTTGTCAGGTCAGTAGCATATTTGGAGGAACTGTATGATTCCTGCCCCTTGGCATGCTGATAGTCAGAAAGGCTGAAGGCAGATTCCCTGGCATTGCTGGAAGAGGTCCAGATGAGTCGTGAGGGCTTTTCGTTACCGCAGAGTAGAGACTCAAGTTGACGAACCTGCAAAATGATTGTGAATGTATTTAACACAGTAATTTTGAAGTCTGGCAGTACAGCTTTACAGTTCTTAAAAGCCACGAACTTGTCTCAGCTTTCCTAGACTTAGCCAATCTTCACTAGAGCAGCCAGAAGCTGCCACTGCTCAGGCATGACTTCAGCCCAAGGTCCACCAGGAGCATTTGCAAACAGACACTACTCTCTTACACAGCTCAGCTGAGCACCTCAGAATTTAATATAGCCAAGTCTTGGTATTCACCCTGGACAGGAAGAACTATGTATGGTTTACCTCTATCCACTGACTGACTAGAGAAACCTCGAGATTATAATAACCCTTGTAACAACAACCACCGTTGTTTATTGCTATTTTAACAAAGCCTGAGACCTTTGCATCACCATCCAGACCTGTAAGACAGAACCAACGCATCAGTACCACTTGTTCCCATCCCTATTCACATCAACCACCAGACCGAGGACTCGATCTTCATATGCAGCCTCACCAGGATAAAGTGTCCAAAGAGGTTGGTAGCAAACACCTCCTGCAGTCCATCTCCGTTAAGCCTGTCCGTCTGGGTCATTACGCCTTCCGCAGTGGTCAGCATGTGAAGCATCCTCCTAGAAGTCAAGAACAGGAGTTAGAGACAAACACTACTGGAAGGTGTCTACTGCTCCCCAACTTCAGTCCTTTAGACGCATCCCCCACCTCACAGACTCTCTAGCTTCATCTTCAAGGGCTCCATTAATCCATGAAAAAATGGCTGGAAAAAGTTTACAGAGCACCCCAGCCCCTTTATTTGCAAGCATCTCAATGCTGACTAGACCAGAGAAGACTTGTCCCTTCCTTTACTTCTCCACAGTAAAGTACCTTTTTTAAAAAAACCAGTCTTGCTCCTCTCTTTCACGTTCAGATAACAAAACCAAGCTCCATCGTGGAACTAAGCCCTAATTCAGATAAGGAAAGCAGTCTACCATCTACGTTCAACGCCCCGACGACTGCATTGGACTCAACACAAGTTGCTTTGCTCCCTAGCTCCCATGTTGCTTATACAATAGTGATGCTCATCCGTGCAGGGATCTGCTCGATGACACTCTTGGGAAGGGAGATGGGGTCTTCAGCCGCGGACACAAGGGCACGCGTTGGCCATGATAATGGTGCCAGCACCCCATGCTCCCTGCAAGCCACGGACCAGGCCTCCCAGGCCCCCAGCGTTTCCTACCCGGAGAGGAGACCGTGCCAGAGCGCCTTGAAGTTCACGTGTGGGTTGGGCATGATCCCAGCGTTGAGGTAGACAAAGTCCAGGCGCTGAAACCTGCACAGGGAAGAGCACAAGGGCAAGGGGCAGATGGCGGACAAGGGGGTCCGGTGGGGTGATATGCAGGTGGGGGAGTCCAGTGGGGTGGAGGACAGAGATCCCATACCTGCAGCGGAGCTCACGGGCGACACGCAGGACGGAAGCCAGGTTGCCCAGGTCCACTTCCACGGTGGAGACCTGGGCGGCGGGGTGGGTGGCCAGGATGAGGTCTCGCGTGGCTTCGCTCCTCTGGCTGTTGCGGCAGGCGATGCAGAGGTGGATGCGGCCATCCTCATCCAGCAGCCGCTGGCACAGCGCCAGCCCCACGCCGCTGCAACGGCACGGCGTCAGACACAACGCTGGTGGGCTGGGCCGAGCCGGGGCGGGGCGGCTTTGCCCAGCCCCGGCCCAGCCCAGCCCGCCCCGTCACGGTCCCTCCCCGCTCCGGTCTCCGCCGCTCACCCGCCAGCACCGGTCACCAGCACCACACGCTCCATCCCGCGCTCCCGGAACCGCCGCTGCGCCCCCCCCCCCCCCCCCCCCCCGCCCTATAAGCGCTGCCCGCAAGTGACGCCCCGCCCCACCCCGCCGCTCCCGCCAATCGGGACGCGCCAAGGGGGCGGGGTCGGCGCCGCCGGTGGCGTGATGGTGGGCCGAGCGGAGGGGGCGGGACGATTTGGGACACGCCCCTTTGGACCCGCCCCGCGAGGTGCAGGCCACGCCCCCGCTGTGCAGGCCACGCCTACTCGCCGAGCTGCTCGGGTCATCGCTGCTTCCCCTTCCCCTTCCCCTTCCCCTTCCCCTTCCCCTTCCCCTTCCCCTTCCCCTTCCCCTTCCCCTTCCCCTTCCCCTTCCCCTTCCCCTTCCCCTTCCCCTTCCCCTCCGCAGCTGCCGCAGACGGGTTCTCCGCCGGCAGCCCCGGCGCGCTCTGCCCTCCCGTCCTCTGCCGCAGAGAGACGTTTCGCAGCCAAACAGAAATGCCAGCGGGTCGCCGTTCCCCGGTGCTGCTGCGGCGGCGATGCCTGGGTGCCCGGGCCCCACCGAGGTCTGGGGCGCAGCCCCGCTCCGGTGTTGCAGCTGGAGCAGGGGACGGGCACAGCGGCCCCCTGCGCTCCCGCGGGCGGTGGAGCTGCCCCCCCCGGTGCCCTAAGGCACCGTTTGACCCGTGGCCCTGCACACCCCGTGCACGGCACCCGGACACAGAGTCTCAGCCCGACGAGAGCTGCTGAGCCTATGGGGCAGGTGTGCCTCTACCTGGCGCAGTGCTCCCGGCTTGCCGAGGCAGGGCTGGGAGAGGCCGCGAGCAGGGAGAAGGCAGCCGAGGGCAGACGCAGGACCAATTGGTACCCAGAGGTACCGGTTACGTGGAACGGATAAAGCCTGTCATTGCTCCCAGTTGAGCCCCGGAGCGCTGTGCTGCTGCAGGCCACGCGCTCCGCGGGGATAAGACCCCCTCTGCCGCAGCCAGCAGGACCGCGTGCAGGGAGGCCAACCAGCCCGTCCACAGAGCTCAGGCCCCCATCCCTACCCTCCCCTCTCCCAGGCCCGATGCCCCACCTCGGTCCCTGCTGATGGACACCTCCTGACGTGGATGCTGAGCCTCAGAGCACCCTCCCTGTCACCCAAGGAGATGGGCAACTGGTGTGGGTCAACCAGCAGGTCTCCTGAGCATCCTTCCTCCATCTCTTACACTGTTACCTGTGTGCGCTCCCTCGAGCGCTCCCCACACAGCATCTCGTGGCACATGGTGCAGCCCCAGAGCCCCCCACAGGCGGGTACGGGCTGGGCTCCCAGGAGTGCCCACAAAGGAGGCGAGATGCCTCCTGAAGTGCCGCAAGGAAACCATGCAACCAGATTCATGTAGAAAGTGTCTCTTCAGCGGGTTTGCCCCTAGATATAGGTGCATCTACTGAATATATAGATCTCTTAGCAATAGTATACTGGAAACTGTGCCACGTGCGACTTGATGGTGCTGAACTAATGCGTACAAAAGTATGGAGGGGTCCATGCGCCCTCTAAGTACAAAGTTCCTCCTGTCCAGCCACAGGAGGATCCAATTCTGGAGGCACGATGGGAAACCTGCTGGTGCTCCTGGAGGATCACACAGCTTTGGCACCTGCCCAGTTTGTTCATGGAGTTGCTGGATCCGGGAGGACAGATGGGTGTCAGAAGGGTGGTCCAGCTGAGCTGTAATCCTCCGACTGAGAGCCAAGGAGAGCCGGGATGCGCACCGCTCCACGTCCATGGGCTGCTGCAAGCTTGGGCATCGGGCAGCAGCTGGCAAAAGCTGTGCTATGTGCATTCCTCTCATGGCAGGTGAAGATTCGGGTTAGCCCTGGGAGAGGAGGACCTGGAGATTTCCCCTTGGAGATGAAAGGTGCTAACATCCCACTGCCAGCTGCCACACTGTACCCACAGGGCATTCAAAATGCATTTCGTGGGCAACTGAGCAGCTCTGGAGTGGCAGTGGTTGGTGAGAGGAGGTCCCTTCAGCATGCCTCTTGCCCAGGCTGGCATGCCCTCACCTCCCTGGCTGACACAAAGGAGCCGCAGCTGAGCACGCTGCCCACTCCAGCAGCCGGGTGAGGAGCTAGAAGTGCTGTCAGGCTTCTCCCTGTGCCACTGGGGTCTGGCCAGCAGGAACGGAGCTTCGTGTCCCTCCATACAGCATGTCCAAAGCCCAGAATGTCCAGAGAGGTTTTGTTTTCACCCCGTAATTGCACAGCCCGCCGTGAGCTAGAGACAACTCCCAGCTCCTCCTCAAGCAGGTAGTGGCTGCCGGGCAGTCCCTGCTTCAGTGGGCAGGTACCCACATGCAACCCTTCCCCAGGAGCCTCCTGTGCACGGGCCAGGAGCTTCCTCGTGGAGAAAGTCCAGCTGACGTTCCTCCCCTCTGACTGGGGGAGAGAAGCCGCTCTGTCCCAGTCATCAACACCAAGAACACGCTGCATCAATAAATAACTCTCATCTCAGCCCGCGTCGCTCCCAGGCTCTGGTTAGCAAGCGAGCGGCAGGTCCGAGTCGTCCCACGCCGTGGCTCTCCTTGTTGCCCTTGGTATTTTCCTCTGAGGCTTCACTGTACAATGAGAACAAGACCAGCTGCCTGGGTTTTATTGCTAAGTCCGAGTGAAGTGGCTTCAGTTCGTGTATAGGGCTCCTCTGGGGATGGGGAGGGATGGGGACCAGGCTGGGGGGAGGCAAAGGGTCATTCTTCACTGGCTGACTCTTGGAGAAGGCGATGGATGTCCTGGAAGGAGGGTCGATCTTTAGTGTCCCGTCTCCAGCAGCTGAGCATTAGCTTATAGATTGAGTCAGGGCAAAGTGCAGGCTGGGGAAGGTACGTCTGCAAAACAAAGGACGCAGAAGACAAAGGGAGAGAGTTACCGCTACAGAAACCAGAAAGGAAACCACTCCTGGGGAGCCCCATTTCTCTGGGCACCAGGGTGGGGTGCTGGGGTCCTGTGTGTTCAAGGGCAAGGGGACGCCCAGAAGGCACAGTGAGGGGGCTGGGGACACGTTCTTGCCTCCCAGCCTGGCTAAACACGAGAGGGGTCAGCAGGGAAGCGGTGCCTTGGGCTCTGTAAAGCGCAGGGTTTGCCCTCGGGCCCTTCACTAGGACTCCTTCCAGAGAAGCTCCTGTCCCATAACTCCCCATAACCCAGCTCCCTACTTGATCACCTTAAAGTCCTTCCCCAGGTCCCCAGTGTCCCAGGTGCACCACTGCCTGTCCTGTCCCCTTCCATCCCATCCCATCCCATCCCATCCCGTCCCTACCTGCCGGCCCTGGTCCCGGAAAAACTCGCCGGTGTTTTCAATGACCTGCTCGTCGGACAGCTGGGAGTAGGGCTGCTCCCGGCAGAGCGTGAAGGTCTCCCACAGCGTCACGCCGAACGCCCACACGTCACTGGCTGTCGTGAACTTGCCCTGGCCAGAGGGAGCAGAGTGGGGTTGGACATGGGCATTACCCCATCCTGCTCCATGAGCACTATGTGCCCGGCGTTAAAAACCTCCTTCTGGATGCTTCGGCTTCCACGTCTGGGCCCAGAGAGGGGAGTTTGGTCCCAACAGACCTGCCCTCTGCCTGGGGCCAGAGCCTGGGGAGCTCCAGGTTGGACTTGCAGTGGCTGTTCTGAGAGCTGGAGCTTGGCAAACGACCCAGCCCCCTGCAAAGATCAAAAGTAACCCCGCTCCCTCTTCCAGGTCTGACCCTGCCCGGGAGAAAATGTCAAGCATCCCACTCAAAGGCGGGGTACCAGAACACCGAGGACCACCGTAGTCCCCCCATCCCACCCTGAAAATCTGCTATCACTCCTGCTTTCCGCATGCTTCACCCCAAAGCTGGGCTCCAGGGGGAAGAGACTCCCCTGCCCCTTCTGCACACCCCAGCCCGAGGAAAAGAGGCTGTAGCAGCCCCAGGGCTGTGGTCATGGCCGCCCGAGGACCCCAGCCCCTGCGTACCAGCAGGATGCTCTCCCAGGACATCCAGCGAATGGGGAGCACCGCCCGTCCCTGGATGCGGTAGTAGTCCCCGCTGTAGAGGTTCCTGCTCATGCCGAAGTCGGCTATCTTGATGGTGTACTGCTTCCCCACCAGGCAGTTGCGTGTGGCCAGGTCTCGGTGCACGAAGTTGAGGGAGGAGAGGTACTTCATGCCAGAGGCGATCTGGGTGGCCATGAACCGCAGGTCACTGTAGTTGCCAGGGGGAAGACAAGGGAGGACTGAGGCACTGGGAAGGACAGCAGCCAGGGCGTACACGGCCCCGAGCAGGGTGCCCCACAGCCAGGCAGGGTGCCCAGAGCAGGCAGCCCTCCCTGCCCTTGCCCCTGCCCGTCCTGACAGTGCTACCTGACGGTGGGCACATGGCCGGCGGGGGGGCTGCCTGCCTGCTGGCGGGAGAGGAACTGGTTGAGGTCTCCGTTCTCCATGTACTCAGTGATCATGCACAGCGGGTCGTCTGCGATGCAGACCGCCAGCAGCCGGATGATGTTGGGGTCCTTCAGCCGCGACATGATCTTGATTTCCTTCAGAAAATCATTCCTTTCCGGAACAGAAACCACACGGATCGGATAGACAGACCCAGAGGGGCACAGAGGTGCGCACGGACCGGCTGAGCATGCCACCCGCTCCCCCAACCCTCGTGGGCGACCCACAGGTCCCCTCCCCTGGGACTGAGGGCCATAAGGTGGAGCTCAGGGCTGATCTGTGCACAGCTGTGGGGTGGCCTCAGCGGGTAGATGGGGCACTTGGGAGCTGGTTAGGACCAGCGAGGAGCAGGAGTCCTGAATCGCAGCAGCCCGGCATCCCCAGACAGCTCAGCGAAGTGGTCCTCGCAGCCGCACCAAGCGCCTGGCCGCTGGAGGCAGGGGATGCTTTCCAAGCATCCCGGCTCTCCTGGGGGAGCTTTATGTGGGGGGCAATGCCAGGGCACGTGCACCCCTCAGCCTCATACCTGGCGTTCTTGTTGGCATCTGCTCGCAGCATTTTCACGGCCACCAGCACGGGGCAGTCGGAGCTCATGTCCAAGCCCTCCAGTGCAAAGTCCTTGCCTGTGAACTTCTCCATCCCCTCCACTTCGCAGAGATGAACCTAGACGGGGGCAAGGGGCAGCCATTACCTTGGCTGACTGACAGTCTCTCTCTGCAGACTGGGAAGAGCCTTGCCTGAGCCCTGCTCGCAGCAGGTCCAGCTCCCACTCACCTCCCCAAACTGGCCTTCCCCCAGCTTCTCCTTGAAGGTCAGCAGATTCCTGGGGAACTCCTCCACGGCCACGTCTTTGCCGGAGAGCAGGTCCATGGTGAGGGCCGGCACGGAGTAGGTGTTGCCACCAGTCACACCCTGCAGGTTCACTATGTCGGCCTCGGCATAGTGAGGGACGCCCTCGGGAACACTGGCCTGGGCTGGCTTCATGGGACTGCTGCATCCTGCGAGGGGGACAGCGGGACCAGCCCTGCCATGGCTGTCCTGCCTTGCACCCTCTGCTCCCCAGCAGCCACACACACTCCAGCCACCATCCTCCCCAGAGCTTCCACTCTGGCCCGGCATGGCTGGGCTCCTGCAAACATCACAGGCTGCTCCTCCCCTGGATGCACCAACCCAGCCCCAAGCACCAGGTGAGCAGGGATCAATGCTTGATCTCCGGATCAACAAGGAAGAGATGCCAGAGCATCCCAAGGACCCTGGTGGGGACACAGCTCAGCCTGGTGCTGAACACTGGTGATGGCTCTTGGCCACAGGCTTTGTGTAACATCCGAGTGGGATGTTGTGTCAACTACGCCCCACCTCTCTGGGCCATAACATTGGGAGATTGGCCAAAAACTGGGGCTGGGGAGAGGGTGCTGCAGCAGCCTCGATGCGTGGTAGATGGCTCTAAGCATGCAGGGTGTCCCAGCTCTCACCCGTGTCCTCCTCCCCCGCGGTGAACTCAGGCAGTTTGCGGATCAAGCGGGAGGGCTCCTGGTAGTCGGGTCCCAGGGGGAATATGCGGTCGTAGGTGGAGCTGGACTCCTGCTCGCTGGAGGAGGAGGAGCGGTTGTGGTTGAACATGCTGGATTCGCTGGGCAAGGAGAGGCTGACGGTCATTTCATCATCCAGCATCCTCCGTGATGCCTGTGAGAGGGGAGGAAGGGAGAAGACAGCTGGGACGGGGGCTCCCCACAGCTCTGTTGGGATGGGGTCTCCTGTGCTCTGTGGCACTGTGGCTGTGCCTGGCCCTGGGCCTCCCTCTCTGGTGCCCTGTCCCAGGGCTGCAGCACCCGCCTGGGGAAGATGTTTGTCCTCATACCGCCCCCAACCGCCCCCCCCCCCCCCCCACTGTCTGCCTCCATGGAGTTTGGCTCCCTCATCTCTGTCACTGCCCTTGGTTAGCCAAGGGCTGCAGTGAAACCCCCCAGGTTCCTTTTCCCCAGCCCAGCTTCAGAACAGAGGGATGGACAAGCGGGCAGGTCCCAAAGTCACACTGCCCTGCTCAGCTAAATCCCCTTGCTTGGGAAATGGGTGCAAATCATAAGCTTTCTGAGGAGGGGAAGGGAGCATCAGCCCCACATGAAGTCTGCTTTCCCAGTGCTGAGCTCCCACAACAACCTGCCTGGGATGAGCCCACTGCTCCAGGGCACCTTGCCAGCCAGCCCGTGCTTGCCCACCTTCTCCAGCATCTTCTGCCAGAACTGCCGCCACAGTATGATGACAATTATGGCCACCAGGATGAAGATGATCGCCACCAGGCACCCGATCAGGATGCGCGTGTTGCTGTCATCTACCTTGAGCGTGGGGTCTAGCAGGAGAAGCAGACAGCAAGAGCTGGTCATGCTGAGGCATGGGAAGAACCCGTGCCCCCTTCCTCCATCAGATGGGGCAGAGCTCCCCAGATCATCTTCCTACCCAGCTCAGAACAATGTGCTTTTTGATGCCTTACCATAAGTGGTGGGGACCATGGGCATCTCAGGGGGGGCCACCGAGTTGTTGTACATGGCTGCATCTGGCAAGGGAGAAGAGGAGAGCATCAGGGTGAGGGCTGTGGGTGCCCCACAGCCCCACTTCCTCCTTGAAACCTCGCCCCGGGAGGGTCTGGTCCCGCAGGGCTTGTGGCATGGGTACCCGACTGGAAGGTGATTTCGCTGAACATCATCCAGGCATCGGCGAAGTAGTACTGGCACTTGATGGCACTGGCCATGCGGTGGAGCAGGGGCACAGTGACGAAGCGGGCACTGGGGTTCACGTCATCCAGCACCAGCACCGAGGAGACGACGCTGGGCTCCCACTCGCTGGCGTCAGCGCGGAAGTAGCACTGCACCTCCTTGAAGATCTTCACCCCTTTGGCGAACATGTTGTTGCAGTGGACCTGTGGGGCAGCCTGTCAGCGCGGCCATGGCAGGGGATGGGGACGGGAGACAGGGCGGGGGGCATGCGGACCTTCATGGCGGTGAAGTTCCTGATGCGGTCAAACTCGAAGGTGATCTCCACGTAGCCGCCAGCCGTGCTCTCATTGCGCCAGCCAACGTAGTCATAGCCCGGCCACACATGGTACTCGTGGGTCTGCGTGAAGTCGTCCAGCCCCGACACCCCGTCCGTCAGCTGGCCCAGGCCCTCCGTCATGCTGACACATGTGAGGGGGGAAAGGGAGAGTGACTCTCTCAACCCCACAAACCTGCCATCACCCAGGACCCCCGCCCCCCCCCCCCCCCCCCCCAGCCCCGACAGCTCCTTGCAGCCCCTGGGAAATTCGGGAGGGGGGTTAGTTCTCTTTGATGCTCTCTCTGGAAAAGGCTGCGGGATGCTGAACGTGCAGTGTAGTTAGAGTAAATCCAAGAGAAGGGTTGGGGATGCTTTCCCCATCGTGCTGTCCCCATCATGATGTGCAGTCTCCCAGATCTGGCCATGTCCCCCTGCTTTAGGAAGACCTTAGGTATTCACTCTGCTGAGGATCAGCCCATCAACCTGCAAAGGCAGGGATGAAACACCCTCCTCCCCTCCTGCCCAGCATGGCACCCAGGTCGACCCGGGCCTCACCTGTACCCGAACGCCCCGTCGTACACCGAGTCGTTCAGGTAGATGACGGTGCCCCCGGGGAGGACGAGCTGCTGCCCAGCCGGCGCATTGTAGGACACCAGCCCATCTGTGGGGAGGGAAGGGTGAGCGGCTGCCTACACCCCGCTGCTGGAGAGCCCCATCCAAGCACCAGGCAGCTGCCAGCCCCCAGTGGGACAGACAGCCCCTCATCTGGGCGCTGGGGGCACAGGGAAGAGCACGCGACTGCACCACCCACCCAGCCAGACGCAGCCGTACAGCTCCACGCGCAGGCAGACGTTCATGGAGTGGTCAGTGACGGGGATGAAGCGGATGAAGCGGGCGATGAGGGGCGGCTCCAGGTCCTTGAGGACGATGTCGTAGGGGTTGGTGTTTCCATCCAGCACCTGGGAAGAGAGAAGGCTGGTGGTGACGGGCAGGCACAGCCCCCCACCCACCACCCAGTGCAACCCCCGCCCGCCTCCTCACCTGCTTCCCGTGCCGGTTCCTCCAGGAGATCCATCGGGTGCCATCCCGGCTGTAGTTGATCTTATACATGGGGGCAAACTCGTTGCCGTGACCCCCGGCATGACGCCCCTGGGTGCCCACCAGCGTGATGAAGTGCAGGGCTCGCAGGTCGATCTGCAGGAACTCCTTCAGGTCGTCTGGCTCCACCGGGATCTCGGGACACCAGGCACCATCGCCATCCTCTGAGTCCAGCCTGCGAACCCAGAGCGAAGGAGCCATTCACAGGTGGCCCAAGCCAGCCCCTGCCCCGCTTCTGCCTCCCCGGTGGAAGCCCAGACCCTGCTGTGGCTGTTGCAGGAGGGTCCCCACACTCACCGTCCGTACTTGGCAGCTGTGGACTCAGACCACTGGCTGGAGGCTGAGATGTCCTCATCGGGAATGTGCCCGCCCGACATTCCCAAGGGGTACCGGCACACCGCTGCAACGAGACCGGCAGGGCACTGAGCAGGCATCCCACCTCACCTCCCCAGCTGAGACACCTGCTGAAATGCGGCATGGCAGGGCTGGGGCACTGCCACAACGCTGCAGGCGCTGCAGCCCGGGCAGCTCAGGTGCAGCACTCTCCGTCCCTCTGGCTTTACAGAGGGGGGGTGAAGCACGATGGTCCTGCACAGGCAGACAGCTGCCTGAGCATATAGAGCCACTGGCCAGATGTGGAAGCCATCCCAGCTCAAAGCAAAGCTGGGAGGAGGGGGAGGCAGCACTCCAAGGGCTGCTGGGCACAGCGGTCCCCATCCCTAGAGCTCCCTTCAGCCTTGCTGGCAAGAGTTTCAGCTGCGGTGGAGGGAGAGCCTGCGGGCTGGCACTGCTGCCCCCACGCTCCCTGTTCCAGGGGCACACAGAAGGCTCGCTCCAGATGCCACTCACCCAAAAAACCCACCCGCAGCAACCTGTTCTTAGCTGCTGCTCCCCCACCTGCCTGGGGGAACAAGTGACAAAGGTGGGTGCTCGCCCTCCCTGCTGGCCCCACGGCTCCCATCGCCAGCCTTGCTCCCGCCCCGCTGCGAGTGGAAAAGTACCCGGGGTGGTGGGTGGGCTGAGTCCCGGAGTGGCAGCTGGCTCCTCCGGTACCGCATCCATGCTGCTTCCCAGGAGTTATTTTTTCACGCCTGGCTGCCAAGCGAGCCGCTGAAAGGCCGGCTTGTTTGGCCGTGTTTACTGTCTGGCCGCCGGCTCCAGCCCACAGCACTCCCTCCGCACACCACCCCGAGCAAACACCCGCAGCAGGGCCCGGAGGATGCAGTGCCGGGCCACCTCCTGCCCGCACAGCCTCCGGCTCACCCAGCAAGGAGCCCGTGTCCCAGCGTGTGGTGCTGCCCAACAGCCAGCTCCTGTCCCAGGGTCCCTGCACCACAGTGACCATGTCCTGCATCTGACGGAGGGATGGGTGCATCCTCAGCATGAGCACTGGCACAGTGGGGAGCATCTCTTCTTGTTTCCAGCTCTCCCACTTACGATGCTCTGCAGAGCGCAGCTCCCGCTGAATTCCTGTTTAATTCTTGCCGAACATGGAGACAGCCCAGCTCCTTTGCCCTAGGTAATAACCCCCCTAGCCAGGCAAAGCCGACACTGCCAGCCCTGGATGGCCGCAGAAGAGACAGGATTGCTTCCCTAAGCACCATGGAGCCTCCAGGGAAGACCCAGCAAAGCAAATTCTTCCCATGGATGGAAAAAGCCTTTGAAGGGACTTGTTACAGGGAAGCCCCAGGGAAGCCCTGATGCACTGAAGGAGCCTGGGCTCTGTGGCCATCCCTGCAGCGCAGGAGGGGGCTGAGCCCTGCCGGAACAGCCATATAAACACACTTCTCTCGCTGACATCCGATGCAGTGTTGTGGTTTCTGAGCAGAAGCCAGGCACCTAGTCAAGCTGCTTTGCTAGAGCCAACCTTGGTTTGCTGCAAAACCGCCAAACAAAGCATGTCCCAGCGGCAGCAAACAAAACAATACCCCAGCATCTTGCCTTCTGCATGCCACAGCCTCAAAACTGAGCAGGCTCAATGAGCCCCTGCTGGAGAAGTGCCCCACGCACAGCCCGGGGCTCTGGCTGCAGTGCCTTGCCCGTACCCCACACCCCACCAGTGCCAGGACAGGTGCTGGTGGTGCCCAGGAGATGCTTTCTGGGTTGCTGGCGGTGGCAGAGCTGTGTGCAGGACAGCAGAGTGCCCAGGCAGGCGTGGGCTTGGTGGGCCATCACACACTGCTTCCGGAGCTGGGCAAGTCCTGAAGATGGCAGAGATGACGTGAGCCCAAGCTCAGATACCCTGGTAGGAGCATAGCTCAGGGAAACTCACCTCGTGGCTCTTGCAGTCACCTGGTCCCCATCTCACTTACCAGGGTTGACCTGGGCTCTTGCAGCCCGCGGGACGTGCAGCAGCAGCAGCGGCAGCAGCAGCAGGGCTGGTCTGGGGGTGGCCGGCATGTCGGCAGTCCTGCAGAGAACAGAGCCAGGACTCGTCGTGCCGAGGCAGCTGAGCCACGCGGAAATGCCAGCCCTGCTTAGGGTGACCAGCCGGGGACAGGAGAGCTTCCCCTGCAACCCTGCGTACCCACCTCAGCCTTGGAGGAGGAGCGGAGCCCCGAGCCTCACATCTGTGGTGGTGGTCAAGGGGGTCCCTGTGTCCCATCCTCTCTGCCACCAGCCCCCGGGAGCCACAGCATCACAGCACTGCGATGACACAGCCCCAGCACGGGCAGGTAACGTGGCCCTGCCACATCCCTGGAGCTGGCCGCATGAAACGGCCACGGGACCCACACCAACCTCCCAGGGCTCCACTCGGGGCCGGTGCCGTCTGGCTCTGCTGATGGGCAGAAAGGCTTCGGCTGAGCCACCCGCCCTTGGATGGCGTTGAAAGCGAGATGTTGCACAACCCCGTCACATAACAAAATAACGGCACGTTGCGACACGCGGTTTCCCTGCCTTCCGCCTCGGGAGAGATCACAGAGGATAATCGCCTGAGATTTACAGCGTATTTGTTGCGACCGTTCTCCGTGGCGGAGCGGATCTCAGGGACGGGTGACACAGAGAGGTGTGACAGAGGGCAGCTTGCACCCGCTGCCTCCGGGGGAGAGCGAGATGGGGCTGGAGGGGACCTGTGGGTCCTGGCAGCAGGGCTCAGGCTGCGGCAACGGGAGAAGAAGGGCCAGTGCTGGCAGGGCTCCTCAGGGCAGGGTGCAGCCCATGACACGAGGGAATCCCCCCGGTCCCAGCCCTGGGCTGTGCCTGCCCTCTGAGACAGGGCTGCCACCACAGCCGCTTCGCAGGGCGGCGGCCAGTGCCATGGCTCTGGCTAACCCTTGGCTGCCAGCGACCCCCAGAGCCTGACCAGCTCCTGCTGTGCTCACACAGCTCTGGGGAACCACCTCGGAGCATGGCACCATGCCAGGCGATGCACCAGGGACACCCCTAAGTGTCACCAGCCTTGCCCCAGGCTTCCTGGGCTCCCCCTCTCCTTATTTGCCAAAGGGCAATTAGTCCTTCTGGGAGACCCCTTCACACAAGCACTGGATGCGGATGAGTCCTCTTTTTATCAGAAAAGGCTATTTTAACCTAGTTTACATGCACTTGCAGGAACAACTTACTAGCCTGGGGGTTAAAGGGACCATAGCTCCTGGCCAAACAGGACCCGGCTGCATTGCGTGCTGGGGTAAATCCCAGCCAAGTCCCGCTGCACCAGGGATGTCTGTTCTGGGCTGGAAGGTCCCTGAGCTGGCCCAACACCAGTGACCCCACAGGTGGGTGCCTGGCTGTGTCCCTGCACCCACCCCACGCGGGGAACGGCAGCCTTGTCCCCACCACCTAGAGAAAGCCCAAACCCACCCTGAACCAGCCGCCACACAGCAGATGCCCCCGTCCTGAGGAGCCCAGCTGGGAGGTGCTGGATAAGACCCTGTTCGCCGGCAAAACCAAGGCTCGGCGTGGCAGGAGCAAAGCAGGTCTGCTGCAACCGTGCCAGCACCCAAGGGGAGTGCAGAGCCCTGGGAGCTGCCACCTGCACCCTGCTAGAGGCTCTCTGCACCCAGCAGTGCGCTGCTGGATTCCCTGGGATCCTCTGCTAAACACCACCAGCTCTGCAGGAGGTATTAAGAAACACCTGGACCCTTTTTTCCAATTTTTTTCTTCCCCATTCCCAGCTGGGAAAGTTTAGCTAGTTGCAACTGGGAATTTCAACTGCATCGCTGGGACGCATGCACAAGGCTCCTGTGTTTGATGCTGGCCAGTGCCTCCAACATTAAAATCTCAATTTCCTTCTGCATTCCAAAAAACATCCAGGGATACTTTTTCCCACTATTCTTTCAGGCTGAGTAAACTCCTCAAGCATCAGGATACCAGATGCTGTAATATCCTGCAGGGAATGCATTTACATTTAGTCTAGTATAGGGAAATTATCCCCACGCAGGCCATTGTGAAGGGCTCGACGCTGCTCGGGGGAGTGGGGCTGGGGGACAGTGGGGAGACGGTGACTCAGGCATCGAGGCTGGGGGCTCAAGGACATGCGGTCAAACTGGCCGAGCAGTATTGGAAACCCAGCTGGAAATCATTTTTGTTCCAGCAGCCCTGCAAAAGCAACGGCTTCGCATCATTTTGTCTGAAAATATTTGCTGAAAATTTTCAATCACTGGAAATTTTTAGCGCAGAGAGTTTTTGGAGCTCCTCCCTGGCATCGCCTGGGCTTGGGAACTTCTCTCAGCCGCTGCTATTTTTTTTCCCCTGTTTTCTTTCTTCCATTTCTTATTCTACTGAAATTACCAGGGAGAATTAGCAAGAAAAGAAATTTAAATCCATGTTTGTTTAAAGACAAACCCCGCCCAAGCCGCATGCCTGCAGCCTGTGCTCAAGTCCCCAGCTCACTTGTGGGCGACACCATCCTCGCTGTCACCAGAGGAGCATCACCCATGGGGAGGGGGCTGGATGGCAGCAACCTGCAACCCACGGGCACGCCAGGCCCTGGCCGCGAGTCCCCCAGGGCTGCCAGGTCTCCCACTGCAGAGCCCCGGTTCTTGCAGCGGGCTGGGGGGTCCCCTCCTGCTGGGGTAGCTGGTGGGTAGGACACACCGAGGCCACGGTGGAGGGAGCGTCCCTGAGTGGTGAGAGGCTCCTTGTGACCCTGGACCATGACCCAAATCATGCAGTGTTTCGGTAAGGGGGTTCGGGACCCCCATCCCAGCTGGCACTACAGCCCCCAGCATGCTGTGCCGATGGCGCAGCCTCGGCGGGAGTGCAGAGCAGCATGCCGGGACCTGTAGTCCTCCTCTCTTCCAAAAATGCCATTTTAGACCTTCTCTGGGCTGGATGAAGCCCCATTTTCTGCAGCAGCAAGCGGCTCCCCAGCCACGGGCTGGCCAGCTCAGCTGGGGGCATCACAGCTGGACGGGGTACAAGGGGCAGCCGGCACATCCCCATGGCTGCCCTGGAGAGACCTGCCAGCAGCACAGCCCATGGCTGTGGGGCCTGGCGACATCATCCTGGGGGTGCTGCACCCAGCAAGCACTCCTTGTCGGCTGAAAACCTGCGGTCTTTGTCCCTGCTCCGTGCCACGGAGCACGGCGTCACCCTGCCACGATGCACGGCATCGCCCGCTACACGGCATCGCCCCGCCATGGTGCAGGGCTGCACAGCATCGCTCCGCCACAGCGCAGGGCTGGGAAGCCACAAGGTCCCCAACACCAGGATGGGGGGCAGGATGCTCAGAAGCACCAGACTGATGGCCCTGAGTCCCCTACCCAGCGTGACCTGGTGGCTGGCTGGAGGATCCGGGGGACAGTGGGGCCTCTCTGGCTGGCCAGCACTGCTGCTGGCTCTGCCAACAGACACACAGCGGGGAGCTGAGGAGGGACACCGGGAAATGCTGGTCTGGCACAACACACGGGGGGAAACGCTGGCAGCAGGGGAAAAACTGGAGAGAAGGGGCCAAATGTCACGTCCCCGGGTGGGGACATTGCCCCGCTATTGCCCCAGACCCTTCCTGGGCAGACCCGGACCTTGGCCCCTCTGCCTGGGCTGTGCCACGGAGCACGGCTGACACTGCATCCCCCGCAAAATCCCAAGCCTAGGGGGGCAAACGCCTCCCCACGCACCCGAGAGTGACTTACCGGAGCGAGGAGGTGGCGGCGGGTAGCAGGGCTCCTCGCCCCTCGCCCCGGCCAGGGGAGCCAGCGAGGAGCGAACTTTCCCGGGCTGATGCAAGATGCCTCTGGGAGCGCGTTCACATTCTGCAGATTCCTGGGAGCCGGCCAGAAATCCCACAATCCTACATCTTGCACATTTGGTTTCAATTAGGGAGCGAAGAGGGGGAGCCAGTCACCAATCCAGGCTGGCTTTTCGGCAGAGGTTATTTTTCTCGGCCCGAGGGAATGTGTGCAAAGCTATAATTTACAGCAAAACCCATTCATAGCGCAAGAGAAAAAAATAAAAAAAACCCAAAATCCCCATGGCCAGCGACGGAACTTAAAGCAATAGGCGGCGTTCTCCTTTCCGGCACTCGCCCCTGCGGCTGCGAGATGGCACGTGTGTCCAGGACCCTCCTCCTGCACCATGGGGCCAGGCAGGACCCCTCCAAAACATGGGTGATGGCGGTGCTCCGCGAGGCCCCATCGCTGACCTGGAGGGTTCCGCACGGGCAGCCCCGCTCTGGGCCCCGGGTGGGAAGGGTGCTGGGTCCCACACGGGCACGTGTGATCAGGACACCGGTCGGAGGGCTGACCTGTCCTGGCAAGTGGTGTGGAAGAAGCGCTCCAGCTCCTCAAGCTGCGTGCTGAGCTCATGGTTTTACATCATTTCCAGGCACTAGCTTGGCACTGCAGCCACCAACTATGCAACACATCAGGGAGAAAATAATAATAATAATGATCAGCTCACATTAATTTCTGTGCAATAGCTAAAAATGCAATTTAGAAAAGCAGTTTTTTTCAGACTAGTGTTTTGGCTGTTTTATGCCAGCACCCACACTGCTGTGGGACAGAAGCAGCACGGCTGGCAGCTCCCAAAAAGCTCTCCTGTCCCTCAGGGCACCCCACAGCCCCCAGACTATCACACCAACATCCTCACCAGACTCCCAGCCTGTCTGCTCCCCAGACAAACAAGCCAAGTCCCAGGCAGCAAAAGTCATCCACTGCCTGGCAGGACGCTGGTGACAGGCTGGGGACCCTCATCGCTGACATCAGGCAAGGACCGTGGTGCCAGCCCAGCTACAGATGCAGTGAGAGGCACCCCATGGCTACACAGCCAAGGCAGAGCATTGCAGCTACCTGTGGGCTGGCAGGGACAGCAGGCAGGAGCAGGTCAGCGCGGTGCCTGCTGCAGGGCTCTGCTCCATGCCCTAGTGTGCCACCCCAGATCAGCTGGCAGGGGAAAGCCCTTGCCCTCACACAGGCTGCCCTATGTGCATGCCAGCACAAACGACAGATGGCTCTGCTCTGCTCGCCTCCCGCTACCTGAAATTGGCACTCAAATAACCTGGCGGTGGCCAGCGCTGCATTGCTCCATCCCAAGACCTAATGCAAAGGTGTTGGTGTGCAAACAGAGCCAAAAAGCCAAAGCAAACACCTCCCCTCCACCCCTCCTAGTGCCCGGGGAGCCAGCCCCTCACTCCTGCTCAGCACTGGTCCTGGGGCCATATGCACTCCCCGAGATTGGCCACACTGTGCTCTGGCTGCTGCCCGCCCCATGCCAAGGAGGAGCAGCTTTGGGGGCATCCGCCTGCTCCCTGAGGAGCAGAGATGTCCCTTCCCCACAGCAGCTGCATGCAGGGCCCAGCAGAGCCGGTTGGCAGGGGGAGGTGGTGGTGCAGACCACCCGCAGCACTCCGCACCGGCATCTCGCATCCGCTCTGGCCCCCATCCCGGGCTGTCTCCCCTGGGACTTGCAGCTGCCAGTCTGCCTTGGCCACACGCAGCCTGGCTGGCCCACGGTGAGCCACCAGCAGTCACAGCACCAGCTGGGACCCTCCACGTGGCCCTAGCTTCCCAAGCACACTGCCTGGGGACCCAAGTGCTTGGCTGAGCCCAGGGTGCCCAACAGGCACTTTGTGACTTCCCTGGGGGAAGCAGCTTGGACCCCACTCCCACTCCTTCAAAGGAAAATCCCTCCCCAGGCGGCTGTGGGTAGCTGTGCCATCACCACCCCCACCCCCAGGGGCTGCAGCAGGGCTTGGGAGCAGCAGAGGAGACAGTCGAGCACCATCGCCCTTCCCAAAAAGGAGGGGAAGCAGCAGAGCCGCTCTGCCCAAGGGCATGGGGACACCACACTTCGGGACAGTGGGCTCTGGCAGGAGCCAAAGAGCCCTCCCTGGAAAAGCAAGGTGCCTGAGATGCTGCTGGAGCATCTGTGGGAGCAAAGGACCTGCCTGCAATCCCCTCAGGCAGCAGCTGCTGCTGCTGCTGAGCTGGGCACCGGGTGGAAGCAGTCGGACCTCTGCTCTATGAGTAGAGCCTCTGTGGAAAGCCACTGTCACTACACCACCGCCACATGACAGACAGGAGGGACTCCGTTTAATTGGGTTCTTCCAGTTATGCAACGTACAAAGGATGACCAAAAGGGAGGACATGGGCAATGACAAAGGCCCTATTAAAAAAAATAGTCATGTAGATTTGAGAAAAATAAAAATTCAAGATTAACCCCAGCCCCGTACCATAAAAATTCCTCTGCATGTACACTGACTATTACTATATACATGTTTAAAAATAAATGCCCACAGCCTGGAGTGCAAAGAGCAGTGCCATAGCTGCGCTTCGTGGCAGGGGTTTCCATAAAGTGTTCGGGTTTTAAATTAAAATATAAATAGAAGTGTACAACATGCCAAGAACCGAGTGGGTGACATCCTCCTCTGCACAGGGCCAGCGCGAGCAGGATCAGCCCCTACCAGTTACAGCTATAAACCTTCATGTGTCCGAATTCCCAGCCCGCCAGGTGGGACAGGCAGCCCAGCTTGGGCACCGTGCCACCGCTACATCCCGTTCTTCACCAGCTCGTGGATCCCGTCCTCGTCGATAATCAAAGGTGCGCGAAACTCTCGGTCCTTCACGTACTTTTCCAGGCCCTAAGGGAGGCCAAAGCAGCTCATGAGGAAGGCACCATACATCTTCTGCTCTGCTGAACTGCTCACACGTGGCTCTGGTCCCCTCCCCTGCTAGCGGTTTGGGGGGCACTGCCTCAAAAAACCCTGCCAGCCTCCCCACCACCTAGTTAATCGGCAAGGGCACCCGAGCTCTGCAGAGCCAGTACTCACTTCTCCTCCATAGGAGATGAGGGGAGAAATTTCACACTGGATTGGCAGGTCATTTGCATCCTTCAAGCTGCAGAGGAAAATAAGAAATCAGGAGGGTTAGCCATGTCCCCTGGTTCGGGGCCACGGATGGGGCCCAGAGCTCTCGCAGACACCAGCACAGGGGTCAGTGGTTGGCTGTGGCACCAGCGGCTGCCGACCCGCACAGAGCCCGCCAGCACAGAGCTGCCCTGGGTTAGTCAAGCCTTGCGTGCTCTCCATGGAGGTGCAAGCTGTAGTTTAGAGACCAGCAGCGACTGAAAGGGAAGAGAGCTTTAGACATGGCTTTAACCAGGTTCTCCATGCCTTTCTGTGTGTGCAACTACCTATGACCCAGCCTGGACCACAGCCCCATTATACTTGATGCTGCATGCAAGCTAGTCATCCCTTCCTCCTCCTGCACCATGGAGCGATGAGAGGTGCACTCACAGCAACTTCCTGTTTGGCTGGTCAAAACTCCTTAAATTTCTTATTTAAAGCACAACCTAAGGACACAGGGGAAGCCCGTGTGCTTGCTCAGAAATACTCCCCGTGGCACCGCCTGCTCCTCCTGCCTTTGCCTCTTAGATCAACTGTCTCAGCTCCTCTGTCTGCATGCCTGCCCAAGCTGGTGAGGACAACAGCAGACCATGCCAGCACTGGCTGTGAGGACTGCTGCAGCACCACTGTTGGGCAGGGGTCCGCATGGGGTCCCTCACCCCACTCCCGCTGCCACCAGTCTTTGTAGGACCCCCTGGATCCAGCCAGCGTGCAAGACTGGCTGGGGGGTGCAGCCATGCGGAGCTGACGAGGAGCCACGGCAGCACCCCAGGGCGCCCCTTCACAGCCGCTCGCCGCCGCAGCCAGCCAGGCATTGCAGGATGTCTGCTGCGACAACGCTCCCTTTGCGCAAGTCGAAGCTCGTTCCTGCTGCCACGCATTCACTCAGCCCCTCCTGTCGCAGCTGTGAGCAAATAAAACTCACCCATCCCTTGCACTTGTTTGCCTTAGAGTCAGATTCATTCCAAGATAATTATTTAAAAAAAAAAGAATTGCTATTAACTGGCAATGAAGAATAAGTGTAGGATAAAGCGCATCCTTTATCTTACAGTATATCTAGTGTGGTGGCCTAGCTATAAGCCTGAAAGCACTTGGAGTCTTGAATTAAAAATAGAGACCCTAGATGTATCCCACCAGAGCACAAGATACAAACTGTCCTGGAGAGAGGGAAAGGTAATAAAGCGTGATTAGTCTGCAAGTCCTTGATGCTCACCAGCCCTATGTCCCAGCTACACAGATGTGCCCTGTGCCTACAGAAGGACACTCTGCTATTACAGAGGTTGCTTTAACACTTCTGTCGACTTTCCCGTTTATTTCTGTAAACTTTCAAGGGCTGAGCCAGGGGCTTTCCCTGGTGTCACAGTCTGGATCTTCAAAACCCCAGAGCTGAAGTCACACCACGCACAGCTGTCTGCCTACGCTGAGATTTACACATGCTACATCAAAGCCTCCTGGACGTTTACTCAATGTTTTTAATCCCGTTTCAATCTGCCTGGAAGCCTGGCAGACACCGGCAGACGGCAGCTGCCTCCAGCTACGGGACCGGCCAGGATCAGTCCGGGCTGCACTACACCATGGCATGACGAATAGGGGAGTGTCACTGATGGGACATGCCAGCATGTTTCCCAACAGCTCCCGGCCTGTGGGGTGACCTTTGGGGGCTGCATGCAGTCAGCGGCAGGCTGCCCGCTGCCCTGCATCTGTACCAACAGCATGAGCCCCTTTCAGGTATCCCCACTGGCTGCTTCAGTGAAAGGAGCCCAGTCCGTGTGAGGCGGTGACCACAGGGTCCCATAGCGAGACATGCCCCGCTCCCAGCATGCGCCCCGAGCCCCCCGGCCCCGTTAGTCATTAGAGGCGCCTGCTCACCAGCACACACCCGTCACAGCGACCATAGCCTGGCACGCTGCTCCACCTACGGCCCGTTAGTACCTAAGCACAGCCCCGCCACCATGCACGCTGCACGGTATAGTTACTTGTCATTGACATCTGCTGGGGTGGCATCTGACCTTCCGTTTGTGACACTACATGGGAATAAACAAGGGTTAGCAAGGGTGGGGATAAACAGAGAAGAACAAGTCCGGGGGTTTGCTGTTCTCCAAACAGAGGCGGCAGGAGGTCTCTGGGTCAAGGGATGCTGCAACCCCAGCCTGGCTGCTGCACGGGTCTGCTGGTGTGCTCGGGCTTTAGAGAGCCACCTCCTCCCCACACAGGCAACCTTGGCTGTGCAAAGGAGACTGACAGGACGCTGTTCACAGGTGTGGAATCAAGAAGGAAAGCTCCTGCTAACCAAGCAAGTGCCCCTCTTGTAGCCACCGCCCAGCCTGCACCCAGCTCTGCCCTATGGACCACCCATGAGAAGGGACACACGGCTGGTCACTCCAGCAATGCTGGTTTCAGAAGCACTGGAGACTTCCTAGTGCTTTAAACCCAGCCCAAAAAGTATGCAGGAGCACCAACTCACCGAGGGATGGCAGGGATGCGTCTGCCGTTTTCATCCACGAAGTGGCCCCCCGCATTGAGAACCCAGCAGTGGTGCAGGGACATCAAGGCGTGTCGGGCTGTGGTGGGGTTGTCCTTGCCGTTCTGGCTGTCTGCGTTCTTCAGGGGAGAAAACTCGTCCTCACGCAGCACCTCATACACCACAAACTTCCTGGGGGGGAACAGGGTGTGGGGAGGGTCAGGTTTGGGAAACGTGGCTGCTCTCTGTCGTTTTGGCTTCTCCCCAGCCAGGGTGGCTAAGCCGAGGCCACGGCCCTTCTGCAGCCCACACCTACGGGCTGTCTCACAGCCAAGAAGGAGGGAGAGGACCTGGGCTCTAAGGTCAAGCAGACACTCCTCTGGCACAGGAACAAGGCTCTGCTGAGAAAGAGGCACACAGCACCTGTCCCTCCTGCTGCTCACATCCCTGCGCATCGCAGAGCACGATCATCCACTGCTGCTGGACAGCACTGGAGCTGTCCTCACGTCCTGACCCAGGGCATCACCAGTGGGCACAGCCCTGGCACCCCCCCCAGAGCTGCCCAAGGGAGAGCCAGCAGGTGCTCCACGCAGAGAAAAGGGCGTACTTGGAAAATTGGAAGATGTCAAAGACGAATTTTTCCATCTTGATCCCGTTGGGCTTCTCGGGTTGGATCAGCTGCCCTGTAGTGATGTCCACATGTGGGATCTTCTTCTCGGCTACGTGGTGCTGCAGCTGTGGTTCGTAAGTGCTGCAATGGGCCAAGAAAGAGCTGTCACTTGCCTGAGCAAGGTTCAGACACTGCTGCGGCTGGACAGCTGCTTTGCCGTGAACCTCAGCTGCCCCGAGGTACAGGCTGCTCATTCCCACAGCAGCCAGGAGAGGACAGCCCCACACACCCGCACTCTAGCACCAGCAGCCAGCATCAGCCAGGAAAACCTTATCCCAAAGAAGAGCATGCGCAGAGAGGCGTGGGTCAGGCCCCACGGGTCTCATCCCAGCATGTCTGCAAAGAGCTGGAGCTCAACCAGCTGAAAGCAAGGCACAGGCAGGCAGCTCCGCTCGGCACCAGTGCTCCTCCTCCAGCACCCTGGCAGGCCCTTACTTGACTACATCCTTCAGGAAGGCGGTGGTGAAGTAGTGATTGGCAATGTTGCCTGCATTGAAGAGCAGCCGCCCATCTGGTCCCCGTTTCTGGGCAGTGGCCAGGGAGATCTCGCTGTACTCCACCACCTGGTAGACACCATCCACTCGGCACACCACGCCCACTGGCTCCGTGGGGTTGGTCTTCTCCACCACCTGCCCAAGGGAAGCACTGTTAGGGAAAGAGCCCCAAAGCCCTGCACTTCGAATATACTCCCTTGTATCTGGCAGCCCCTGCGGAGGCATTTTCCTGTGCATGACAGCAGGGATAGCACAGGGATAGGGATGCTGGAGCCCTCGCCTTCCAGGTGCTTCTGGTGATGGTGACCGGAGAAGAGTGGGATGGCAGGGTTGGGTGACAGGGTGTCAGGCACACCCAGAGGGCGCAGGCAGGATCTGGCACCAAGCCTGCATATGGCTGGCAGAGGGCACAGATATTTTTAGCACCCAGCCTGCACAGGAACAGCCAGTGTTCTGTGCACAAGCAGGAGCCCGCACAGGAACAGCCAGTGTTCTGTGCACAAGCAGGAGGCTGCTGGCTCAGCAGAGCCATCCCCCTACACCTGACCTCCCTCCTCTTCCTCACACCCCACACACCTCCCTCTGGGAATGGGACCCCCCAGACAATCCCTACCTGTCACTGCCACCACGGCAGGGAGATGTGCAGGGACACGGGGCTTTCTCCTTTATGCATGCTAGTGTTTATTTCCTCCTTCTGTCACTTCAGCCAGGAGGAACTGCTTTCCCTTTCCCAACTCACTCTCTGAAAGCTTCACGGTCATCAAGCCCTATCAGCTGTTTGCCAGAGCCAAGCCCAACGCAAACACAATCACACAGCCCCTTCAGCTGTTAATTCAGCCTTTAAATAAAGCTTCCGGTGTGCAATGTCTTACCCACGAGACACAGGGCTGGGCTCAGCGTCACCAGCCAGCTGCACCCACCACGTCCTGGTCTGGTGCCCAGGACATCACAGCTGGGGTCAGCTGGCACCTGCAGTAAGGTGCTCCCTGCAGCCACCCGGACAAGAGCCGCCCAGCATCCGGGTGGGGACCAGGCAGCCCCATGGGGCACGCTGGCAGCTCTCAGACCCAGGGACTAGGGGACCAGAGGGCCCTGAGACTGTCAGTGCCACATCCCCAGGCAAGGCAGGAGGGAAGCAGTGCCAGGCAGTGGGCAGAGATAGCTGACATCCCATGGGATGCCAGACTGGAAGAGCAGGTGGGACTGCGGCAGCACGTGGTATACCACCAGTGGGCTCCCACTACTTAACTATCCCTTCTGGCTGTGGAAAGCCGGCAAAGGAAAGGTGAGGAGTCTGGGAAGCCAGGCAAGGAGGAAGACAGATCCCACTCTGCTCCAGGGAAGCAGTGCCTGCCTGCTCCTGAAATCATACCTTGGCCCCACAGTCTGCTCCCTTCTCCAAGCAGAACCCAATGAACCTGGGGTCGGCCACCTTCACCAGGATGTTATCCACACAGTAGACGTGGACACTCTGCACACCCCTCCGCTCCATGTCGTCCATGATGCCGTGAGCCCCCAGGGCCCGGTACAGGCCCCCATTGCCATCTGTGAAGGGAAAAAACCGTTGGGGTCAACTTGCAACAGCAGCCGCTGTCCCGTCAGCCACCCACACCCCTCCTCCTTCCCCAGAGAGCTGGGGTGGAGGATCACTGTCCCAGCCATACCCCACCCTGGGCCTTCCCATCAAAACGGACACCTCCCAGCCTGCGTCACCCGTGGGCCACGTCACGTTGCAAAACTGCCCTACGCAGGCTTTGGCTCCAAAAGCTTGGCCTCAGCATCACATCTCTCCCCTGTGCACCCCTCTTGCCAGCTCTCAGCCACCGACCTGGTGCCATAGCAATCTTGCCCTTCTCCTCCAGCAGGATTTTCCCATCAAACCCCAGAGCTGGCAGCATGCCCTGCTGGAAGAAGATGACATTTTCCTTCTTCAAGCCAAAATAGCGATGCTTCAGGAAGAATTCCTTGGTGGACTCCATAGTCCGGCCACTTGTCATGATGTACCTGTAGCAGTGCAAAAAAGACCCGATGAGCAGGGAGGAGACGGGGTCTCACACCCCTCATACCAAATGCGGGGAACTGCTTCAGCCTGCAGTGCCCAGGACAGGCTTCTTCCCCCCACAAACATTTCGAAGAACGTGACTCACTGTGGTCCCACCTCTTTGGCAAGCCAACGAAGGGCTTCACTCCTCCCTGCAACACGCATCTCTAAAACCCTACCACACCCTGTGCGGCAAGGGGGACAACCAGCTGCAGCAGCCAGCTCTCACCACGATGCCAAACTTCTGCTCATAGCGGGTCATATCACCACAGCCCCTTACCTCCCAGACCCTTGTGGCTGCTGTTCCATGCAGCAGGCTGTGTGACAGGGCACACATTCCCAAGGGCTGCGGGTTTGAGGCTGACGCTGTGGGACCTGTCAACCCGTGCCAACCCACAAAACCTTGACCCACCAAGACCAACCAACAGGGCTTTGACCCAGCCAAAACCAGTGGAACACTACCAACGCGTGGACCCTTAACCCGTGAACGCCACTAGAGTTGACACCAAAGGGGCCCTGCCAATGCCACCCCACAGGACCGTGACCCACCAAGGCCAGTGGGACCCTGCCAACACCACCTCGCGGTCCGACCAAGGCCACCCCAGGGAGCACTGACCCTCCGAGGCCCAGGGCAGGGTGCTCACCAGGGGATGTGGCAGGGGGTGCCGTGCTGCTCCTCTGCCAGCTGCTGCAGCCGCCGCAGGCGCTGGGCCTGGAGGTGGAAGAGGGTCTTGCGGGAGGGCAGCCCCACGTCGCACATGCCCTTGGGGTAGGGGACGCCGAGGCGGGTACCCTGCCCGCCGGCCAGCAGCAGCGCGGCCACACGGCTCCCCGCGATCTCCGCCAGCCCTGCGCCGGGGAGAGCACACACGCGTGGGGCCCGCCGCGCCGGCACCGCGCCGCGCCGGGCCCCGCCACCCCCCGCACCTACCGCGGCTCTCCCAGCGCGGCAGCAACCCACGGTCGCGGGAGGCGCTGCCCAGCACGTCCCGCGGCACCGGCTCCATCCGCGCGTCCAGCCCCGCCGCGGCCGCCGCACCGCTGCCGTCCCCGCGGGCGCGGCGGAAGAAGCGGTTGATCTCGGCTACATCCATGTCGCGAAGCTCCGCCGCCAGCGCCCGGCGGGCCGAGCCGTCCAGCTCGGGCCAGAAGCGCAGCACATGGTCCTGCCCGCCCGCAGCCAGCCGCTGTCCCAGCGCCGCTACCGCCACCCCATCCACGGCCGCGCTCCCCTCCTCCCCGGCATCCATCCCGCCCGCCGCCACCACCGGGCCGCCGCGCCCCCCCGCCGCCCCTTTATAGCCCCCCGCCGCCGCGGGGCCGCCAATGGCAGGCGGCGGCGGCACGTCCCGCGCCCTCACTGGCTGCGGGGCGCGTCGTCAGCGTAGCGGCTGCGCCTCGCGCCACGTGGTGCCTGCCGCCCGTCCAATGGGAGACCGGGCTGGCGGGGGTGGGTGGGGCTAGGGCAGCCCACCCCCTCTCCGCAGCGCCGCCAATCGGAGCGGCCGCTGCGGCGGCGGAGGCGCGCGCGCCGGCGAGTGCCATGGCAACGCCCGCCACGTCAGCGCGCGGCCTCCGTCCCGCTCCCGGGAAGGGGCGGCCCCGCTCCCCTCCAGGCGAGGCGGCGAGCGGGGTTTCCCGTAACGGCCCCGCCTCCGCCAGCTGCGTGCAAGCGGGAGCCGCGGCCGCCGTCTGCCCCCGGGCAGGGCCGTGGGGCGGCAAGAGAGGAGAGGCGAGAAGGGCAAACCCCCCGCACCCGCCCGAAACGGACAGGCGAGGTCTCTGCGGAGGAGGAGCCCCACGGAGCAGCCCGCCCGGCCCGCCGTGCCGGGTTCGGCCCCGGCGCGCACCGCTGCGGACGTCCCTTGCCCCGTGGCGAGCGCAGTGCGTGGCGACGCCCCCGCGGGCGGCAGCCGAACGCCGGCTCACGGCCGCCGCCTCACGCCACGCACCCCCTCCTTTCTCCGCCAGCAGAAAGTTGTGCAACTCACGGCATCTCCTGGGGAAAGCGGCCTGCGTCAGCCCGGGCCATTTCGCTTGGGATGAGATCACTTCGGAATCCGCTACGGCACAGCGAGCGTAGGGAGCCGCCAGCGCGGGCTGTGAGCAAGCGGTACTGCCGCAGGAGGCACAGCCCCAAGCGACAGCGACGGGACGCGGCAGCCTCCGACCGGGCAAAGGTCACCCCCGGCCGTCCCACCGGGATTTTCAGCCACACTGGGGCGTGGGCCCACAGTCGCGGGTGCCGAGCACCTCTGTGGCTGGGTCACAGCCCTGTCCACCCCCTGGTGCAGGGTGACAGGGAACTTGCTCAGCTACGTGGTGTTTCCCCAGTGGTCCCACAAGAAAAGCACACGGGACAACCCTTCATACTGAAGCATCGTTTATTAATCACCTGTATCAAGCACACATCTGCTCAGCAACGGTGCGTGACGGGATACAACGGCTGACATCTAACCCGAAGGGAGGCACGTGGTTACAGGGTCCGGCACGGCAGGAGAAGTGTACTGAACGCTCTGGAAAGAGAACCCGGGTGCAACACGGCGCTCAGGCTATGCTGTTGTCAGGAGGCTGGAGCCAGTGAGGAATTAGGATTAGGAACACAACGAGATCAGAGTTGACTTGTGCTTTGGCCAGTGATTTAAAAACCAGTTGCTCTCCTTGTGTACAATAAATAGGTGGAAGTGCAAAGAACTTTCTTTATCCCACACAGGTATCGGTGGTAGAGGAAGGACAGCCGTTCTTCGACTGGCAGTGACATTTCGTGTCAGATTGGCTACGAAACCCAAACACCACCAAGGAATAGCTGAGTACCAATGCATTTCCCATTCACACGCTTGCTCCAAGGGGATGCGGCTGCAGAGGCTTCATCTTTCATCCATTCCCGCCCTAGAGCAGATCTCTCCCTCCGTGGGTTTTCACGTCTAGCTGTCACCTAGCTTGGACTACGTAGGTCAGTGCTACACTGAGGGCTGTTGGGAGGGAGCTGTGTCAGCAGCACAGACCAAGGCACCCAGCGAGCATCTGAGTGGAAAGCCTCGACACTTCTGCAACTCGAGCGGGCAGTAGTTTGGAGATGAGGAAAGCCAGGCCCATCCAGGCACACACCACAGCAGATGCCTTGGATTGAATCACCACACACACTTCAGATACAATCGAGTTAAGAAATTCACAGGTTTTAGCAGGGCTGAAACTTATCCAAGCCACGACAGATTGCTGAGACACCAGAGTGAGCTTCAGCTTGATATAAAAACGCTTTGAAGGCAGAGGGTGAGGGACAATGATAAAATGCTTCTGCTCCAAGGAGCTTCTAGAGCTCCCTGTACCCACAGCCTGCAGAGGGAAGCCAGGGGCTGGATCCAGTGACAGGACAGAGATTAGCATCTTCAACTCTTGCCAGGAGGCAAATGAAAAGCAGCAGCTTTGGGGTTTTTGCCCGGCTCAGTGCTCAAGTCTGGACCATGAGCATCCGGAGAGAAAATCTGGTAGTGGGAGTTTGCATCTTGAAGATTTATTTAGCTCCTATTAAAGCAGCTGAACAAAACCCCAGCCAAACTCCGGTTGAACAGCTCTGCCATGCTGCAGGAGCAGGTTGTAGCTCCTCTCTACAGATTAATCCTGGCATAGCTCTTTATCTTTAGTTGCAAATCCGAAGCATAATTCTGACTGAAAAGGAGGTATGTCTGAAAGATGACAGAGCAGTCCTAGACAAATGTATGTGAGAACTTAAATGCCTTTAAGTTCTGTGCCTGCACCCTGGCACTGCTGTAGGTGACAGACCTCATGCCCTGCACCCAGGGGAGCTCCCCGTGGCCGCACGCAGGCTGGCACTCTGCACTCAGTGGGGCAGGAGCTCTCGGGTCTGCTCCTGCCAGCTGACAGGCACACACACAGAGCCAGCTTAATGCTGCTGACATGATGACATATGAAACGTGTATCTCTGGGCCAAAGTGCTTTCACCCCTGGCTCAGCCCACCAAGGACAGCGACAACTCGGAGCTGAGGAGGTCAGTCAATACCTACCGATACTTAAGAGTACTTTAAACGCTGCTCTTCACACAGGAAAAACCCTCACCCAGTTAATCACCCAATTCCTCCTGGACACTGAAGGTGCTTCACTGCAAGGACAGTTAAATGAGAAGCAATGAATCACACCCCCCATCTATGTAACGCTGCTTTACAGCTATGTACACCACAGTAGCATCATGCCCAGGCAAAATCCGATCAGCAAATCACACCTTTAAACTCATTGTGGGATGTTTTTTTTTTTTTTTCTTGGAAAACCTACCACCTCAAAGGCAACAGAAAAATTCAAAGAGATTGGTCCTTTCTGGGGGAGTTTGGGAAGGGCCGCAGCAGACAGAACTCTACACCACCACAGAGAGGAAATCAGACTCATGAAATGCTACAGGCGTTGGATCTCCTGACACACCGCACACAGGGCACAAACTGAGAGGAACTTTTCAGTGCAGGATTTCAGCAAGTCCAGTATCAGCAAGATGCAAAAAGTAAACTGCAAGGTAATTCAGGAATTATTCAAGGGAAGGTCGGAGATGGTTCAGGCAGCTCTCACAAGTGTTTCAGCTGGAGAAAAGAATCGATGAGGGCTCTCCTCCTTACTAAAACTGGTACTAGGGCCACAAGACGCAATACGCTGGTCCCCCTCTTCGAAGGGCTGTTTCATGCTGCGCTCACCAGCAGCAAAGTGCCCACCCCTGCAGGGAGAGGCTCTGCTGGGTGTACGGCTTTGCAGACCCCTGGGAAACAGCTACCACCTAGCCCATGCCAGCAGCTGCACGAGCGAGCTTCTGCCTGTGCACTGAAGCCACAGGAGCAGAGACCAGCCGTGATGCTGCTCCACCATGTTTTTTTTTTCCTCAGCAGCATGTGGCTGTTGTCCCTGACGCTGGGAAAGACCTTCTCCTGGCCAGTCAAGTCTGATGACTGACCCAGCCCTTTCCATACAGGATCTCAGATTGCCTCAGGCCCTTTGTGTAACCTATGAAGGACCAAAAGTGTCAGTGCTTCTAAGCTACAAGTCTAATGGATTAATGCAAAACCAAAACGCACAACACAGGAAAGCCAAGCGTGGCACCTACAACAGACAAATATTTGTTCTTTCTTATAAGACTCGCAGGGCAGGAGTCCTGCTGAGACACAAAGAATACTGCGTGCTGTAGCACTCCTTTCCAAAAACACCACCTAAAGACGCTTACGTATTACAGATGATTTGGCATCAGAGCTAGGGAGCATCAGTGCCAGCACAGGGGATATGCTAGAAAGATGACTCCACACACAGAGAGTTTTCACATCACCTCAGGCTACAAAGTGCTTTACAGGTTGTGTCGGGGCTGAGGCTGGCACTGCTCTGACAACACGTGTCCACCATCAGACCCTGCCCACCCCGCACATACAAGCGAGTTCAGCTCACCGCAGGCAGCGTTACCCACACCTCGCTGCCCAAGCCCAGCATGGCATCTGTGCCAGGTGAGATGGGTGGCTCTTCTCGGGTCATGAGGTGGCGACAGGGTAATGCCATAGGCTCAGCAGATCTGATTTCACTGCCTCCCTCTGCTCTATGTGATGCGAAGACTCAAAAGTCCTCCTGATCTGCTTTAGAGAGGATGGCGCTTCTGCTTCGTTAATTATTATAGGTATTAACAAAAAGCAGGGAAGCCTTCCTCCTCCTCCTCCCCCGTACTGGAGAAGAGTACACGTGTTATAGGAAAGCTTAACAAAGAAATCCTCTCCCTAGAGCAAAGTGCTGAGGACAAGACTTTAAATGGTCTCACTTCAAATCACTTAAGCGCTTGCCAAGATCTGCTTGGCCTTCCAGGCTCCCAGAGTCACCACTCCTGCCACCCGAGTGCCCGCCAGGGCAAAGCCACACACCCAGTGTAAACGAGCAAGCACAACACACACACAAGCACACGCTGAAAGCCATCCCGGCCTCCTCTGCACATCACAAAGCAGCAGTAAGGGGTTCAAAGCCCAGTTAAGTCCTTTGCATCTCTCCTTCACAGATGACTCAAAAGCAGGGCTAGGAAGCTCTTTCGTACATTCAACTGTAAACCATGTGAGGAAGAGGAGCAAGACAACTCTCCTGATTGTTGCTACTGCCTACAGCAAGTTTTGGTACAGATATCCTCTCTTATAGGCACTCAGTGGGTAAAACGTAGCCACAACAAACTTGCCATCAAAAATCTTTCCAGTCAGCATTTTTTGGGCAGCTTTGGAATCACCAGCATTTGCATATTCAACGAAGACCTAAAAGAGAGAGAGGAAAAATAGGATTTCCAGAGCAGCAAGACACTTACCCCCTGCCACTCCTGCAACAAGGGAAACAGTTTCTGAACACATTCTTCCGCTCCATCTTTGGTTGACCCAGAGCAGTGGAGCTAAAAAGGAAGAAGCTGCATCCCTGAACTGGAATTTCAGCTCCTGTCCCTCACTTCTATGGGAAGCATGTTTGGTAAGGTGGGAGATAATATGATGATGCTCTATGGCCTCAACACCTCACCTCCCTCCCCCTGGCTTCTCACCTTCCCTCCCATATGCCTCCTCCCCTGCTAAAGCTGTTTGGAGACCTCCCAGGTTAGGCACCCTTACATAACCAGAAAGGAACCTGTGCTGTCCTTCAAGATAACCAGCTATTTTTAGCACTGTTGTCAGCCAGGAGATTTCCAGGAGCTGAGCAGCAGTCCCGCAGCACACGGAGCTTATGTGGGAATAGGCAGCCTCTCCTCTCCGTTCACTTACTTGGCCTTTACCAGGATTCTCCTTTGGAATAAGCAAGGAAACCACCGGTCCGTATTTCTGACACTCCTCCCTTATGTCTTCCAGGATATCTGAGAAAGAAAAGAGCTGTTTGTCTTTCACTTTGCAAACTAGGATGGGCCAAGAAACAAACGAAGGCCAGATGAACGCGTCAAGAACATTCAGTCAACAGACAAGTCTTTCCCCTTCAATGTAAAATAAACAATCGAGAGGTGCCACAGCAGAAGCCGACACTGTTTAACGGCTGCATAACAAGATGAAGTGTCTGAAGTGAGGCTCAGGAACACGGACCTGCAGCAGTGAATCCCCGACAGCAGGGTTTGGAGCACATGGACAGGGCTTTTCCTTGCACACAAAGCCTTGCCTTCCAGCAGCTGAAACGTTTGGGATTTCTGAGTGCTTTTTTTAACTTTTTTTTTGTTATGGTGCTTGGAGGAGGGGAATTAAAGTAGCTGCCACAAACCCTTCTTTATGTGAGCAGAACTCAGCCTGTTTAAACCCAGCCTGTAAAAGCTCTCTAGCTTTTGCCACTCACGTGGATTTGAAAGCAAGCAGAAATGCAAATTCCACCGACATGCTTTGCCACCTACCACGTATAGTTTTTGCTAAGGTTTAAGAAGTCCAACGAGATAGTTCAATTCTCTGCTGAAATCTTGGGTAAGTTCATTGTCAAATTTTTAAGGAGCTCTGCTACTGGGCTCCAGAGTCCTGCGCATGTCCTGCAGAAACTCAGAGCCTCAAACACACTGTGAGGTCTGTGAGCATTTAACCAAAAAAGCAAAACAAAATTTTGTTTGTTTAAATCTGGGATCCTTCAAGAACTCACTACAAGCTCTGCTTTCTGCCTCAATCTTAGTCTATTCTCTGTTAGTGCAGTTGACCCACTTGGTGTACCACATCCCAGCTGAGCAGCTCTTTGTTTGCTGTTCTTGCACCTATTAATTGCTCTTCTGCTTGTTGTCATATCCCCAAAGCCAAACACAACAGGGTCTGTAAGACGACACTGCTATATATGGGGATTGCACCAACCTTCGTATTCTTCTTCGCACTGCAGAGAAGCATCGCTTAGAACGTTCAGCAGTCTCAGCACAGGTGTGGGGAGCATCACCAAATCTTCGATATGGGGAGCTGTTTGACACCCAAGGAATTGGGGGGGGGGGGAGAAAAAAAAAAAAAAAAAGTCCAAAGGAGCAAGAACACAGGAAGTTGACTCAATATGCACTATCATACACAAGCACCTGCTGCTCTTGCAGTACAGTTTTGCTTATCTCCACTATGACCTGCGTTTACAGCCTGTATTGTCCCTGTTTCCAACTTGTCTTCACCTGTGCACTGAGAGACTCTTCCAAAGGGTTCAGCATACTCTGCAATTTTACCGAGGCCAGCACCTGAAATCCCTTTTAAAATTACAAAGCTAGCAGAAATTCAGGCTAGAGTTATGTCTACGTAGCTCAGATTCGGAAATAGATGAGGCCTCCAGGAGCTGTGCTAGCTGAGCAAACTGCCCTGTATGGATGGAGACATGAGAAGATGAAAGAACCACCCTGCAACCTGCCTCTCCTGTTACTGCTACCAGACAAGCTGAAAGCAGGCTGGCCAGCTTCTGTAACTCCAGATCTTAAGCTATATTAAGGCACAAGCCTCAGCAATCTCTGCGATATCTTTCAGTTCTTCCCTAAACACCAAGTAAACCTTCCCCTCCCCCTTCAAAATCCAACTGCAATGGACTGTCTTGAAGACAACCATAAAATCTTGCACAGAAATGGGGAAAACTACTTAAGTTATTTAATGCAGTGCTATAGAATAAGGGATGGCCAAAAAGGATGGCCACAAGGTGGGTGAGAAGTGGTCCTGTGAACAGCTTCACAGGAGCAGAAATAAAGCCTGCTGCCTCGGAGCTCTTGGCTCGAGAAAATAGGCAGCTCCAGGATGGCCTGGAACAGTGTAGCATGGATACTACTGTGAAAGAAGGAAACAGCTGAGGCAGACAGACTAATGCCAAACTACAAACACACAGTCCTCTGGAAACTCAAAGCATCAGGGACAGCGTCACTTATCCAGGGACAAAAGCTTGACTGCACGTTCACAAAAGGGACTGGCAGGGCAGTCACGAATTTAAGATCTGGGAGCCCAGCTTGCTGTACTTGGAGAGTGCTAATGTTTTCATTGGTATTGGCAGCTACCACAGCCGAATACAACAGCAGTACCTCACAGTTCTCCCACTTGACAGTGAGAGAGGGGAGAGAAAAGGGAGGAAATGGTTCCAGTTCTTCAGTCTGAGCCTTCTGACCACGTTTGCAAAGACACCAGGCTATTATTTCCTCAGAAACCCTTTTCCGAAGCTACGCACACAGTATGTATGAGGGAGCTGACACCTCTGCCAGGCACAGACAGATGTTGATTTCATAGAGCCGGTGGAGATGATAGGCAAGCACACACGCTGTACATCTCCTCCTGTCTGACATGGAAGAGTCCTTATGAAAAGCTTAGAGTGTGAAAGGCCTTATCAGTCTAGACGATGCCCAGACAGTGCTCAGGGACAGCCCTTTGAAGAAAGGTGCTGCATTCAGATAACCAGCCATGTTCCAGCTCCAAGTGAACCTCTGGGACCATTCCTCCAGAGGACTGTTGGCAACCAAGAGACAACATCAGATGAACCGGGCACTGAAACAACTTTTAAGTGTCGCCTCGGTCTTTTAACTGCCCCTTTTATTCAGGTCAGTCAGTCCTTCATTTCACATGCCTTTTTTCAGGGAGGGATTCAAACCAACCCCTGGGACTCCGAGCCATCTGGTCTGCCTGTAACCAAGTGATAAATGCATTTCTTGCCATACCCTTCTGCCCTAGGAGGTACTTTCTGCCCAGCCCCTCTACTCCTCTTCAAAATGCCAAGTGATACCAACCACACTGACAACACAGAGCCTGTGAGCAGCTCAGGAAAGAAGTTGATGAACTGGAAAGTCAAGTCTTGGCTGTAAATGACAAGGAAAGCCATTCTCAGCTGTCTTTGCTCTAAACAGAAAAAATGTGTCCAACTGAAAGGCAACGACAGATCATTTTCTTATTCCCTAAGAAAGCCACAGTAAATGCTCCTTTGTCCAGACGAGCATATGTACAAGTTTGGCAAAGAAGTGAAGCAGCAAAGAGAACTAAGAAAAACTGAAGCTGTTGTATAAACTTGTAGCACTAACCACAGAAGCACCTTCCTAGGTACAGTTAGAGGTCTGTGCGACTAAAACTAGACCAGAAAGTGCTGCCAATATACTATTCCCTCTGCTCTAAAGCAATACTGGCTGCAAGGTTCAGCCACGGAAGGAGGCTTTGAATACAACGGTCCCAGTTTCTGAGATGCAAGAGAAGTTTGCTTAACACACAGGAACACCAGTATCTTGACGTGACCTCAGGAGGCGATACTTAAAAACCCTCACTGCAAGGTACACCAAGCAGCTTAAGAAAAGGAGGGCTAAGATTCATGGGAATCTTAGCTAGCCCAGCCAGAAGCTGGATGCCTGGAGCATTAAGTGATACTGCAGGAAATCTGGATGCAGAGCTCTTCACTGGGGGTCTTGAAAGCAGACAAGCTCTAAAGAATGCTACCATGTTGCTTTTGGAACAGACAACAGGGAGGGATACCAGCCTAATCAGGGCGGTCTCAGCCCATCTTTTGCTGACAGGCTGCAACCCACACGGGGCAGCTCCTGGGGAAACGCCACTGTTTTATTAAATTGAGCAGAAAGTGCCAGATGAAAGTCACAGTGACATGTGTCTGTGACGTGCCACACAGGCACTGCAAGAGACAGGCCAGTCACTGCAAAAACAGGCTTGCACCACGAGAACACATGGGGACTGTTTGACCTGTGCAGAGGAGGCAGCAGCAGATGCTACCACCAGCCACTGCCTTAGTTGCTCACATTCCTGAACTGGGAAACTCTTGGCCTAGGAAAAACCATCCACTCACCATAAATAGCAATGCACTCTTCAAAAGCACATTAATGGTCACAATGTGAGGTAAATACCTCGGTCATTTTCTGTTCCCTCAGATGAAGGCTGCTGCCAGCACACCCTTGGTCAGTTTGAGCTAGGCAGAATTTAATGGGAATCCAACCAGGGAAAAGCGACAGCTCGCAGGGCTGGAGGGGCAGGGCAGCACCGGGAGCACAGGCACCGCTCTGACCTGCCTGCTGCGGTACCACAGAGGGCTGGTGAGCACCGCAAAGAGCAAAGGAGCAGCGACGAGGCCAGAACCAGAAACAACACAATTCAACTGCGCTCTGGGCTGCTCCCAGGACATGCCGAGGAAGCCGCGTGCAGGGGCGACATGCAGAGCTTACCAAAGGGAATGCTGAAGAACGGGCTGCATAAAGCCTTCTCAGCGGAGGCTCGCTTTCCTTGGTCACAATGAAGCATGCTGGAAGAGAAGACACCCTTAACGCTCTTGCATGTGGCATCCTTACATCGACAAATTCAACTCAGGCTAGAAGCCAGTAATACCCTATCCTTGGTGTCCTTATGGTACAAAGAGAAGAGTGAGAATACATCTTCTAATACACAGCTGAGGCACACCAGAAGGATCCCCTGAAAGCATTTTGGGTACATGGTACGGGCCTTTCTTCTCGATGTCTGTCAGCACCAAATGATGGAAGTTGCTCGCTCACCAGTTCACAAGGAACACGGCATGCTTCCAGCTCCACCTCCCCAGGCCATTCAGCCCACGTCTCAGACACACATGCAATCTCATGAAAGCGACTCACTCCAAGGAGCTCTCACATCTTTCCACAAATGGGATTCAAAGCAGCTAATAGCCCAGAGCTTGCCTGAGAACATCCCCTACTCAGCTTTACCAGGGCCTCCCAAAGCTATTTCTGCCAAAGTGTGTCCTCATTCACTCTGTAGCCTCGGAGCAGTCACAGGACAGCAAAAACTTGGCAGACCTCTCAGTAGAAAGCTGCACGAGTGCATCTGAATCTTGACAGCAACAGAGGAGCAGCGCTGTCTGTCCCCCTCCTTCATTTCTGACAACAATCCCCTAAAACAGCAAAGTCTCTGGTTTTCCCCAAATATAACCTCATTGGCCGGAAGTGCAAAGCACCAAAATAGCAAACGATGAACACCATGACTGATATTTTTTATGTCATTACTCCAAACTGTGCCAAAATCAGAGGAGCTGAAGCATCCCTGCTAATACTTCCACTTGTTACTAGCACAGTGGCAGGGAGATTAAACAAAGAAAAGTGTTAGGCGTGGGCTCTACATTACCAAGAACAAGGCATGAGATTTTACACCTTTAAGCAACAGTTAATAAATATGATAAGATACCTTTTGATAAGGTCTCTGAGGTGATAAGCTGGAATGGCTGAATTAACCACCCCTTCACTGGCAAATATGCGATCAATAATGGCAGAACTGTTTGTCTGGAAAGAAAAAGCAACAAGGCTTAGGGAGGAAAAAAAGACCAGTGCAAAGCTTGCGATATCCTGTCATTTTCCGGACTGGATGCAGAGGGCTCTGGTACTGTGGTGTTTCGTGAGAGACCCCCAATGCTCCAGCCTCACACATTACACCAGCAGGCCGACAGCAGATGAAGTTTTTCCCAGTTGCCTCTGCAAAAGCTGGAAGTTTCGACGCACAGGCAAATTTGCTGTTTCTGCGGACATGATGATACTGAAAGGATGCACTTACTGGGGAACACAGAACAAAACTATTTCATATGGAACAGAGTCAGGCTCCAGGCTCACAACAAAGAGCTGTTCTCTTGTTTTCTCAGGATATAGACTTAACAAGAAGATCCCAAACTTAGAGCTAAAATTAGACTAAAACCAGCAAATAATTCCTCCGTCACTGTGCTGCCGAACTAGCTGGCAGCCATCAGCCATCCACTTTGTTCTGTGCCACGCTACAGCCAGCACCTCACAGCAACTCACCTCCCCAGTCTTGGCAAGACACAGGCTCCAAACACAAGCTCCTGGAACCCTTGGCTTTCAGGAACCTGAACAGAGGCAGCATTCAGACCTGCCAGTCCCACAGGGCAGGTTGGTCTTTAAGGCCGTGGAACCTTAATTCTCAAGGCAATAGGATTAGAGAAACATCCTGGAAACACTCTCTAGTTGCCAGGTGCTACCTCACAAATCCAGGTTACGAACAAGAAGCAGAAGGACTCATTTGGTGCAAGTAAAAATGCCCGCAGCAGCTTTCACTCACCTTCCATTCCTGAGATTGGACTGTATGTTTCAGTTTCATTCCTGAGAACATTTCCAGTAAAACGATTCCCAGACTCCACAGATCCACAGCAGAGGTACACTCCGTCTCGCTCTGGAGCCCTGCCTGCGCCAGGCAGTTCTGCAGTTCTGCCTCTGGAGCCCGATACCCGTCTGTTTGAATATATTTCACATCCTACAGAAGATCAAACACACACACAAAGTTAACCTTCCAGATTCAGGTTCTCTTCTCTAACCTTCAATCAGCTCACAGAGGCCCTTCCAAACGGGTGACCAAACTAGTATTGCTAAATGGACAGAGAGCATTGCACAGCCAGTGGTGTTAGGCAGGCATCAGGCAGGCAGTTCAACAACCTGAGCTGCTCTGTCGAGGAGGGAAAAACCAAAACAGTCCACAAGCAAAAACATCTCCCAGCAAAACAGCAGGTACCCCACTAACATCTGATCTCTCTGAAAGACAGCACTGCTGGGAGGAAGAGGCTGGATGTCACTGCGGACTGGCCCATTAACCTGTCATAAGCAGAGGAGATGCTAGAAGTTTCAGAATGAGGGTCAAACACCCACAACACGCTCCCATGTTGGCTGCAGGAGCGCACAAACAGCCCCGTCTGAGCAGTGAGGATCAGTAACAGCTGCCATTATCTAAGAACTGATGTTCTCTGGAACAAAATGTTAAAGAACAAAGCAGGCACCTAATGCTCAGACAAGGAAATTACCCAAGCCGCTTCCCACGCACCTCTTCCCTCTCCCCCTCACAGCCAGAAGCGCTGCAGCAATCAATACCTGCCCAGCTGCCGTGGCTGGCAGAGTCAAATAAAATGCCCACACGCTGCCTGATTAAAAGAAACCAGGAAATTACAGAATCACACAAGTGCTGGCTGGAGGTCTCCAGTCCAGCCTCCTGCTCACAGCCAACACCCCACCAGTCAGCTGCGGCTCTGTCTAGCCAAGCCTTCTAAGTGTCCAAAGACAAACCGCACACTGTGTCTTTTTAGCACAGGAAGGCTCGGTTTAGACACACCGATGGGCTCAAGGCAGAAGAATACGCAAGCATCCTTCCTGAATAAGGTGCAGGATTAGGAATTCTTACCAGGGGAATATATCCAAACCAAAATTATCTGTTTCTCCGATTGAAAATATAGTTTACAAAAGACCTTTTCAGGCAACAGAGTTCCGAAGTGTTTTATGAACTTAAAAAAAAAATGGGTACACAAATTGCTCATCAGCATCCCTCCTCCTATCAGCAAAGAGCAGAACCTCTAGCATGGCAAAAGCAGCGGTTTAGCAGCCCCACCAAACAACCTTTAGAGATAGAGAACACACCGTGGTCAGTGCCACCAGCAAAAATTGCGAGACAGAATTTCACTCCTACCCTCTAAAGCATTTTGAGAGATGTAAGTGGCTGAGACCCTGCTCTGTGTACAGCCCCTCTGTGTTAAACAGTAACGGCAGGAGAAGTTATGCAAGGATAAGCTTGGCAGAGCTGTCACAAATAGCAGCAGTATAGTCTTGACTCGGATAAGGAAAGCTCGCACATAACGCTGCTGACCAAGGCAGGGGTGGCGAGGGGAAGCCGATACCCGGAGCACATTCAAAGCAGGGTCAGAAGGTTCACCTGTGTAGCCAGCATACTTCTGAGAACGAGCAAAGGAGACTCAGCCCAAAGAAAGCAGATTGGAAGGAACCACAGAAGCAAATAAAAAACCTAATCAACTATTATGAGGCAACTGACAGGGCAAGCAGCAAAACACTGCATGAAGGAAAAAAAAAAAATCCCCTTTAGACACAGGACACCAGCAGAATGTTTTTTGCTGATAGACAGCAACAGATTACCAGCACAGACCAGCGTTCAGCCAAGAACGTGGGAGAGCTGAAGACAACATGGAGGAGTTAAGGAGCACAACCATTAAAACCAGCTCCTGTACCAAAGAACTCAGAGGCAGGTCATCCACACAATCCTCCGACACTCACAGAGCAGCGGGCTGTACCAGGTAAAGCAGTAAAAGAAGTGTATGGATTTCAAACCTCTAACAGTAGAGCGCGTGGCGCAGGGACAGGCCAGGTCAGTGTCTGCACGGAAAAATCACAGCTTGTTTACTAGACTTGCTGCCCATCACCCGGTGATTAGAGGCAAATTTGCTAAGAGGCTGCCTGATGGAAAAGCTTTACTGGTACCCCTCACAGGCAGTCACTGAGAGAGGGGGGGAGAAAGGAAGCTCTACCAAGCCAATAGCAGAACCTCCTGAGGCTCTCTGCTTTCCTCAGGGCTGTGGAAGAGAGTAAAAAGGGCAAGGACAAACCTACAAAAGTCAGGGACAGCATGATGAGGGAGTGAAAGCCCAACAAGTGGGAAAAGGAGAGCGGAGCCGGCAGAGCTCTGTTTGTGTTTGTAAAGAACGGACACTGTCTACCCACAGCCAGAGGACGGGCTCTCGTCAACGCAATGACATGGGAAAGAAACATCCAGACTTCCTGAAAAAGGGAAGCTGCTGTAGACAGGATGAAAGTAAAGACAAGCACAAGGACGCTGTCAGAGATAAGGCAATTGACTGGGAAGGCTGATGGCAAAGGCTGAATTACTGCTACGTACGATAAGGGATGATAAAAGGAAATTCTACGGATCTGGGTGCTCCCACTCGTCTGACCACATAAAAACCAGCAAACTTTCCAGAAAGCTGAGACACCACTTTCTTCAGAACATGATTAACTCTGGAATTCGTGGTCATGCGTAGCACAAAGGCTAAGACATCAACAGAAACCAGAGGCGTGCAAGGAGAGTGGGAAGACGAGCTTTTGTTTCTGGGGCCAGGCAATGTTTTAACCTTTTCTCGGAAACCCTCATCACCAGCTCAGCTACTACTCTGATCAGGTCGCGTGAACCCCTTCACTCAAGAGCCGAAAGCATCACAGACCCACACAACTCAACACAGAGGCAACTGCTCTGAGAGCAGCACATTCCAAACCTGATTCCCTTCTTTGAAGCTAAGTCCAAAGTCAATGAGCTTAAAGCACTCCTCCTCCGCGCTCCACAGGATGTTGCGTGGCTTGAGGTCTGCGTGCACGTAGCCTTTGTGGTGCAGGAAAGCCAGGGCCTCGAGGACGTCTCGGGCGCAGTGCTGGATCATCCACATGGAGCAGCCCTGGTTGCTGGAGTGCAGCAGCAGCTCGGACACGCTGATGTCCAGCAGCTCCAGCAGGAGACAGCGAGACGGGCCATTCGCAGAGTAGTGGTTGGTGAACACACCGTACAGCGTCACTATGGCGAGACACGTTGACAGGCATTGGCAGCGAGCAGTTACACGGTCATCACGCTACACGGCTCTACAGCACTGCCCGCAAAAGCTGCGGCTCCTCTGTTTTACAAAGTGTGATGTTCAGAGAGATGGAGACCCAGACTTCAGAGGGAAGCAGCAAGGGAAAGACAGCCAGGTCACCCCTACAGGCTTTGGAGGGCAGGCCGGTCTCACAGCACCCCACCAGCCTCTGCTCAAGGATCAGGGCTGGGTGAGCATCAGGACAGTCTCTGGGACAAGGATAAGCAGGTCCCGGTGGGTAAAATGGAGGTGGCACTGCTCTCTTTGGGACATCTGCCAGCCCCTCCCCATGACCAACCTAGCACAGTGGGAACCCCAGCTCCATCTGGGTGTCCAGCTATATTACAGCATTAAAAAAGTGTTTTACATAGACCAAAACATTTGCGTCGGGAGAACCTGGGGCCTTCTGGCAGCTGCTCCCTTCCCAAGCACATTCCCACCCACGTGCCAGAGCCAGGCTGGCGGGCAGACACTGCCCCGCAGGCAGGGCAGCTCCTGGGGGCGGCTCGGACAGCCCTGCCCAAAGGAGGACTTCGGGGTGCCCTGTTTGCGGCGACCTACTCTGCAAACCCAAAGGGTGACCCCCACCTCCCGCCTGCCCACCCTGGGGGGTGACCTGCAGGCCCCCAGCACAGGGAAGGGGTGGGGTACCCAGGGGGGCGTGAGGAAGCACCCACCGCAGGGATGCTGCATTGGAGTGTCCAGGCAGGGGGCCCTCGCACTGGGGACACACTGGTCTGGGGGTCCTTAGCCCTGCCTGGGGTCAGTTTAGGGGTGACAGAACCCATATTCCCCAGGGGGCTGGTTGGGGGTACCCTTGACGGGTTGAGGCGTGCCCCAACCAGGCGGAGGGAGGCGCGGCTGGTTCGGAGACCCCACTTTGCCCTGGAGGGGTGGTCCCGGGGACAGGGGTGCCTGGGGGGTGCCCCGAGAAGGTGGGGGGGGTCGAGGAGCGGTGTACCGGAGGGTGCCCAGGCCCAGGCGGGGTGGGGAAGGGGGGTGCCGCGGTGCCGTTACCGATGTTGCGGTGCCCGCGGAGGTGCTCGAGCGCGGCGCGCTCCTTGCGGAAGCCGTACTCGGCGCAGTCGGCGGCGGGCGGGCGGGCGCCGGGACGGCGCGCGGGGCCGGGCCGCGGCGGGGGCGGCACGAACTCCTTGACGGCGCCGGGAGGGGCCCGCGGGTCCCCGCAGCAGCGCACCCGGTAGACGGAGGCCGAGGAGCCGCTGCCCAGTGGCGCCTGCACCTCCCACAGCCGGCCCAGCGCCTCCAGCAGCGGCGCCGCGCCCCACACGCACCCCGACATGGCGCCGTCCCGCCTCACATCGCCCCCCCGCCGCTCCCGCCGCCCCGCTGCTGCCGCCCGATCGGCACCGACCCCGGCGCCGGCCGCCGCCGCGCTCCGGCCGCCATGACACCGGAAACGGGGCGGGGCGGTGGGCGGGGCGGTGGCCGCGGCCCCGCCCGGCTGCCCCGCCCCGCCCCTCCCGCCGCGCGGGGCGGAGCCGGCGGCGGCGCGCGCGTACCCGCAGCCCGGGGACCGGCGGGCGGCTGTCACCTCCGCCCGGGAGCTGACTGGGGCTACCGTCCCCTCAGCCCCGGCACCGGCGGCGGGTCCCGTCCCTCCCGCTCCTAGCGCAGTGCCCCCCCTCAGCCTGCGGCCGCCCAAAGCCCCCCGCACCGTACCGTCCCGCGGCTCTCCGTTGGGGCTGGCTGCCGGGATGGGGGTGTCCTGTGCGGCACCCGGGAGAGCTTTTTGGGGATATTTCCTTTAACCCTGTGGCTCCGTTGTCCCACGTGCCTAGCCGGCCTCGGCCGGCCGGGGGGCTTTCCCCAGCACCCCTCGGCTCCACGGGGCTGCCGCCACGCTCCGGAGCTCCCATGGAGCATCCAGCAGGTCCCCAGCTTCACTGGGGGGGCTTCAGGACTACCCCAAGCTGGTGCAGGTGGTCCCCTCCCATCAAGGGACTGCTACGTGTCAGTGGGTAAAAAAGAAAAAAAGATTTATTGTGCAATCTGCATCTTTTGTCCCAAACTGCACTCACCCCCCAGACAACATAAATAGAGGGACTGGAGCAGCAGTGAGGTTCCCTGCGGTCGGCAGGGCTGGAAGATGCTGGTTCCCCACGGAGAGGCTACGAGCCCCTGTCTCCACCACCACACACCACGGTAGCTCCAGGCAGCACGCGCACACGCGGACTCACGGAGATTTCTGGTGGTGGGGTGGCACCAGCCGCCCGCAGCGCAATCACCTCATCCCCAGCTGTGTTACACCTCGGCACCCACCGCCAGCTGGCCGCGGGCTCTGGCATCGCCTTCGCTCTCGAGTGGGACCCTCCCAGGGGCTGGGTGCTGCAGCCACGGCACCCACCATGCTGGTGGGGCGAGGAGGCACAGCGGCTGCTCCCAGGGTGAAGGGATCCACGCTCACGGCCTCCTTCCTTCAGCAGGACCGCCTTTGGGTGCTGGAAGACATTTCTTCAGCCCAGCCACCCTGCATGGCCCAGGAGGAACTGCGAGCAGAGATGCCCCATCTGTGAGCCTCTAGCCTCCCCCAGCCCTGATCTGGTGTTTGGAGCTTTTCCTCTCAAAACCATCTTTGTGGTGAGGATGCTCATAAAAGCGCTAAGCAAAAAGTGCCATCTCTGAGCTGCTTCCTTGCACTGGCGCAGGGGTCCACGGGCTGGCTGACCTCTCCTGTAATTCACGGGAAAACAATCACAGAGCAGTACCTGAGGACCGCACGGCTTCTTGTGTCCCAGCCTCACACAGACGTCACCGTTCCAGGAAATAAAGGAGAGCAGTGGTGCTGGCTCACGTGGAGTGGGCTGCCTGCCTGGGCGCTCAGCTCCCTGCCGGAGCCCACCGGCCCAGCAGCCGTGTGGCCCCAGGTGCCTAGCCCTGCTCCCCACCAGAGCCCGTGCCGTGAGCGGGGCTCCTGTGGCTGGGGCTCCGCTGCAAAGAGATGGCACTGGGCAGATTAGCACCTGGAGAAGGTCCTGGGCGCATCTGCCATCCCAGCTCCCTGGCACCAGACACTAGGGCTGGGTGAGCCTGTTGGAACACCAGGACAGGGTATCTCTGCAAGCACATGGCGCAAGCTGGGAAATCCTCCGGACCAGGGCGGCCCGTGCAGATGCGGGCAACAGTGTGGGATGCTCACAGAACACTCGTTCCCGGCAGAGCCAGAGGGTGGGGGGCAGGCTGGCACTTCTGCACGCGCACACGAGGACCCGGATTGCTGGGCGAGCCCACCTGTGGTCCCCAGTTCAGCGTGGCCTCTGGCTGCAGACAGGATGGTGGCACATGGCAGGATGGAAGCTTTGCCCCGAGACCAGGGTGAACAGGCCTGGGATGGGGCTGCACGTGCCATGGCAGGACAGGCTGTGCCTCTCCTGGGAATTTGGTGAGAAGTGGGGTGTCATGGTTCCCCCACACCCCACGCCGGGGCAGCAATGGCTCCTGCCACCCCAGGGCTCTCCGCTCTTCAAAATAATGACCCCTAAACCAGCAAGTAGCAGCGAGATACATGTTTGGGAGAGCCAGCCCCCATGGAGCCCCTGTTGTGGCTCCCCTGCTGCTACTCAAAGGACAGAAGGTCAGGATGGGGCCCCTCCACCTCCCAGCCCGGGGTACGTGGCTCTGGCCGCTCTGTGCTCTCCGGCGGCTCATGCTCCAGCCCCGGTCTCCAGGAGGGCTTCTCTGTATGGGGTGGGATCTCGGTGGCCCTCTCGCCCGCTTGCCACTGGCTTTCCAGGCTGCCCTTATGGATGAGGTCGGGAACAGGAAAGGCACCAGTGGGCTGGTCCCCGCTGGGCTCTGGGGTGCCGATCATGCTGGGGACCCCAGGGCATTCTGGAGGGAACAGGTCCCTCATCCCTGGTTGCTCCTCTGTGGGGTCAGAGCGGGCTGCAGGCAGTTCAGGGAGCTCTTCTGTGCTGCTTCTTGGGCTGGTCCCCGCTGGCTGCGGTGCAATGAGCATGTCCTGTGGGGTCTTCAGGGCGCGCGGCATCCGCTTCTTGGTGACAGGGGGCGGGGGGTCCAGCCGGGGAAAGGCATCCAGCCCCACAGCCCTGTAAGCACAGAGAAGTCACGTACAGCTCCATGCTGAGGCCCCTCCAGCCTGTCCCAACAGCTCCACTGTGGGTTGCAGACCCCAGGGACACTCACCTGTCCTCACTAGCCGGCTGTCCCATGCCCAGCATGGCCCCAGCGCTGGCGTTCACCTCCATCACCCCCATGCTGGGGAGGCTGGCCGGCTCTTTGCGGCGCAGGAGGTCGTTCACCTTGGCCCCCACAGCCTTGCCCAGATTGCGGAGGTGCTGGCTGCCGGCGGGGCGGGAGGGCTGCGGTGGAGCACCCGCCATGGGGGTGATGTGCTGCAGCCGCGGGGTGGGTGTCGTACTGGCGCTGGCATTCTCAAACATGCTCTGGTCCACTGGAGGGGGAAAGGGAAGAGACGGGGTGTTAGCTGAGAGGGGACCCCGGCAGGGATGGCACATCCCAGAGATGCCCGCTGGCTCCCAACCCAGCAGCATGGGAACACAATTTGGGGGACAGGGAGGCTGCTCCTGCAGCCCCACAGAGGCTGTGGGCAGCCGGGCCATGGCAGGGCTGCACAGAGCAGCACATGCAGTGGGAACAGCGTGAGGCAAGATGGGGTACCCAGGGCACCACGCTGGCACTGCCAACACACCGAGAGCGTCTCTTACCTGACACCGAGCAACTTGGGAAGCAGGTTGTGGAAAGAAAGAGAGAGAGAGAGGATTTACCAAGGGAATGGTGAGGGGGCAGCGGGCCTGTCCCTTCCATGCTGCCAGGCAAGGCGTGCTGCCAACCCCCCGCCTGGACCCGCCACTCTGCCCGTGAACATGGGGCTCACGTGGAGCCCTTATCAGCCAGGCACCCACGAAGCAGCAGGGGGTGCTCGGGGAGCACCCACAGCCTGGGCACTGCAGCGCCCACCCCACCAAGGCTCCCTTCTCCAGCCCAGGCTGGCTGTCCCCTGGCACTGGCCAAGCTCCCTAGGGATTCCAGGGGCTGAGCAGGCTGCCCAGGAGCATCCTGCTGTGAACCATACACATGTGACATCCCCTTTTTGTGACGTTAGCCGGTGACGATGGCTGGAGCCACACACCAGCTACGTGAGGGTGGAAGAGAACTTTGTCTTGCCCACCATTTTCATCAGGGCCATGTCCCACGGCAGCAGGACAAGAAGCCTGGAGGCCCTGCGTTCCTCAGGCCTGGCCAGCGAGCATGGTGCCCACTGGCTGTGCCCAGGTAGGGGTGCAGGCAGCTGGCACTGCCTGTGGGGAAGGGTCCCCATTGCACCTCCTGGGCATGGCTGGGCATGTCCTCCTGCATGGGTGGGGAAGGGGGACTGAGTGGGTCTGAGAACCTAACGGGGTTCTACAGTCCCACCCCACCTCTGAACTACACTGTTTTCTCCCTCATGTCTTCCCAGCAGAAATCCACAAGGCTGTGGGTGCTGTCCCCAGGAGCACCAGCTTGGCCCCCCAGTCACTGACCCCGTGCCAGGGCAGCTCTCCATGAGATGACTCCGGCAGGTTGCTGCTGGGTGAGCCTCATGCTGTGCTGGTGCCTCAGTGCTTGCCAGCGCCCTGTGCCCATCTCTACCCCTGCATCCTGTGGTGGGAGAGATGGTACCCAGCCACCTCTACATCCCATGGAGACAGAGAGAAAGGGTCCCTGGCACTGCTCCCAAGCCCATGGGGGGGTCGGGCTCTTACAGGGACCCCCAACTCACTGCAGGTCCTTTCCTCTGCAACCTGTGACCCTGCCGCCCCGCTGGGCAGCGAGATCCCTGCCTACACCTGCACTATCTACTGGCCCTGGTTCTCACCCTACAGCTACCTCATATGCACCAAAGAAGCTGCCCCACAGCGCTGGAGCAGCCTCTCCTCCAGCCTGGCCACCAGCACCCAGGAGTGTGAGGAGCCTGATGACCTCTTGGAGATTGTCTGCTCTTCCTCTGGCTCCTCAGATGAGCCCCAGCCCCCTGAGAGAGACAGGCTGGCTAGCAGCAGAGCCAGCATCATGGTCCAGGACATCCTCGCTGCTTCCAAGTGGCAGCCAGCACCCCAGAACGGCTACCAGTGCATGTCGTGCTGCCGCATCTTCCCCACGCTGTGGTCAGTCAAGATCCACATCCAGAACAGCTCCCAGGAGGGCTACAGCTGCAAGGTGTACTACCACAGGCTCAGGACCCCGCAGGAGACGGAGCACAAGGCACAGGAGGCTGCAGCCCCCAGGGTGCCCACATGCTGAGGGAGGGCACTGCTCCATCGCTCTGCCCAGAGACAGAATAAATTGGTTTAGGAGCAGCCAGCCCTGTCTGCCTGCTGCTCTTGCCTACACAACACCTCTGCCATCCTCCCAGAGAGGCTCTCCCCGCCTTTTGCTTCCCCAGCAGCCCGAAATCCCCCCAGCCCCTGAAAGCTCTGTGTTTCCATGGGGAGTTCTGCAGATGCCAGGAGTCCCCTGGCGCCCTCGAGCTGTTGGGTCAGCCCTGGGACGGGCTGTGCAGCAGCTGAAGGGGAAGACTGAAACCCCTCCACTCCCGGCAATGTTCCGGGCACCTCACTCTCACGAGCAGCCTGCGGCTGGCACCACGAGCAAGGGTCCCAGAGGGGATTGATGTTGGAGGGGGTCTGTGCAAGGCCAAGCAATGCCACCACCGGTGCTGCCTCCCAGCGTGGAGGGGGAGAGAAGTACAGAAAGAGAGAGTCAGCGAGAAGGAAGAGACAACAGAAAGCCTTGAGAAATAGAAAGATTTATTTAGCAAAAGCCAGTCGACTAATGACAACACCCAAGGGTTAAGTGCACTTACATTGACAGATCGGTTTCCCAGATAGATTGAGTCAACAGTTAGTAACACGACAGTTGTAGGAAAAGAAAGGACAAAAAATATAGTTATAAATCTCCAGTCAAGGTCCATAACAAAAGTGAGAGGCTAGAGAGACATCTTGGAGGCAGCGCTGAGTTAGGAGGAGGATCATTTACACATGTACACCCGCGGTGCCACGGGATGTTGGCAGGGTCCCACCTGGCTCCGGCAGCACCCCCTCAGCCCACGGGGCAACCGCCACTGTCCCCAGCAGGCAGAGTGCCAGGCAGGAGCCCGAGCCTACAGCTGGTCCCCGACATCTCCTCGTGAGACACCTCCTGGACTGCGCGTGTGCAGTGGGGACGGGCAGGAGAGGTGGCCTGGGGAGATGGCTCAGCTCTGTCTGCTTTCTGAGGCAGCCCAGCCTGGAAGAGACCTCTTGCCTGCTGCTGTTCCTCTCCAGCTCTCCTTTCATCCGCCCTGCGCTTATAGCCGAGCTCCTGCTGTCCCCTCTCCTGCGTGACCCGTCTGCCCACTTGGAAGGCCCTCTCCGAGTTCACACACACCCCCCTACCCTGCCTGCACCATGTCCTGTGCGTGCTGCCATCCCCACCTCCCTCATCTGGCAGGGACCAGCCACCCCGCCCCGTGCCTTCATCTCCAGCTGCTGCAAGATGGCAGCGGGATGTTGGGGTCCCAGCAGAGGGGCTGGCACGCAGCAGCACGGGACAGGGGATACAGAGGTACCAATGCCCAGAGGACAGGAGCACCTGCTTCCCCTCCGTCCCCTCTGTGGCTGGTGCGGGGGATGCCAGCACGACTCTCTCGCTCCTCACCAGCGTTCAGCCACCTCCTGTGGTGGAGGGCTCACAGCACAGCTCAGAAGGACCCTGGGGGTCTCACCCAGACCTCGCTCCTCTGCAGCCCTCAGTCCCAAGGGGGCCAGGGCAGAAAGGAGTGATGGACCTTCCTCAGCAGCCGGGCTAAGCCCTGGAGGAGACCAAGAGCTCGTGTCTGGGAGATGCTCGGCTAAGGGCTGGTTGCAGGCAGACCTAGCAGAGACAGAGCTGGTGAAGGTAAGAGCAGAGGGAAGCAACAAAGCGAAGCAGAAGCAGGATAGGAGGGTGGATGGGGAAGAAGACAACTGTGCCAATCCCCACCTCACCGAGTGTTTGCACAAGGAGCAGGGGGGACATCAGGACTCTGGTTCATATCCCTTCAGTTGTGGCCTCTTAGAGGCTGCAGCAACAGGCAGCTGATAAATGTGCTTACAGAAAAGAAGCTCTGGATCCCTTGGAGGTCGCCACAGACGGCTCTCAGCCAGGGACGTCTTGCGGTCTGGTGAGGGATCCTGAGATTTCGGATTCACTTTTTTGGAGGGTGCAAACCAGAGATGTGGAGGAACTCCCCATCGAGGGGTGACAAGCGTGTCCATCCCTGCACATGGCCGATGCCAGCACTACATCCCTCAGCCCTGGTCTGGGGGCAAACAACTGCTTGGAAATGGGAGGGTTTGTTTATAAAGAAAAGCAGGGAGTTTGTGGTGATGGAGGTGCAGGGAAGTGCTTGAAAACATGACTTGAGAGCACCAGAAAGGCTTTGAAACCTGGCAGCTGTGCCAAGGAGCCCAAGAACTGGACAATGAGGGGAAGGACGCTCCACAGCCCCGTGCTGTGTGCCCTGGTTCCCTACTCCACGCTGAGCTGTACCTTCCTCTCCACTCCACAGCCTGGGAGAGGAGTGGGCAGCGCCCCCACACCCTCCACTTGCCTCAAGCAGGGACAAACTATGTCTGCAAGTGCCACAAATATCATCAACCTGCTGGGAGCTGCCTGCACCCAGCCATGCTGCACAACCTCATCTCACCCCTTCAGCTCCTTCCCAGGCTCATCCCCACTGTCCTCCACTGTCTCACTTCTCATTCACACACCCACACCAACAGTGCACCCCCATCAACCCCAACCACGCCATCAGCACAGCCCTGGCCTCACCTCCCACCCTCTCCACCACACAGAGGACCAGATCCCCTGCCAGCAGCTCTGTTCCTGCTCACTGCTCAAGTGCTGCCTCCTTGGTCCCTCTTGTGCCCCCTCACTGCCCCATTCCTGCTCTCTCACTCCCCCAGCAGAAACCTTCATCTGCTTTACTGCTTCCCCACCAGCAGCAGTGGCTAATCTGTCAGGAAGTCCCTTGCTTCTGCCTGAACTCAAAACGCAGCTTGTGGGGGAACAGGGACCAGGGTGCAGCACAAGCTGTCCAATGCAAAGCAGGGATGCTCCAGCTCAGCACACAAGCCCATGCACGATGGAGCGCAGCACATCCAGAGCACCCCCTCGGCACGGCTCCGTCCTCACCTCCACACACCTCCCGGCTGTGGGCTGGAAGCCTCATGCTCCCTCCTCCACCCTTCTCCCTTTGGGCTGTCCCATCCCTGCCAGGGCCAGGGGGCTACAGCTAGGGTCCAGCAAGTCCCGGCTGCTCCACACCACCTCCTGCCAACCCCTACACTGCAATCTCATCCTCCAGGCTGTCGCCCAGGTCCTGCCTGGGCTGGACATGGAGCAGTCGTGGCGGTTCCTCCTGGGACCAGGAGTCGCGCTCCTCGCTCTCATCCGTGTTGGACTCGTACTCGGAGGCGATGCCCGACTCACGGAATTTGATGAGCTCCAGGCTGCCCAGAGGTGGCTCCGGGTCGGGCGGTCCCGAGCCTGGCAGAAAGCGGTAGCACTCCAGCTTTGCCAGACAGTTGTTCCTACCTATGGGGCTGCCCAGGCTGCTGGGGAAGCCCGAGCTGGGGCCCAGCGGCGGTGGGTGAGTGTCCTCAGGCTGCGGGGTGGTCGGGTCACAGAGGACGGGGAGGACATTGGAGCGGAAGGTGATTTCCAACAGACTGTCCTGGGAGCCTGCTGCAAGAGAAGGGCACGGGTGAGAGGCAGGCAGTGCCACCCTGGCTTCCTTGGGCAGACTGGCCAGAGGAGGGCGGTCTGGGGCTGTTTGGGCTTCAGCCTCCCCACCAGCACCGTTCAGAGCGCATCATGTGGTGTCGCTGGTGCCAGGAGCTGCTGCTGGCCAAAAAAGAGCCAGTTTTGCAGGATTAAAAGCTATCTGTCTCCCCCCCCAGCTCCTGCAGGATGCTGATGGCCACATCTGCAGGAGAGGAAGGTCAAGGAGTGCTTCTTGGGCAGGTAAGGAGCTGGCCTAGAGCATGCAGCCACTCAACAAACAACTGATGGACATATGGGACTACCTGTCCACGCAGCCCTTCCCATGCCCCTACCCATGCTGCATGCAAGCACCCTGCTGCACACACACAAGCCAGGCCAGAAGGGCACTAATATTCCCCTAAACAAAACCACTGGCAATGCACAAAAACCTCAAGAGAAACACCCACATGCACGTCCTCCACAGACCCAGCTAGCTGTGACAGGAGAGGAAGGGGCAGGAGCGCTTACTGGTGTTGTTCCCCGCCAGCTTCAGCTCCAGCTCCTGCACCTGTTTGACCAGGAGTGAGATGTGCTGCAGCAAGTCCTTGTTCTGGAGCAGGAGCTGGTGCACGCGAGCCTGGGCCTCCAGCCGTGCCGCCGCCTCCGCGGCCAGCTGGTCCTTCAGCAAATGGACCTGTGCGAAGGAAAAGAGTGGGTGAGCGTGTGGGAGATGCCACGTGAGGGCTGAGAGCTTCGACTCTGGCCACCCCTGCTCACGGCCCAGGACTCACCAGCATCCCACCAAACGATTTGATGAAGAAGCCATTCCTTACGGGTACCCACAGATGTGATGGGGCGAGCAGGGGCAGGTGGCTGTGTCACACCAGGGCACGGTCCCCTGGCCTCTCTGATGCAAAAGCCCGAGGCAAAGGGAGGCAGCACTGACCAAACCGTCAGTCCTGCACGTGTGCCACGAACGCACGAGGAAAGGGCAACCCAGGAGGAAGCCTGGGCTGGATGCGGAAGGGAAGAGATGCTCGACCTACTGGATGGTGCTGCAGGCACACGAGGATGCAGCCACGTGCCATGAGCCAGCCCTGGCTGAGCTGTCCTTCCAGAGACAGAGTCCTGCCAGCGGTGTCTGTTGCTAGCAGGGGCTGGAGCACGAGCTGTCCCGGAGCTGCGGGCAGCTCCGCTGCGACAGACACGACGTGCCTGGAGCAACACAGACAGCAGAGTGCTGCTGAGGCACGGTGGCTCTGGGGACATGAGCTGGCTGCTCTTTCTGGCCCTGGGAAGCAATGCCTGGACGTTAGCCTGCGGGGAGTCCGCGGGCAAGAAGCTCATCCATTTTAGCACAACTACCCATATGCAGGCATCTGTATCACCAGCGAGGGTGGCACACTGCTGGGTGAGACCAACCAGGAGCCCCTGCCCAGGGGCAGCAGGGGCAGCTCTGATCTGAGCTTGAGCAAGGAGAGCCCCAGGAGCATACTCCAGACAAGGGGACACCCGGGGCCCAGGTGGGCTCAGCAGCCCGTCCTGCCACCCACCCATGGCTCCAGCAAGTGCTTCTCTCTCCAGCAAGGACTGAGCCAGCCAGGCTGGTGGGGAACCAGGAAAACACGGATTTAAAAACAAACAAACAGAAAACCAAAACACACCAAAAAAACCTCACAGTTCTACCTTGCCCTAGGAAGTGACCTTGGGGAAGACAGGGGAGCTCCCTGTATCCTGCCAAACCCGTGGGCTGCGGCTGCAGCCCCCAAAAGCGGCACAGCTGGGGGGCCATCTGCCTTCTTGCATGAGCACTGGCAGCGCCGGTTCTTCTGGCAGGCAGGTGCTGCCCACTCTGTCCTGAGCTGCCCAAAGGCAGCCGGCAAGGCGGCAGGAGAGTGCCCTGGGGAGAGCGGGGCTGCAGCACAGCGAGCCGGGGCAGCGGCGGGAGGGCAGGCAAGGGGCTGGGACTTGCAGCTGTCCATGAAGCCAGGCCAAAGGCAAGGGGGTACAACACCTTATGCTCTGAGCGGACAGCACGGAGCCCTTTTGGTTCACCCGTGGGTCCACCGACAGGTGAGACACCCCACACCACTGCTGCAGGAGCCAGAGTCACCTCCTCCTCCTGCCAGCGGTGGGACAGTGGGGCACAGCAGCACGGTGGGACAGGGACCCTCTGCCGAATACTGGGGGGTGAAGCAGAGACCCCGAGCCGAGCTAGCAGAGGTGAAATCACGTTTAAATGCTAAGCGGGCGCCAAAGCTCAGCGCTGGCATAGTCAGCCTGGAAGTCATCCTTCCTCGCAGCAGGCAGCCCTCCCCATCACAAGCGCCTGCAGCAGGGGCCAGGTGATGCTGGGAGAAGATGTGAGCAAAGCCCTAACATCGTGTCTTGCAGAGGGGCAGCGGTTTGTGCCACCAGCTCCCTGGGGACAAGATCCAGGAAGGTCTCCTGGCCTTAATTAAAGAGAAGGAACTTTCACAGGTATCTGGAAATGCCTTGCAAAAACAAGTCTCCGGTCAATGAGGGAACTAAATGTCATTTCATCCTCAGCCAAGTAATTAGAGGCTGAGATAATTACAGGATGGTCCCCAAAGCTGTAGACCAAGCACACATTCTGGTGAACAGAGTGGATTTCCTGGCTTTGTTAGTAAAGAATTAAGTCTGTGCCCATCACTACGTGTTCAGAGACAAATTGACTTGGTACTTTTTGAGAGAAGATAACGAGTGCCATTGACAGAGGTCTTGACATAATGCATGCAGTCATCTGAAAGGCATTTGACGTGATAGGGCCCTACTTTTTCTTTAACAAATTACAGAAAATCACCACGGCATGCACTGAAGGGATTAGAGAGCAGCTACGTGACAGCTCCTGGGACAAGAACGACCCTGGGGTGGGCAGAGATCCAGAGCAGAGCATCAGCCCTTGGACAGAGGGAAATGAGACCACTGGCTGCCAACCCAGGAGCCGGCCAAGAAATGGTATTTCGGATTTTTTTCTCTATCTGGAAGTAGGAAGAAAAAGAAATAGCCACTGCAAGGCTCGGCAAGTACACAAAAACTGGCAACTACTGAAGGTGAGCAGCCCCTACCATGATGGCACCTGGCTTCGCCCAGCAAGTTTGCCGGTAGCAACACTATACTTGGACAGACATAAAGGATGCCCTGAGGAAACAGGTCACTCTTCCAGAGGGGAAAGCAGCTTCCTGAGCCCGTGACCCCAGAAGGCGCAGAGGCCCTTAGTGCAGCAGAAGGACCAATAATGATTTTCTGATGTGAGAAGAGAAAAGCTGCAGGAAAGCACAGAAAGGCTGCTGGAGCGGATTGCTCAGGCCAGGGAGAAAGTTGGGCAATTGCAGAGAGCTCTGCAAGGGGTCAGGGAACAAGTAAAGCTGAAGTAATGAGTTGGACAAAGGAGCCAGAGCTGCTTAAACGGGAAATACCTGCATGGAGAACAGGCTGCCAGCTGCACAGCCCCGGCAGCAGTCAGCCAAGGCTAATGCTGAGCCCAGGCATTGGCAAGCAGACAGGGGCCAAAGGACCAAGAAACCTGGTGGCACACAGACCTAACCACCTTAAACACCTCATCTTTTGTGACAGGGGCAGGGCAAACTGCCACTCCTCTCCCCGTGCTGCACAGCCCAGGAGATGGTCCCTCCCCGTCCCCTATGTCCCAGCTTCTCCCCCAACCACCACCTGAGCACCTTCTGCCTGAGGCAGCCTGCCCTCCCCATGGAGCTGCCTGCCCTCAACGCTGCCTCCCGGCAGGGGATACTCCGGCAGCACCAAGGGGCTTGGTAACCGTGCCCCAGCCCCGCTGCTGCCACCAGGAAAGAGCGGAGGGGACAACCTGTGCCACAGCCACTTGCGTCTGCTGCTGCTGCTGCTGCAGGAGCTGCTGGAGAAGCTGCATTTGGTGGTGGGCAGAGAGGGGCGTTCCCAGGTCGGGCAGCTGGGCAGACGAGGGCAGCAGCATCTTGGGCGACGCCGTCAGGATATCTTCAGGGTGGAGGCAGCCCTGAAAAACACCGACGTTGAAAGTGTGATCCCTGCCTCTTGCCACAGAGAGCCGCCAGGCGCAACGTGGGCTGCGGCACATGGGCTGCGGCACAGGGCAGCCCCCCAAAACACCCAGGAAAGAAGCGGCTGCATCCCAAGCGAACACCCGCTTTGCTGGGAGTGCTGAAAAACTTTGAAGACAACGGCTCAAATACTTTTGTAGAAAATTCCCCAAAAGGCTGATGCTTCCCGTGGGAATTTCCACCATATCAAAAACAGTATTTTTTTTTTTTCACTTGTTTTGGTGGAAAAATATCCCTATCAGCTGTGCCCCAGACACTTTCCGTGTGGCTGCACATAGCTGAGCCCCAGCACAGCACTCTCTGGGAGCGCCCTGGGCCCCGAGCCAAAGGGCAGCCCTGCGGCAGCAGACGCCTTTGATCCGGGAGCTGGGGAACGCTGCACAATCCCTCCTGATCCAGAGCCGCGGGGCCGGGGCCATGCCGTGCCCCGAGAGCCGAGGGCAGGGACCCACACACCTTGGCGTCGGCGTAGGCGCTCGCCTCCTTGCCCACGGCGTCGAGGTCGGTCACGCCGCGGTTGAAGTCGAGGATGTCGGCTCCGGGCAGCGGCAGCTCCACGGCGTCGATGTCGGTCTCCTCGGCGGAGGCTGCCCTCTCCGCACCGGTGAGGCGGCAGGCTGTGGGAGGGGTGTCAGAGCAGGGCACACGCAGCCTGCTTGGAGCAGGAGCTTGCTGTGATGCACCCGTGGTATGGCGAGTGGTGCCCACCGGTCCCCGCCGCCCCCCACGCCACCCACCCTCCAGCTCCAGGGAGGAAGCAGGTACAGAGTGACACAACTGTGCTTCCTTGCTGCCACTCGGGACGGGGCTTGCAGCCGAAAACACACCCAGCCCCAGCACACCAAACCTGGGGAACAGCAGCCAACACCCCCGCTGAGGGAGAAACAAGCCATTGAGAGCAGAAGACACAGAGAAAGCTAAAGAAAGGTAAACAAGAGATTATGGTGAAAAAAAAAAAAAAAAGCCCGGATGTGCAGAAATCACCAGGGAACTGCATATCATGGACAGGACATTGTGTGGAGGAAAACCAAACAATGACCGGTCCGGGACAGCCCAACGATTAGGTCACCGCGCCAGCGCTGGTTGCAGAGGCAGGCAGGAAACCGCGGCACAGCCCAGGCTGCTCCTGATCGGATGGAGGGATCTAGCACCCAGCACCGGGCTCAGGGCAGGTGTCCCACAGACAGCAGGGCAGCAGGACCCAGCAGCACCCTGACGGGCACTGGAGGTGTTTGACCGACCTCTTGCAAAACATCTGTCTACCCTTCAGCTCAGCAAGGAGCTCCCCGCAGAGCCCGGGGTGACAGGGTGGACCAGCAGTGCCGGCCAGGAGCATCCCTGCGCCCTCCATCCACGGGGCTGAGAAGGGAGGGTGGCTCTGCAGGCTGCCCGCAGCCCTGGGAGCTTGAGGCAAGAACCCAAGCGTGGCTTTGCACACGCAGGGAATTGCGGAGGTGGCGGCAGACCACGAGCTGGGTCGGCGGCAGAGCCAAACCGCGCTCCGGGAGCACCTCAGGGCGCAGGGAAGGTCTGCGCTTGGGGCCTCCGCTCTGGAAGCAGCCGGGCAATGTTTGTGGTGTGTGCAGCCGAGCACGGAGGGTATTTAGGCGCCCAGCAGAGAGAGTCCCAGGCGCTGCTAATGGGCTCCCAGCAAGGGGGATGTCTGCGAGGATGATGGCTAACACCAAGCGAAGGCTCCTTGCTGGGCAAGATCCCAGCTTGAGCCCGAGGCACCGCAGGCCAGATTGCTGTGCAAATCCATTCCCCGCAGGCGTCAGCCAGCCAGGAGCGGTAGGGGAAGACGGTGACTCTGCAGACCGCGTCTGCCAGGCCCCAGGACCCTCACGCCACCCCCACCCTCGCAGAGTACCTGGGACGTCCAGGTCATCCCCGTTCCTCTCACTGTCTCCATCCTCCTGCCCGTCTGCGTTTTGCTGGGTGTGCTGCAGGCTCAGCTTGTGGCAGACCTCGAACGCCTGGCCCACCGTCCGGACGATGCGCATGGCTTGGCTCTGCGGGGAGAAAGGGAGAGAGAAAGGGAGAACCTAACCTCAGCCGGGCTGCCCTGCCTGGTGACCTCCCCAGCAGCTCTCGGGTGTCCCTGCGCGCTGCCGCAGGGACTGAGGCACCAGAGCTCAGATCTCCGGGCCACCAGCTGCAGCGCAGTGCCACGGGGTGCTGACCCAGCCACCCCACCCAAGACCCTGTGATGGCGGGATGCTCATCCCAGGTCTTTACCTTCTTCTTGGATTTGAAGACGTTGCACCTGAAGACATTGCTAGACCCATCCCTGGCAATGTAGCTGAAGATCTTTAGGTCCTGGGAGTCATGAGACACGTAGAATATCCTGCAAGGACAGAAAGGAGAGAAGGGCATTGTCTACAACACACAAATTACCCACGGCGCCCAGGCGACAGGCGAGGCCAGAGCCACCGCTTCCCAGGGCACGTCCTGTGGTGCTGGCAGATGCCCAGCCTCTGCAGCACATCCCTGCTAAAGCCCATCAGAAATTTTTTTGGCAGTGGTTTTGCCTCTGCTGGGAGAATTAGCCTGCTGACTCAGCAGCAGCAAAAATTTTGTGATGGCAGCACAGGGCTTTCTCTGCTTGGCCCCCAGGAACAGAGCTGGCAACCCAGAAGCCCTCCAGGGGCCAAGGAGAGCAAACCTCACTCCTTCACCTTGCCTGGGTGCTTGCCGCCCCCTCCCCAGCACGGCTGGGGCCGTTCCTCACTCCCGTTCGGCTGCCCTGGGACGCAGTCCTCTTAGCTTTTGCCAGTGAGATGGAGGAAGAGAGCTGGGGACTTTTGGAGGGCACAGCAAGTGAGGGGAGCTGCCCTCCGCGGGGCAGCAGCAGCTCCCCATGGTCAGTCCCCAGCAGGGTGCTGGTGCACGGTAAAGAGCGTGGCAGAGCTGTCCAGTGTCCCTCCTCTCACCAAGCAGGCTTACCTGTAGATGGGATCGTGCATGACGAGCATTTTGTTCTCGTCCCAAGCCCATTCTTTTTTCTGCAAGGAAAGAAGCTGAAAATGAGTACGTCAGATGCTGTCCTTGAGATCAAGGACAGGGCAGAGACAATCCAGGGACAGGCTTGGGAAGCTCTTGTCACAGCTCTGCTGCTGCTCCCCTGGAACCCTTCACTGAGGGCCAGGTCCTGCTGGGGACCAGCGGTGTCCCACGTCACCTCCCGTGGGGACCCCCTGAGCCCCTTCTACACCTGCACCAGGGCTGGTTCAGCCACCCTGTGGGAACAGGGCTCACCCGTGGCTGATCCCAGCCCATCTCTGACTCTCTCAGCCCACCAGAGTTTCCCAGAACTTCAAGGATGCTGCAGGTCTCTGCATTGTGAGCGGGGGGCTCCCGCTGCCGAGGCACCGCTGCCCCAGGGATGAGGGCTGCCTACCTTCTTCTTCTTCTTCAGGATGACCTTCACACCATCCACTGACACGATGAGATTCACTTTCTTCTTCTTGATATTCTTTGCTTTAAACTCATACTGCAGGTGATGGAAGAAAACATCTGAATTAGCCTTCCTGCACCAGCAAAGCCCCGGGGAGGGCTGCAGAGTCTCCGATGGGAAGAGGCAAGAGGAACAGGGAAAGGTTTCCCCGATCCCACATGCTCCCCTGAGCACATGCCCACATCAGCCTGCGCATCCGTGCTAGGACAGGACAGGGGGCCTTTTTGCCCTGCAGTGCCCCTGCCTCCGGCACCCGCAGTAGCACACCCCCAAGCAATCCGGCCCCTGGATGTGGGTAATGCTTTGCTCAGCTCGGGATGCTGCCAGAAATGTTAACTCGTGTTTCAAAGGCACTTGGCTCTGTCCCTCCAAAGGTCCGTACCTCCTCGGAGATGGACAGCCACCTCCCCAGCCCTGCCAGCCCGGCTGGGTTTGTCCCGCTGGCTCGTGGCCATTGCCGAGCTCTGGTGAAGGAAACGGCATTTCGAGTGGGGTTTTTTGGGGCTCGGTATAGAATTGAAGATGATTGCTGAGGACTCTGTGAACCTCTCCAGAGGAGATGGGTTAATGCAATTACCCGCTTCAGTCAGAAGTCACTGGGCAGGAAAAAATCCCAACAGGAACTTCCAAAGATCAGTGACTAAACACAAAGCTCTGGTCTGGCCCGGGGAGAGAATGAGATCCCTGCAAATCCAGCCACTTTTGCATTCAGAGTCTTTCAAGTGGGGAGGGGACTGGTGGTCGAATAGGCTACTTGAGCCATTTAGACTGAACAACTTCTTGCTATAGGATTTTTGGGCTGTCCCATACTCAGTCTACTACAGGTGCATCCCCATCAGGTACCCAGTGTGCTGGTCCCCCACACAGGGCGCTGTGCACAGCCGTGGGGACAGATCTGCAGCGGCAGAAAAGCCCTGCATCCTGCACCTCGCATGCCCAAGGAAGAGGAATTTAATTTATCCTCTCATTATTTCGCCAGTCTCTCTGCAGAGGGAGCACAGGGCAGGCACCCCAATGCAAAGCACTGCCTCCGGTCCACGCCGAGCCTTGGTGCGACATTTCCAGCACTGCACGGTGTATTAACTTTGGCAGCCAGAGCCAGCAGGCAGGGAAAGCTGCTGGCCCTGACCTGCCATCCAATGATAAAAGGCCTGAAAACACAACTCGTCAAAGCCATTTTAAAGTTGCCGATGGGGATGGGAGATACAGATGATGCAGGAAACAGTGGGGGCAACGCGGCTCTGCCCTCCCCGGCGCACAGACCAGGCAAGCTGTGCAAGCCCACCCGTTCCAGGGCTGAAGCCATGGCGATGGGCTGAAGAACACAGAGCTCAGGCTCCCACCACGGCTACAGCCAGCCTCAAAATCCCCAGCATGTGCTGCCTGCAGGGTTCACTCCTCATGGAGAAGGGTCTCACCAGAGTCCCTCACCAAAGAGCCCACCGGGGTGGGCTTTCAAGTCCCATCTCTCATATTCCCCTTCCCCGTTGTTACAAGCAGAGGTGAAACTGCATCCAAGAGCCCCTCTTCTGTGCCTTGCTAAGACACCAGACCAGTACTGAGATCACAGCAGTGCGTCTGGTACCCAACGCTAAAGAAATGTCTTGCTTTACCCCTGAGAAGGTGAGCTCCAGCCTGGCTGCCTTGGAGGAGTTAACACAGCACCTTCTGAAGCGCCGCGTGCCATTTTCCCAGGAGCCGTGGGCTGAGCTCGATGCTCCCCGCAGCACCCAGAGCGACTGCACGGCACCTTGTGGCGCTGATTTATTGGTCCTGACGATCGCTGGCTATAAACGTCAAGGTGTATTGTCAAGCTGCTGGAGCCACGGGGTTTCTACTCTGGCCATCCCAAGTGCTAATTAACGTGGGCTTGGAAAAGACAGAAACCCTGAAAAATACCTCAGGGTTAGGCTATTTTTAGCCAGGTTTTTGGGTGAGTATCAGCCCTAGGACAGCAATGCAGACAGGCCAGGATGTTTCAGCCAAGACGCTACCCAGCCCCAGCCCACGTTTCAGGGACAGGATCAATGCAGAGCTCCTTGGAGAGGCTTCTGCAACCCTGGGCTGCAGGGAAGAGGCTCTGCCCGGGCTTGCCCCCAGCCTGGCCAAGGGAAGTCCCGCGGGAAAAGCCGTTCTGCCTCCGCTACGCTGAAGCCCAAGTCCCCTTGTGATGACGGCTCACGGCAAAACCCCAGCGAGAACCGACAGGAGCAAAGAAGTCAAATTCTCAGAAGGGCCGAGCAGCCAGATTTGTTAAGCCCTTGCATAAATCCAGGCCTTTATCCCGATGCCAAGATCAGAGCCAAGCTCCTTTGCAAGTCCGAGCCATGCGCTTAGAGAGCTATTGCACGCCCTGCCCCAACCAGAGCTCGTTAGCACAATCACTCCAACGAGCCCAGACGCTCTCTGGGATACATTGCCCATGCAACAAAGCACAGCTCTAGCCCCTGAAACGCTAATGAACTCGTGCCCACTGGGGCTCTAATGAAATACTAACCGTAACTTAATAAGGAGTTAGGGAGGAAGAGGATTCCATAAGACGGCAATTCAGCGGAGCCGCCTCCGCGGGGCAAGCGCGCCGAGTGCCACGGGCCAGGAGATGCGTTGCCGATCTGGGGGGGCTTTCACGTTGCAGTTTGGATAAACAGGTGCAAAAAGGGAAGAAAAGCACAGGGGAGAGAGGGGCAGCAGACCGAACCAAAAGGGAGTACGTCCCGCTCTGCAGAGCCCAGCGGGGCCATCAACGCTGCTCGTGTGCTGCTTCATCCTCGCTCACAGCCACGGCGTGCAATTTGCGCTGCCTTGTTCACAGGGCTAATTCAGCAAACCAGAGGGGTTTCAGCCCAAGCAGTAGCTCTGGCTAGGGCCACAGGGAGCATGAGGTTTGTGCAGCTCCTTCAAGCGAGAGTTGAGCCACAGAGACGGTAAGGGATGAAGCCAAAACGGTGCGAGGCAGAAGCTGTGCTCAGACCTGCTGGCTCATGGTGCAGCAGTTCAGCGGCACCGCTGCCAGACCAGCCCCGCTCAGTGCCCTGCCGTGCCGTGCCAGCATGCTGCTCACTGGTTACGGCAGGAGAAAGGCACGTCTCGCCACGGTCCTTGCACACCCCAGCAAGCCCCTGCAGCTCCCGGGAAGGCAGCGGCTGATGGTCGCAGACAGTGTGAGGCACACCGAGGACAGGCACCAGCCCAGGAGCAGTATGTGGGGCTGGGCTGGGTACCCTGCGTACACCCTGGGTCTCCCGGGCCCGGGAGGGGTAGCTGGCCCTATGCTACCTCCTTGGTCTTCTCCAAGGCAATAGCAAATCCCTTCCATTAGCAGACTACAGATGCCAGCATGGGCTTTTTGCTCCTGAAGACTGCTGGACGCCTTAGTCTCGCCAATGTGCTGCACATCAACAGGACCTGCTTGCTACCATCTGTCCTGCAAGCCCGTTTACTTCATGGGGCCACGGAAAACCTCTCTCCGTATGACTGATCAGGACTTCCACAGCATGGAGCTATTCTTGACCACGGCTCTGTCTGCCCCGGGTACAGAGATCTGCCCAGTCTGCCCACGCATCAACAACCCTCCTTCCACAGCGAAACAGAGACAGAAAGCTTAAGAGGGATGCAAGGTGTAAGGGTTTCCTGTTGCTAGGAGGAGAGCAGAGGTGATGGCAGGGTTGGAAACGCCGCCAAAGGGACTCTGAGATTGTCTGCGCAGCCACAGCAGCTTGCTGCTGCATCAAACACCAGCAGGCACCGGCTGATCCGGAGAAGAAAACCTGCACATTTCCAGGGACGATGGGCCAACGCCACACAACCCTTGCTGGGAATACACCCTGCATCCCCAAAGGCGCGCTAAAACCATCGCTGCTAACGAGCTTCTCGTCGAACAAAACAAAACTGCGTGCGTGGCAAAAGCAGAAGTGGGGTTTCTCGAAGGCACCGTTGTGGGACCTGCTCTGCTGCTGGGAGGGCACAGGGATGTGCAGGAGGAGCTTTGCTACTCGTTGCAACAGGAGCAGTAGGACAAGTTTGGGTTAAGTATATTAATTATTGGCTATTACCAGAAGATAGGTAAGAAATAATTTCAGGGAAATGCACAGAAAATGGAAAGACCAGAGGACAAACAGAGGTTCCTGGACTTGTGCCGCTCCACAGTCGGTCTCCAACTGAAGCTGTAAGCACGGTCCTAAAATTTTTAAGCAAAGATTGGAAATGGACATTTCAGGTACACCAAAGTTTAAAAGTATTCGAGAAAAAAAAGTAAAGATGGTCTTAATGATGAAAGAGAAGTATCAGATCACTTGTAAACTCCAACCAGCTAATTAGTGAAAAACGATTATCCCTTAATTTTACACTGCACACACAAAACACACCATCATCATCTCAATTAGAGAAGAAACATCTATTTTATCAGAGCACGGGGGCCTTGCCATTGACCTCAGCTTAGTGGGAGTTTATTTTCAACATCTGTCTTCTATGCCGAGTTCAGTATTTAAATAACTTTACATGGAAAATAATGCCAGCTGGTGTGTGCATCGTTGCGCAACACATTCCTGCCGGCGGAGTATTGAAACTGCCCTTTCTGGAGAGCGGAGTAACATATGTCGCTTAATAGAGAGCGCCTGTAACCTCGTCAGCTCAGGGTAAAATTATACACGAGTGCGAGTGCGATGGGTATGTGTGAAAAGCACAGGCAAGTCAGCGTCCTTAGAAACACGTTACCCATCCCTGCCGCGCCGCTTCCACACGTTAAAAGTGTCAGAAAACTTGTAACCACGCACTGCGAGCGAGATCAGGCAGATCAGGGAGACGGTATCTTTCCAGATTCATCACCTCCCCGCATTCACAGCATCTGAAAAAACGTTAACCCGAATAAAAATGCCCTCATTTCATTCCAGCCCATCGAAACTGCAGCGGGTGGGCATTTAAGTCTGCCCGCCAGCATTCTCCATCGGTAAGGGAAGGTACCAGGAATGCTACACGGTCCATCCTCCTCCTTGTCAAAAAAAAAAAACAAACCCAAAAAACCAAGTTTACAAGCTTGTACTGAGGAAAGAGCACTGGTCTGAGGATTCAGTTAATAGGGAAAAAGCCATTTCCACAAAACTCACTGCCACCAACAGAAAAATCTGCTACAGCGAACAGCATGGAAAGAGATGTATTTTTTGCCAGAAAACTCTGTTTCTTTGCGTTTACATAGGACGGACACGGAACTCTGAGCACGGGTGGACCCTGCAGAGCCACCTTTGCTGAAGGCTACGGGCTGGCTGGCAAGGACCGCGCGACCTGAGCCGCCCGAGCTGCGGGCTCTGCCTGCGGTGATGCCCCCGCGGCGTTCCCACGGCTCCTGCAGCCCACTTCGTCAGGGGAATTGGCGCTGGCGGCGGGTGCCCGCCTCCCTCGGCACCCCACAGCAGCTCCTCCTCGCAGCTGGCCGGCGCAGCAGCTAATAAAATACCTTTAGAGTTAGACTTTAACCCAGGGTGAGCTCAGGCGAACGACAGCAGCGAGACGTGGCAGACGAGCGAAGGCTGTCGCAGCGCTTTGGGTACCGTTCTCCTGATGAAGAATTAACTTCTTACGAAACGACAGGCTGAGCTTGGGTTCAACTGGCACAGGCTCCACAGCTCCAGGAACTAACGACTGGGGGGAAACCACATACCTCACAACTTCTGCTGCTGAAGGGGCAGGGGATGAACGTAAACCTCAGAAACGTCCTGGAGATCAGGCATAACCCACAGGAGGGAAGCCTGCGGAACCTTCCCGGGATCCTGACAGCGGTAATCGGGAGGAACGGCAAAGAACAGCACAGTGCAGGGGACAAGGGGTTTGCTTTACTGAACGACACAAGGCAATGGCACCAAGCCCGGTGCCCGCAGGTGACCCACAGCCACCCGCGGGCTGTGCAGGAAAGGGAACCGGAGAGGGACACGGCTCTTTCCTGGCTCGGGGGCGCCGAGCTGCCCCCGGGATGGCCATGGAAAGCAGGAAGCAGAAGGAGCAGGAAGGCTCGGTGGCGTAACCGCCACCTGAAGCTCAGCGCTGGGGTCCGCTGTGAGCGCTGGCAGCAGCCTGCAGCCAGGAACATCTCGTTTCCTTCATTTCCTTACGGCGCTTTGTTAAGGAGGAGCGCGACTTCCAGCGTTGCAGAGGCTGCAACACGCCCAGGTGGGCAGCACAGTGAGCACAGGTCCGTGACGTGTCCTGTGACACCAAGTTTCTCGGGCCAAAAGGCTGGGAAAGCGCAGGCGTGGGTAAGGCATACCGCTTGCCGGGTGCAGAGGAGCGGTGGGCTGGGGCTGGCAGCATGCACGTGGCATGTGGCAAACGCAGCCGTGCCTGATAAGGACACGCAAGCTGCAACGCCACTGCGCAGGATGAGCCAGAGAGCTCAGAAACACGCGGCACAAGCCTAGAAGCCCTTCTGCAGGCAAGGAAGAGGCGCAGAGAGAGGGTTCCTGGATGGGTTTCAGCAGAGATTGCTGACCAACCAAGAGAAGCCTAATCATTTCAGCTAAATGAGAGAACACGACCAGTATCTCTAAATACATTGGCAGAAAGAAAAGAGCGCTGGGGAGAAAAAGGCAACGATTTAAAATACAGCTTTGGCCCAGCAGCAAACATGCACCCTGGCCAGGAGGAGTCTCACAGATCAGAAGAGTGTCCCTAACCATGCCGAGCCAGCCAGGTCTGGGAATAGCAGGGTGGTGTCCAGTAGACAGCTGGGCACGGGCTGCCACGTGGCAGGGAACAGAGGCAGCAACTATCCCGCGAGCCCATCTGTCAGAGGGATAGGCAGCAGAGAGCCAGAGGGGTAGCTGCCAGCGGGGTACCCAGGCATGGAGCATCACTCCCTCCCGCTGCCCTTGCTGTCCTGAGAGCAGGACGGCACCTGCCAGTCTGTCCTGGCCCACGCCTCCCTCGTGCATCACCCCAGTTCTCCTGTTGGAGATAAAGCTGCTGGAAAGCGGGATACCAGTGCTGGTGGTTTTCCCGGAAACTAGGCTTTAACCAAAGGCCACGGTGATTTGGAAGAGGCAGAGGAGTAATGAAGTATCGGATGCTCGTCCCTGGGTTTAACGATGCTTTTTAGAACTCCTCCACAGCTCCTCAGAGTTTGCATTTGCACATACGGAAAAATGTGGCTCTGAGGTGCGTGTGTTCATCTGAAATAAGACACGATTTTGGTCGGTACTGACAAGGTCAATGCCTATTTCCCCATCCAACTTCAGGTTTAATTTTGGTAACCGTCTGTGACGGTTGCGAGTATGGACGGGTATAAACGGGAATCGGTCTAAAAATACCCATGCTGTGAGAGCAGCAGAGGAGAGTTAAGGTTGCTGCTTTGAAACAATCCCTGGAGCACAGCACACCCTTCTATCACACAAAATACGTTTTCCAGTAACAGTGAATATTTCACAACACGTTCCTTTTGCTTGGTTTGCTAGTTCCAACCAGGTGTCAGGTAGGCGCCTCGATCCACTTCGACCTCCCCTCGCTACCTCCGAGTTCCACGAGTTGAGCTGCCAAACTGGGACACATACACAAGCCATCTTCAGTCTAAGCAGTTTCACAGGAACCGGTAAAAAAATAAATCAGTATCAATCATGGGGTTAAATCGATCAAGTTCCTCTAGGGAGCAGCTTATTCTCATGCCCTCTCTTGCAGTCTTCCATTTAACAAGATGCTTTACCTCCTCCTTACAAGAAATCCCAAGAGGTTCCATAACTCCCTGTCCCAATCTTAAAGTACAGCGTTTGTTTGTGGGTTTGTTTTTTTTTTTTTTAAATCAGAGATTCAACGGAGACCTGAGACACACCGGTGTATCTCCCTGCCAAGGCAGCTTGCAGCAGCTCTGCACGCTGTGGAAGCCCAGCGCTGTGCAGGAGGGCACAGCCGGCAGCGCAGGAGCACTCTTCCCAGCGACAGCCCTCAGCTCCACCCAGCAGCTCACCAAAGCCAACAACAGGTTCTTGTGCACTTGTTATTGTTCACTTCACTGCGGCTTAACTAATACCCAGCTTATAAGAGAAAGCTGGGGACCCCATTCCAGCAGAGCCATGTAATTTCTGCCCCAGCTCAGGCACACCCAGCGACGGGTCCGAGTGGAAGCAACAGCTCGTGGGCTGGGAAAAGCATCACTTCTCAGTCAGGTGTCAAGGTCGGTGGAGACCGCGTCCCAGGCTAGCCCCCAGCCTTGAAAACAGCTCTAAACCCCCTTCACAACGCCAAGGAAGTGATTTCTTCAGCAAGGACAGGACCTGTGTGGGAGGTGGCAAGCTGCCACCCGCCTTCACATGCTGCCACGTCTGATGACCAAGTGCGGCTTGTGCAAATTAACCAGTGCGTGGGTGCGCATGGGATACTGGTCAAACTGGTTGCAAAACTAATCAGGTTTTGAGCTGCTCCCTTTGGTTAACGAAAACAAGGAGCAGGCTCTGCGTGCATCTGCAGGCACTGCTTTTGCCCTGCTTCGTACGGCCCTGGAGACACAAGACAAGAAAGGAGCTGTATGTGTTTTAATATTTCCCACTTGCTGCTAAAATAAGCAGACGCACATTCCTTGGAAACCCCACATCTGACCGGAATTTGTGGTATTTTTAATTAGATACGCATCGGCTCAACCTATGTGGGCAACACCAGTGGATACACAAGCTCTTTGGTGACGGCTCCTTGCAATCGCCCTTTGAAGAAGGGAAGAAGCCGCAAGAGCCTAGAAATGGCCCCGATTCATCCCGCCTAGGGTGGGTTTGAACCTATGTGCTAGAATGAGCTTGGCAAGAAAAGCATCGCCATCTGCAGCAGTTTAGTCATGCCCGTTTCTGATAATCCCTAATTAAACTCCTGCCTCTTTCTGGCACCAGCAAGACCTGATGCCCTGGGGACCCCAGAGCGCTGGTGCTGAGCAGTGCAGGCGATGCCCAGCCGGGCACCTCCCTCCACCCCAGCAGGAAACCAAAATTTCTGCGTTCAAGATCAGCTTTCCTCCCTGAACACTTTCTTTCTAAGACAGACAGCGCCTCAAGGCAGCTGGGATCATCCGCCCCTGCACGGAGGGGCTCAGAGGCAGGGCTGACACCACAGAAGAGCGCAGAGTCACCCCAAATCCACCCCAAGGACAGGTGACAAAGAGAGAGGCACCCTAAGAACGTACCCACATAGCGCTTCAGGGAGGTGTCAGCTCAGCAAAGCAAGCCAAATCGGAACACAGCGAGATTTACGCCCCAAGCTGTGAAATACAGGATTTATTCTGGCATTTTTTTTACTGCTCACCGAAGAGCGGCTCTCCCACAGTCGCAAAAAAAGCTTGAGTAAGACCAGTCGAGAGGGTAGATGAGAACAGCCAGGCAGAAGAGCAGCGACAAACCGAAGGCAGGCAAGCTGGTAATACTGTAACTAAATCAGCTATTATTAAATTCAGACAATTAATAAAGAATTAATGAGCAGCAGCATTAAACACTTAGTGCATCAGAAACAAGGCAGCCCTGTGGGGCTCATTAGGCACTGGCAGTGCTCAACAAGTAACTGGAGCAAAGAGGTAATTATTCAGATCACACCAGTTCCGTGGTTCCTATTTCAGCAATAACTAATGCAGGTATTTAAAATCATCCACTAAATTCTACATGTTAAAGTCAACAAGTCAGAATAATGTCCTCTAAAGAGACTTAGAAAGAAGCCTAGAAAAAAATGCCAAGCTAATAAAAGTTCCAAGATTTTAGGCAGAGTTAGAAAACAGCCAATACAGGATTTAGGATCAGGCAAAAGGATTGCAGTACCACTTGGCACAGCACTAGTTCCATACAAGTTGGAATCCTAAACTATCTCAATGAAATTAAAAGTCTCCTTCGGGGAGCTATTAGGCTGGCTAAGACACTTAGAGCATACGTTGCCGCTTCCCCCTTCGCATGCGTGTTGACAAAAACGTTATCTGAAGTGACCACACAGCCCAGATTAAAGGGCTGAGATCCACCTCAGCGGTGGAGCCCCGAAGGCAGCGATGACAGACAGACAGACAGACAGCTGACAGAATGCTGCTGCGCTTTCAGGAAAGCCCACAGCAAGGAGAGCGCAGCGACGCTCGGTTTTGTGCAGGTCTGGAAGAAAAAGCGTATTTGCTGTGGAGGTCAAGCGTCCAGGAATTTGGCACCTACTCATTTCAGGTTGATTTATGTGGCATTGGCCAAGCAGGCTCCCAAAGGAGAAAGGAAGAGAAGATCTTCCTAACGCATCCTAAAGAACCCTGGAGACACTGAAAGATGCCATCCCAGTGGAAAGGACACTAGGAAGAGTGTGGTCCTGGGCACCACGAGCAACAAAGTAGGAAGGTGACATTATCTCAAAACATGGCACTACTACAACCCATCTTGACATAACAGGCTCTGCTTTACCGTACACGCCAAAGAAGCACTGGAAAAGAGCTTCGAAAGAGGCAAGAACATGGAGCAGGTTTCCCAGACTTCTAAGTCTGGGAGGTGAACACAAACTCTCTCTATTTAGCTTATCCAAAGAGTAGGCTCAGAGCTGGGTCTCGGGAACAGCCTCCTCACGTCAGAGGCTCCCTGACTTTAGGCAAAGGCAGAAGACTGACTAGCTGGGAGTTGAAGCTGGATCCACCCAAACCACAGAAAGACTCGGCTTTGTTCACAGAAAGCTCACCGGAACCTGCACCCTGAATCACACTCGCCACCAGCTTGGGGCTGGATTTCTCTTTTTTAAATATGGAGGAATTCTTAGCATTTATGTAGAGGTCAGCAGAGATGGATTTTTTGTGCTTCCAGTACTCATGCTGGTGAAGACCAAGCCATGGATTAAGAATCACTAAGATCCTCGTTCTCCAGCAGGGAAGCCTGGCCTGAGAAGGAAGCATTTTCTTCTCTGAAAATGCATCCAAATTTGGCTACATTCTTCATCTAGAGTCTTTGCCCTGCGTAGACTTCACTGCAGCCTGGGAAAATGCAATCCCTCCAAAAATCCCGCTTGAAGCACATCACCCACTGACTGTCATCCACAGGGACACCGGAACCGCATCTGTGGCCACGGCGCCGTGCCAAGAAGCAGCAGCCCTTGCATGGCCACCACAGCTGCCCGTGGGGCAAGGAGGTGTGGGCAGGAGGTGGGTGATGTCCAGGGCTTGCTTTCCTGGTGCTCTGCACGCCGCAGTTGTCCTCCGCTGGGACTGGGAGAGTGCTTGGCTCCTTTACCTTGTTCTTGGCTGTGCTTGCTCTTCTGTCCCGCAATAGACACATCCTTTCCTCCAGCTCCCTAATCAAACGGGAGCCGTCCCACAGACCAGCTCACACAATAGCTTTTGCAGCCTCTCCTCTTAAACAGATGTGAGCCTTTCCTCCGGTCCCGCGTGCCGCAGCAACACGCTGTAACACACCCGCCCTTACAGCTCTCACGACCACAAAACCCCACGCCAAAATCCTGCCCGCCTTGCCGCGGGCTGCAAGGCAGGCTCTGATGCTGCTCTTTGCCCTTGGCCATTGGGTGTGCACCAATCCCCTGGAACAGACCTTCCCGCCGCACCAAGCCAAAACCACCAAGAATTAATTTTAGCAGTGAAGAAACTAGGGCACGTGGCATTTCTCTGCGAGGCTGCAGCTCTGTGCTTTGCTTCTCTTCTGAGGTGATGCAGCAGAGGAGAACACTTAAGCAAATTAAATTATGGGGTCCTTGGTCTTTGAGGACCAGTAGAGAAGTACCGGAGCAGAAAGGATCATACACGGAAGCAGCATTTAAAGCGTTGACTTCAGCTCGGTTCCATTTTAATTCAGCCCAGTTCCCTGCGCAGGGATGCTCCCTGGGAAGGAGTCTGACAAGTCACTTCTTCTCCCTTCTCAACCACAGAGCAGATAATAAATATTGCTTGACCCCTGATCCCCTGCTTGTGAGGGTTTTTTTACTCTCCTTTTTCTGAGATATTTCTCCCCTCAATCACACAGCAAGAGCCTCTGGACATGCTTATGCCTGGCTGGAAGAGGTGGCTGCCCACGACACGGCTGCCTGTATCTCTGCTGCTCAGGTCCCGGCAACATCAGCGGTCAGCACAAGGGAGCAGTTGGACCCTGATTTATTCAAAACCACCAGAAAATTCCGTGTTGCGGTAAACCAGAAGCAAAAACCTCCACAGAAAAGCAATGCAGTGGCTGGGAGGAGACACCCACTCGGGGGGACTGGAAAAGGGGGACAGGTCCAGCTCTCCACTGTGCTGACCAGGAAAGTGCTGGGAGATGCCAGGAGGAGTTGCAGACCCTGAAATCAGGTACCCCCGTTCAAATCCACTTTCTCCTCTCAACCACCTCTCAGGTAAGCACCAGGAGCTTATTCTTACGCACAGTTGGGACTTTACTCTAAAACTCAGAGATAAGTGGAGATGGTTATCTCTGCTAGCAAGTTTCTAGCAGCAGAAGAGTCTGTCAGAACGTCGTGACAGCGGTGGAGAGCCCTGAGCTGGGTGTGTTACGGCTGGTGACACTGAACACAACCCTCTCCCTCAATAACAAAACTTCCTGCAGAAGTTTACGGAAGTTAGAGGTTGGGCAATCAAAGGCAGCTCTGTCACCTTGCAGAACAAGTAGAGAGTCATCGGAGGACGATGGTTTCTGTCAGAACCCTTCAAACCCTCACAAGCAGCAATTACCAGTGCTGTCATGACCCCAAACCGCCCAGAACAAGCTGCAGACCTGCCCCTTGACAGCAAAACTAAACCCAGTCATGCCTGAGCCACAGTGTGCACCAAATCACCCCTTTCTAGGCAGAAGGAAAAGCCAGAGCAGGCACATGGAGAGCAGGAGAGCCTCCTCGGCACCACCAGCAGCCCCCGGCGCCTTTGCTGTACCGCAGACGTTACGTGCGTCAGCGCCGCAGCTACGCCGCGTTCCTGGGGAGAGCAAGCTTTGCAGCACTGGGTTCCCCTGCTTCTGGTGCAGCTGAGCCCTGGCACCAACCTGGGCTTGCTGCCCTACCAAAACACGTGTGCGACACGGGGAGCCTCAACGGATGGAGCCACCGAAAGCCAGGGGCACCTCTCCGGTGTCCGCCGGCACCCCTGCACGTGCTCTGCTGAGCCCAACGGATAACGCAGCCCATTAGTGCGTTGCTTAAAGCCTGCTTGAAGAAACACTGCCACGGAAGAACAAGCATGAAGCAGGAGGAAGAGGAGGGAGCAGCGGGCCATAAAAGGGGAGAGACATTCGTGAAATGACTTTACACGCTGACCATGAATTTAGAGAGGGGTGAGAGCAGGCAGAGCACCCCCAGGCTGGGAAAGAACGATGCTGAAGGTCTACCCACTCCCCCACGTTCAGGGAGCCTGGCAGACGTTATTCCCCGTCCTCTCCTTTGAGCTCCCAGCAGATATTTGCCCATGGCTCAGACGATGGCATCGATGAGCCAGTAACGTGATTCATGGCGAGGGCTGGCGGGGAAAGCCCCAGCCATGGAGCGAGATGAGTCATGGAGACGCTGGCGGCTCTTGGAGAAGGAAGAAAGTTCAACCGAGGAAAGGCCAACTCAAGCAAACACAGAGCAAGGATGCGTGACAGGGACGTAGGGGACACAAGGCACTGCTGCCCCACAGCTTTTTGCCGGCAGCTCCAATCCTGCCCCAGGCTTGGCTCCCAGTCCTCTCTAAGGCTGGCTACAGGCCAGCATCACCCACCATGGCATTGCTGCTCGCACTGGCATGCCCAGCATCACTTGATGTGCTCCTGCCAGAGCCCTGAGCACCGCCTGCCCGTGGGACACTTGCCCAGAGCAGACAGGTGGTATGGGGAAGACCATGCACCAGCATGAACCTCCTGGCTCATCAGTTTTCCCAAAGCATGCTCCCCGATCTGGGTTCTGGTTTCCTTCATCCTTGCTGGCTCCACAACCAAGCTCTCCACCCAGCTGGGACCCCCCTGCTCTTTCCCAGGCTGGACCCCCTGCCACCAAGCTCTCCTCCCCACCGCAGTTTGGAGCCTGGCCGCAAGGGACACGCTGCTGCCCCAAGCTTGGCAAAGAACTCTCAGCTAGGGCATCGATGGAAGCCAAAAGGCAATGAGCTTGACATGACTTACTTATGAGGCCAGCTACTAGGGAAGGAGGAGCACGCCCATCGCTCTTCTCTTCAGGACCCATCACATCTGCCACTGTGTGACCCAGCAAGCCTGGTAGACAGCCGACACAGGCAGTACTTGCTCACATCTGCCCGGGAGCGCCTTCCCAAAGCTCCTCTGGCAAGCAGTGCCCAAAGCCCCATCCCTACTGACCTTCCTCCAGGGCTCAGACCTTGATTTCCAGCGTTAGCGGCTCACACTTCACACCTCCTTACCAGCTCAGATGCCTGCCCTCTGCCGCGAGGAGTCATTTACCTCCTTAGACTTGTTATTTTATCACACGTGCGTTACAGCAGAGTGCATACAACTCACACCACTTCACGCTGCAATAACCTTCAAAGCTTTGTTGGAAGGCACTCACCACATCCCGGCCACGGTATTAAAACAGACAGCAAAGCCAGGGCTACCACACTTTGGCCAGCTCTCCTGGAAACCAACCCTCTCCTATGGGCAGTCTTGGTCAAAAGGCTGCTCCAGTGAATCTGGGTACTAATTTAACCAGTTTATTGATTAAATACTAGATCAGAATCTTACCCTGTGGCTATTTCATGCCATCGGGTAGGCAGCATGTCGGTGGCAATACCAGACTAGCCATTATTTTATTAGGAAGTGGCACTGGTGGTGCCAGGAGAAATACAATGAACTTGCCTGGAAGCCTTCACCCTTTTTGCTGTGATTCTCAGAGCACCGAAAGAGCAACCGAAATTATTAGAGATACCGCTTTGGTTCCTCCCAACTGCGTCCAACACAACGTAATCTTGTTCATCTCAGATAGCATAACATCAAGTCATTAGCTCGCCAATAATTCACCTCGCGCCAAGTGTCGTGACTTGGCAGGGAGCAGGCTGCGCTCTTCAGGCAGCCAAAGCCGGAGCATCTCGCGGCCAGCCCGCTGCCCGCCACGCAGGTCCCTGCAGGCAGCCACGGGTGGGCTGCCCCGGGCAGGGCTCGCGCGCAGGGCCAGCTCGCTTTCAAAGCCTGCTCCGTTTTACGGCAGGGACAGGCGTGCTGCTCCTTGCATGATGAAAGCAATAAAAAGAAAAAGAAGGCACCGCTGCAAACGACCTAACGCTTTTTAAAACTTGCCACGGCAGGAACAAGGGTATCTCAGAAACATTGCAATTAAATGAGCTCAAAATTAGGCCAGGCGCTCTACACAAAGAACTGACCAAACGCGTCCATTTTCACACCAGTCCGATGGGGCACGTGGCTTGCAGAGGGTGCAAAATCTTGCTTTAAACAAGCTTGCTGAAACCCAGCAATTTTGCCAATCTGCTAAAATAGAGCTCAGCTACGCAAAGCAGCAGAAGCCCCAGAAAATCAGATGTACCTGGCAGAGTAGGAGGTGTAGAGGAGCTCGATTTTTGAAGTGCTTGAAATGCCTCCTTGTTTTGAGCCTGCAAAACTCAGCTGGACACTTCCCAGAAATAGACTTCCACAGAAGCAGCTTTTGAGAAGTGCCCGTATAGGATTTCCTCCTCTCCGGCACCAAAGAACACCTAGATTAAAGCTGCACTCAGCAATCCAAGTAACAAAAGGATGATTCCAAATTCTCTAGACCGACCGCACCAAGCCCCAGCCAGGTAGCACTGGCTGCACTGGAGACACGCCAGGAGCACAGAGAGGAAAACATCTGCATATATTTACATGACGGCAACTTAAAAAAAATACAGCTATTGTTGCTGAAAAAAAAAAAGAAAAACAACCAACCAAAACCCACCAAGGAAAGAAGATGCCCTGCAGGTAGCTCAGGCACTTTAAATTGGAATTTTCAACACCGCATAGTCATTATGGTTGGGAAGAGCCACCAGTTGGGCTCTTGCTCTCCAGTACCATAACACCCTCTTTGGTAACTGACGGACGTACGACCCGTCCCAGACCACTCTGACGAGCTCCATCTGAATTTCTCAAGCTTTGCCCAGGACCAGTGCAGAGCAGAAGAGCACTGTGGCCTCCGGGTTGCTCTTTCCACAAAAACCTGGGCAAGGAAAGTCCCCTGGGCTCACACCAACACAAGAGGCCAGCTGCAGCTTTAATGGCCCTTTAATCACTGTTGAGCTTGGGAAATTTCGATGCTCAGGTGCCCACAGGTAACTACCTGGACTTACAGATTGGTTTCTCACATCTTGCATCCAGAGGAGTGAAGGAGCATTGTGACGGACCAGCTACCCCAGCAGTTGAGGGCATGAAGCAACATGGAACAGGTCACCCTGTTTTGGGATGAGGTGGAGAAAGGGTTCAGTTATACGAACACAAGCCCAGCCACTTGCCAGGAGAACAAGCCCTGGCCCGTTGTATTTATTGGGCTGATGCAGCCATCGGTGCCCTGCAGGAAAGCCTGAAGATGTAGGCTTTGGAGGAACGCTGCAGCAAACGCTCACAAAATTGCTGCCCAAGTGCATCCTTGGCTCGGCTCACGTCCCCTTCCACCGAGTCCTTTCGGGATTTGCACCAACGCACAGAACAAGACGGGGCTGTGTCCCCAGCAAGCCCAGCTGGTACAGGCAGGAAAAGCAGGAAGGCAGAGCCAGCTGGCTGAGCACCTTCCCTCCCTCCTCACCTCCCGAGCTGCAAGAATTCCAAGAATTCTCCAACATCCCCCTGCTTCTGGACAGAAACCCTCCCTCCCACAGCACCGCGAGGATGGCCATGCCACCGGCAGCCCTTCAGCAGAGGATGACATCCCTGACCTGCAACACCAACCCTCTGCGTGAAGTCCCTCTCAACTCAGATCCACAAAAGGGACCACATTTGGGCTTAATATACACATTTTGTTCCGGCGGAGCCATTCTGCCTGTGGCAGTTGGTCTGCTTTGCTCTGGGGAGAGCAGCACCAGGGCAGCAGAGCCCAGCCACAGCAGGAATCTCAGCAATGCCGGCTATGCCGTCGTCTCCTCTTGGCCCCCAAAGGGTCAGGTCTCCATCTGAAACAGGAAGCTGGGACCAGCCAGGACCGCTCACCCTCCGAATCCTGACTGCTGGGGAGGAAAGGGGAGGCAGCGCTGCTGTTCGTGGCCCCGTCCCTTCCTGCTCCCAGCCCAGCACAGGCAGTTACGGGGGGCTCCAGGGTGCTCTCCCCGTCGGGACCCCTGCTGTCGGGCAGGGCTTCCTCACTTCTTTGCAGGATCTTTTTTGTTTTACCACGTAGGAAACAGAGGCGAAGCCCAGCGAGCAGCTAGGGCGAAGGCAGCACCGAGAAAGGGGAGCTGCAGCAGCAGAGGGAACAGCAAGGGTTACCCTCCGTCACCAGCAGTGCTCACTCAGAACAAACCGGGACACAGCACTTTCCTCCTACACCAGGGGCTGCATTAAACACCATACGAACCACACAGAGCCGCTGCAGCCTGCACCTGAGGATCTCCCATCGCTCCCTTGCCGTGCCTAAACCAGCTTTTTCTTCCTCCGGTTTCCCCATGCCAATATTTTGGGAATATTTTATTCCTTAAAGAGCACAACTGCCCTTCTGCTTTACGAAGGACACACATTCCTTGACCTCCAGCCAAATTCAAACCAGCCTCCAGCGCCCAGCCCAGCCAGCGGATGCCCTTGCAATGCCGCAGTAACATCTTGCTGCTGGCTGCAAGGCTAGCGCAAACCACGGGAAACCAGGGAAGGGCTACACACCTAAACTCCCATCAAACAAACCAGCCTGGCATCCTTATGCATCCCACCATAAATAAACAGGCGTTAAAAGCCTCTCTGGCAGATCTGATCTGCAAACTCCTTGCTTTTCAATGCCTTGCATCTCTCCCGTCTTACGACAGATCAGCGTGTTTCAAGCACGTCATTCACCGTGAGAAATCATTATTTCACCCTAATTCGTGTCCCTTCCCTGCCATTCACAGCTTTATCTCTGAATTTTCTAGACTATGCTCAAGTTTATTTTTGTATTGGTCAACAAGGGTGTTTGGGTTTGGTTTTTTCTTCCTAGGGTTTATTCAAGCCCTCAGAGTTGTGCCAACCCTCCCATACTGATGTGGAGTTACGTGATTTTGGGGCTGGAGCTGTGTTCTTTCAAAAGTCTTATCTTGACAGGCAGTGAAGAAATGTTTATAAGAGCTCTCGATGGTGCAACAGTGTTCTGTCCCAAACCTCGCCTAGAACCAAGGAGAGCAAACCTAATGCCACGAAGGACTTACTCAACTTGTGCACCAGCCCCAACGTTAACAACCACCGAGAGGACAGGGCAGCGGGTAGGGACGCTGCTGAGAAAAGCCCACAAACTATTTACACCCTCAAAGTTTGAAACAGAAGAGCCTTACAATCTGTGTCCTTGGGATCTGACACTCCTCTCCTCCCCTGGCAATGAGAAAAAAGCAAGTGAGAGTACAGGAAGAGTCCGCAGGAGGGACTGAGAGAGGAGCAGGGGGACAGCTGAGCCCAAGGAGGGCCGCTCAGCCGCACGAGCAGGACTGGTGCTTACAGGATCCCATGAGGCCACCAGAAAGACCGCTCATCCATTACTCAACAGCCCTGTGAGCTTCCTCAGCTGCTTCCGGTTCAGAGTGTTATTCCCAGGAGAAATCCATCCCAGGAAGACAGGGCAGACCCACGGAGCAGACCAAATTACCTGTGCCTGTGGCCACCCCGCCACACGTCAGACCAAAGCCCTACCACAGCCCAAAGGGCTGCCTCATGCCTCGAAGGGCAGTCAAGCTCCTGCTGTTTTAAGTCTGGGGGCAGCGAGCTCGCCGGGGCGGTGGTTTGCTCTTGAACACCTTCCAGCTGTGCAGGCGAGAGGCCGGGGAGCAGAGGAAAAGCTCTCTCCTGGCTATCAGCCAAGCATTATATGGTGAGAGCACCCTGTATCCTGACTATAAGTATTTTGGGAAGCCAGATGACTTCATTCCCAGCTGACATCCCCTCACCTACTTGCTGTTAAACAAGCTGGCTGCCGGCTGGCCCCAGAGCTCGTTACTCAGCACTTTAATTTGCACATTGACATTTACCGGGCACTAACCTGCTGGCACTTCCAGACAGCACCCACGGTCTCGCGCGGCGGAAGCGCTTACTCAAGCAGTAAAACACAAGCATACCTCTTGCACAAGTAGTTTGCTGTTACTTTTGAATTGGGACTGACATGAGGAAATCCTCCCAGTTGCAGACATGCTACGGTCTCCATCCAGTGCCAGCAGCCCCACGTCCCGCACCCACCTTCCACCCCATCCCCGCCCCTGCAGCACACGCTCTTGCACAGGAGTGAGGACGGAGACGGCACTCCTACTGCTCAGGCTGCAGCTACCCCCAGCCACGGCACACAGGATGCCTGGGTACCACGGGGCACAGCCAGAGCCGGGGATGCTCCAAACGCGACGGTGTGGCACATGGAGTTTGCACGCACCACGCCCGGGGCACACGGAGATGTCGATGGAGAGAGGGAGAGTGAAAAATACAGAGTTAGGAATAACCTGGAGGACAGGACTTCTGTGAGAGAAGGCTGTAAGTGGAGATGCAGGACCGGTGCCCTCCCCACCCCGCGATGGGGAAGGGGAAGAAGCATCCTCGCCGCACTCACCCTGATCCGCCGCATGGCCGTCACGATCTCCACTCGGCTGTTCGGCCGTGGCACATCCAGGCTCCCGATGTACTGAAGGGAAAGAAAGAGCGGATTAGTTGAGTTTCCACAGCTCTGCAAACCTCACGGTCCCACTGTGGTCTCGATGGCATCCCCGGAGGGGAACCGGGGTCGCTTTGGGGGAACGGGCGGCGTTGTGCCCGCTGCACCTGAAGCCTTGCACGCCTTCCACCACGAAGCTGCTCCCCCGTGACAACCTTATGGCAACAACAAAATAACTTCAGTAACGAGGCCAACGGGCCTCGTTCGTCCACGCCACGATCCGAGTACGCAGGTATAAGCCAACGTCCCCTCAGCTGCCCTGAGTCATCTATTACAGACCTGGATATCGGAATATCCCTAAAATAGCCGGCGCAACCTGTCCTGTGACGGGCCCTTCGCTGTTGAATTACCACCCTGCCAAGCCCCTGGCTCTTTCTGCGGCGATGCTGAGCCTCCAGACCGAGCCTGCAGCATAAAGGAGCCGCTCTGCTATTCAAAGGGGACCAAAGGCAGCGCCACCGCGACCCAGCACGGAGAGCTGCTGAACAAAAACCTTTTTAAAAGCAAAATGGAAGCGGGCAGATTCAGAAGAAGGATCAGAAAACAGACAAGCGATGAAGAGTCAATGCTGGGCGCTAAAACATGTCGTTAGAAGAAAAGCGTTTTGAGGCTATTTACTAGCCCCCTGCGCTCCCACACTTCATCCCGACACGGGCACTGACGTAACCCTCGGCAGCGCAGCGCGGGCAATAAACCCAGCGGGGCTACGTGTTCCTGTGAATACGGCCGTAACCTTCGCCGACACCGAGAAAACCCAGGGCGCCGCCCTCGAGCGCCAGCGCTGAGATGTGTGCTGGGGGTCACCGTACAGGCAGCGGCCGCGGAGAGGGGTTATTTCTCACCCAGCATCGCTGCGGCACTCCCGGCTCCCCTCCGCTGGGACATTGCTGCCACCTCTACTGAGGGCACAGCACGGGGGCTGCGTGATCGCCCCTTGGGTCTTGCGGGCACGTGCCGTCCCGGAGAGTCCTCCTTGCTCACCCTCTGTGTCTGCACCCCAAAATCAACGTCCCACCGCCCAGCGAGGCCATCCCCGGCTGCACAGCTCCTGCCCCGGGTGCGGATGGAGGCAGGCGTCCAGCGACCGGCACTGGGCAGTCGGTGCTGCGAGTCGACATGAAGAGAGAGGATATAAAAATAAACACCAAACAGCTGGCGTGTTCATCACGTGCTGAGCAGGCTGCCAGGTCGCAGGGCAGCTTTATGTAACCGGGAATTAAAGCCCACGACGCACGCCGCCGGCAAAGGCGGCATTAACCGCCCAGACCCCAACCGCCGACCGTGAAAACACAGGTCTGCGTCGGTTTTCAGTCGCATCCCCTAGACAGAGCCTGTCCTGCCCTTCAAAGCTTCGGGTCGTATTAGGAGAAGCGTCTCTGACATCAGTCCATTCCCTTTTCTCATAGCAAGTCTGGAAACCGTCAATACAAAGTAGGAGATGAGGAGGAAGGCTGGGGCAGCTGGAGCCCTGGGCACGCTGTGACCGTGCAGCAGGTAAGGAATAAATCTTTCCCCATCACCTTCTGCCATCAGGGGCACGTCTCGGCTGCGCAGCGCCTCTCCCGTCAAGTCTCCCCACGCCACTCTTCTGCTGAGGACCCTCAGCACTGCTTCCCGTTCGTCTGCAAGGGAGACTTCCCAGAAGGATAGTCTTCTGCAGCCAGAGGATGCCTCTCTTCTTCCAGCTATTCCCAACAACACCGCTGCTGCAGGGGTAATCACCTTCCTTCTCCCTGCGTTCTCCTTCCCCAGGCAGCGGAGTACAGCCACGTACAAGGACAGGGCAAGCGGTGGCAGCCATCAGCTGGCCAGGAGACAGCCCTGTCCACCACAGCCACGTGAATTCAAGCAACGCCAACCTCATGGCTGACAACCAACAACCTCGGCCAGCAGCAGCATTCAATCACGCCCGTAATTGCATGTGCAATCCCAGCAGGGCTGGGCTGCCCCATAAGCAAGTGATGGGGCAGAAACCAGACACCACCTTGGACCAGGTAGCACCTCCTTGGAAGCAGCACCCACAGTAGGAATATCTTGATGTTATCCTCTCTCTGCCCCTTCCTTCAGCTATTCCCCTCCAGCCCACGTTCACACGTACCCAAACCAAGGGTCTCAGGTCACAAACCATGCAGGATTCACTGTTGGTACCAAACCTGGGCTCCAGGCATCTCGCTGCATCCCGTGGGAGCACGCTCCCACCAGAGCCCACAGCACCCCCAGACAGCGGGGGCTCACTTCACACAATTTCTGTGCTCGAGCTCCAAAAACACCCACCTCTACCCCTCTCTGGAGGCAGGTTTTTTTTTTTTTCAAATGTTTCATGAAACTCAACAGATGGACAAAGTCTCCCCAGATTATTTTTGCCTTCAGGGTAGAAACCACTCGTGGGAACTGCACTGCAGAGGAGCAACCCTTCGCGACGTGGGGAGCGTCCCCGAAAAAAGTGGACTTGGAGGTTGGCCTTTCAGCTAAACCACTATTTCCCAGGCGAGGAGCAGGGACAGCCTGAGAAACCACCCGTATTTACCAGTGATTTGCAGATGATAAGCTCACCAAGGGCTGCTCCTGCTTCGCTCTCCTCCAGCCCTCCCACTCACAGCACCAACTTCCACTTTGGGAAGAGGTGTGGGAAAAAGCAGACAAGGAAGAGGCAGAGATCAGCAAAGCAGCTGGAGCCTCCTGGGTGCAGGACTCCCCCCTCATCCCATCCCAACGCTGAGACCCAGCTTCCCCCTCTCAGGGCAGGAGCCTCAGCCACTCCAGAGCAAGAGGGCTCCCAGAGTCCAAGTGCAGTTTTTTGCCCCAACAGAGGTGCCAGGCACGGTGGTGGCCCTGGTCCCCACAGGGGCCGATGTCCCAGCTCCCAGGGCTTGGGTCAGCATCCGTGCCAGCAGGTCGACCCTGCGGGAAAAGGAGGCAGTGGGGCCAGGGGAGGAGAAAGGAAGGCGGCTGAGACAAAAGGAAGGAAAATAAAGCTGTGTGAAAGAGAGCTGACAAAGAAAATGAAGCCATGAAAGAACGCACCCTCCCCAAGCCCCCAGGAGCCGAGGAGGAGGAGACCTTATGTACGTACCCAGGATGCAGCTTTCCCGAATAATCGCCTCCAGATCCACGGTCCCACCACCCTGCCAGCGGATGGGGGGCTGAGATGGATCCCCCCCACCTGCACCCAAGAGCCAGGCGGGATTAGGGGGTCACCGATCCCCACGCTCTGAAGGCGGAGGGCACAGCTGGCTCGGTAGGGAGGGCAGCCCCCTCCTCCCTGGCCCAATTAGGAGGAGAAAGGCCACCCACCCCGAGTGCCAGTGAATGGGCAGCCGAGGGGGTCCCTTCTGTACTGAAGCGCTCTGGCAGCCCCACAATGGCAGCCCTCGCATTGCGAACGGCCAGAGCCGCTCCGGGCTGCGTCGCCCGGTGGCACAGGCAGGCACAAAGCACCTCTTCTGAAGGGTGCTTTCAGTCTCCCACGCGCCCCGCTGCTCCTTATCCCCGTGTGTGGGACCCAGCCTTCCGCTGATCCTTCCCAGCCCCTCTGCCTGCCACGGCACAGGCTTGGTGGCCATCACCCATCAGCTCCTCAGCACCCGAAGGGAGCCTCCTTGCTGCTCCCCTGCCACAAAACAGGGGACACAGCCCACGCCACGGAGCCTCCACCCATGGCTTACAGAAGACCCACCTAGTTCAGGAAAATACCAGTCCTCCCCTGGCCAGAGGAAAAAACCCAAGAAAAAAAAAAAAAAGGGAAGCATTTTTGCCAAAGCAAGTTCGCACAAGTCACTTAGTTTGTCATTTTTCCTGGAAGTTGTTTAATGCTGCTTGTTTTCTGCTCCGACAGAAATGAATTTTCTTGCGAAGGTGCTTTTTCTGTGACAGCAGGTGGCAGATATTTTGGGAAAACTGAAGGCCGATCAGGGGGACACCTTCCAAGGGGCGTTGATGAGATCCCTTGTGGGTGGCAGGCAGTAGTGGGCAGCGAAAGCCTGGCCGGAGAGGAGCTGCTGCCTTCCTGAGGGAGGCACGCTGCTGCTCTGCCAGCTCGACACTGCGAGCAAAGGTCAGGGCTGGATCATGCACAACCGACAGGGGAGCCCAGATTGGCTGGCTGCCGGGTTTCCAGCTTCGAAAGCCACCCTGAGCCAGAGAGCTTGGCATGGGCGAGGAGCCACCGCTGCTGCAGAGGAGCTGCAGGCAGCCGTACCGCGCGGGCAGAGGAGACACGCTGGCACCAGCCCCAGGCTGGGGCACCGCACCGTGGGCTACGCAGCCATTCTCAGGGCCAGGAGAGCCTCATCTGCGCAGGGGGTCGTGCACCCAGGCTGGGGAGGGGTTACCAGGGGTACCGGCAGCCGGGTCAGAGGCATCAGATACAGGGCGTGAGGATCCCAAGGTTTCTGAAGAGTCCATGGCAGTGTGAGGCTGCCCCAGGTCCTGGGACATTGGCCCCATGACACACGGCTGTGCCACGAAGCCAGGGCCAAAGTGCTCGGGCACCAGTCCTCAGACGGGCGCCCCAAGATCTGAAACCTCTTTATTTTGCCAGTGCCTGGGGAAACACCCAGCCTGTCTGCAGCCCGGCTGATAAGGGATTCTCCCTGGGCTGCTGCCGTCAAGGAAATCAAGGAGAAATCCAGTTCCTGAGACTTTGGTGCCCCAGCGCTCCTCCTCTCCAGTTGCCCATGCACAGCCTTTGCCCAGGGAGCCACAGTGCTGGGCTGGCACGGCCCCAGCTCTGCCCTGCACCGCAGGAACACCCAGCCTTGGTGGAAGGAAAGGGGGGAAGTTTACTCGGACTGCAGCGGTGCGAGCTCAGAAGCTAAAAGGGATGGACAAATCAGGATGCCAACTGACTTCAATGGAAAAAATGCCTGGCTTTCCATCCTGAGCCTGGCAGGAGGGTGCAGTGGACTCTGCTGAGCTGGAGGGCTCCAGCATCGCCCAGTCCTCTCTTAACGGGGCTCTGCACCCTGAGAACACCAGGGTGCATCCAGCCCTGGGAGCCAGGTAGTTTAACTCAGCGTGTTGGACCTGTCCAGAGCCACCAGACAGCGGGCATTAACACAGAGACACCTCATGCCAGGCAGCACTGGTCAAGCTGATGCCTTGAGGATACCAGTGCTTACCTCCTGCTGATCCTAGAAGCACTGCACTGCCTACGAGCTGCGCAGGCACTCGAGAGCCAGCAACACGCAGTTCTGGGGGTCCCAAGACAAGACCCCAGTACCCACCAGACCCTCCCCTCTCACCAGCCAAAACAGGGCTCGTGTGATAAGAGGAGACGCCTTCGCAGCAGGAGGTGGCCCTCCAGCAGGGACACCAGGACACAGAGCAAGCTGGTGCAGCAGGAGAGCTGAAGTTTTGCCATGCCAATGAAGCAGGGCTGTCCACTCGCCCCTGTTTCCGTACCCCACCCAGCCACTCTGCCCACAGACGCACCCCACGCAGGGGCTGAGCTTCCTGCACTTACACCCAGCTATGGCCTTACAGGCGTTTGTCTACGGGATGCGCAAGACCGGAGCACTTCAGCAGCAGAAAGCAGAGCTGGGAGCATCCCACCCCATCGCTTCTTCCTCGGGACCTGGCATCTGCCGAGCCCACGCGCTGCCCGGCTGGGACCCACGGCTTTGCCGAATCCCAGCAGAGTTGGTTTTTTTTTTTTTTTTTTTGCTAAGAGCTTCACTAAGCAGCCTGTGAACGGACTTAAAAAGCATGGCAGAAATATGCCACTGTTTCAGACGAGAACTTTTGTGGGACTCGGGAAGGTTATTTATAGCCTTGAGCAAGCAATCCCGGGCTAAATCACAGCGCAGCTTTGCTCCAAGCTGAGCAGCCCTGACAGAGCACACCGTACTCCAGAGCTGCCAGGACAAACAGCCCTCGAATAAAGCTGCCAGCTCTCTTCCCAGCCAGCTAAAGAGGTGCAGAGCTTCGCACAACCTGTTTCTGGCTTCACGGCCCTCCGGGAAAGGGAACCTTGCTGGGAAGGGAGCCTGAAGCAGAGGAAGGGAACTGAAGACCCCGATCGGAGCTGCCTGTAGCTCAACTCACTTCAACCGCTCTTCTGTATGGCCCCTGCATACATAAGCACATGCACAGGAGTGGAAACACACGTGCATTCGCTGCTTAGTGTTCACCTGAGGCTATAATCCTTTTCCTGATAAAGGATTTATCTTTGCAGCAACCAGCAGGCTCTGCCAGCGCTCGCAGCCTCGCGAGGGTGGCGGGCAGGTGAGCTGGAGGGGTTCGGAGGAAGGGACATACTGGATCAGGCTGAAGTCTCCTTCATGTCCCATCTCCAAACATAGACAGCAGCAGATGCTCGGTTCAGTTTCCCACGCACAAACGCAGAGAAAAGTGCTGACAAATATGCAAGAAAATGCCTGGTTGCCAAGATCCCTTGAGGGAAAAAAACCCACCACCACCCAAACTTAAAAAAACCCACCTGCTGCCCAGAAGAACTGCCATCCTCCCAAGCCTCCAGTCCCGCATTTATCTGCAGACAGATATCTGGCTTCAGGAACACCAGGTTTCAGCACATGTCTCGTCCCAGCCCACGGCAGTCCTGGATCACAGGCGGTGCGTCTGCCCGAGGACCAAGGCTTGCTCGGACAGCCCCTTCTCCCCTCGCCTGCAGATGGGGGAGAGCGGGTCCTCGCACCCATGTGCCCCTTCATTGGGAACCACGTACGTCAGGGCACTGTGAATGGATTAACGAGCCTTGGGACTGAAAGATTAACGGCTGTTTCCAAATAATGAGTATTTAGTAGGTGGGACCTTGTTCTGGACCACAACACCTCCAGGGCAGGAGGAGAGCCCAGCCCCGCGAGCTCCCAAGAGCAGCTCTAATGACAACAGCTTCCCTGTGAGAACCCAGCAGCACCCAGCACCCCCGCGCTCGAATAGATGGGGGGGTCTGGCACTCCACTGAGAGGCTCCACTACCCCATTTAATTCCTCCTACACGCTGATCTCTCTGGAGGCATTGGAGTAGCCTGAGTCATGATTTCTGAACGTGCAGAATTGCTGGTGTTGCACAAGCTGGCCCTTGAGTTTTGTCCCGCAGCACCAAGGCTTTGGGGAGATAAGGAGTAAGCTCACGTCTCCCTCCTCCTCGCCCCAACCGGAGGAGCCGTGCTGGGTGGAGAGGTGGAGGAGGGCAGGAGGTGTCTTTACTCTCTACATACCCATTTATTTAGCCAGAAAATCACTGCGCAAGGGGGAATTTCTGTCCGCTCCCCTGCGCTATGCTGCAGCTCCCAGCCCTTTCATCCAAACGCTTCAGCTAACCCAAGAGGCCAGGCTTTTGATTTTATCCAACAATTCAGACAGCAGGATGCAGAAGAAAACGAACACCCTGCCTCCCCTTGGAGCCAGCTCCTCTGATTCCCAGCAGCCTGGATGAGGCACCTCTGGGACACAGAGGAGTTTGGTGCCAAGAGAAGTGACCAATGAAAACAGAGCCAGAAGTGTGAAATATATTATTATTCCTAAAAAGACGGAGGGGGCTTTTCCAGCTATTGGATTTATCTCCAGGAAACGGATTAATATAATCCTTAGAGGACACTTTGCTCAGACTCAGTGTCTCTGCGCCAGAGCAAGCGGCTTCAGTGGGGACAAGCCACACAAGTCTCCTGACGGCATCGCATGTGTCAGCACTGCTTGCTTCAGAGCGAGTCCATCACCCCGCGCTTGAAAAGGGTCCAAATCCCGACCGCCTGCAGCCACCCACCCCGGGACGCCAGGACTCCCTCGGGAAAGAGCACGGATGCCAGCAGCTACTGATGAACCAAAACAGGCACTACGTCCGCTACACGTGCCACGTCCAGAGGGGAGCAGACAGGGTAGGTCTGAGCGTAAAAACAAAATCGAGAAGTAGAACAATAAATCAGCACATACCAAGCCAGGCCTGCATTACTCCCCTGCAGAGAGCCCCAAGCAAGCTCGTCAGGAATCTCAGGCTGCCGGAGCAGAGAGCAGTGATCCGGCTGCAGAAGGCTGTGACACGGGGATCCCCACCGCCCGTGCTATCAGCAGTCCCAGGAGGCTTCGAGGAGACAGGCCTGCGAGTCCCCGTGCCCCAGACGAGCATTTTTCATCTTTTATCTTCCCCAAAGTTCCAGTGTAAATCAGAGTTCCTCATTTTTGTGACTCATACCGGGTGCCCGGCCAAGAGCCGTGTAGGTTTAAGCACTTGGGATTCTCGGGGATAAAAGGAACTAAAGGAGCTGTAAGCATTTAATTAATCTCGAGCAATCTAATAAAAGGATGGAGTAATTGCCTAAGCCATCTGCATTTTGCGTCTGGCATCAGGGGCTGCTGGAGAAACTCACCAGTTCGGAAGCTGGGTTTTGTATGGATTGTGCTTGGCATTAACGCGTGCCACAGGATACCAAATAAGAGAAAGAGGAGCTGACAAAGACTAACACCCACCACCCCATTCACGCAGCCCGACCAGCACCATGGAAAAAGAGACGAGCCACGAGCAGACCGAGCGGCAGCTGAAGCCCTACCCTAGCCCGACTCCTCACCCTCCAAGCTGGGCCACCCAAACCTGGCATGGAAGAGGCCCATGGGATTTAGAAGGGGAGGCTGCAAAGCGCCTCCCCAGAGGTGTGGGCTGAGAAGGCACTGGCAGTAACCCAGGAGCAAAAGGCTGCAAAGGTGAATCTGAACCGTCTTTTCCAGCAAACAGTTGCAAAGCAGGTTTGAGTTTGCTCCACAAACAACTCCTCTGCTGTTTGCTCTCTGCAGCACGGTGCCTGCCGTCGGTCTGGCGATGGCCCCTGCAGAGGAACCTCCCAGCCCTGAGAAAAGGGGGAAAAGAACAGTTGAACACCCTCCAGCGAGCTGCGGCCTCGCTCCCAGGGCACTGCACACAACCAGATGCCAAACCTGTGATTTTTTTCGCCTGCCAGCACATGTGCTCCCAGGATAACGGTGTGGGACACACGCCTGCCTCCCTGCCGCTCAACACTATTTTACACCCCTTTTTTTTTTCCCAAGTCAACCTCATCTGAGCGTCTCGAAAGTGCGATAACCGTATCCCCCAGGAGCAACAAAGGGAGCAGGATTCTACGCTTCCCCTTTTCAAATTTCATGGCTCGCTACTTCCCAGCATACTGCTGGCCACCGCTACCTGCTCGGGGCTGGGCAACGTGCACGGGGAGCCTGGCTTTCTCCCAGCCTGCTGAGAGATCGCCAGCGCTCAGCCTGTGGGAAGCCACAGCCTAAGCCGAGCAGGAGACTGAGACGTCCCAACAGAACAAAAAAAACAAAGAGCGCTTCCTGCCAAATCCTCTCCCAGGAATGGTTTATATGTGTCCGGAGAAATACCAAGCTCTCATTCCGGGCAAGCGGTTGCGACCTCTTGCACTGCACCGCAAATGGCATGCAGTTCCTCCGTCTGTTCACACCACGAGTTTATCCCGGTAGAGAAGCACCAAGGCACAAGGCAGCCACCAACTGTCCCCCACCGCTGACGTGCTGGAAACGCAGAGCCAAGCCCAAGCCCTTGCTCCTTCCCGGGAAGATGCTCACAGAGCCGGGCTCTCCCGGGCCAACGTCTCCAGACACCAGCACGCAGCGCCAAGGAGGGATGCAGGGCCAAGGAGGGATGCAGGGCCAAGGAGGGATGCAGGGCCAAGGAGGGATGCAGGGCCAAGGAGGGATGCTCGGGTGAAGCGGCAGCGTGACCCCGCTCCCGCCTGCTCCACCGACCAGCCTCGACACCCTGGCGGGATGGGTGGGAAGCCTCACCCAACTCTTCGCAGCTGAGTTCGGGGGGGAGCAGGCAACGCCAAGGGGAAGGGCTCCCGGGGAAAGTGGAGAAAACCCAAGGCTACGCGAAAAGAGAGATGGAAAACCGGGAATCCCGGAGGGTCGGGGGTTCCAGCGCCGGGCGGGCACCCCGCGGAGCCCCGGTCCGCGCCGCCCGCTGCCCACCTTGGCCTCGAAGCAGATGCCGTGCTGGAAGGCGTCCTCGTTGTGCAGGGGGATGCGGAGGTCGTGCCGGTCGTCCACCAGGTTGTACTTGGACTTGGCGGGCATGGCGGCCCCGCGGCGGCCGGGCTGCCCCTGCAGCGCGCCCGGCGCCGCCGCCGCCGCCGCCGCCGCCGCGGAACCTCCGCCCCTCGGCACCGGCCGGCCCCGGGGCGGGGACGCGCCGCCGCGGAGCGCGGAGGAAGGGCGGGGAGGGCAGGGGGAGGCTGTTAGCGCGGGGGCTCCGCGCAGCCCGCTCTGCCAGCGGGGAGGGGCAGGGAAGCGTTAAAAGATGCGGGGAAGGCACCGCTGACATCTAGTGCGCGGAGCCGGGTCTGCACCGCAGCCCCGCCAAAGTTTAAAAAAAAAAAAAAAAGGAGGGGAGAAAAAAACGCCTCGCAAGTGGTCGCGGTGGCGGGGGCCCCGCTGAGCCCCGGCGGAGCGCCGCGCCGCCTCCCCGGGGCACACGCACGGCAAGCCCCCGGCTGGCAGCGGGGCCCGGGACGCGCATCCCTCCCGGGCGGCTACAAACGCTCGGGCCGGTGAACACCGCATCCAGCTCCGGACGTGATGGAAATCGAGCGAGCTGGAAGTGAAAAATCTCCGTCTTCTGCTTAGTGGAAGGCGAGTCCTTGTGACCAGCTCAGACCCCACTGCACCCTACCTTACAAAAGCCCTGAAAGCTGTGAGTGTGGTCCCCAGCGCCCCACAGTTGCTTTCCAGATGCGCAGGGATCCATTCAGGTAGCTCCGACTGCACATCCAGGCTGTTTCACCCCTTACCCCCCGACACACTCAGTGCACCTCGGGTAGGGCTCCATCCCTTTGTGTGTAAGAGCTGCCAAGCTCATCTCACGCAGCATGTCTGGGCAGCTCACGCTGGCCTTCACACATGCTCGAGGCACCACTTGGGACAAGCCTTTCCCAGAGCAGACGTGTCCCCCCGCTCCACGGGAGACCCCCAATTCCCAAAGCCCTTGCCTTCCTCTGCTTGCACGGTCCTACACGCCGGAGCCCATTTCCCCTGTGCATCTCAGGTTTCTAAATGGCTGCGGTACAAACAGCCGTGCTGGCTCTTGACCCGTCCCTGGGCATAATGGAGCCAGGGCCATTGATTTTTTCAGGCTGAATTAATGTGGTGAAACTTCCTTTGAGCTCAATAACATAGCCACAGCGTTTCAGCCACATCTGAAAAATCACTGTCTCCCCTCAAAGTGGAGTGGCATCCCCAGAGGCTTGGATAACAGGCTGGCACAGGCAGTTACACACAAGCTGAGAAATCCCTGTGCTCAGCCGTGCCCACGAGAGGGGTATGGGCACGGCTGCTCTGCTGCCAGCTTCCCCACGATGGGCTCAGGGTGGGAGCACGCGGAGCTGTCAGCTCTTGGGCAAGTGGATCAAGGGATGATGTTCCACTGAAAGCAAGATGCCAGCAAACCTGGGGCTCTTGAAACACTTTACTCCTTGTTTTGGAAGCGGGCAGGGGATCAGCTCTGGGTGTTGCAGCTGTAGCAGCTCGGGGACTACACTTGCAGAGATCTCTGCACAAAAAGGGTGCAGAGAACTGAACACCACAAGGCACTTGAGCTCGCTTAAGTCTGAGAGAGGCAGAAACCAGCGGTGGGACAGCCTTGAGCCTGGATCTGGTCCATGTTTTTTGACGCTCTGTGTTCTCACTGAAGGTTTCTGTTTACCTCTAGGAAAGGTTTAGCTGACAGCATCAAAGTCCTAGGCACTGGGAACAATAAACCGCAGGAATGATACAGCCGCTGGAGAAGTCCCCTGGAGGTCTCTGGTCCAATACGTGCTCAAAGCAAGGCCAGCTTCAACACAAGAGCAGGTAGCTCAGGGCTGTGTCTAGGCAAGTTGCAAGAACCCCTGGGGACAGAGATCCCATAGCTTCTCTGGAGCCCTGTTCCTGTGCTAAATTTAATTAAAGACATGCAGTCTTGCTGGCTGCTGGCTGTTCACAGCCATCAAACCCCTATGGATTCGGTGAAGAACTGCTTTCCCACATGGGAGGGCTTGTGAGCATCTCTTCAGCGAGTGGCGCCTTGGCGGAAGTGTTCCCCCGGCACAGACATGGGTGTTTGACGGAAAGCCTTCAGAGTCTGGTGAACAGACCGGCTCCTCCCAGGCAGCTGGGTTTGCCTGGCAGTGCTGGGGCTGCTCGCAGACCCTGGCGGGCGGTGGATGTCCTGGGTGATCCACAGCTGGCTCCTCTGGCCTCTTGCGCAGTCGCGGTAGCGGTTCTCTCTGACTGCTGTGGTGCCTAGAGCCAGCCCGGAGACTGCTCCTCAAATACTGAGGTTGAACCAACGGACAAGCCTCACTCTGCAGTTGCTTCTGGACTCTCACGTAGGTCAGTGGCTCAGTACTGCAGCATGTGAAACAGCAGCTTAGGAGGGCAGCAGCTCTTCCTGCAACTGTTTTGTCCCAAACCCCCACTTGCCTGTTGCCTCAAGTGTGGTTTGGCTGGTACTCGCAGCATCGGCTGGTGCTCCAGATAGAGTCACACCAGCTCCACAGGGTACTGGGGCGTGTATCTACATGATTCCGCCTTCCTATTATGTTACGGAACTTAACTGTGTCTCTTTTTTCGGGCATCAGTGACCAGCTCTCCCTGCCCTTGCACTGTACCTGCCAAACCCCCACCTCTGACTGGGATTTGATGGCAGGACATTGCGCCTAGCCCGCCACCACCACCGCAACCAGGCGGTACAGGAGATCCCCTGAGAAGAGGGAGAGGATTCAACTCACACACTCGTGTTTGTCCTCCAAGCCCGGAACCTGTTTCCTCCCTTTCAAAATCAATAATTAGCAGCTCTGGGGCTGCGCGCTGAAGCTGTGGAACCGGTTTGCTCGGTTCCGCAGCCCCGTCGGGGGACGCCGTGGCACCGCCGCCGGGGACGAAGGTCCCCGCTGCCAGCCGAGCGCCACGGGACCTCGCCGGAGCCACGGAGACCCGTTGCCGGGGACGCGGCCCACGCAACCTTGAGCGAACCATCGCGACCTTCCGAAGGACCCATCCGTTAAGCAGCGGGTGTCGAGCAGCCCCCGAGGAGGGCGCGGGGGCGGCGGCTCGGGGCCGCTGCGCCCCCGGGTGCTGCCCGCGCCTCTCCCGGCGCAGGCTGCGCCCAGCCGCCGGTTGTTGGATTTGTAGGGCCACGCTGCCATCTCCTGGGGAGACCGTGAAATGCAGCACGGAAAGGCCAGGCGGCAGCGGAGCTCACCGTCCGCAGCTCCCCTGCGCTGCAGCCCGGGGCTTTCGGGGCTTCTGCTCCTGCTCCAGCACCCCCGGGAAACCGGTCCCACGCCCCTCCTGCGATTCACAGCCTCCCTTTGTTCATCCTGCGAAGTTGAGATGTTCTTGCAAATGCTTGTGTGAAGGACGGACAGAAAAGCACGTCACCGCGTGCCCGCTGCGGAGACCCCTCCAGCCAGGGCCAGCAGCAGAGCCCCACCGCTCCCCAGCATCCCCATCATCCCCCAGCAGCAGCTGCTGGGGATGCCATGGGGCGCGGTGGGGAGAGCCGACAGCCACCCCAGCTGGCAGCACCCTCCTGCGCTGCTCTGCGCTGAGCAACGTCCCCCAAACATAGGGCCTGAAAGAGTTGGGCAGGAGCACGTTGAGTTGGCCCATAGTGGTTTTCGAAGCATCACAAAGCCTTGGGAGGCTTGAGGACAGCTGATATTGTGCAAATGTTTTACAAAGGCGGTTCGGCCTGCAAGTGCCAGCGCACATTGTCCCGTCACACCCTTAAAAACCACATTGTGAAGATACTGCGGTGATTCCAGCCGGGAGATGTACTTGTTTCTGTAACACCCACCATCTGTGATAGAAAGGACCGCAATCCGTAATCCAGCCTGGCAGGCACGGCGAAACGCAACGTCTGCGGAGCACTTTGTGCCTCAAACACTGGTCGTGCCAGCACAACTTTCCCAGCAACGGCGAGCACCCACCCCAGCCCCGGCGGGCCGGTATCCCCTTCCTCTTGCTGCCAGCACTGCGGAAACAAGCGACTCCATGTACCCACAGCCGATTACTCCACAGCCACCGTTGCACGTGTTGCTTCCGAAATGACAGTGCAGCACGGTGGGTTTGGGGAAAATACGCTGCGCACTGTGAGTGCTCGGGAGGCCCCTCCTCCGGAGAGCGATAATAAAAGGGCTTTTTGCCAGGTATGCAAATATTTTTTTATTGTGCTGGATGTGAGCGAGAGTGAGAAGCCTCACGGAGCATGGCTACGAGAGGAAATGAGCAGATGGCAGATTTTGCGGCTCTAAGGAATAAATTGTAAAGCAAATTGGCCCTTAGGCAGGCTTTCAGACAGCAGAGGTAGGATCCAGATCTGGGTGCTCCAAACTGCTTTAATGTCCTTCCATGAAACCCTATAGCAGCAAATTCTTTCAGTGCCACAGCCCTGCCGTTGAAGGGTGCACTAGAGCACACACCTACGGGCTTGGGCAGGGAGTCACCTTGTCCCGCCAGTCACCTGCACACTCCCAGGTAACAGGCAGATGCCCTTTCTGCCCAATAAATTCTGGTGATTAACCTCTAAGTAGCAAGGGCTGGGAAAGAAGCAAAAAGCTTCCGAAGGGGGAGGAAGGCAAGTCTGCTGGAATTAAGGTCAGGAACTTGCTGGCATTTGCTGACATTTTATTCTGATGAGCTGGCAGAGCTCATTCTCGTCAGGCACACATGTATGTTTGTATTTATTTTGGAGGTGGGACTGAGAACAATTTCAGAGCTGTTTTTAAGAACGCAGGCCCATCTTTGATAGCCGCTGGGGTGCGGACGCACTGTTAATGGAACCACCTGAAACCCCAGATTTTGTCTTCACAGACACCTTGATTCTTTGCACCACAATTTCCTTTCAATTTGCAACTACCCCAGGTTTTTGGAAGCCCTCCACAAACCCCAAGTCTCGAAACATTTTTGTTTCAGAAAGACAAACACATGGCGCTTCTGAAATAAATACTCTCCCTGGAGCGGAGCAGGTGCCGGCTAAAATTAACACTCCTCCCTGCCAGCCTCACCACAGTCTGTGAGAAAGCTGTGAGAGCCTGCAAGGTGTGGGACACGCGGAGTCCCACTGCCATGGCAGGGAGCTGGTGGCAGTGGCAGCCCATCCCTGGGATCCTCCCGCAGGGCTCCGTATGTGGGAGGTACACAGGACCAGGAGTACTCCCACTGGAGCAGTGCTCGCGTCCGCTGAACATTCCACAGCCACACAGGAGCACCCCATGCAATATTCTTCTTGTTCTAATTTCACTGGGCCGTTAATGATAAACATGCCTCGATGGTATTGTAAGAAACACACACTGCATATACATCATTCTGAACCACCCTTAACCAGCAAGTAAACTTATCAATAAATGCATTAACAGCTGCTCATTATAAAAATCAGTACTTACCTCCCCAATGTACAGCACGTCCCCTCCCCACGGCACGCACAGCACACAGCCCCGGGGCTCAGCTCCTTCCCCAGCTCCCAGAACCTCCAGGCTGTATCTAGACACAGCTGGAAAACATCTGCAGCAAGCTGCTAAGGGCTGCACCCAGGGCGCTGCCACCCACCCAAGAGACCCTGCCAGCCCCTCTCCCCAGCCCACCTCACCTCTCCTTAAATCAGCGCTTCTCCGGGTGCTGCCAGTGAGGGAAACGAGCTGCCCCATGCTGCCTGCCAGACCATGGAGGGGAAAAAGTCCTCCAAAAGTGGAAGAAGCCAATAAGCGGGCTCGTTCCCGGGTGGCCGGCGTGTTCCCCTGCCCGCGTGAGGCTTGGGCTGCCCGCAGCAATGGGGATGGGGATTGCTGAAGGCAGATGCCCCAGAGAAGCGAGGCCCTGAAGTGGGAGAGAGCTGTGCCGGCAATCCCCCGGCGGGGCGCTGGGGAGGGCTGCGGCAGCCCGCGGCCGCCCCGGGCGTGCGGCTCGGCAGGGTGTCATCTCTGAGAGCCCTTGGTCTGAAATTCAGTCACGGTTTAGCACGATGCTGTCCCCAAGGCAGAACCACTGCCGAAGGAAAGGTCTCGAGGGGGGTTTTGTCCACATACAAGGGGGTTTACATGGCAAGACCTCCCCTCCCTGCAGGTAGAGCCCCTGGCACTCAGGACTCCAGCCTAGCCTTGTCCTTATGATCCCAGCCCAGAGAGCACGACTCGGGCCATAGCTTTCACGTTGCACCAGAGATGATAAGGAATCCAAAGAAATACGGCTGCTGTGCCAAGGAGCAAGGAAGGAGAGTATCATCTTCATTTGTGTGACAAGCGAGTAGCCGTATTCAAATGATATGTTAATTGCCTCGTCTAGCTGTCAGGTTTCTTGTAGCAGTCCCTCGCTCGTGGCTGATAAATAAATACAATACTTGGCATTCTTCGCTTGGGAATGCAGCTTATGGTGTTCAGACGTCTCACTGCTCGGTTCCCGCGTGCAGCACACCGAAGTGAGGAGGAGCCGTTGTCCTGGCTGCTCTCCCCCGTGAGTCGCCGCAGCTAATTGGAACTACCTTTGATACGTTTGCGATTTGCCAAGGTTTATTTGCTGTGTAATCAGACACGTGGCCCCTTCCTTCAACTGCTTTGTAAACCGCCAGAACGATTCATTCTGACACAAGCCTGCGCTTGTCGGGGGATTGACGTGCGGTGAATGACGGGGGCGGCGAGGCGAGGGCTGGGACGCCCCCGCCCAGCCCACCAGGTTGGGGAGCATCTCTCCCGCTAGGTGCAAGCAGGTCCTCGCCCTTGATAAATGTGAGATCGTGCACGCCATCCCCCGTGCTAGGGGACGTGAAAGCCCCGCGGGAGCCCAACCCGCAGCCGTGCCCGCGCGGTAGCTGCGCCTGGCGATGGGTGCGGCGTTCCCACAAATGCTCTCTGCGTCCAGCCCTGCCGGGGCAAAGTCTACGGCAAACACGTCCCTCGGTGCTCACGGACACCCCTGGGGACACGTGCCGGTCCCTGCCCTCACTTGGGAAACTCTGCCCCTCTGCCGCCGTCACTCCCCCCCAGCCTGTGGAGCACGATTTCACTCTCACTCCCGCGGATTTTACGTGCTAACGCCCTAACTCTGATCCGTTCTCCCGAGTGACCGCTCGTACCTGAGCGATGAACGTGTCATTGTCAACTTTCTTTCCTGGAGATGTATTCATATGGAAAAATAATATATATCAGCCCCCAAACCCCGGTGACCGCCAATGCTGGGGTAGAATTAAAGCAGCACAGTTAATGGCCTCAGCTACCGGCATTTACATCATTTTGCTGGGGCTGGACACTGGTGGAAGGAGGGACATCAGTGCAGGTGGGTGCCCGGGTGCTTGGGTGCTTGCTGCTACCTGAATGGATGGACAGACGGAGGGAAGGAGGTGCAGGGAGTGGTGTGCCCTGAGCCCCAGCCCGCTTTTCGGTGGGGCGGTGTGGCGGGGGTTGGAGGGTTCTCCGAGTCCCCCGTGCCCCATCATTGCCTCACCTCTGTTCCGAGGACCAGGCTGTTTTGGAAGCATGCTGTAAGTGGGAAAATGCCCACAAAGGAAAGAAGGCAAGGTGGGTAAGGGCGTGGGAGTGGATGCTCAGCGGAAGGGCAGCAGCTCATCACGGGAGCCCTTGGGTCCCCCCTCGATTTTCCCTTCTGCTTCTTTTGGGGCTTGATTAGGCATCAGCTGAACCCTGCTATAGCCGGCTCAGCCCCCTCCCAGAGGGAGAAATTAAAGATGACTTTGTTTCCAAACAATTGCAAATGCATAGTTTGAGAATCTGTAATTTAAACTCAAATCCTCCTTCTGTTAACAGTGATGGATGGCTTTTTCCCGCTGCTTTGAGAGCCCTTGGCTCCTGCATGGCAGATGCCTTCCTGATTTATGGCCTGCCTCTTCACGCGTCGGGAAAGAAACGGCCCAATCCTAATTACCGTGCTCTTGTTAGGACAGTTTCCTCTCTCGCTTCCATCTTATTGCCGGGGCTCCCCACTCCCCCTCTGCGCAGATGACTTGTGTTTTACGGATAGCCTTGGCATGGGTTCAAATAATGGCTGTTCCGCTCCTTTCCCTGGCAAATAAGTTCATGCGTGCCGTAGGCAGATGACACGCTAGAAATTGTGTGTGTTTTCTGAGGGGCTCAGGCAGCGAGGGGGGTGAGGTTGTGGGGATGGGGATGGTGGGGAGGAAGGAGAAAAGCCGATGCCAGCAGTATTTGCCCGCCCCTGACAGGCACTGGCAGAAAAGAGGGGAGGGAGGGATGGATGGGGCTGCACAAGGGGCTAAAAATAAATGTTCTTCTTCCTAAAGAGAATCTTGCTGGTTCAACTCTTTCCCATTCTTTTCTGTGTGAGAGTGGTTAATTCTCCTTGGGAGCCCATTCACTCAGCAGATGTTGCTTTTCTTTGTGTGATTGGCCTGAAATCAATGGAAAATAATCCTGTCCTTTAACAAATACTGGAGCACACGATTCCAGTGCTACAAGGTGTTTCAGCAGCCTGAACAGATGCCGGAATTACTGTCCGTAAGAAAAACGCGTACAGACGTCTTTATGGTTTTAAAATAGCACCGCCCGAGTTTATGCGATGATGGGGGGGAAATGCCTGTTTGCAGCTGCAGAGCTGGGGCTGACCTGGGCTCCCCGGCACACGGACAGGGACATCCAGGAGCGAGTCTGGTGAGGTCACCGTGGTGGCCGGCGTGGGAGCACAGGCTGTATGAAGAGAAGCCAAAAGCTCCGTTAGCTCAGCCTGGGGAATGGGAACCATCGAAACAGCCTTTGTCCCTGTGCTCCCCGTTTGGCTGCAAAGTTCAGCCCTGTGTTCACCATCGTGGCCACTCGGCTCGTCCTGGCCAAGGGGCAAATGCTGCTGGCAGCGACGGTACCGGCAGAGATGCCAACCCCTGACGCCCCAGACCCAGCGATGCCCACTGGCTGAGGGTTTCTGGCTCATGCTGATGTCTTAAAATGAGCCTGTCAGTTATGTTTTAATTCACTTAACGTGTCTTTTCCTGATCACTTTTAAAATCAGGCTGTTGCGCTGCCCAGACTCAAATGCCAGCAAAGCCCAAGCATTTCATGTCTGCGCCGTTACCCTTACCAGCCAAAGTCATAATGTCATCAAAGAGTAAAATCAGAATTATCTGATGAGCACAGAGTACCCATGAAAACTAGAGGATGGGGATGAATTTTCTTCCTATCACCCTCTCTACAATCACGGAATCCCAGTGTTCTTGCACTTTCTTTGCTGCTGTGAAGCAATGAGGGATGCTACCCCCGGCACTGGCCCAGTCCAGCCCTCCGCCAGCTCCTTTATGGCCCTTCAGTCAACGTGCCTAGCTGGAACGTGCTCTGATGCCCACCTCTTCTCTCCTCCTTCTCGTGCCATGTGGGAAAATATACCTATTTCTGACCATCCCCCTCCTGCTTGTGCTCAGCAGCCTGGGGCAACCCCCCTGGTGCGGGGACGCCCGTGTCACTGCTCCGTGTGGAGCCCAGACCTTGAGCCACCACCAGTCACGTCCTCCGACTTGTTCACGTGGTAATTTTCCCCACCAAGAAAGCCTTTGAGTTGTGTAACGAGTACTTTTATTTCAACTCATTCGCAGCGAATGCCATTTCATATTTCAAAGTCACTTCTTGCGTACCGAGCAGAGGGAATAGCCTGTGAGAGCCATTTTCCAGGTGATGTCTCCAGTCTTTCTCTTAGACATATGACAATGCAAATCCTTTCCAAAAGGCACTAGATCATTGAATCCAGCGAGATATTTGAATGGCCAGTTTGTCATTGGTCCCTGAAGTCACTGCCTTGCCCGGGTGCAGCACTGCAGCGCTCGCTGCTGGGATGGCTCCCGGTCGGCATCTCCCCACCGGCCGAAACCTTGCTGGACACGGAGGGCTGGCGCTGCCGGGGTGCCATGGTAGGCTCAGCCGGGCAGCTGGGCTGGCCCTGCCTGGCATCAGGATGCTGACACCAAACTTCTTCTCTCCCTTGCCCAGATCCCAAGATTATTTCAAGGAGCAAGGAGCTCTGCCGGGCTCAGCCGCACCACGAGCCAGCGGTGAGCTGCCAGCGGGCTGGCCCAGCGCCCGCTCACCCAGCTCGAGGGGGAGCTGGGGACAGCCCCCTCAGATGGGGAGACACGAAAGCCGTTAATCATCTTCCCGGCACTGTGCCGTTGCATGAAATTGGATTTAGGACTATTAGCCAAGCAGCTCCTGAGCAGCTCCTTGACTCCTGCTGAAACCACTCTCCCATTGCAAAGCTGATTAACGGAGTGCATCCACGGTATTTAATTAACCTAATGAACCCTGACGATAAAATGAGAGTCCCCTTAATTCCTAGTCCCCCACTATGGCATGCAGGTAAAACAGCTCACGGTGCCACAATAACCCGCAGCCGCTTTGCAGTGGTGGGGGCTGCAAAGTGGCTGGGGGCTCCTGTGCAGGGCAGCAGGGAGTGAATCGACCTCTTTGCCCACATCACTTGTAAAACTCTTCGCAGCCCCAAAAGAAAGGACTGGAGACAACGGATTGACAGCTCACATCGGAGGAATCAACTGGTCCTCACAGACCGGGGACTGCAGTGCCCGCTGCTTCCGCACAGGACCCCAGGTCCCACCTCCAGGCTTTTCTCACAGGGAAGGAAAGGATCACGAATTAAAGGTTTGGGGACTCTGGCAGAGACTGTGATGTCCAGCTGTGCTGCTCTGGGTGCTACAGATGCTGGGAAGGATGGACAGGGTGAGGAGGTGGGTGCCTGTGCATTGCCCCTGGCCAGGCTCTCTCCTTCCGTAGATGGCAGCAGCCGGCTGGCTTGGTGCCGCCAGCCCAGCCGCAGCTCGTCCTTCCTCTGCAACTGCTCCAGACATTTGGAAGAAAACGGTTGAAGCAGAGAGGGTTTCTTTTTCTGTATAAACAGAGCTCTGTCTTCCTGAGAGCCAGCTGGGAGCTGGCTGCAGCGGAGCATGGGCTGCCCCGCTGCCACTTTCGGGATGGCTGGGGAGAAGTGCCCATCACCCCACAGAGGTCCGGGGCACCCCCAGGAGATGTAAAATCTCCAGCATTTGTTGCTTTCTAGTTATGACTGGGTTTCTCTCTGTGCAAAGATGGATTGTCGCTCAGCCAAAATCACTGGGCTTGAGGGAGGAATCATCGGGTGAGCTTCTCTGGCCGCGGCTCTGCAGATCGTAATAATCCCTTCTGGCCCTAGAGCTTATGAATCCATAAAACAGATAATTACGAAAATAGCTGTGCCATTTCCCTGTGACATAACAATCATTTAAAACATATATTAACATACAGCATGTAAAAGAGAAATGGCCCAGGGAAACAGAGATGTCAAAGAGTATAAATTCCTCCCCTTGCAGCAAATCAAGTGGGTTTTGTGATGGAAGTGCTGGTTTTAGGAGAATGAGACAAAGAGCCTCCCCCCTTGAGCTCCCAGGAGCCTTGTTCCCTGAGCTGAATTACATCCGCCTCTCCTCTAAGCCCTGCACCTTGCGAGCTGCTCAGTAGCCGGCTGTGTGGCGAGAAGTGACCGTACAAGCAGGGGCGTAGCATCAGTGGTCTAAGGGAACGCTGCCCTTCCTCACTGAACGTCAGTGATTCCCTTTGTGCCCAATTTCTAGAGTCCGCATGGCTTGTGGCCTCCTTGGGTGCAACGGCTGAGTGGAGGGGTTGAAGGAGCCAGTTTAGAGGCAGGTTCTATGACTGGGGAGCCTCATCCTACCCTTCCTTTGTGCTTGGTCCTCCTCAGGCTGCTCTGTTCAGAGATACGGATCCCAAACACACGACAGAAAAACTCTTGTGAGCACAGAATGAAGAAGAAAGATGATGCACTTACTCCTTGGAGTTGCAGAAATGTGACCCCAGCGTAAGAATTTGCGGGAGCCACTTCTTGTCTGGATTTCAGTATGCCTTTAAAGTCTCAGGGGCTGGGAGCGGGCCAGTGACGCTGGGGAGGAGCAATGGTTCAGCTGCCCAAGATGTTCGCAATTGCAAGACGATAGGTATGGGACGAGAGAGAAAAAAATGAACTAAATGAGAGGATGAGTGAGGTTTTTGTTCCAGTTGTAACAATCTGTGCTGTTGCTTGTCCTGCGTATAAGCACTTGCCGGGTACTCCAGATCCGCCGGACGGAGTTATTTAGCATGCCTTCGACACGGAGAGAAATGGAAATGCAGGCTAATAAGGCTCCTGGACTCTTTCTTCACTACTCTCAGAGGCAACCGAGAGGCATTTAATTTCCTGCAACCCAAGAGCATAAACTGCGCTCAGACACTTTATAAAGCCCGTCAGGCATCTTTCTGAAAGATGTAGGACAACATTTCCAAGCAGCTGAATTAGAGCTGCTTGAGCACACTGCCTGGCCGGAGCTGCGCTATACCTCTGCCCGCTCTGATCTCTGCCCTCCTGCACGGCTCTTCTCTTGCCATCAATACAGCAGAACTGAGATTTCCACGGCATCTGCTATCCCGCCGAGCAGCGGCAGTGCCCTGTGCCAGCCTGTCCCCTGGCAGCAGAGGTGGGGGGCTTGTTTTGCCACCTGCACAAGCCCTTCGGAAGGGTCAGAGCTCCCCGGGCATCATGCCTGCTGCCCGGCACTGACGGAGGATGAGATGCAGGGGTTTGCTGTCCTTCCGTGGGCGAATGCTGATATCTGGTCTCTCTCCCAGGGCTACTCAGCAAGACGTGGAAAGTTTCGGGGGTCTGTCGGTCAGAGCAGTCCCTGCCGGGCCGTGGGTGCTGAGCGCTGCACATGGGGCAGGGGACCAGCGGACCTCCCTCGGAGATGGCACTGCAGCACCCAGGGAGACTGGTGAGCCGCTGCCCCAGGGCAGGGTTATAGTTAGGGTGGTTTTGCTTTAAGCAGAGGGAAGGTGGTTGGATTTGCAAGCATACCAGCTTCCCCATGGCAGAGGTGTCAGATTAGGGCTCTGAACAGGGGAGAGAAAAGCAATTCTACCTGCAGGCCATAGAGCGTGGGGAGGGGGCTCTGCTGATCCACAGCACAGGGGGAACGGCAGTGCGCAGGGTAAAGAAAAAGCAAGAATTAAGAACAATAAGCTCTGACCTAGCTGCACAGAGCTGTGCGTGGACGATGGGGGTACCGCCTTCTGTGCCATCCTCCTCTTCTGGAGGATTAGGGTAGTTCAGAGAGGTGGAGCGGGCCAGGGAGTGTTTGCTTCCCCCGTTCAGGTGAGCGAGTCCCAGAAGACTTCCAGGTGCCCTTCTCTTGCAAGCAAGAGCCATGCCGTTCAGGCAGCCCCGCTTCTTTGCCGTACGCCTTAATCTTGCAGCAAAAGAATTCGGGGAGCAACCTCCTGTGTTAAAGAGAGAGCCCTGCTAAAAGGAAGAGCTCCCAGTGCCTTCTGGTACTGGCGAAGGGCATGATGATGCTGTTGGCTTGGACATCAAACGCCTTACCGTGAGCAACAAAACCTTAAAATTGCAGCAAAGATGCCTGTGTGTGCCGGCTCCTGTCCTGCACCCTGAGGCACAGGGGACCGCATGTCCGGGGGGCATCGCAGGGGGAAGGGGCCGGATCCTGTGTGTGGATGGACAGCTTGTTTCTGCACAGGAGGCAGGATTCCTCTGTCAGACACGGAAGCTGGAAAGAGCCCAAAAACTGCAGCTGTGTTGAGCAAATTGGATCGTTACATTAGAAACCGAACAGGAGGAATCTGTGAATGAGAGCAGCTTGATGCGAGCTATTTTTCATCTGAAGAGGGATTCAACAAGGCAAACCCACTTCCCACCGTTACCTTGGCCACAGGATGACGGAGATGACAGTTCGATATTCACTCCCGTCGTATCTCCTGCTATCAATGCAAATAGCCTGTGAGGGCTCTCCCACCCCTGTCTGCTTCTCCGGCTGATGCGGTCCTGCTGGGAGCACGCAGAGCCCCCAAGCCCCAGGACTCTGGGGAGCAGAAGGGCTGAGACACAAATCAAGGCGAGACACATTGGGGACAGGAGCCCTCCACAGCCTCATGCGCTGCCCAAACCACCTTGCCCTGGGGCCAGCGGGGAAGGGAGGCTGCAGGGCACGGGCAACTCGAGCCAGGCTTCCTGGCAGACCAGTGCTGGCTTGGGTGCTGCTGGAGGGGCATGTCTCAGAAGTACATGGCTGTGGGTCCCCAGGACCCACCCTTCAGCGCTCTCTGCGTGCACTGGTGAGGACTGGAGCAGGGAGCAAAAGGGCGTGGGCCAGCCTGGTTGCCAGACTGTGGGCTTGGTCTCTTGATGCTGCCCCATGGCTTTATTTAGCAGAGAATCTGCCTGCAGCCCCACAGGGGCATTAGCTACTGGCACAGTGAGCTGTGACTCCACTTCCAGCCCCTTTGCTAGGGGTAAACCGAGCCCTTCGCTCTGCCATCAGCGTGAAGTGGGAGGTAAGCTCGTCTGCAGGATGAGGGCGATTGTGCCCGGTCAAAAGCCCCAGCCAGCCAGCAGCATCCGAGACTGAGCAGGGGCTGCAGCACGCAGGGGAGGTTCGACCGGGAGCTATGCTGCCCCTGGGGTCAGCAGCGGCCCCAGCCTCGAGCATCAGCTGCAGAGGTGAGCCCACCTCCAAAGGTGCTGGGGGCTGCTCTCGCCTTTGCTGGCGCACGCCTGCCTGCAGCAGTGCCTGCGCCTGGTGCAGCACGCTCGGCAAGGGCAGTTAAGTTAAATGTCAGCTGTGATCTGGCATTTTATCTCTAAGTGGGGGTGAGTGACCTTTCTGGCTGTGCTCGGCGAGTGTTCCCGGCCCCACGGAGGCAGGCGGAGGTGGCTGGGGGAGGAGGCACCGGGCCACGCACGGAGTTTTGGCAGGCACAACATTCATTCTTTGCCGTTTGCTGTTTCATTGCTGCCCTTAAGTCATTGTTAAACTTGTCAAGAGTGATTTACAACTGTGTCAACAAGTGGGATCCAAGCTGCTGGTCCACGCTGTGGGGAGGAAAGGGGGACTAGCTCCTGAGACGTGATACGAAGGGGAAGGCTTGCAGAGAAAAGCGCAGCTACTCCCCTGAGCTGCAGGCTTGGCTAGTTGGGTGTTGCAGTATTTGCTCTGCGTTTTCCAGGGTCTGACATTGCCCCTGGATGTTTCTCTTGCTGTTCAAATGTGTCTGAGTCTATTTGGCAAGGCTGAAATTCAGATTACGATTCACGGGGGTTCGGAGTCTTCGGCTTGTTTCTGTTGCCAAGAAGCAACGCACTTGTCTCTCCAAAGATGTCACGGTCCTTGCAGGGAAGGCTTTGCATGCCAAACCCCAGAATCACCAAAGTTTCACCAACAGTCCAGCCCCTGGCAGGACTATTGCCAGTGCTAGGTCTGGCCCTGACCATCTCAGCAGCCTTTGGTTTCTCCGTGTCTCTCCTGCACAGGGGGCAGGGACCCAGACAGGGCTCTATTTCGGGTGCAGCCTTGCCAGCAGCAAGCAGAGGGGGTAATGACTCCCCTCCATCTCTTGGTCTCGCTCCTCCTAAAGCAGCCCAGGATGCGGTCGCCTCGTCCTGCGGCGTGTCTGCAGACTGGCATGCCTGGGGACCTGTTTCTGAGGAAGGGGACACAAGTCCGTCTCCTCCCTGAGATGACAGAGAGCTGGCCACCGGCCGCAGGGTCCACCACTACGGAGCAAATGCTCCATCAAATCAAACACCTTCTCCTTTGCAAAGCTCTAAAGGGTTCAGCAAGGCAAGCCAAGGAAAGACATGATTCACTTCTATTTAACATCACACGTCGGTGCCTGCAGAGCCCTTCGGCTCCGTTGGGAACATCGCCTCGCCCTTCAGCAGGCACCGGGCAGCACCTTCTCATGGCAATGGGTCCTGCTCCTTGGGTACGTTTCTGCCTGCTCTGTCCGGACTCTGAGCAGAGGGCTGTGGCAATTCCTGCTTGCAAATCCCTGCCGTAACGCTTGTCTGGGGTCGAGTGCGGAAGGACATACATCGTTCCCTGGAGACCTTCGGAAGCGGTGTTGGGGTTGCATGACATTTTCCTTCTGCTTTATCGCTGGAGCAATCTGGACAGTCAGCAGTTGTCTGCTGGAGTCAAATACCGCTGCTGCCCCATAGCTGCGTGTAGCTGATGCTTATTTCCCAGTGAAGAATATTACTGTAACTACTGACAAATCTGTAATCGCCAATAAAAAGCAGCGATGGAAGCAACTGCGCACTGGAGCAATGCATATCCCGTTGCTGTGAAATGAAAACACGAACACAGCCGTTCTCTCTGCTTTACATTCAACAGGTACAGAAAATTGCCACGTGCTGTGGGGCGTCAGGCCCCATCCGAACGGCCTGGGAAGCATGTCACGCCAGGTCTGAGGCGATGGAAAAATCCCTTCTCTGCTTCCCTGTAGAATTTCCGTGTGACGAGTGGGTTCTGCTCCTCGTTAGGCGTTATTCACATGTGAGTCAACTGTGGTTGAGCTGCTTCAAATGTATCATCCTGACAAGAAAACCTGCTGGTAAAAAACAAAAAATCACCTTAATGAGAAATCCTCTGAAGGGTTGGAGTGATTGTCCTCGCAGCTCCGCAGGAGAAACGCTTGGAGCAGGGCATGGGCGTCTGCGGGGCAAAGGAAGGTGTTGGCTAAAGTCAGGGGCTGCTGCTCCAGGGAGGGGTTTGGAGCTGCAGGGAGAGGCTGCTTGCAGAGGAGGAGTCCCGCTGCCGTGCTTCCCCTTCACATGTGACAGGGCTTATAAATCATCCGGTTCTCACGGCTCGGCAAACGGCGTGCGCTGGGGTTGCTCTGCAAAGGGCTGTAACGAGGCAGGAGTTCCCCATTCATCTCGCTTCCTCCGCTCCTCCCGCTGCAAGCGCAGCCTGTTGCCGTTATTATTGTTATTGCTGTTATTATTGTTATTGCTGTTCTTACATATCACTTTTTAATTGCCCGGTAAATTTGCAATAGCTTGGAAGAGACCAAAAGAGGACGGGTAATTTGAAATGTTAATGAGAGCGAGGGGAAAGACGAGGAAAATGCAGCGCATCCAGTAGGATTATTGAAAAGGTGATGAGGACGTTCTTAACCTTAATCATTTCAAATCAACTCATTTTGTAGAGTCTGTGGGTTTGTGAGTCAGCTGAAAGGTAAATTGATTCATAATTTCCTTTAATTTTCCGCCTTTGGAAAATTTAAATCCATAGTAACATAACCCGTTCCAGCCAGTTACTAAGAAACGGGAGAAAATGAGAGCGGGTGAAGCTGGAACAGTGACATTTTAATGCGCTCGAGCCCACCTGCTGCGTGGAGTTTGTGATCGGGGCTCATCAGTGCGGGGCTGCCCCCGGTGCCACCAAGCCCCCGGCTGCCGCAGCCTCCCCCGAGGCTCCCGGCGTGGGAAACAGAGGAAGAGCGAGGAGGGCGCGTGTAGAGGGCATGGCCTGAGCTTGTTCCTGCTGCTCCGCAGGAATAAAAGCAACTCAAGAACTCGTAGAAAAGTTAATATTATTCATCGCAGAGGTGGAAATCTGCCACCCAGTCCTCTCCAGGCAGCTTCAACTCGCTTTTTGCAAGTGCCTTTCATTTTTGTGACATTCTCCTCATCATTTGTTCTCTCGAAATGATCCTTCTGGTGCCTGATCTCTGCTACCAAAACTGCCCGCTAAGGGAAATGTGAGTCAATCGTGTTGTGCAGTGCTGGAAAAAAGGGTCTTGCTGTAAGGGCTGGTACATGAGGACTGCCCAGGAATTTTAAAAGCTTCTGGCCCTCTGCCTCCGGATGTTCCAAACCAGCCAGTGATGCAAAGTGACACCGTGTCCCCCCGGTACCAGCTCTCTGCCACGGCAGGCTGCACAGGGATGTGCAAGCCTCTGAAGCACCGTATGAATGTCCCACCGGCGCTTGGCATTTCTGGTTCCAAGGAGAAAGCTTTCCTTTAGGAAACAGGCAAAACCAGGTATTACCAGCCGCAGGAAAAAACCGATCAGGTTTGCTGGACTGCAAGGATAAAGGTGCCTTTCAGCAAAATTCCTTCCTTGCTCTGGTTGGTTGTGCGGAGCCTGAGCTGTAGCAGTTTCCTTTGCTGTGCTCCTGGAGGCTGGGGGGGACCTGGGTGGAGGTTTGGGGACAGTACGCTCATGCTCTTCCTCAGCACAAGGCTCCGGCAAGCCCTGCTGTGGCGGTCCGGGCTGACCTTGCTCGCGAGTCCCTTCGGGCAGTGACAAATGCCGCCCTCTGAGCCTGCTCTTATTTCAGGTTGGACAGAACCCAAACGTAAGAAGCGCACGAGGCAGCTGGCCGTGCGGGAAGCTGGCTCTGAGCGCTCTCGCTCTGCAGCGGGAACACTTCACTACATTTCCCCTCGTCCTGCATTTTGTCCTCCTTGAGTCGGCCGTGCTAACGCGGGCTGGGCAGCTCGGGCATCTCTGCAGTGGCAGCACTGGCATTGGCCAGCGCACGGAGCTCAGCAGGGATGCACGTAGCCACCTGAACAAGTCCCCGCAAAGCCCTTCCCGTGGCTGCTGTGCTGGACCCTGCGGCAGCGGTGAGCACAGGGAGAGGCGGGCAGGCAGCAGCGACGTTGCTCCAAGCCCAGGCGGGTGTTGGCAGAGCAAACCACAACCCAACCAGAAACGTTCCGAGGTGGCATTTACTGTTTGCATTCCTGGCCGCTGTCTCACTGCTGTTCCCAGCGGGCAGGGATTGCTGTTCCCTTGCAAGAATGCCAAGGCGGGGGAGATGCAGTTTGCGGCGAAAGAGCTGCACGGGCATGTGCGTGCCAGCGTGTTCAACGCGCCGAGTAAAACAGCGGGTCGTGGCGATATCAATCCAATAAAGCAAAATCAATAATGGAATTCAGTTTAGGAGGGAGGGATTTCACGGCTGCCTCTCGCAAGTGCAAACACACATTATGTCATCAGCAGAGCGGTAAATCAGCATTTCTGAGACCAGCTGCCCAATTATCGAGGCAGTTAGATGACAGGAACTGTAAATTGGATGTATGCAAATACATGGCATGAGACAGTAAAGTAAACACCTCCAAGCATTACTGAGAAATCTCTGGGGCAAGTTGCTGACCGGGTGGCTCGCAGGGCAGAGAGCAGAAAGGGTATCTGGATGCTTTTGGTGCTCACCACCATGCCCGGGGCCCTGCCAGGCCAGCTCAGAGACTTGCAAGCTCTCCGTGACCTGCAGGACCCCACAGCTATGGCTGGCAGGAGCACCAAGTGCCTGGTGCGGCTCGGGCTGTCTTACAAAATGCATCTTCTCCAGATGTGGCTTTACAGCTCCTTCGAGGTCCTTCGGTGTGGAGGACCTCTGGGTTTCCACAAAGCTAGGAGCTAGGAGCTCAAGACACGGCCAGCTCCATGCTCCTGGCCCTTAAGGGGAGGCACCCGTCATGGATTTCCACATCCTTGCTCCGAAACGTGTCTCACCTGAGCACATGCTGTGCTAAGAATTTATGTCAGTTTTGTCTTTTCAACGACTTCACAAACCCCAAGCCTTTTTAATCGGTTTCCTCCGTGTACCGTTTCTTCCCTCTATCATACTTACAGAGGTAAGGTGAAGAGGCGATTCAGAGGGAAGCTGAAGGGGCAGTGATGGGAGAACTCATGGGTGTGTGATCGCCCAGAGGGGTGGTGAGGAAAAGCCCTTAGCTCTGTGCTTGCAGGGATACACCCGCACCACAGCACTCTGTGAGAGCCTGCCTGGAGCGCACCTTCTGCTGTGCCTTTTTTAAAGGACTTCTGCTCCACTTCTTTCTCCATTTTTGGTTCTCTTACACCTATTATCGTCACTGCCAGGGTTTCCTCCTGCTCCACGCACTGCTTGCTTTCTCCCAGTGTCTGTCCATCCACGGGCAGCCCTTCTTGTGCGCTGCTGTGCTCACGTGCAGGTTTGGGGAACAGAGGGATTCGTGTAAGTTTGCTCATTTGAGAACCTGCAGCAGTCCTAATGAGGGGGTTTCCCTGCTCATCTGCAGAGGACGCTGACAATTTGTGGTGACCCAACTCCAAGTGGCACTGAGCCCACCACGTGCCTCAGTATATCTCCTAGACAGCCAACTGCTCCTACCGGCAAAGTTCTCATCGCATTTTGAACTTTGTATTTGCTGAATTTTCAGTGCTGGACGCGGTGGTGTCTACATCAGCTACTGCAAAGACCTGTTTAATATCATTCATCATCTTCACAAACGGGTGCTTAAAGACTGCGGTCAAGTTTCTTCTTTACCCAGCTCTAATAAGCTGAACAGATTAAGCTTCTTAGATCGCTCTTTGGTGAAAAGACAGTTGGAGAGCTAATTACCTCGGAGACAGGGCTCAGGACTCGAAGCCATGGCTTGGCAGAGGTGGCTTTTAGCCTGGCTTCCTGAGCAAAATGGCATTCACGCACCTGGGCTCTTTGCCTATTGTCTGTCTGTCTGTCAGTCCCATCCTCCTCACCTCAATCTGTTGCAACCCTCTTTGGCAGAGGAGGTGCATGCTGCAAACCTCCTGGGTGCAGGGACCTGGCAGTCATAACCCTGCCTGTTCTAACCGAGGGGGCCTTTGTCCTCCAATTAATGCGGTTAGCCGTGGGTCCGTTGTTTGCTGCTCTCGCTACTGTCAAACCAAGGACACCTTGCCGAGGGAGGGATCGATCAGGAATTAATAGCAGCTAGCCTGGGATAAGCACGTCGTGGAGCGTGACAGGCTGCTGGCCCTGGCTAGAGAGCTCCTTGACAGAAAGATGAAGCCTGCTCAGATAACCCCAGGGGCTCTCCAGGCTGAGGCAAAGCATGACTGCAAGATGAACTTCCTCCCCATTGCACCCCACTGCTCCCACCAGGGTCTCAGCCCCACCTGCAGGACCCTTGGTTTCACTGCCACCTTGGCCCACGACCGGTGTTAGGTGCTCTGGCAAGACCAAGAGCAGAGGGTGAGGAGGAGATGCTTCCCTCGCCCTGGTGCAGCAAGGACCCTCAGGTTCTGGTCATCTCCATTTGGTCTCTGCCTGTAACTGGGTGAGAAAAGCCTCAGGGAGGAACCTCCCTGCGCGACGCCTAGACTGCGCTAGCCGAGGCGGTGAAGACGAGCAGCCCGGCTCAGACCTCCTGCTTGCCCAGAGGGACTCTGCCCCGCGCACGCCTGCCACGGCGCACGCCGGGCTGCAGCCTCGCTGCCATTTATCCATCCCTCCAGCAGTCCCCACAGGATGATTCCCAGCTTAGCCTGGCGTTGTGATGCTGCAAAATTCTCCTGCCAAAGCCAGTGACTGCCACAGCGGAGAGTGGATTAAAAATAGCCCTGCGTCTGCAGGACTAAGACTGGAAACTGCTCCCGGGCAAAACACGGCCGTGCTCCTCGAGTGATGGACTGGGTCAGGTGAGGTTTCAGAAGGGTTTTTTGAATTTGCCATCATTGATCCCTAGGGTCAAGATTTCCTCCATGGCCCAGGGCTGGCAGGCTCTGTGCCTGCCACAGGACATGGATGCTCATCTGATGGGGGGAACAGGCAGCGCTGGCCTGGCTTCCCGGGCGGCACGTGCCAACAGAGCCAGCACGAGTGTTGGGGGCAAGCAGCTGCTTCTGCTCCCCCAGCCTGGCCTCTATTTTAATTTGGGTTTGTTTTAATTTTAGCTATCCAAATCTATTTTAATTGGTGGCCAGCCAAGGTCATCCCACCACAGCCAGTTCCCAGAGAGAGCTGCTGTGCCTTGCGGGGGGGTCTGGTCCCCTCGAGATGCAGGGGGATGCGGGTGCTCTGCAGGACGAGGCAATGGGTCCCACGGTGCCAGCGGGAAAGGGCTGCTGTTAGCAGAGCCTGGCGTCAGCAGGGCAAATGTTGCGGCACTTCCATCCCATTGCTGGAAATTTAAATGTTTCATTATGCATTTATTATAATTTAGTCTCAAGGCAGCCAAATGCATAATGAATTGGATCAGCACTGGCATAAGGGAATGCAGCTCCTGCCTCTCACTGGCTGCTCACCCAGCCCATGTGTCCTTGGGTGATGAGATTGCCCTTGATGGGGACACCTTGCTGCCCAGTGACCTCCCTAAGGACAGGTACCAAGCCTGGGGCTAGCACGGCTAGTACAGGGCTGTATGAGAACTGCTGCCTGTCCCCAGGCGTGGCTGTGGTCTGGGGTCAGGCAGAGATGGAGCTCTGGGCGTGGTAGGATCTCACCAACCACTCTCCTGGACAGGAGGCAAGCAATGGGGCGGTCAGAGCTGCAGAAGCCACCAGGACGCTCAAGAGCCATGCTGCAGTGCCTGGGGGATGCACCCTGTGGTGTTCACTGTCCTCCCCTTCAAACTCCAAACCTCAAACAGAGTCCTTGGGGCTCTCGTGTGCCCTGTCAAATGCTGGAGAGCACTGACAGCCTCTGGACAGGCTCCCATGGGGATCCCAAGGGCAGAGCCAGTTGTTGGGAGCAGGCTGCTGCTCTCCCAAGGCAATGGCACACTCCAGAAGCATCTTCACAGCCCGGTACTGGGAAGCTGGCCAACACACAGAGAGAGGGAGGTGAGAGCCTGGGCTTTGCTGCAAGGCCAGCACCCCATGCCCATGCGTTGCTCCCCACAGCTGGTGCCACTCTGAATGCGATCTGGAAGAGATCTACTCCTTCTCTTTCCTCGCTGCAGGAAAAAAAAAGCATGGGGAGCAGGGGTGGGATCTCACGTAGGGATGCTGCTCTTCAGGCTGGGCTGCTCCAGAGCACAACTGGGGCTGGGCTGGGCTGGCAGGTCTCTCCCACCATTGTTTCATGGAGAAGCAAAGTTGGAGCCGCTTCCTGGCTGGAGCTGGTTTGCAGGGAGGGATGACGCTCCCCACAACATCACGGTGCCCCTCGGGTTTGGATCATTCCCCACAAATCTGGTTTGGAGGCTGTCCTGCTCTCTTGCTTGGCCTAGAGGCTTGTATTATTTTAATCCAGGCTTGATAATGCAATTAATTCCGATCACCGATTCACGATGTCTGCTTTCTGAACCATAAGCGCTTTAATATTTCATTTTATGTTGCTTTCAGGGTTACAGAGTTTGTTCCACAAACAAGAGGTTGGGACAGTCATTAGCGTGTGAAATCAGAAGCGCATGCATCAGTAACTATGGCAACTCTGGCGAGCACACCAGTTTCTAGAAAAATCAAGAAGTAAGCTAAGATGAAAATGCTGAAGCAGGAGAGATCCTGTCTGCTGAGGGCGTGGGGTGCGTTTAAAAAATGAGAAGGTGGGTCTGAAATACTCGGGTAAACTGAGCCCACCCAAACACAGGAGCACAGACGGTCCTGCGACCCGGCCGTGCTGGTGCATCCCTGCGACCAGGCAAGCCTGCTCGCATCTCAAAACTAAATGCATGTAACAGCTGAGCCCGCAGCCTCACCCAAAGACCTCCGGCGCTGCCCCTGCAGCCCTCTGCCTGCTCGCGGGGCTTTGGTTTTCCCTAGGAGCAAGCTGACGCTGTCGCATAGCTCACGGAGCAGCGGCGCTCCAGGCAGAGGGTAACTGCCAGGGGATGCTTGGAGCAGCATCCATCATTAGTGCTGTCAAAACAACGCTGCCGGTTTGGCCCCTCTCGTGATGTTAGGTGTCGGGAGCCGGGGCAGCTGCTGTCCATGCAGCTTGTAGATACAGCGGTTCGCTGCGCTGGGGGAAGGCATCGCTGAGGTCCCCCTAAATAATTCAGGCTATCTTTGACAACTGCAGTACGTAAGGACTTTTCCTCACTGTGATGGAGAAAAATCTCCGCTTTGTGCTCCTGGAAGCTTATTGCCCCCACAGTATTTCCCTTACCCATTATACAATTGAATAAACATAAGCAAAATAACAGCTCTGGGGAAAAGTTATTAGACTGCGCCCTCGGTGGAGCAGCGAGGGCTGTCGCGGTTGGAGAGATTACGGGTTGCTATTAATCTGGGAACAATCAGGTGCCGAGTTCGGCTGCTGCTCCATGGACAGCATCTGCTTGTCCTGAGCGGGACTTGAATGCCGCGCTGAACAAAGCACTATAAATACCTCGGCAGTCCAGCGAAAGGCAGGAATTAAAGCAAATGAAGTTTTTTGGAAGCAGCCGCTTTTCCACAGCCTGACTGTGGGATGGTAATTCCGCTACCTGTGATTGCGTTTGCCCTATTCCCAGTTGCTTTTCCAGTGTAATGAGCCTCGAAGCGTTCAGATGGAGATCCTTCCCGCTTCCCACTGATTTGGGAGCGGGAGGCGCAAAGAAACAGCTGTTGGCTGGTGGGGGCCATGGGGAAATCAGGGGTGGTGTTTGGCGGGTGGGAGCTGAGAGGTGGAGGATGCAAGGCGAGCAGCACGTGCTTGCCCCGCGCCCGGGCTCACGCTGCGTACCTGCTTTACGCAGCAGCTCTGGTGTCAGGGTACTGAATGAATTCCTGCTTATATTCTCCTCAAACGCACCTACTTATGGAAGAGAGCAGTTAAGAAGTGACCCCACCCATCACAGTGCCATTACAGCAGACATAACGCGGGTTGTACCTGGATGCAGCAGAAGACACTTCCTTTGGTTTGTCTTTCTGAGCCAGAAGATGTCAGTCCTGCTCCCAAGGGACCCTCTGCCAGCCCAAGCTTCTTGAGGACCACATGCTCCACCACTCTCCACGTTAGTATGGGATTGCCCAGGTTGTCTCAGCAAGCTCCTAGCCTGAAGACCAGCTTCCAGCTCTCTTTGCCCCAAGGTGGATGTGGTCAGACTGCATGGTCTCCATCTTCTAAAGCACCTGGAGCTTGTGAGCTGACTTCTCCTTAAATGCACTTCCAATTATCATCCTCAGATGTGTTTTCAGGTGGAGGCCCATGGTTGCATAGGCATAATTTCACGGTGGACATTCAGAAAGAAATCACAGGGCTTATAAGAATGACTTAGTGCTCCAAGAGATAAAGCTTTTACAAAGAACCCTTATATTTCAGTTGAAAAATCCTCAGGGAATGTTTTGATGTTGAAAACAATGAATTCCTTTGAAGCCCCGAGATACAGATGTTCATGACCCATTCATTGTGCTCATCAGAAAGATGGTACCATGTACGTGGGGTATGATTTGCAAAGGCACCTAGCAGGAGCTTGAAACACTGACCCAAAGCTTTCTGGCAAAAGAGGTTTGTTTTAGATGAGTTTTCACCCATACCAAGAGTACCTTGTCCTCTGCAAATTACCTGCAGCCTGGAAGTCCATACTTTTATTAGACAGATAATAAAAGGAGCTTTTCCTAATGGCAGGGAAATTCCTTCCCTATTTTCTGCTCCTAGACAGACATGATGCATTTCCTTTCTACCAAACTTTTGTGAGCGTAAGCTGATATTCTTGAACATTCACAAATAAAAACTGTCATAAATACTGAAAAGGCAAAGCAGCCAAGTTCATTGGCAATGATATTGCAGATGCTTTCACTTTATTCACCCGCTTTGATGAGGGTGAAGGCTCCTCAGGGGAGGTCGGCTCAAGAGCATCTTGACTTCTGGCTTGGATGTCTTTGGTCTCACGTCTGAGTTTTGTCCTGAGTGAGTTTTTTGGAGGAATTAAATATGTACGGCAGAGGGAGACAACATCTCAGAAGCAGCCTATAAATGTTGGCAGATGCTGGACGGGTGCAGACTGGGGGTACGCGAGCCAGGGCAGCAGGACTGGGAGCAGCAGCAGGACGTTATCATCAGAAGCAATGAAGCTGGCTGGCAGGAGTAATCCCCAGGAGGAAACATCATGGTCAGAAACGCCTCCTGATAGGACTAGTGGAAATCTTGCTGCCGCCTCAATTTTGGAATGCACTGGGCATCTGCCGCAGGGATCATCCCACCACGGGCAGGAGACTATTGCCCCCTGGCCAGAGCTGCAGCAGGCAGGAACGCCCTGACTACCCAAGGCCTGTGCTCTCTGGCATGGAGGAAGCTCAGAGGTCCCTTATTTTCATGAGTTTGAACTCCTCTTCACGTGTCTGTGGCCCTGGGAGACATCTCTTGCTCTCCTGCTTCGCTTGCTCCGCCAGCAGCAGAGGTTGCCCCCCACTCACTTCTTGCCTTAGGCAGGGAGAGCCCAGTGTGAGGGCCAGGATTTTCTCCCTTTCAGGAGAAAGTGATGAAAGATAAATTCTGTTTGGCTTCATGCCCAGCTGCCTCAGAAGGCTCCTTTCTCCGCCATCCTTTGATGCGGTTGCTTTCGTTTGCGCTGCAGAGGCTGTGTCAGAGCCCTCCAGTCTGGAGGGACACGGGGATTAGGGGACAAGCAGTGTCCCATGGCGTGGCCTCACCCGCTTTCTGTCCTGCTGCAGCGTCCCAAAAGTCAGTGGATGCTGCTGGAAGTGGCTCTGGGGGGAATAAGTGTGAGCTTCATGGAGCAGCCCTGCCTGTTTACTATTTCATCCCAGCCCTGCCTGTTTATTATTTAAAATCGTGTTCCTGCTCACTTTGAACCATCTCAGTAAGAAAATAATACTACAGAAGACTGGTATCTGTGGGGTGCTACCAGAATTACCACCACTGGGTGATGCCTTTCCGTTTCCAGGCACTTTGAGATCTGTCTGTGAACCAATTTGCAGTCTCTAAACTGCACACATCTTTACCTCACGCGTGTATTAATCAGGCTGGTGGGTGATACCATGGCAGGTGTCTATGTGTAATGTCAACACATTTACTTCTATCAATCAAGCTTGTAACTACATGGGAAAAAAACCCCCTACATGCAGGGTTTGTCAGGATTAATTTTCCATTAAAGCACACGGACTGGAATTAATGTTCCAGAAAAGTATGTGGACCACCGGTCAGGGTGCTCTCGCATGCTTTGCCAGCTGCTCTGCCCGTCGCTGGCATTCATCCTGCCATGGCTACTCGCTTCTTCCCAGCCCATCACCCCCGGCTCCTGGGGACATCTCTGTGAAAGCTGATTTTGCAGAGAAATGATCCGATTCTTCAGGCCTGTCAGGTGGAGAGGCTGTCAGACAGCCGCTCTGCGTGACGGCAGCAGAAGGCACCTTTATCCCAGACATCTTCCTTCGTCATCCCCAGCTAGGGAAAATAATTTGAAAAGTGACTGACATCTCTTAGGCAACGCTGGAAAGAAAACCCATCCGGAGGTAATTCAGCCTGTGCTTCGTGAGTTTGCTTAATTTTTCTGCATCCCGGCAGTGCGCGTTAATATGGAAACGGAGTCTTTGCTTTAAACAGCTCATCAGCGTCAGTTATTGCCTGTGCTCCTCATGTCAGCGCCCAACGGGAGGACAGGGCAGCAGAGACCAGCCCCAAGCTGCGAAACCCGGTTTGTGGTCCATGCCCCATTGGCAGAGCTGCCACCGGGCTCCGGGCAAAGGAACTGGCAGAGACAGAGGTGAAATAAGGTGCAGGGTTTGTAACCTGCTTCCTTGCGGGACTCAGGATCTCAGTGTGTCCCCTCAAAGTGTCAGGGCGAAGTTGCAGAGGCAGCTTACAAAAGCGGAGAGCTTCGGGAAAACATCCTACCTACTAATTGCAGGCTGCTGGAGGGGAGGAACTGCGGGACAGTTCAGCCAGCCCTGTGGAGAAGGCTTTCCTGGGAGGAGATGGGGCTCTGTTCAGGTTCCTGCTTCCTGGGCAGGAGAGCAGCAGCGTGATGCTGAAAGCCCAGGAAGGGGGTGTTTTGTAGAGGGAATAGATGGCTGTGTTTGTTCGGAAGTTGTAAGGTGAAGTCTGGTGACGGCCTCGAATGAAACGGAAAGATGGCCCTGGATCTCAGTGTATGCATGGTTTAGATGGAATGCTGAATTAAGAACTTTAGTGCAACGTAGAGATTATGGGTTTAAGGGAAGCGCCAGCCCAGGTAGTGGGGGAGGTTCCCAAGCCAGCACCCCTGTGCCAAGGGATGTGCAGACCTGCTTGGAGCTGGTCCTCCAGCTCCCCAGTGGAGGACAAGCCAGAGGCTGTCGGTAGCATCTTTCTGACAGGGAGATGCACATCAGGCCATGGATTCCAGGTGGAGGTAAAGCATGCAAGACTAAGATCTAGTGTCTAGAAAAAAGGCACTGGGGAGATAGCCTTGGTGAAGCTTGGAGGCTGAACCCTGGGCTTGCAGCTGACCTTCTGACAAGCAGAGCCCGCAGCCGTCAGGGAGATGCTAGCACTCGCGCGAGAGGTGAGAGCCTGCAATGAGCGCGTCTAATGCGGTGAGAGAACAGACAACTTGGCAATCTCTCTGACAACACCAGCGTGCTGGAGGCTGCCTGCAGAATAAAGGCACAGAAATTTCACAGCTCTATTACCACGCTCTGAAAGGCAAGCAGGTCTCTGCTCTCTGAACGAGGACTGCTGGCCAGCTCCGCCTGCTTTGGTGGCCCAGAAAATCTCACCTGTAAGTGTAGGTGCAGCAGGAGCAGCTGGGTGATGATGCCATGAGATGCTGGCGGTCACCCTGAAGGAGAGCAGGATGCTGCACTGCATAATTTACCAGAAATCAGAGAAAAGCTCTCTCCAGGATGCAGCCTGGAGGTAGGCAAGGAAGAGCTTGTGCCCAGTACGCCGTGGCTGTGGTCTGCCAGGGTCCCTGCACAGGGTGGGTGTTAGATGAGGGCTTTTACTGTCTCCCCCCAACCTGAACACCCCTCTCCCGTGCACACGTGAGCCCTGTGAAAGCTGCCCCTCTGCCACGCTCTGCTCTCAGCATCCTCCTCAGCTTTCTCCTTGGAGAGTGCTTCGGTTAACAAGTCTTTAAGGAAAGCAACAGCTCATATCCCCAGATCTTGAAGAGCTGTGATTAGTGCTGCTAGGGCCTTCGCAAACCCTCTGGGGCAGGTCGGGAAAGCAGCTCGTGATGGAACGGCTGCTGGCTGTAGCAGGGCCGAGGGGATTTTCTGGTCGGCTGGCAGGTGGGAGCAAGGAGAGCAGCTCCTTGCTGGTGCCACAGCATCAGGAGGCTCCTGAGGGTGAGCACTGCTGTGGCGGTTCCAGGACCTTCTAGGCTGGTAGTTCTTTTGGTGCCTTTGCTCAGGGACAGAGGACGCGTCTTTCAAAAGCACCCGAATAGTTCAGGAGCCTGTGTGCCCCTGGCATTCCTCGTAATGCCCACAGGAGATCATCATCTGCCCCACGAAGGTGGGCTCCAGAGAGCTCCCAGATATGTTTTGTCTCCTTGCCACCTTCAGGAGAACACGAGAGGATAATTTGCCAAGACACGCATCTCTGAGGAATCCCTGCTCTCTCCCATACCTCCAGTCTGAAACCTTTTAATCAGTGCTCTTGAGCCAGCCCTGCACCATCCCTGCTTCCCTCCGCTTGCCTGGTTGCAATGGGGAAGAGGATTTTGGCTGGGTTCTGTGTTTCCGCTGCCTGCTTCCCCCTGGCTTTGCAGAATCGCAAGTCCCTGAAAAACCCAGGAGACAGAACAGCGTAATTAAGGAAAAGAGGAGCTCCAGATGACACTGCCTCTAGAGAACGGTGCTTTCCCCGCCCTCTTGGTGCTTTCTTATTGCATCTGTCTCTTGCTGGAGGCATGAGTCACATTGGTTCTGGTGATGGATGAAATTAGCTCCAATGTGAAGCAGGAAATAAAAAGCCATTCACCGACAAGACAGCTGTGCAGTCACGGAGCTCAGGGCGATGATCCTCTCTGCCTTTTTCTGCTCTCGCGCTTTTCACAAGTAGCTCCCTTTTAATTAGATGGGACGCAGTTCTAAGTCAACTATAAATGATATCATCAAACTAATAGAGTGTGATCATACCCTGGCTTTTATCAGTCCGGGAGCTGCTGCTGGCTGCCATGGGAACGGTGTATTCCACATAACTCCTCAGCTCTGGGTTGGAGGCATCAAAAGAAGGGAAGGGAAGTGGTGATGAACCCCCAAATGTCCTTGCTTTGAAAGAAACCGATGCATTGTTCTCCCCAGAGACTCATCCGTTGGGACTTCTTCATCCTGTTCTTCTTGGCCAAGGCTGCTCTTCAGCATCGCCCTTCACCTCCTGGCAGGCTGCTGCTTGTCGACCCCCTTGCTGTGGCTGGGTGAAACCAAGAGTGTCGGAGAAGGGAGGCAGGGAGAGGGAGGAGGACTCTCCCTCTGAGCCACCCAACCTGAAAAGATCTGTCCGTGCTCCACGAGCAAAGGCATTGAGCTTGAAATCACAGGCCCCAGTTAAGATCTTCTCAAACCACCCCCTGCTGCATTGATTTTTTTTGCATGGGACTAATTTTTTAATCAGAGTGATGTAGGACATGATCAGAAGCAGTTAAAGTCTGGCAGAATAATTAATGTCAATCAGCATGGTTTATAGGTATTGGCCTTGTCAATCAAACTTGATACTGTGTGTTGGTGAGATGGCTTTCAGTTCTCAAAGGTGATGCTTTACAGAGAACTTTTCTTTCCAGGGATGCTCATTAAAATAGTACAGGTCCTTTGGGAATGAATTAAAGGACATACTTAAAAGTTCTTTAGGCCCTGACAATTATGGATGGATCCTTTGCTAAATCCCACTTGGTGCTGCAGCAGATTAAATGCCAAGCTTGCTACTGTGCTCCTGAGAACTGTGCTAGGTCCGTCTCACCTGCCCTGGGACCGGCGTGCCACTAGGAACATGCCCTGCAAAGGCCTGGGCTGGAGGAGACGGGTATGGCAAGATGCTCAGCCCAGTAAAGGAGCGATTAAATGGGCACTATGGCAAGGCTTAAGCAGGATGAGGGCAGGATTTCTGCCAGGGACATTCTGAAATCTGAAAGGGCTCATTGGGTGGTTTGCAGAGGGACATTTGGGAAAAAGAGAAAGAAGCAGAAAGAAGCTTGATCCTGACAAAAGCAAATGCCCGGGGTGCTGTGGGAAGGTTGGCTTTGTAAAGCAAGAGGACCTGCTGCAGCTGGGGCGTTCCTGGAACCGCTGCTAATCTCGCCACAAGGCCCCAGACATTAGCTGACTGCGGGCATTGGCAACCTTTCCAGCATCCCACATGAACCCGGGGAAGAAGAACAGAGCCAGCTATTAAAACACATCTCTTCCCTCGCAAGTGCGTGTGCCCTGAACCTGGCGCTGCTCTTGTTAAAACACAAATCAAAGAGCATTTACGCTGCCTGTGTTAGAATGGCACAGGCGCAGCTGCTACGAGCACTCCCCGCCTTTTAAATCCCGAACCCTGCAGAACTCATCTTCTTCACACATAATAGTATGGATATAAATTTCTACTTTTGAGAAAAATTAATAAAGGAAGAACTCCATCAGGCGGAGCCCTTGGAAAGTGTCTGGCAGAGGTGTGAGGTGGCAGAGAGAGGATCTTGCCAGCCACAGAAGCGATGCTGCTAAGTCCCAACAGCCCGAAGCAAGGGTGGCACAGTCTGCAGGGTACCACTGGGCTGGTGGCATCGCATTCTCCGCAGAAAGGACCCGGCCCATTGACAGCCTTGTGCTTGGGAGGTGTAAGACTAATGGCTATCCATTCTTCATGAGCAGTGTAGTGCCAGCTCCTTCCTATGTGGAGCTGGAGAGGGCTGAAACGCCGGTCTGCATCCCACTGGCTTTTATAGGCCTCCCTGGCTCTGAGAAAGACTGGCGTGTTATTCAGTATCTCATCAAATATTACAGTTCAGCCAGCAGGTCTCTAAGTGGCCACCGTTAAATTTATCTGTGATTGCTGGGGCTCCTATTATTAATTTTTTTACCCTTGCTGAATGGTTGACGGTCCTTTGCCACAGCCTGTCAGCCAGGACACACACCGGGCTGAGCTCTCCTCCGGTTACCAGCAAGCTGGGAAGTCAAGCTGTGCACTGCTTCACAGCCCCAGTAGCCCTGGCACGCAGAGAGCCGCTGCGACATGCCAGGAGCAGGGAGAGGGTGGCCAACAGGTGGGAGCAGAGGGATTTTTATGACACATTTATTTCCATGGTACAAAGTCATATATTGACATTATGGTGGAAGATCCTTTGCCTGGTTATCGCTTGAAGACATTGCTCCTTGTTGGACGCTGGTCATGGGACATCAAGTATCAATGAAAGATGACTCTTAAAATAGGGGCTAATACTCTATCCAGCGCGGAGTGGTGGTTATGGTCCCAGAATAGATTCGCTTCACTGCGTTTTTATTTTTTCATCTGTTTCCCATTTGGGCAAGGTGGCTGATGCCTCTGCCATAACCTCGTCCCTGCTTCCCAGCCTTTGCCCTGCAGCTTTCCTGATGTCCCTGGGGGGCCACTGTGGACAGAGCCACGCTCTTTAATCCCTAGCTGATGTGGGAAGAGCATGGCTCAGAGTCGGAAGATGAGGCTGTATAATGCTCGGCAAGAGCATGGGGATGCCAGTCGCTCTGAGGACACGGATGCTGGAGGGAAACGTTAATATTCTCCCTACCATCTGTTGCACCAAAGCAAAGGACACCAAAATAACCTTCAAAATCCTCCGTGAGGGAGAGAACTCTGGATGCTATTTCTATGGCAAGCTGTTTCAAAGCTTGCTCAAATCATCTTTCTCCTTCCCAAACGCAGCATTTTTCAGAGACGTCCTGCCTTGGGGAGATGGGTTTGGTAGCTGTGAGGCTTGTGGGAGTGTGATCGTACATGCTGGAGGTGCACGGCGTGCTCCAGCACAGCCAGCTCAGCTTGTTGCTGCAGATAAGGACGAGACAGAAAGCGGGCGGGCTCCAGAGCAGCCAGTCGAGATGAGGCGGCGGGGAGCGGCAAGCTGGCAGTCCTTCTGGAGCGGTTCGTTCCCGAGCGGGTAGCACCACTTAAAGCTTTTGGACGTTTCCTGAAATGTCTGAGGGAAGGAAAGAGAGGTTTCCCCCGAAACGCCTGCAGGCTGCTCGAGGCCCTTGTATTGCCCTATCTCCTGCTGAAAGCCCTTCCACCAAGGGTCCATCTCTTCCAAGTGCCGATGTCCTCTTCCCAGGAAGAGATCAGAAGGAAAATTTTATGACGATTTATTCTTTATTTGGCATTTGGGACTCTCCCAGGATAACACGCTTACTGTCCGCGGCCCGTTCCTCTGTCTCCTAGGATGTGCAGGTAAAGATTTATGCTATTCCAGGTGCCAGCCTCACCGGGAAGATTAATGAGAGATAATTTCTTACAAAGAGCTTTATTGAGTTCTCTGAGTTCATTCACCAGCTGTGAAGTGAAACATCTGAAAACAGTGTTTGAATACTAAGTTCTCCCTGGCACTAGTGCAAAAAAAGGGAAACAGTGCCTTTTTCTGCTCGCTGGGCAGCGCAGGCTTCATGTGCAAAGCCCTGGGAGCTGAGATGCTGGGTTGTTAGATGCCTGCTGGCACGGCCCACCTGGCGTGTGGGAGGATGTGCCTGGCATGCTCAAGGTGCCATGCTCTGCTTCTCAGCATCCTCAGCCCCGCGAGCTCCCGCGAGCGATGGATGCATTATTATTTCACGGCAGATTTGGAGAAGTGGTGGAGCCCTGCAGACCAGGGCAAGGGTGATCGCTCAGCTGGGGCAACGTAAAGACGCTAGGAAATGGGTTTGTGGCTACGGCACCCTGCAGACCTCATGTCTGCTGGCCTTATGGCCCGAAACCTTGGTTTGGTGCCATAGCGATATCTCTTCTGCCACACTATGCTTTAAGGGCGAAGAAGGAAGGTCCTTCCTCGGAGCTCAGAATGAGCCAGTCCCCTGATTGCATGTGTCCGGTGCCGGAGGCAGAGCACACGCCAGCATCGCCCAGCAAAACAGTGTATGGCGGCACGGCTAGAAATGGTGGTGTTTTGCTGCAGCTGGCTCCTTTGAACAGAAATCACTCTTGCTTGGGTTGCAGGAAATTGATGGCAATTAGTGAACTGCCTTTTAAAAAAAGCCTCCCATTAGCGATTGGGCAGGTGGCTGCACAGGAGCCTCCGGGGTGTATTTTTGCAAATATTGGCCACGAGGTGCTAATTATTCTCCTCTCCCACCTCAAGCACATCCCTACCCCTGCCAGTGGATCATTCGACTGATTTTTATCTCTGTGGCACTTAGTGTACCGTACCCGTAATGTGTTTGCCTGCTCGCACAGAGGTTGAGGGTACGTTGTCTGGGGAGCGTTGATGGGGAAACCATTTCCCTCAACGTGTGACACCGAGTCCCCAGCGAGCCATGGTCAGCCTGGGGGCATTTCCTCTGGGAGGCATCTGCGGGGAGGATCTGGGCATCTTCTTCACTTATTTATTTATTTACACTTCGATGCCCCTTCCTCCGAGGGGACTTTTCTGCTACCTGCAGCATTTGTCCTTCAAAATCCCCCTCCCGACAGCATCCCAGCAACAGGACCACCCCTTCCTCACACCTTGAAGAACAGCTTGCAGAGACATGCTTGCGAATGTCTTTTGCACGCACGAAATGCTGTAACATCAGGGAAGCTCACGGAAAAACGAACTACAGTATTTGCTCTTCTCTTTCGACTGGTTTTTGTCTTCAAAAAACTGTAAAAGAGGGCAATCAATATCCCTTGCCAGGGCCTTTTCAGTGCTTCCTGAGCCGTTATGGTCATAATGCTTCTTCAGGCTGCCGTGTCGATACATTCGAGCCTCTGAACATGTCAAAAACACATAAAATCTTTATTTAGGTGAAATTAAATGAGCACGCCTGAATCAGTAACTTGAATGGATATTATCCTTCAAGGATGCCAGACCTAAAAACCAGACACAGCTGAATAATCCAGGGCATTCAAAGTTAGGATTAAATTAATGAGAAACGCAAACTTTTGCCACAGTCTTATCAGGAGGAATTTAGGAGAATGGGAGTTGCTGTCACAGCGCTCTGGACCTCTGCCCTTTGTTTTTTATTGCAGCATTGGCCCGAGCTAAAAAAATTGCAAAGAATCTGGGGCAGGCAAGAGGAAAACAATATTGGCACGAATGATCAGCCTCCCTCTGCTCAACAAATTAATCCAGATTGAGCAAAAGAAAAAAACCCTACTTACTTGCATACAGTCTGAGGTGGCAGTGGATGGGGCTGCGCTGGGTGGCACCAGGATGCGTGGAACCCCACGAGGAGGGCACGGGGGGGTTTTGTAAAGGAGGGGATGGAGGGCTTTTACACCCTGCCCAGTTAAATACACCCTGACAGCCTTGATGCCTCCCTGCCGTACGCTGTGGTGCCTGCTGCGGCAGGGCTGTGCACACAAACACCCGGCACACCGAGGCGGGAATTGGAGTGGTGCAGGTTGGGATTCAAAGCATCCCGCTGCTCTGCTGCCTGCAGGACAGCATCTCCCTGCACCCTGCCATGGCTCCCCCGCAGCCCGGGCAGCTTCTGCCCCTCGCACCTTCCCGGGGTTATGTGAGGAGGTGATGCTCTCAGGTACCCGCAAAGCAGCAAGATGGGACTTGCTGCTCCCCAGCCACGCAGGAGCAGCTGTGCCCCGGGGCTGCGAGCCTCCGCTCTGGGAAGAACCAGGGTGAGAACGGTAATTAAACCTCAGGAAAAAGGAGCAGACGCTGGGCTGGGAGAGCAGCCTGGCTCCAGGCACCCTGCTCTTGGTGCGATGTTGGCCAAGTCTCTCTGCAGAGAGCTGGCCTGCCTGCAGTGCATGTGCACATCCTTGTGCTGCATTGCCCCAGCGGGTGTCTTTCTTCTCCCAAACCCTCTCAAGCATTTTCAGACCCTGCAAAGACACCAGTGCCAAGCTCATGTGGAGAATCTGGCTGCAGAACCGCAGGGCACTTTTGTCTCGGTGCCTGATGCCAGCTACCTTTCTCCCAGCCTTAGATATGTCACCTGCCAAAAAGAGATCATCAGAGGACAAGCAGGACACGTGAGAGCTGCCAGGACCCTGGGAAAGAAAAGCTACAGCTCACACCCCACGTGCCTTCCCAGTGCCCATGGCTGTGGAGCACGCTGGCACACAGGTCAACGCAGCAGCAAGGTGCTCGTGCTGCCGCATGCTGGATGTGAGCTTCCCGGGGGGTAAAATAACAGCCTGAGGTAGCGAGAAGAGTGGAGGTGCTGCAGGTACCATGAGGCTGTTGGGACACAAGAACTGGATCCAGGCTCTTCTCACAGACAGGGTTGTGCATGCAGCAACACAAGCCCATTGCTACGTCTTCATCCAAATGTTTGATACCGGCACCGGACCCAGATGGATTTGTCTGGGCTCGATGCTCCGCAACAGCCTGGCATGGATGCTTTGCTCCGATTACTTGTGAGCTCGTTGCATTCCACAACGCTTGGGAAGCGGATGGGTTCAGTCCAAACCCATCTCTGCTTGGTGGGGCTGGGCGGCGTGGTGGTGGCTGCCCTTTCACAAGTGCTGGCAGAGTTATTTGCGAGGGGTGTTTGCAGCCGTTGGAGAGCTGGAGGAGGGAGTTCACTGCACAAATCACCTGTCTGTGGTCTTCTCCACAGTGAAAACAAGAGGAGAATGTCCAGAGGGCATCAGCTGAGAAGGAGGGAGACGATCTCGCAGCAAGATCATGAGCTGGAGAAGAAAATGGGAAGCAAAGCGCTGCCTTTTTGGGGGCCTTTTCTGTGCTGGCTGTGGGCACTCTGTGTGGAACGGCAGCTTGGGCCGACAGCCCGGTGCCTCTCGGGTCATCTCAGCTTGCTGCCAGTGTTTTCCCCATCATGGTGGCTGCACTGTGCCAGGTTTGAGCCGATTTGGGTCAGGGACACTGGTCCCCCACCCCTCTGCCGTGTCCCTGCCAGCTGTGCACAAAGGGACACGGACCTGGATCTGAGCTCAGGGCAGCCCACGGATGCCTGGGCAGTTACGCTGCCCTCGGGGTGGTGAGCAGAGAGTTGTGTGGTGCAAGGCACTGGGAGAGGCTTGATGTCTCTGGGACAGCAGCATCCTGTGATATTTATCCAGCCTCTCTTGCTCTCATCCCAGAACGCCTACACTGACAGCTCTGGTTTAAAAGCCACAGGCTGTGAGATTAGTTGGGCTGTCAATTCTTTTTCCAGCAAATGAACTATCCAGAGAGTCTTTTCCAAGGTCCTATTTTCAGTGGTCAGAAATGTCATTTCAATATTTGGGGAGAAATATAGACGGGAGCTTTGGGAAACAGAATTTATATCTTCCTCGCTGTTTTAAAGCTGAAGCTAGCTGGAGCAAACCGTAATGGCCAAGGAGCCGATGTGTTTGATTGCTTTGAATTACTCCGTAGCTGTAGGGCGAGCTGAGCCCTCAGCGATGCACGAGTTTTCCGGTGGGATGGGGGGAAAGCGTGAGACTTCCCACCTAGAAGGAGAAGTGGGCTCTCTGGTGTCTAATACTTTGGTGTCTTCTTTGTATTCAGGTCAAAACTTTTCTTGCCCCTGGAGTCTCAATGTATCAGCGAATCCTTCCTCAACGGCTGCTTCCATGAGCCTGCTCCTGCTCACCCCGTAATGTGCTTCCTGCTCACCCCGTAATGTGCTGGCTGCTCACCCAGGACCTCCGCAGCTCTGGGGGCCTGGTGGAAGCCTGTGCTGAAAGGGGGGCTCTGGCTCCTCTCCCTTCCCATCCCCACTGCGGCAGCTTCCTGCCTTCACCAGTACCTGAGCCCAGCAGTCAGCCTGGCTCACCACAGTCAGGCTGTTAATATCCAACTGGAAATTAAGCTTTATTAGCCTAAATGCAGATGCGTTTTCAACAGCCCACTAACCTTTTCCTCTTGAATCTTTGCTTATTTCTTCAAAAAACCACTTGCAGTCTAAGACTGTCAGATTTAATCCTTTTTAAATATCCTCTTCCCTGGTGAGGCAGCAAGATTTCCCAGGCAGCCCTGGAACTTGGAGATAAGATTTTACTGGAATAAGACATCCAGATGAAATGAAGTCTCTATTTAAAGCAACCTTTTGGGGGGTATCCCACTTTGCCTGTGTTTGTCTATAACTTCTAAGCACCTGTTTTCTCACAGGACAGCTCATTTAAACTTGGCTGGACAAAAATGAAAACTCTTTCCTCTTTACAGCTGAGAGTCCCGAACCCTGGTCATGAGGTGGGCTGGGAAGCCCACCTCTGGCAGCCGTCCATCCCCATAGGGAAGCTCCATGCCTGTCACACAGCTCCAAAGGGCTCTGCAGGGATCTCCTGGGCTTTTCCTTGCTGATGAAGGCCATGAGGAGCCAAAGGAAGGAACTAGCAGCGCAGTCATACCAGCAGCCTCCCTTGGCAAACGAGCACGTGCTGGTCACCGTCACCTTCTCCAGTCCCACCAGGTGAGCTATGTTGGTCCTCCTTTTTTATCACCATGCAATGCATCCCGTTACTATTACGGTCTGGAGCATGCGTTCATCCCGAGCTCTAAGACTGATAATTGCTGTAAGCATCCATGAGCCTGTTGGAGGGACTGTGCGCAGGGTGATGGGACAGCTGGGTGAGGTCACTGGCGCAAGTACGCTAAGAGAAGCAGTTCGGTCTGGCTAGGCTGGGCTGTGTTAACGAGAGAGGGCAGAGCACCACACCCTGATGAGCTTTCACCTCGCACCACTGTCCACCCTGCAGAGTGGCTCCAGCCCTGCTGGGATGAGGGCCGAGCTGGTGGGGTGGGAGGTGGCCTCTGCATCCCAGGTGGGCTCCGGTGACACAGCCTCAGCAGCAGAAAACCAGGCAGAGGCAACCAGCTGCATAAGGCTCCCATGGTCATTGGAACTGTGAGCTGGGATGTTCTTTTGGGGAGGGGTGGGGGTTTAATTATTTATTTATAGTGAATTTTGTGACCAAATAAGCCTGTAACTACCTGCTTCTGGTTCACTAAAAGCAGCCATAAACACAATGCTAAACAAGCGGCGGGTGGGCAGGCATGTGAAAGCATGTCTGTATTTCAGGGATGGCATCCCCACTTGGAGATACAAACCACGGCTAGATTAAAGGCTTAACGGCTGCAATTAACCTTCCTGCAGGGATGATTTCCGTGCTGAGCTTTACCCGGCAGCAAGCTCTGCAGTGCCGGCACTTCCATCGCGGTACAGAGGTGCGAAGGCACGGCCCTGGACAGATGTGCAGCCTGCTGCCCCTTGGCCAGCTGACAGGATTAGACAAAGACCCTTTGCAGCCACTTCAGTGGGCACTTCTGGGGCGTCTCAGGGCTCGCCCAGACACTTTGCTCTGCAGACAGGGTGGAAAGCAGGTGTGAGGAGAACCCATGGGCAGGTGGCAGGGTGCCGCCAGGCAATGCTCAGCTTGGGGAAAAACCCTCCTGCTTTCAGCAGCGCTTAGGAAAACCCCACGATTAAAATGAGCACAAAGAAACAGCGAGAAAGTGCCCAGCAGCCACAGGGCAGGCAGCAGGGACACAAAGATAAGAAATTCAATACAGAGAGAAGAGTTTTGCCTTCAGACATGATGACAATTGAGGGGTGCCCAGGCCAGGACATCCAGTTGTCCATGCTGGCCCTGGTACCTGCTCTTGCTCTGATGAGTTTGGGGACACTCAGGATGTGTTTGCAACACCACGCGAATTTGTTCTCTCCCGGACCGAGCTTTGCGATAGTGCTGAACCCCCCAGGTACAGCCACACGACCAGGGAACACAGGACATGTTTCAGTGCCGTAGCAAGACCTGGGCACCAGCCGCCTCTGGAGCACGGGGACGAGCCAGCGGGGTGCAAAAGCCAACAGCTGCCTTACCCCCACCAGACTAAAGCCAGCTCTCTATATTCAACGGGAAGACAGAAAAAGAAGAATTCAGCTAATCAGGCACGAGCAAACCTCTTCTTAGCCTTGGTACCAGGTCCCGTGGGGCAGCTGCCGCAAATATCTTTGCTGAGCCAGGTGGGCACAGGCACGTCCCGGGGGAGCAGGAGAGCTGTCGAGTCTCAGATTAACAATCTGGTTTCCGGTAGAGGAACATAGTGAAGAGAGCCAAAGCCGTATTTCTGCTCACCTTTAAGAACAGCGCTGCTGACAGTGAACTCGGCTGCAAAGCACTTTGCTGTCCAAGGATGAAAATTGCTCGATGAAAGCTTTGTATGTTATTTTTGCTTCAAGTGCAACTGTTATCATTTAAAGTGATCTTTAGCGCCTGCTTTTGACATCTTCTTTTCAACCTTGCAGGCTTATTTTCATTGGCCTGAAGAGTAAATCTGGCCATTTCCGAGCTGAAGCAATTTTGTGGTAGAAATTGAGGCAAGGTCGAAATTAAGGCTAATACAATATTGTCTGCAACCGTTATACGGAAATGGAGTTTAGATGAAAACAAACGTAATGAGGGCCCAAGAAAACAGCCGGAAAGTTACAGCACCAAACTGCTATACTTTTTCATTACAACAGCAGTGCTCCCGTTGAGCTGGCCGTAAATTTAGAGGTCTTTAAAAAGAGAAAGCAAGAGCAAGTCAAAAAAAAAAAAAAGAAAGGATCAATAAGAACAAGGGAATGAAAAGCAGCAGGGCTGGGCTCGTATACAGGTTAATGTCAAGCCCTCGATAATTACACCGTCACCGCTGTGGCACTGGCAGGGTTTAGGAAAATAAATGCCGCTCATTAAATCCCGTCTGCTCTCCTTGGGATCCAAAAGGAAGGATTTAAAGCAAAAGTAAAACGTGACCAAGTTGTTTTGGCCCAACAGCAGAGCAAGCAGCCCAAGAGGTGACTCTGCTCTCCGACTAGGAGGTGATGTCCTCAGCCGTGCCAGCAGCTCTCCAAACTGTGCTCTGGCTAGCGGGCAAATCTGCTTTTTGATGCTTAGATGAACCTGAAAATCAGGGCAGAGCATGTCTGTGGTGCTTTCTTCCAGAAAGCTTCCATGGGCAAGTGGGCAGTGAAATACTGAGCAGTCACTTAGCAGAACAGTGAGCAAAACTGCCTGGAGAAGGGTGGGTGAGCAGCAATGCTCCTGAGACAGCCCATCCACAGCAGGTCCTGCCTCTCCAAAGAGAAATCAAACGAGAGATCATACATGCAGCGGCCCTTGGGCCAGTCCAAACAGGACAGGACATTAAAAATGTGCTCAGTACCACAGCCAGGGATAATGGTCCTACCTGGAGCCTCTCACAGAGAGCGCCAGCAGAGTCTCAAGGTCGACCCCTGGGATTTTAGAGTCAAGGATACAAAGGCTCTGAGGTCAACTGTACTCCAACTGAAAAAGAGCTATCAGCAGCATACGAAAGAGTTAGAGATGCTCCAGAAGTGATTGGTACTGAAGCAGAGCTCCTCCCAGCGCCACGATTACCAGTCCGGCTCTGCACCAGTCCAATTTGAAAACTGTGTGGGATGGGATAGCTTTCACTCAGGGACACGGGAGTACTTGGTGGGTGCTGCTGAAAGATGGTGAAGTACAGCGTGTCCCTCAAGGGAACTTAACTCTGGGTGAGAATACCCGATTTAGAGCTGCATGATGTAACTGCTACAGAACATGAGCAGTGATTAATTAAGTGTCTTTCGGGATAACATAGTGGTGATGACAGGAGCCAGCCTCACCGGGTGGCATCCAGGAAGATCTTGAGGTGAGCCTGCAGTCTGCGGGCTCAAACCACAACGAATTTCATAACATCTTTCCTGCCTTGATAAGATTGACATGATAGATGGAGATCCACAATCATGAACTAAATGAACTTCTCTGCAGAAAGAAACCATAAACTAGTGATGGAACGGTGTAAAAGGTGTGGAATAAAGGCTGCAACGTCCTGGTTCGAGTTAGAACAGAACTAATGCTGCTCAGTGATTTTCCTTTTTTAACTTTACTAACCCTTGACACCGCCTTCATTCAACCACACCTGCCTGCCCCTTGCGAAGCGCAAGCCTTGCCTGCCCGCAGGACATCCGCTTTCTCTTTTCCAGCTCTGTTGAATTCTCTTCCCTGGAACGGTGGCATCTATACCAACACTGAAATTGTTCTTGTTACTTTGCTTCTCCTCCCAATTTCCCGTACTTCTCAGAGCGTCTTCATCACAGACAACTTTCCCTTCTTTGTTTTCCAACAGTTTTCTTATTTTTAACAGCCGTCAGGCTAAACTTCTGACAAAATCATTTCCTTCCCTGTTTCTTAAACACTTCTCAGAGCTCTGTAAATTTCCATTCATTTAGCTGTTGTTTTTTCCACCCGGTCAGTTTTGCTGGTAATTTCCCCTAGTTTATCTTAGCCCTTTAGAAATACCTAGTAGCTGTATTACTGGCCGGGGCTGCCCTCGCTTTGCTCATACTGACTATAATCAGACCGCATTCACTACTCCCTAAGCAATTACCGCTTCTTTAGCAATTAAATCCTTGCAGCAATACAGCATCCTCTTGGCTTAACAGCTTCTGTACCAGGAAATGTCCATCTGAACCCTTTGAGAACTCTCCCGGCACTCCCTGCGGTCCCCCACATCCCTGGTGGAGGTTTCCCCACAGCATCACCACGCAGACCCTGCAGGGGAGAGGTCACTGGGACCAGGCACAAATCTCTGCTTTAACTGAGTAGAATTTTTTTGCTTTTTATTTGGGAAAAAAAAAAAAAAAAATCCTAAATTGCCTGATGATGCCGCATGAATGAATGGTCAAAAGGTTTTTATTACAACACCCTTCTCCCAGGGTGCCCCGGGCAGATAGTCCTTGAGGCTTCCAGGCTCCTCTAAAGCCACTTGCACCATCTCCGTGACATTAAGCCGTAACGCAGCAGGGGCAGGAATTACTGCCCAGCTGCTGTACAATTCTACATCTACACACCAAGTGGCTGGGCCCCGTTTGCCCTAGATCAGCTGCGATCCCCAGCGCAGAACAGCTGTTAAGTATTTTTGCTGCGAGAGGAGTGATTTATAGCTCAGGGGTTTAGTGACATCTTTTGCTTGTTAAGTCATCTCTCTCTCACCCAAGGTGTAGGACTTGGTGTCTTTCTAACAAGAAAAAAAAATTTGCTTTTTATCTTCCCTTTTTGCAACAGCATCTTACAAGGCTTTTTTCTGTTGCGTCTTCAGCACAGCCCAGGAGGACCTGCTCCTCAGAGCAGGGGAGGAAGGAAAGCCCAGCCCCTTCAGTCGACCTTCCTCTGCCAACATGCTCAGACCCTTTAGAAGCCGGGGATGGGGTCAAGGGGAAGGACCCAGATTACCTTGGTTTTTTACAGCATTTATTCTCCTTTCACAGTGGCCGCCCTGGCTGGAGCCACCAGCGTACGGCTGCCGGGCTTCACCTGCACCCCGTCCACAGCACCTCGAGAGCTGAAGTAAAACCTCACCGTCCCAGCTCTGCTTTGGGCAGACCCCAGGCAGAGGAAAGCCCAGCCCCAGCCCCGCTGCCTTTATAGCTGGAGAGGCCTCGGCTGGCCCCGGGGATGCTCCCCTGATGTGTAACGAGCTGAGCCTGGCTCCAGCCTCTGCAGCCCTTCCCTGCTCCTTCCCTGAAAAAAAAATGTTTGCACACAACAACGGGCATTGTGGAAAAAAATATAAAATAATAAAGACTGCTTTGCCTTTCTGTACCGATTCGAAACAACCTTTAGTGCCAAGAACAATCATAAATCTATTTTTTTTCCCCAGAAAAGTCTTTCTCCCTTGCCCTGGTACCAGTCCCAGTCTGGGCAGTTTTACCCCAGCCCTTTGCTGCGGTTCACCTTGTCCTGCCACCTCTTTGCAGCCCTGCGAGGGTGCGGGGGGGTTCCTGCCACTTCTCGCTGCGGCGTGATGGCCGGGAGCATTGCTGTCATATTTTACACACGGCTCAGTCAGTATTTGCTGGGTTTTGCGCTATATATTTTCATTACTGGAAAGAGCTGAGGGCTAAGGATACTTAAACTGTAATAAATACATAAATTGTTGCTGAAGACTCCCAAACACCGCGATGGAGGCCTGGGGAAGACACAATTACCTCACCGTGTAATTGAAGCCCTTGGAGAGGTCACTTTATTTCCATAGCCCTTAATTTTTTATGACGAATGGTTCCTCATATGTGCTTGACAAAGATGCTCATACGGTGTTGCTAAGTGAGAATACAAGCAAAGAGAGGCAATGCGATTACGGCCCTGCAGAAAGCGACGCTCGGTCTTTCCCAGCCCCGCTGCTGATGCCCTCCCTGCCAAACGCACGCTGGGGCGAGGGGCAGCTGGGGTCCCCCCCTGTGCAAAAGGATGCCAGCAGCGTGACCTCACCTTGTACACCCGGCTTTGGGGACCCTAAATCTTCCCTCCTGGCATGCCAGGGCCATAAGGAGGAGAGGGTGAATGCGTCGTGTGGGGCGGGTGCCCCCCGGAAACACCGGTGGGTGCCCCGGGGGGCTGTGGGGCAGCCGCCAGGCAGCGGTGGGGAGGCAGCCTGCCCGAGCCAGCTCCCGGCAGCGGTGGCATATGCTCGCCCAAATGGTCCTTTAAAATCTTCCAAACAACTAATTAGTACAACCTGGATTGTGTTTGTTGCTAATTTGTGAACAGCGAGCGGGAGAGGAAGAGGAAAAGCGAGTGTGTGACAAGCCAGCCGGGGGGTGAGCGTGTGCCCCGGGCTCACAGACAAACACACGGTTGTCCCACAGGGCCAAGCGATGGGAACTTTTGGTGGGGAAAAGCTGCTGGCAGAGTTTTGCACCTCTGGTAGGTGGGCAGGGAGCCCCTCCGCTGCCCGTGCCCTGAGCGGGGGGATGCTCTGGGGGTGTCCGTGCCCAGCACACCCTGGCAGGTGTGGGGTGGGTCGGAGAGAACCTTGTCCCTTGCAAACGCAGGAGCTGCTTTTGTAGTGGTGCTTTATCTACTCCTTGCGACCACAAGTTCTTTAGCTGTGAAATGGAGCCGGGTGGACAGCTCAATTTTTCAGAAGTTTATTGTCCTCGATTAATTATATGACCCACTTTGGTTACAGGCTTTTATCTTCGCCTGCTACTCGTTTTGCTGTAAATCTCTGTCCGGGAGTTTTGACTCGTGGGGTACCACATAATTTGGTTCTGTACGTCCATGAGCACTTTCTGATATTGTAGTAAAGCCCTTTTGCATAAAAGTAGCTATTCATTTTCCTGCGGCAAGTGTAAAAGACAGCCAAAGTTACCCATAAAAACAGCAGTTTATTTCAGCAGCAAGCGTCTCCATGGGAAGAAGCGCATCGTTCGAGGCCAGCTGCCTGGCGTGCTTGGGAAGTGCCCGCTTACAAGGGAAAAACAAAGTCCTGAGTGGGTACTGCTCAGTCCCCGTGAAAAGAGGATGGCTGGCATAGGCTGTGAGAGCACGCGGGGGACCCACCAGCCCCCGTCCCTGGGGACCCTGGTAGCCCCAGACCCAGCGCTGCAGGAGCAGCGGTGTGTCACGATGCGGAAGCGTGGGAGCCAAGCTCTTCTCAAACTGGTGTGAAAGGGCATATTTTGTTTTTTCTTCCTCTCCTCAGCCTGAATACGCTCAAGACGGTGTGTCTGGAGGCTTTTCTTAGCACTGTTTGTTGCAATCTCCCCTGCTGTAACAAGCACTTCCCATTTTAACCCAGCTAATAAATGACAGACTCTATTAGTGGGCTCGTTACCGAGGTGACTGGCTGATATTCTCCGGCATGGATGGACACCGAGCTCCTCCTTAGGGTGCTGCCGGCGTGGGGTCCTGGCGTCTCCCAGGATGCAGGCAGCCGCTTTGCTCCCCAGTCACAATTAGGCATTCCGAGAGGGTTCATATCAGAGGACGTAATTCCATTCCCCCACGTTCCCCAGAGAAATGAGAGTTAAACAATGAAAAGATTGATTTTCCAATGAATGCCAATTTGTTTTCTAACCGGAATATCAAATTACGGAGGGCTGGGAGGAGGAGAGCACGGCACAGTGCAAGAGGGGACTTGTTTTAAATGGGCAAACAATTAATTCCCAGATTCATTACAATGATTGTAAGCGAGGATACATGAAACAGTAAATGCATTTAATTTGGAGCCTAGCATTTCCCCCGATGAGATCGGGAGCTTCAAGATGCTCTTGCCATCGTTGAAGCTTCCCTTCCCCTGCGAAATTTAATTACCTCGTCATTACTTCAGGAAATTGATGGGAGGCTGACGTGAGGCTGGAAACTTCACACCATGCTCCTCAAATCACCTTTCCAACCCTGCTGCAAGGGCTACTGAAACGGGGCTGGATGGCACCTCACAGCCCCCTGGCTCATCTCCCTATCTGCAAGGAGAAGGGTGCCCTCGCTCCCCTGGGTGTCCGTGGCACGTCTGTGGGATGGAGACCCCAGCCAGATCAGGGCTGGATGCCCCAGGCTGATGGCAGAGCCGCAGCACACTGGCTCCTGAGCTTACCTTGATGTGGGAGTGGGCAGTCGGGGTGCGTATGATGGGGTTCCCAGCCGTAAGAGCAGCAGTGGGAGCACAGGGCAAGACCCCTACACAGATGCCTCCCTGCAAATGGGCACGGAGAGGATGGTTGTGCCTGTCCTGGTGCTGCTCTCTACTCCACCACCAGCAGAGCAGCTCAGTGTCTCCTGATGTGGCTCCTGAGGACACTGGTCACTTTGCACCACTGGGAGAAGATCTTCGCGGCTTGTGGGCCTGGGGGAAATCAGTAGGATGGGTGTTCAATAAATAAATTCACCCACGGAAACCCAATTGACTTGCCAGGTAATCACCTAACGACCAGCTGAAGGGAGCACAGCAGATACACCACCGCAGTCTCCAGGAGTCCTTGCACACCCCAGGCATGGCAAGTAGATCAGGTACGAGCACAGCAGGTTTGGACCTGGCTGATGGAACAGGTTCAGAGGGCGATGCTGAGCAGGGACACTGGCATCGTCATGGCACCAGCCACCCCTAGACACATAACCCCACCGATGGCTGGTAAGGATCCAGCTGCCAGGGACTGCTCTCCAGCAGGGAGAGACCAGGTCCTGCTCCCAGAGCAGGCAGCACCCCAAGGGGACACACCGACCCCCTGGCACCAGTCAGCAGGGACTGGTTTCATCCCAGCAAGGGTAAGGAGTGCAGGATCACAGCTCTCAGGTGCTGGTTAACAGGTTTCAGGGCTGGGCAAATGCATGCAGCTACTGTGTCCTTCCTACAAAGCCTCAGCAGTGCCTCCAGCGCTCTTGAGGCGCTTTCCCTGAAAAGTCAGCTCCAGACAGAGCTGACAGCAGTGCCGATGCGATAACAGGTTTCGTTGGCAGTGCTGGTAAACAAGTGCCTTGGAAACCTCGGCTGAAAATAGAGTCGTGGCTGTCTCCTGCTCTCCTAAGGAGAATGGAGCATCCCCCGCTGCCCAGCCACCTTTGCTGAAAAGTCCCAGATAGCTCAATCTGATGGTGAAAATGCAGCGGCGACGTGTTCTGGATGGGTCCGATGGCGCGGAGCCTTCCCTCTCCTCCCCCAGCAGGCACCGGTATGCAAGGCAGACCTCAGCCAAGCCTGCAATTACCTGCCCACGTCCTTTAAGACGGATGATCCATTTTATGGGCTGCCATAAAAGCACAAGGAAACTCACACAAATCAGGCAAAACTGCCATTTCCCTGGAATGATCCTTTCTTTTCTCAGCAACAGGGACCTGCGTGAGGCCCATTAACGGTGCTCCTCAGAGACCCCGGTGATGCTGGGGAAGCTGCCAAAGCACACAGCCCACCACGGGGAGCCGCCGGGAAAGGTCCCAGCGTGGCCGCGCTCCCAGCAGACGCATCTCCCCGGGCCCGACGAAGCATCACGGGCAGTCTCGCTGCTCCGCAGGAGTACCCGGGCACGCCAAGACTCGCTGGACGAGGTTTGGCTTCCCATAAACAGACCCTTGACCTGCAGTCTGACCCCCGGCTTCCAGACTGCCCCTCCTGTTAAAAGGTATTTTAGTTGTGTACAGTAAGAGGAAAGAAGCACAGAAGTTTGGGGGTTTGGAGATTGCCTGGGGTTTGGGGAAAGGGGATGTTCGAGATTATTTATTTTGCTGCAAAGCAAACGGTGAAACTGCCCCTGAAGTGCTTGTCCTGGCTCCCCCCCAGCTTTGCTTTTGCCTTCCAACCCCACGGGCATGTTGAAACCCTCAAATTTAGAGACCTGCAAGATATGATTCAGCAAGAAAATCAGAGCACCTTTTCGGTATGAAATTAACGGTGTGTAATTAGAATGGCAATAAGGAGAAGTTAGTTAATAATTCATTTCTTCTTATGAATTATTCGATGTGTGCTTAACTTCAGGGCTGATGTGTTATTTAGCAGAGAACACCTCCAGAGCCCTCCCGGGGCATCCTCCTGTGCCGCTTGCACCAGAGCCCCCTCCTCACCGGCTCCCCGAGGACCAGAGGGGCAGCACGGGGGAGCTCTGAGCTGGTTTTAGGGCTTCCCAGATGCATCCCCCAATGCAAATCCTTTAAAACATGGGAAATCTCATTTCAGGCAACTCATTTCCATCACATTGCAGCCACGAGAGATTCCTGCTGCTGCGGAGGGCGGAGGGACCTGTCATCCGCACGCCCGTGTTTACGGTTGGAGCCTCCATTTGCTCTTGTTAACTCGAAGTTACTAAATTTACAGGGAAGCTGGTAAATCAGCCTCGGCCCTTCACCGTGCACGAGATGGTACTTGCAGGCTGGGTGAGTCTCACAGCGGGTCTGAGCTCAGCTCTCAGAATAAATGAGTTTCGGCTGTAGCCGTGGAGCCATCTGTCCCGCCGAGCTCAAACCCCAGGGGAAACGTGGTCCTCGGGACCCCTGGGCACTGCCTGCCTGCCGATGCCAGCCATCGCCCTGCCCGCAGCCTGGGCATGCTCGTCTTCCCTGCCCAGCCCCGCGACATGCCCGAGGCTCTAGCGGGCACCAGGATCGCCTGGGCTTTCTAAGCCTCTCGGCCCTATTCCTTTGGACACCAGCTTCCCGGCGAGACGCTGATGGGACCGTCTCTGATTGCGTTTCCTGCTGAGGTGTTCTGCCTGGCCCGTTAGAATCCTCTGTCAAGGCTCATTTTCTCTGAAGCAGAGCAGCTTCTCCTGCGGGGCTCGAGCACACCGTTCAAATCATCACCAATTACCAACTCAGCAACACCAGACGTATTTCTGTGGCAGGGTCTGGCTGACCACGTCCGCTCCCCACACCGGTTAGATAGTTGGCTGAAACGATTTTGCCTCCGGGGTGCTGCAGGCCACAGGCAATTACTGCTTTGCACACCCAGCTCTGGCATCGCTTGCCGGAGGCCACCTTGCCGGGCAGATGTCCCTCCTCCACGTGCTGTTTCCCGTTGGCACTGCGCGCACAGCCTTCCCCCGCAGGCTGACCCTCAAATTCAGGCTCTTGGCACCTTGGAATGGTTTGAGCCACTGAGACATCGAAGATAAGTCACTGACACGCGTTGGTGGCCACCCAAGCACAGGTTTTACTCCATCAGCTTCACCATCCTCATCACTTTTCCTGCCTCGCTGCTCATCTGGCTGTAAAGTCACACCTTCCTACTGTAGATTTTGGGGGATCCTTCTGATGTTTGCTGGCTCCTTCCCTCTCCCTCTTCCCCGTCCCCGGCATCGCAGTCATTTCTCCCCACTGCTCTCCGTGGCGAGGGAAGGATGACGTGCCAGGACCGCGTGCTACTTGCACGTGCCTTAAGCCACTTGGTCGCCACGTGTCTCACCCACAGCGTCTCTAGCCCCATCCTTTAACTCGGCCCCTCCAGGACCTGGCCGCAGCTCTGCGGAGGTATTCTTGGTGGTCGGAGCAGTTTCCATTCTCTCATCCTTCTCCCCTACCTACATTATCTGACTGTGGGTTATCAGCACACAACCCTGTGCTTAAATTTGATGTGCTGAGGACTGACCCTGCCGAGGTTTCGGGAGCTGCTCCCAGACACATCCCTCCCACAGGACACTCCTCATCCCTGGCCGCTGCGGCTGCTGTAGTAGCGAGGAAGCATGTCCATCACAGTTGTACCTGCCTGAAGATCCAGCCTGGCGGAAGCAGCTCACTGCTTCAATCACAAATAACTTTTAAATTCATAGCTTTTTTTCCCCCCCCTGCATGCCTGTTACTGAGTAAAACCCCCACGGTTTTTCATGGCATAAATCTGTTGGCACAAAGCAACGAACACACTTCAGCCCTTGCCCTATCTGGCTGGACCCCACGGAGCAGGTGAGTGTGGAGCATGGAGATGCCCTTCTGGCACCAGTGGGATGGCCAGCACGGCACAGCGCGGCACACGTGCGCTGGAGAAGCACAGCTATGAAGTCCCCGTGATGTCTGAGCGGCTTTCGAGACGTGACACACCTGAAGAGCATACCAAAGTTGGCTCAACCTCTTCCGGAGGTCCCCTTATTCAGGTGTCTCTCCTTTTCCAGAGCTTTTACAGGGACTACATTCGCCCTCTGGCCTTGTAAAATGAGATGTGTTGGACATTTACACTAGGATATCACTGTTTCTGACCGATATAGTTTCTTTTTCAGCCACATTTTAATTAAATGGATTTTCCTTTCATTTTGTCTTCTTTACCTGATCGAGAACAACGTTAAGAATCAAGATAAACCCAAGAGAAAAAGGTCATTTATAAAGAAATAATTTTCTTTTTTCCCCCTTCTCTCCTACTGGCAAGCATTCAGCAACCGCCCACAGGCTGGTTTCAAATTGAATTTAACCAAGTGCCAGCGAAGTGCCTCCTCCTCCTCCTCCTCCTCCTGAAGGACTGCTCCTGCTGCTGTAGCAGGCATCCATGCAATGACAAGCACGTTGCTGCCAAGGTGGGATGCTGCTGCTGGGCGAGCCACGTGGTCCCAGGTGGGCACCCCGGAGCGGCAACGGCAGACCTCAACTCTTGCCCTATTCTGCTCCGTTATCTGATGCAATACTGACACGTAGTACCTGGGAGTCGTTCTCGACATACCGACAGAAGCATCGATTTTCAATATGCAGAAGTATATCTCCTCTCGCTCGCTCGCCGAGGCGGTGCAAAGGGCAACGCATCCCGCGAGAGCAAAGACAGTGGCTAAATCCACTCCGAGTGCAATTAGCTCTTCTCCTGTTAGCCCCTTCTCGGCAGTCCCTGCTGTGCTGTACCTGTCCTGCCCCCCCTTTTCTGCTCTGCCACCCGATTTCTTCTCTGCAGGACTGCCTCCCAGCAGCGTCCGTGTAACGGCTCGCCAGGCAGGCGTGGCTCCTTGACAGCGTTACCGTACAATGAGATTTTCTAAGCTACAAAGTGGAAAGGGTTTTCTTTCCTCTTCTTTTTGCGCTGCCCGCTGAAAGCCTTTTCAAGCAGCATCCTGCTGTTCCCTTCCTCCTGAATTTACGTCTCTGTGACTGTAATAAATTGCAATGGAAATATTGCTCCGTATTTCCAGGAACTAATCAAGCGGGATTGTCCAGCAGCAAAAAGCCAGGGCAGCTGCTCAGAGGAGTCGATCCCAAGGGAGGACCAAGCTGTGCTGCCCATTGCTGGCCAGTGCCCGCGCCTGCCCCTGCCTGGCCAGGAGAGCAGGGCAGGTAGAGGGGGAGTGCGGGCTTCCCTGGCCTCCATCCTTCTCCCGCTGTCGGGGACTGACTAAAACCAGCACTTTCAAGCATTAGGTACTGAGAAAAAATGCTGCCCCTCATTTTACCCAGTTTTTAGCCATTTATTTGTTGGAGCTGGTTGCAGTCCAGGCTTGGCATACAAAGGAGGTGTGGTCCCATGGAGGTTCTCCTAGCAGAGTTTGTGACTAGGGAACTGCTAATATCAGCACCGAGATGAAATGATTTGGTAAGTTACGTGCATTTATGGCAGTCATGGTCCTCTTTGGTGCCTCTCTCCCTGCAGCGAGGTGCGATGAATCGTGTGTTTCCTGAGTGCAAGCCTGTGCTGCCTGCCCTTGGAGGCAGAAGACAAAGCCTGAGCACCACGTGGGTGGGAAAACGCAGGTACTCCTATGAACGTCAAGGAAAACACTTATCTACAGCCTATGTAAGCCAGCAAATCCAGCCAACCTGATCCAACCCAAGGTCCCACATAGCCAAAAAGAGGCTTTAAAATGTCCCGGGGAAGAAGCGGTGCTTCGGCTTGCTATGTCTAAACCCAGCATCATGCATTATGTATTTCTCACCGGAGTTTGCATGAGATCAATGAGATTGCATCCATCAACAGCCGGCCCTTTGATGAGCGCAGCGCGATGGCTGGGTCAGGACAGGGCACAGCTTGAAGGCAGAAGGAGCAGAGGGAGAGAAGTAGGACCTAGCCCAAAACTCTGGGCTGCAAATTCATCGCAGCCTGGACGTGGCGATGCTTCCCTGGGTTAAGGCAAAGAGCTGCATCCCTGTGACTTCTGAATTCTTTGTGCTTATTCATACACTATTCCCTCCACAGACTTATTTATACACACAAATAAAAGCTATGCAGTGACCCACTGCTTTATGAAAAATCCCATCATGCCCACTTTAACTGATTTAATGTGTGCTAAGTAGTTTTCCGAAGACAGGCTTAGGACTGATTCACGTCTCTGTTTTTAAGAAATACAGCACTTGCCTGGACCGCAGCAAACTGTCTTCCCTCCAGCTTCCCATTTGCCACAGGGAACGAATTTCAGAGCTTTTTTTCAGCTCATTATTCTAAGCATTTCCCGTTAGGTGTCTGATTAGCGTTTCTCAGGCTGTGTTGTGCTATAATATCTGCTTCTGACGTGGGCTGCGGCAGCCAGAAGAGAAATCCATTGCATTTTAGATTGAGATAACAGTTTAATCTGATCCGCACTGGGGAAAGAAAAATCTGCCAGGGAAAGCCCAGGTCCCCAAAGACAGCGTATGAGGCAGAGCCGCTGCTGGCTCCTACAACCTTCCCAGCACAGAGGTGACCTGTTCTCAAAAGAAGGGACTGGGAGGCCTTATTTGATGGCCATTATTTTTCAAGTCATCTTTAAGCCTGTGATATGCCCCATGAGCAGGCTCTGTGCCATGAACAAGGAGAGAAATCAAAGTTCTCCCTGGCTTTGCAGCGGGCTTGAGCCTTAGCACAGAGAAACCTCTGGACAAGTGCAAGTGCTGCAGGAGGAGCAGCAGAAGCAGGTTGTCCTCGAGAGAAAAGTCAGCCCATGGTCTGGAAGACCACGCATCAAAACAGGGCAAGCAAGGGCCCCCGGCCAGGAGAAGGATGCTCCCTCCGCACACCACATCACTGCTTGTCTTAAGCACTACCACACCTATGAGAGCCTTGAAACCTCAAAGTTGGATTAAATTTTAAGGGGAGTTGCACCAAGAGCAGCAAAAAGATCTGTTTGTGTTTGTAGTCAAAAGTTTTTAAGTCTATTCCTCTTTTTTTTTTTCTCTTCCTACCATCTGTAGTTATATAGAAAATCTGAACCAAAGGAGCAGGCAAAGATTCTGATTCTTATGTTTGAAGAAGAAATGCTTTGGTTGTGAGTTCTACTGAGAACAGTCCTTCCATGCTGGGCAAACAGAGTTACCCAGCAACGAGGCAGGGGAAAATAAAGGCAACGGGAGGCAAGATTGCGATATTTTAGCAGAGCCTCTTTTCTCCCCGATGTCCTTGGCAGCCTCTGCACGAAGATGCAGAGGTGGGTGGCCTGAAGTGCCGCTTTTCTGACCACTGTCCTCCTCCCCAACACTTTGGCTGGAGTCTGGTGCGCGCGGAGCCCGGTCCCGGCGAGGTGTGGGGGCAGTCCCTGACCATCCATGGATGCTCCACGGAAAGGCACCTGCTCTGAGCAGCCCAGCACTGGGCATCGCTCAGACTTCCCAGAGCATCGTCTGCTTGTTCCAGCCTGCTCAGCAAGAGCGTTTACCTCCAGCTACCGGCTGGGTCTTTAAAGACAAGTCTGGCTTTGAAACGCTGCATGACGGAAGAGCTTGCCTGGAGTTGTGGTGGAGCAGCTGGGGGTCAACTACACGCCCTGCATAAAAACATTAGGGCATCCTAGCCTTAATCTTTTTTATGGCTTTGCCTGCTAGATTTCAAAGCCCTGTACGTAAACAAGCCCTTAAATAAATAGACCTGGAAGTATAATCTGCTCGCATAGTTTCTTACAAAATTGTGTTCAAACCAGCTCGATCTTCGGACACTCTAAATGGATTGAGACCATTAGGTTTCTCCCTGTAAAGTGGTTTTTAGCGAAGACCCTTCTGCGAGCTCTCCTGGTTTTCCTTCCAGTGCTTTTAGATGTGTAGGCAAGTCTGTAAGCGTCACCACCAGCCCATATCTCTGCTCAGCTTTTTCCTTTTTCTTCATCCAAGGATTTCATCAGCCCATTGTGCTCAGCATTAACTCCTTGTGAGCACCCCTGATTCCCCTGTGTCCTGACAGCGTCTTCGTTCACAGCTGCGCAGCCCTCTGGAGGAATTGCACTGTGCTTCACTACCTGGCTGATCAGCACCCTCCTCAATCAGTAATAAAAGCCGGCATGATCGAGCCCCACTGAATCACGAGGGAGATATTTTGAGAGGCATAATCCTCTAACAGAGGTTTTGGGGCTAACTTACGCTCACCCAGGCAGCAGCTGGAAGACGTGAGCTTCTTATTCCTGGCCAGGACAAAGTGCTGCTTCCACACTTGGAGTGATTTTTGCCTTAGAGAAGTTGTGGCTGAGCCACGGCTGGAAGAGGGGTCGGGCACATGATTTATGATATAAGTACAGTTCATTGTAACTCCAGCTGGCAACTTCATAAGCCAGGCGTAACTCATCCTTCCAGCTTGCGGCTGCTGGGAGTGCTATTTAAAGAGGAGGAGGTTGCACCAGGAGAAAGTGAATAGAGGTGGACAAGCAAAAATGCATGTGAGAGACCCTGCCAGTTCAGGAGGGGCAGGAGAAACGGAGCACAGAGATGTGGGGATGATGGGAAGCATGGCTTTTTCTTCAGGACGCTTTACTCTGAGTTTCTTTGCATTGCGTTCATCTGTTCTCTCTCTAACCCCCCTAATCTGGCAGTGGCAGGCAGCGGTATCATCCCCCAAGCCCGGTGCCCCTGGCCTCTCCTCATCTGTCCTCTGCTCTGTCCACCTCAACTTGGTGGCTTCCGCTGAACTCACTCCAGTATATCCACAGCCTTCCAGCGTTGCTCGTTGTTCTTGTGTGTTCGGGGCAGAAACAGTGGTTTTGCTTCTCTGAGCCTTGCAGCCATGTGGCCAGGCTTCGTTTAGAGATGAAAGCTTTCCTGAGAGCCTGCCTGCTGCTCCTTGGATATGGTTGTGCCTCCTTGTGTTTGAGCCAGTATCAATACTCAGCCAAGCCAATGGAGAGGAATATCATTAAAGTGCACCAGTTCCTCCTCTTAGTGAAGAAAAAAATCGTGCTGGCAGCAGCATAGCATGTACTTCTAGGCAGAGACATCACGTAAGTCCTTCCCAGGATGAGGACAGCCCTGAGCATCCCAGGGCAGACAGCCAAACCGAGGAGCTCCAGGCTCTGCAGGGGCAGGCTCTGAAGAGCCCCCTCGGTGGGAGTGTGCTAGGGGTAGGAGAGCAGCAGTTCAGAAACACAGGTTGGTAGGTCACTGACCTGCCTGGACCAGGCTCCCTGGCCAGCCGCCTGCACGAGAACTTCAACAAACAACCTGGGTTAACTGTTCCACGCACAGTCTTGGTGCAGAGCACTTAGCTTTATTGCAAGTAGTCTTTCAGCAGGAACTGAAGCCACCAGGGCTTCTCTCTCCAGCTGCCCTGTCCCGGGCTCTGTCCCCTGCACGTATTCTCTTGCTGGTCCCCCAGATCCATTTCTTTCTCTCTCCCTCCCAAAGGGCAGGTAACACTCCGTCTTTCCTTGGTTCCTTTGCTTGGTCGCAGCTGTCTTCCTGGGGTCCATCACCTGCGGAACTCTCCTGGTCAGACAATCAGGGACTCACCAGTGCTGCCTGACATAGCATCTCATCTCCAAATCCTTTCAGCATCTGTGCATCTCCTCCTCTTCCCAGCTTGCCTAATGGCCTGAAAGGAAAGGGAAATTACCTTTTCAGTCCCGTGAAGCAGGCTAAGCATTTGTACGCAGGCCTCTGTGCAACTCAGAAGTCATCATTAGCCTAATTCATTAAGCCATTAACAATGCTAAAGCATGCAAAGTACATTAAAAACCTCTTTTTAAGCAGCAAATTCACCCTGTGGCTTTTAGGGTCAGTGCAAATTGATAAATGTGACATTAGTGCCGCTGCAGGATTTAAGAGCTCCTGCGGAGCACAGGCCAGCACTGTCCTCTCCTACCCACAGAAAGGCACAGGAACCTCCAACCTGCAAAGCTGCCAAAATTGCTCTGAACTTTACAGCAATCTGCCCTACGAGGCACGCCTGGCCAAAGAGATTTAGTTTTCCCATTCTGCAGGTGACAGCATTAGGCACAATTTATGGTGCCAGGGCAGGGAAATGCAAGAAGCATCACCTGCAGCATGGATCCAGCTGAAGGTGTGCCCGAGGTCACAGAGCCCGCACGCCTGCCCCAGACACGTGCTCAGCGAGCCCTGCACTGCTGGGGGTTGTCTCCGATCCCCCCAGGGCAGGAGGTGGCACAGGGGCTCAGGGCAGAGGCCGGGATGCCCACGGCACAGGGGACACCGCACAAAGCAGGTGTGGATGGGGGGCGGCTGCAAGATGCCCACACTCCCTGGGAAATGCCAGGCTTGGACTGGAGGAAGAAGGTAGGAAGAAGTTTTCCAGAGAGCTGCAGTTTGGTGGTGATACACAGGCTGCTCTTCATCCACGCTTGGTGGTATTTCTTCTGGACAAAGCAATTTGTCTTCTCTCCTGAGATGTTGCTGCTGAACCTGAGGTGGCAGTTAGGATGGAGTCCATGAGTTTTTCTGGAGAAAACAGATTGCCATCTTCAAACAGCCCCATCCTGCAGCTTTAGTCTTGGTGCAGCACAGGGTGTGAGGAGGCAGCAGGTCTTTAGATAGGTGAGCTTTAAGGGTCCCTTTGAAGTTCTAAGTAACTTGCTGCTCTCCAACGCTTACTCTTTTTCCTGATGTTTGAAGTTACATAGATCTGGCCACCTCAGTGAACAAACAGGTCTGTATCAAGGGAGCCACGTGACAAAAAATTAAACAATTCAGTTTTATGGGAATAAGAAATATATCATGCCAAAATTCCTTTGGTGTCCTCTATCACAGGCTCTTTGCTGAGATAGAGGCACCTCATCCCATTTTCTCACCTCCAGAATCTGAAAGGAACATCAACTGACAACTTTTATTCTGCTTGAGAACTGCAAGTGAGGATGTCTTCGGCACCTGGGGATGCAGCATGGGGCGGGCAGGGCTGCCAGTGCCAAAGGACTCTGTGTTCACCGTTGCCGCCTTCCCCCCGACTCAAGGAATTCCTTTGGAGCAAGCAATGGGAGCCAAAGAGGAGAGTTTAGCCTCTGCCACTTGTTCCGTTCTCAGGTGATGCTGAGATAATTTCTGCAGCAGTGCACAGCACCCCCAGGAGTCACGACCCCCCGTTACAGGAGGGGTCACCCGTCACCCCTTTGCGCATGGTGCTGGCCAGCCAACATCAGCTGGCTCCAAACCTGGCCCTGGGCTCACAAAGCAAGTGCGATCTCCTCGGTGAGGCCGCTGCAGCTTCTCCCAGCATGAGATAAAAGCGGTTTATTGCACAGCACTAACAATGTGATTTGCTAACACATTACCCAGGGGTGGCACAATCTGTACTGGTTAAAGGGAAACGTTAAAACTGACACTTCAGCAGGAGACGTTCGAATGTGCTAAATGGGTCATGCTGTTAAAACAAATATTCCCAACCTAAATTTATAAAGTGGTGTAAAGGGACAGATATCTGGATGCTGCAGCACCCAGAGCCTCTCTCCCGTTGACAGCTGCAGCATCACCCAGGTGCCAGTGCATGGCTGAGGCTCCTTTTGCGCAAGCATAGCAACTCCTGGGCAAGGTGACCAGTGCAGAGCAAAGGAGGGGGTGGTCACGGGCGCTTTCTGCAACCCAATGGGCAGGTTAGAGGGGTCTGACAGCACTGAGCAGCAGAAGCGGGAGTGGGCTGTTACAGGGCTGCACTTGGCCAGGGCAGGTAGGTGGCAAGGCAGGGGCTGAGCTCTCTGCAGGCAGGATGGAAAGCAGGGCTGCAGAGCCTTCCCCCAGGGCTGGAAATGCATGATCATAACTGGTGCAAAGTGCCTGTCCTCAACACCTTAGGATTAGGGAGCAGAAAGCTGTGCTTGTTATCCTGCTGGGTGCATCTGATCTCCTCGGGCAGAAGCCCACATGGGCAGCTGCCAGCCACAGGACAGTTTTGTTGCAGGGCGGGTTTACCGCTGATGCACCATCACCTGCCCCAAACTTTGCTTCCAGACGCTCAGTCTGTGACCCTTGTAGTGATGGAGGCAGATTCCCACCAGACTTCAGGGCTAAGCCAGCTGCAGAGGACACACCGAGGTGGCACCAGCCTGTAGGCTTGGCAGGGCGGTGGAGCCCTCTGCCAGGCAAAGCAGCTGCAAGAGCAGAGGAAGAGCATCAGCCTGTCCTCAGAGCCGCCCCACGCAGGGCATCATTCAGGCTGCTGGGGATGGGAAGGTGGTATTCCCCAGAGGTCCTCAGTGGCGGCCAGATGAGCCCATCTAGTTGTCGGTCAGCTGGGGTCTCTAACATGGCACCTCCAAGGATGCAAGTACTACCTGCCCTGTGCTGGGCTGACAATCGTGGCCAGCACTGAGGGGGCACAGGGAGGACATCGTAGGTTTGGTGCTCATCTTGCAAGGACACCCTAGCAGCGGTGTGTGGTGGCGGGGGGCAGGTTGTTTTGATGCGCTGCACGTTCCTGCTGTAGCTGAGAGATGTTTTGTGAGACAGGGGATGTCTTTGCATCTCAAAAAAAAGGCCCAAAGGAGTCTCCTTGCAAAAGGGAGAACGTATCAGCTCTGCTGGAAACATTTTGCAGGGAACTGTGCTTGCAGAAATGACCTTATTTTCACCAAACACAGATGCGGGGAAGGGCTGACAGTGTTTCCAAAACTTCTTTTTCTCTCTGAACTATTCCACAGCGTTACTCTCAGCTGGCTTCTTCCATGGGAAATAAAACATTTAACCAATGTCAGACATTGGTGCTGGCCGGGTCCGTGGTGCATCTCATCATGAGGAGAGCAGGGACCCAGTCTGAAGCGTATGTGAGCTGCGGCTCACCCTCTCCTCCTAGCTGCCGGGAGCCCATGGCACGCAGAGATCTGAGCCCACATGGGCTGTTTCATTCCTCATGTGTCGGCTCGGCTGTGCTCTCACATTTAGTCCCTGCTGCCTATCCGTTCCAAAGAGCAAAGAGAGCTGCTGCCCTCCAATCGCTGCCTGTGAGAGCAACCCTGCCAGCACCGCGACCAGAGCTTCGGCCAGCGGCACGCAGAAATTAGGTGGGAACAAAACAGCACGAGGTGAATATAGCTGTTCCTGCGGATGGGTAATGAGATGAAGGATTCCTCAAAGGTCTCTCAGACTTCCTGCTTACACAACCACCCAGACACCTGAGCAAGCACTCATGCTCTGTCATCCCCTCCCGGTGCCTGTTTCGCTTCTATTAAAAATTAAAACCCAGCTGCCTCATGTCCCAGCCGCTCCAGGGACAGCAGCTTTTGGGTGCAGAAGCAGCAGTGTTTTCCTCTGCAGCCAAAGGCTTTGCCTAGCTAACTGCCCCGGGATGACTGGGGACTTCTCCAATCTCCAGCCACTTCAATCCACACTGGACCCCAACAAGGTTTGTGCTTTCTGACCCCAGGGAAGAAGAAACTTGGAGCACTGGATGCCCCTGCACCAACAAGGGACCTAGGGATATTCCTTCAAGAGCTGCTGCCAGATGGCACAGCTGGATTTACACATCTCCATCTTCCTGTATGACAGCTCTGCTATCTGAGCTTTTCTTCCTTGGACATGCTGATAAGCACGTAATGAAAATACCTCCTGTGCTATGAGTAGGAGCGCGGTGAAACACAGCAGGTTACATCTTGCAGTAACTCTTTCAGGCTCTCTGCAAATCCTAGCAGCTCTCTCCAATTCAACTACACATATTTTTCCATTCTGAAACCATTAGTTGCAAAGCAAGAAGCATTATTTTTGCTAACACAGAAGCTCAGGGGATGGGAAGAAATTCTAATCTTTGACGGACAAGGAAAAAAATATCTCCAACATCGCCATGAACTCCAAAGCTCTGAAATAATGCAGTAGCAAGCCAAGTGAATATACTGCCTCTTAATATAATAGAAAGCAATCAACAGCAATAGAAAAGTATCTTAAAACTAGATATTGATTTTCTGTCCAATAAGATCTCTCTCAGCCATTTCCCAGTCTCGCTGAAGTCGCAGTCGTAGGGCTGGAGCCCCGCACTCGGGCTGACATGGGCGAGGAGAGCCCTGACTGTCAGCAAGACCCAGAGTCCACCCATTGCCTTCCCGAGAGCGCAGGTCAGAGCAAAGCAGGAAAAACGAGATGAGGTTGGTTTCAAAAGCATCAGAAGCAGAAGTCCCACACCAACAGCAACAGCCTGGAAACATCATTTTAAATTAAGAGCCATTGTCTAGCGCAGTCTCCTGCTGCTTTCTCATCTATAGCCCCTCATCTCTCTGCAACAGAAGCATCACTGCACACCTGCCTGTCACGGAGTACTGGAAACACCGCAGATACCATTCCTTTGGGGAAATCTCCTTTGCAGGCGTACCTGTGCGACCCCCAGGGCGGCAGCCACGCTTGTGCAGAGATACACCCGCAGCCGGTGAACACCATCAGCTGCCTGGCAGTCATGGGCAGCACACAGGACGTGGTAGAACACGGCCACCCGGGAGCAAAACAAGCCCTGCCGCTGCCTGTAACGACAGGTTTGTTTGCTATTGATTGCCTAGGAGCTTCTCGAAGCCATGCTTATCACTCTCTGCATCCCGTGACACTGAGGTCCGCTGGTTAAACACCCACCACGTGGAAAAGAGTAAGGAGGTCCAACATGCAGGGATTGCCATGTCCTCACCCAGCACATCCCCCTGGGCCAGCACATGCAGTAGGATGCTTTGTTCAGAGGAGCTCAGGATTGCATCCCTGCCCAAGCAGGGCACAGAGCCGCTCCCAAACCATTTAACTACTGTCATACCAGTACAAAAGAACTATTTATTCGTGCTGCTGTTTGGGGAAATCAGGAGAGGACTAATAGACCAGCAGAAAATGCAAAGGGACTCTTGTCTGCTGCCCATCATATTCTTATTCCTGACCAAACCATCCACTCCTGGGTGCCTTCCGGCACAAGCAAGCCCTGGAAACACTCGGGGCTGAACAGCAAAGGTAGAGTCGTTGGGCTGCTTTGAGCACGCTTTGCTTTTCCTGGGATTTGCTACCAAGGGCATTAGCCAAAGGAAAAACTGGGATCTGCTCAGCTGCCTGCCTGTCACTCCGACCCGTGGAAATGCCTGCCATTGTCACAGACAGACAAACGGGCAGGGAACTTTCTCTAGGCAGAGCGAGACATAATTAACCGGCATAATTAATAACATAAGGAAGGTCTTTGGTTTATCAGTCCATTGATCAGGAAAGGATTTCTAGCAGATAATCTGTGGGTTGCAGCATGCTAAAAACAGGAGGGAACAGACTTCTCCAACTTCGCCCTTTCGAGTCTCTCAAATGTTACACTGAGGGTCCCTAAATATGTCTGAAGATGAGCACTAGTTGGATGGTAGGACCTCGGTGCAGTAAAGAAGAACTTCAAGGTATCTCAGAAGAGCTGGGGACATCAGAGAGAAGGCTGAGATTTTGCCTTTTTTTTTTTTAAATCTAGCTTTAAACCTTGGGTTGGGGGGATGTAGCAACACATTCCCACGGGCAGGTGGACTGTGTTTTACCTTACACAGCGCTCAGTTTGGTAGCAGACAGCTAAATACAGTAATCGTGTCGCTATTATCGTGTTCACAAACAGCCCGTGCTATCCTTGCTCCACATGATATGGCTGTCCAAAGCTCCCCCCGGCATTACACTGTCACTGCAGGTCACTGGTAAGACAACTCAACAAGATGAAAAAAAAAAAAAAAATCAGTGGAGGTTTTTCACAGGCTGACCCTACGGTAAGAGAAAAGCAGAGCCCAGGCTGGACTCCCTCACACAGCGGAGACTGTGAGCCTGCAGCAGGCTCCCTGAGCCGTAGCAGCAGCGAGCGCCGTGCGGGGACCTTGGCCAGACCTCAGCCTCTCTGCTAGTGAGCTGCCCCGAGGGAGACCGGGGCTCTTCACCTCTCCTGTGATCCTGGAGGCAAATTACTCAGACTTCAGAGGCTGCCTGGGGAACTTTATTTTTAGATGATCCTCTGAATTATGCATGAAATATAGAAAGAGAAGGTAGCATTTTACCGGAAATTGTAGCATGGAGCTGCATCAGCCCCTTCTTAATGCGGGCACTGGGGATTCCATCAGGCACCTGCACAGAGTGTGGGACCACCCTGGCAGCAGCCGGAAGGGAAGGTTTGCTGCAAGTACACCCTCCGAACCCATGCCAGCCCCAAAACCAGCTGCAAGCTCATCTTTAATCCCAGAGAAGCTATAAAGGATCCCTGGATTGGGACTCAAGTGCTCATGTTTCCCATTGCCCAGTGGCCACCGGCCCCATGCAGCACAGGGTAGTCCCACAAATCATGGCACTTGAATCCCACGCATCTGAGCATGGTGCCTCCAGCAGAAAAACTGTGCCAAGGAGCAGCATAACAAGGCATCGCTTGACGCGGCACTGTGCAGGGAAGCCCAGCTTCATCCCCCAGTGCTCGCCCTGGCTCCTCTGGGACCCCGCTCAGTAAGACGCCTGCACAGCTGGATGGAGAGGTCAGCTCCCAGAGATGGGTCCAGCTGCAGGGTTCTCTCCAGTAGCTGCCATACAGGGTGAAAGGATGGGGCAGAGATGGAGATGCTGGGAGATACCACAGCTGGGAGCTGCTGCAGAGCTCTTTTTCATCTGCTTTCCCAAGGAAATAACCAAAGAAATGAACTTGCTACAAGACAGGTAATTTTATGGTGTTTTTTTCCCCCTCCCAGCTACACTATTTGGAAAAGTTTATCCCTGCGGGCTTGCTTTCATTAATCCTCCTTTTCCTGCTTTTGCAGAGGCAGGGAACCTCCCAGATGTTTCCAAGAGGTGACTCTCAGATTCACACACAGTGCTCCGGGCCTCTGGCAGCAGCAAGAAGCTTTGGAACAGCCGATCCAGCTCAGGGTAGACAGGAGCATCTACAGGGTAGCCCTGACTCTTCTCGAGATGGCATCAAGCCCACAGGTTTTGCTCTTAGGGGTGAGTTTAAGTTCAGAGCTTCAGGCAAACCCTTCCCCTCTCCCCCAGCAGAGCTAGAGGTAAGGGCTCAGCCATGCTGTGACACCCAGCTCCGGGCAGGGGGGGCAAGGGGAGAGGGGCCAGAGACAAGCCATGCATCCAAGAGACCAGACAGGGATGGCAATGGAATAAGTAAACACGTTGCTAGGAGACACCAAATTTGGGATCAATAATTCATGAGATCTCTGCAATGAAGTGAATAATTTAGGGATGTGGGAGGCAGGGGGAGAAATGGGGAAAAGGCTTTAAAGCCCCCCACCCAGCCCACAACTTGGGGCAGGGAGCCTGACACCCAAAGAGCCTGGATGGGCTGGGGGTGCCCCCAACCCAAACCAGCCACCTCCTCCCAGCAAGAAGCCTACGTTACTGATCCCCTACCTGCACATCATGCCAAAGGAGCACCCAACCTCACATGGCCAAAGAGAAAGACCTGAGGCTTCTCCTTGCCTGGAAGGAGCATCCAAGACACCAGCTTGGCTTGGCCACCTCGGCATCAGCGGACCCCAAACAAGGCTCAGGAAACAGGGTCACCTGGTTAGAGACAGTTTGCCATTTCAGACTCATCTAAATGATGGTACGTTTGGCAAAGTGTTTATCATTCCCCCAAATATTATAGTTTCTAAGACATAACATTAAATAGAAACAAACCTGAGAGGCTCCAGTGATCCATTAGAAATGTTTCATTTAGAACTCTCGCTAAATTTAAATGAGGTTGGTAAGTACTGCAGAGCAAAAGGAAAGTATTTTATTTTGAGTTGAATTGAGTGCTTCATTCAACATGAAAAAAGGATCTTTTTTAAAAAGACAACCCTGGTCACTGAACCAGTAAGAAAAAAAATAATCAATTTTTTTGCAGAACGCTTCTTGAAATGCATCTCTGCACATGAGTTTAGGGAGGTACTTTGGCTGATCACACATGCGTGTTTGGATGCTTCCCTGAATACGACTTCAAGGCTTTGCCCAGCCTGTCAGGAGACAGGACCCAGCCTGACATCCAGTTTTTTCCCCCAGCCACACAGATTCATGTCAGCTTCCCTGTACACCCCTCCCCAGTTTGGAAGTCACACAGCTCACTGGAGGAAGGACCAGCTTCCTTCCCCTGAGGAAGGAAAGATGTCCTTGGGGGTTGCAGCACTACATGCAGAAGCACAGAGGGAGATGGGAACCAGGAGCCATCCTAACCACCGCTGATTTGAAAAGGATACCAAAGCTGGGGGAGGGGAAAAAACCCCCTCCCCTCTGAGAAATCCCGATACATCGAGTTTGCTGGGAAGATCTCCGATAGCTCCGTAAACCCACGTATTCACCAGCATTCAAGAGAAAGGGCATTGTTTGGAACTGCCTCAGCTCTTCACAAGCCAGAAATACAATTGGAAGAAAACAACCCCAGTTTGATTTGCTCTGCTATGAAATGGACTTTGGACAGGGACTGGTTCCAAAACTGCCTGGTACTACCCAAGCAGTAAAAGCTGAACAAGTAAGCTGTTCACCAAGCAATGAAGAGGTTTTTTTTTTTTTTTGTCTTTCCCCCACAGAAATACCACCAGCAAAGACTTTGTGAACCAGGCAGATCAAATGTCATCTCCAAACCCAGTTACATCCTACTGTCAAGGCTTAGGAGTCCTCCCGATAGGAAGGCTTCCTGTACCCGCAGCTCCAAGCTGGGCAGTGGAGGTGCTGAGCACCCCATGGGAAGTGCTCTGGGAAACAGCTGAAACGGAGAAAAATGAATTACTTGGAGCCTGGCAAATGCGCCAGTGATCTGAGAGGTTTTGGTAACAGAGAAACCGATTCTACTCTAGCTGCAATATTATACACCCTTGCTATGGGCTTTGTAAGGGCCCATGAAGAGCTGACCTTTTCCGCCGAACATATTTTTGGGGCTAGAACTGTAAGAAGCTCCTTGCAGGAGACTGAGCATAAATTAAACAAAATAAGTACTGATGTGCTTTTGGATGCAAGAAGACTGGGAAACGCTGTGGCAATAACTCGAATTTGCAGAGCTGACAGGAGGGAGAAGGCTCGGCATGGGAAGCAAAGCGCACAGCCAGCTCCTCCAGCCTCGCCATCCACTGCTGCTGGCACAGGGACTCGTGAGCTGTCAGAGGTCTTCAAGCAGGGAAATACATCAGCTCACAATTTCCAAAAGGACAAAGCTCAGCTGAGCTCAACATCCCTTTCTTGCGCACACTGTGCGGTTGTAAGACATAGCCGCATTACAATGATCTACAGGATCTTTCTCTGGAGCCTTGCCACATCCTGGCTGGGTTCCCAGAGGAGTTCGCACGCCCTGCAGAGGCAAAGGTTTCAACGCTCTGTGGCCGCGTTTCCCCCCCTCCCCATTAGACCCCATATTCCTCCTCCCGAGACGCATTCAACGCCACGCTGCGAGTAGGCAACCCTTTCTGGTGCTGCGTCTTGAGCTGCCAAAGGAGTGCTTCACAGCACGTTCAAAGGCAAGTGGTGGTGGTTTTACTTTCACAACAATAATTACTCCACAAGGCGCTTGTCACTTATTGTGCTCTGAGGTAATAAAAACCTCCACTTTGAAAATACGGGGCGTGTTCCCGTCTGTTTCTGCTCTGCACTGTGTGGGAAGATCACTCATTCATGGCTCTGTCTTGCAGCCAAGTCATGACAGATGGGTGGGTTGGAGTGAAATTCAGGACTTGGTGACTCATGAAAATGCTCCAGGGACTCAGCGGAGTTTCACTCTCCCTCCTAGCACCCACAACTCTGTCCTGGCTGCTGTTCCCTGCACAGCATCCCACATCCCCAGCAGGTAGTTGTCCCTCTTTGCAGGTTCTGGGCCAGGCACATCCTGCTGCACTGTGCCCCTACGGCACATCCTGAGCAGGGCTGGGGGTGCTGGAAAGCCCATCCGACTCATCCCAACAGAAAGGAATGGGAAGGCATCGCTGGTGATCCATCCCCATTAAGGGAACATAAGCAATCCTCACCCGTCTAACCCCACGGCTGGCTTCATTGACTCCCAGCTTCCTCCATCACTGCATCAATCATACAGTAAAGCTGTACATCAGCGCCTGGCACTCTCCTGGTCTCGACCCCAGCAAGCTCCCACACAGACAGCCTGACAGAGCTGGCTGAGCTCAGCCACTCAAGCCATGCTCTGGAGACACTTCTCCCAGCTCAGGAGATGCCTGAGGGGTCTGCAGGGTCCAACACAGGGTCTGTGTGCCATGCCAGCATTGCACAGGCAGCCACCACCACAGCCTGCAGGCAGCAGGTCCTGGGATCTGCTGCCGGAGCTGGAAGGAAACTCTGTACCATACCAGCAAGCAGAGACACACCTCCATGCCACGGCCGTGTTCAGCATGAGCAGAGACCACCCTCCATCCCCAGGACCGTGCATGCAGCATGCGTGACTGCAGCCCAGCACGTACACCACTGCCTGCTCCAGCTCCTTGCAGCTCCAGAGACGTTTGCATGAGCTGAGCATCTCCCACAAGGCACGTCACCCACAGCTCCAACGTTTCCAGCCTCTGATCGTGGGGCTGGGGAGTTTTAAAAACCCAGCTCTCGAGATCCATGGCCCGTCTCAGTGCCCGTTGAGTGGTTGCTACCAGGCTGGTGACAGAAGTTGTTTCCTGATCAGCTAATCTTTCAGGCACTTTGGAGGAGAGAAAGGTGCATGCAAAAGGTCAAGTTCATTTTTTTCATGCTGGAAAATTGCTCTGCAGGTCATGCCACCTGGAGCTGGAGCACCAAGAGCTGTCAAGGGCACACGACCTGGGAAGTGGCACAACACGCAACCTGAGTAACAGGTCTCAGCCTGAGAAGGGGTTGCCTGAAGGGCAGAGACAGCACCAAGAGCAGAGCACAGCGTGATGGAGCAGGCAGAGGGGACACGCATCTCAGCTGCGGGAGCACGTAGCAGTCCCTGGCACCATGACCAAGGGAGAGAGACCAAGACAGACTTCATCCCGTCTCTCCAGGACGGTCCTGCAGGCAGGGACGCAGGCTGACCCCAAGAAGGGGACACAGCATGGAGGTGTCAAGCAGGACAGATGCCTGACACCGTGCCAGGAGAGAGCAGCAGCGACATCTCCCCACAACAGCTACCACATAACACTGTGGTTGTCTGGCTACAGGTGCCTGAATCTAATTAGGTATTTCAGCACAACAATCATTTTAATGAAGTAAAGCCAACTGCCTCTGCTGGATGCGCTAGCATCCAAAACTCCCCGGCAAGTTTCCGTCGCGTCTCCCCCACCCTGCAGCTCGTGGCCTCTGCTCTGTACACAGAAAGTCTGAACAAAAAAGCCTTTTTTTTTTTTTTTCCTCAGGTAGGACACAACAAAGCGAGGCCTCAAAGGGGGCATAGGGCACTCGAGACAGCAGGGACAGGGCATGGAACGCACACCAGGGCTTTGGTCCAGGCTGGACCTCCCCTATCCCACGGAGCAGAGGATGGGAACACAAGGGCAATCCTTAACCAACAGTTTCAGCCATGCTGGATCTCCAGCTATAAAGGGGCTGTGAGGAGCCTAAACCAGATCGTGTCTGTATGTGACAGCAAGAAGCAGCAGAGTTAGAAACATGAAACACAGACCAAGAACACCATTCCCTCCTCCTTTACAACTGATGGTGAAAAATCAAATCAATTGCCAAAGCGACAGCTTTAAGAAGCCAAGGTAGTCCAATTTCTTTAGCCCTTCTAACGTATCTGATACATCTTACTTAACGTATGTACTTCCACTGCACACAGCAGCCCCCTCCATCACTAGACAGCAGAGTGCAAGGGACCCCAGGAGCTGGTCTGTGTTTTGGGGGGAATAACAGAATTTGCTGGCCGTCCCACACAGCCCTTCAACAGCATTCCCAACCTCCAGGGTCACCTCACCTTCAAAAGGCTTTGTCCCTTGCTTGCTCCCACCCAGCGAGAGGGGATGCCCCAGCAGGCTGTTTAACCCACAGGTACTCGTCATCTCTAGATGCCGTAGGAAGAAGCCGAACTCTTTTCTCAGCCATAAATTCACCATGTTGTCTCTCAACAGCATCCCAGAGCTCGTGTAAGGACATCACAGCCACTTCCCATTCCTCTCGCATGCCCATACTACATCCCAAGCCCTGCTCCCGCCCCCAAAACCTTCCCAGACCCTGGGAGCCGCCTTTTATCCCCCAGCACCCCTGCCCAAGGCTGACTCCCATCACCTGGGCTGGCCCTGGGCAGCCCCCCAGGTGTGCTCAGCAGCTCTGGTCCAGCCCCAGGAGGTGTGGGGCAGGCCCCTGGCAGGCAGAACAGAGAGCCTGCATGGGCAGGGCCTGCCTTGACTTCCATTGCTCCCAACCAGGGGAAGACCCTGGGGCTGGGGGTTGGAAGGAATTTGGATCTGATGACCCCAACCTGACCCAAGCAACTGCTCTTGCTGGTCTGCGGGTGATTTCCCAGGCAGGAGGCGTTTTTGCCTCCTTAAGGGTTTTGCTGGCTGGCTCCTCCTGCAAATCCCCGTCTCCCTGTGCAAGAGCAGTGGCAGCTCCGGGAACGCAACTCTGCCAGCTTCTGGAGGAATAAATGGACCACAACTAGCAGTTTCTTCAAGAAATCAGATAAAACAACAATATATGGAAAGACCCCATGCTTAAAAGGAAATCATTGGGACTGCTTAATTTGTGAATCCAACCCTACTTAACTTTTTTAAATTACTCCCATAAAGGCAGCAGTTTCAAGCACACATGCAATATTGTGAGCAGATTCAAATCTAATTAGCTGTGTGCACGTTAATTAGATTCATTGTGTACTTGATGCTCGGCTCTTCCTTCAAGTTTTATCTTGGAGCATGTGTTCATAATTAACCCAAATTTAGTGCGTAGTTAAGGCCAGTTCTGTGGGAAAGGCTCTGCTCCTGCTTCCCCTACGGAGAGGGGTGATTTGGGGCTCCAGAGAGACCTGAAATGCACGAAGAAATTATCAAGCTTAATGAGTCGAGCCAGCACAGCCCCGTAGCCATAACCCCAGGGAAGATGCTGTGCCTCTGGGTGATGCATGGGGGCTGAGCACCAGGACAGACCCTGTTCCACCCCTGCCGGTGGCTGCTGGGAGCTGGTGCGCTCCGGCAGCCTTGGAAAGGCTCATGTCTCCCAAGCGTCACCTCTGGCATGTGGGTCTTGCTTGGTCCTGCTCTGTGAGCCCAAACAGTAAAGCGAGGGCCAAGTGCTGATAAAAAGTAGAGAGGTTTCATCAGGTAACTGGGGGTTTCTGACTGCAGAGCTCACATACACTTCCCAAGAAAAATGTCCCACCCAGTTCTTACTAGAAACACCCATGAGGGTCCTGGGCTGGAGCTGCACGTACCCATGGAAGGGGAGAAGTGAGCCCCGGGGGATGAAGGGTGATGAGGAACATGGGCAGGAACCGACACAAGGAGGGTGCCGGTGAGGAGCCATCCAAACCATGTCCAGGGGGACTGGAGCAAGAGTGCTCAGCACAGCCGGGAGCCGAGCATCCGTGCAAGCCAGACCTGAGGCTGCTCCACGGCAGGTCAGGGGTTGGTGTGCTCCCCGGGGCTGGCTCTGCCGGAGATGGTGCTGGCTGCAGAGGGAGGCGATAAGAACTGCCTTTCTGCTGCGAAAGCAGGTGATTGATGGCTTTGGGGCTCGAGGGTATGTCGAGGTCCCTTGTGCTCAGTCTCCGGCTGGCTGAGGTCCATGCCAGGCAGAGGTGCTGTGCTGGGGATGCAGAGAGAATGACATTGCTTTTGGAAGGGTATCATTTGTTTAAAGCTTGCTCAGCTCTATTTTAAACAAGATCTCTTTTCCTTACCTTGATTTTACTAGCTAAATATTTGCTCTTACAGAACGCTGGTAATTAGATTAAGGTGTATTTTTTGCTTATCTGAGAGCAGGTTTGGTGGGCACAGAGGTCCCTAAGGCATGTGTGCCTGCGACCTCTGAGAAGCAATAGCATTTTCTCAGGGCTGGCTGGGAGAGGCCATGGAGGGGATGGAGGCAACGGAGGGGGTGGAGGGGATGGAGGAGATGGAGAGGATGGAGAGGATGGGGAGACAGCACTGGTGGTCAGGGAAGGCAACACAAAGCTCCCAGCATCACATCCCCAGCCAGCTGATTCCGTGCACCACTGCCTAGGGCTGGGGGAAACTTTCGGCCAAAAGTCTTGGAGGAGAATTTGGAAATTGCATTTGCCTCCTCCCCCCACAAAAAAAAGGAAAAAATGGCCAAGTGTCCAGTTGCAAAAAAATCCCCATATGTAATACTTTCTTTTTCTTTTTTAATTTGAAGCAACAGAGTTATTGGTTCTGTTCAAAGGAAAATGTAAAGACTAGTGACAAACGAGTCACATCCGAAAGCCTCTCGCATTTGATATTCAAGGAAATGGTTTCCTGCATAATGGTGAAGGACATTATTAATTTATTTGGTATTTCTGAGCCACCAAAAACTCTGAGGAAGTGCTGTAATGTGTTGACAATGACACAAAATAACCACGACGGGTCATTCCTACTCTTCAAAATTGTCGGAAGAGCGAAAGAGCAGAGATTTGTCGGCTTGTCCAGCTCTGCACCCAGAAAAACCGGGGTGGTGCTGAGGCAGAGCCTGGCCCTGGGTACCATCACTGGGCGGGGACAGTGCACCTCTCTGAAAAGCAATTTTTAAGAGCAGCGTTATACAGAACAAAGCAAAAAGCCCTGACTTTTAAACTCCCATTTTTTTCCTTTTTTTTTTTTAAACCATGTAAAGGCTTGTGGCTTTTTTTTTTTTTTTAAGAAAAAAACTCTTTGAAAGGACAGCCCCCCTCTTTTTTTTCCCCTTTAATATCTACAGCGATACCTTCTGGAGCTCAAGGTGTTTGGCTGCTGGCAGATTTGGGCTGTCAAAGGGAACTCCTGCCAGCTGGCACCGTGCGGGCAGCCTCGGCTCACACAGAGATGAACGGTACCGCGGGCGGCACCGGGAGCTTGAAGGACAGGGAAGAAACCCTTAAGGCGCAAAGTCCTTCGCTCCTTTGCAGCCAAGGATTGACATTTCTGGTGTCGCTGATATTCTGCTCCTTCTGCCTGAGTTTTAGGGGGCTGCCTTTAGCTAAGCGGTGGGGTGCTACGAGTGCAACAGGAGCCTCTGATGCGCCGGGAACGGGCGTGGGGGCATGGAGGGGCAGGCGGGTGGGAGGTCTGCGGGGCTTGGTCTCTCCTTGGCCAGGGAGCAGCCCCTCACCCCCTACAGACCCTGGGCAAGCACAGCACTTGTGGCCAGTCCCCAACATTTGCAGAAGCCACTGAGAACTGCAGTTGATGGGACTGAGAGAGCGCGTGGCTTGCTATCAGCCCCTACAAAGGCTCCGCTGGGGCCAGCGGCTGCAATCGGGGCTGCGGTTCCAGTAGCGCTAACGAGGGTGTCTAATGGATGGAGAGGGAGCAGAGACCCAGGGCAAACCGCATGAAGGAGGGAATGGCGAGGGCACCCAGTGCTCCACTCCGAGCTGCCTCGTGGGCTGCATCGTCCTGTTCCCCAGACCTTCACCCATCGCCAAGTCCAATACAGCTTCTTCTACGAAGTTCAGACCAACTCTCTGAGTTTGACCTTTTCTAGGCCAAAAAGAAGGGACTGGAAAGAAAGTCCTTGGTCTGTGGCGAGAAGCAGTATTCACAAATAAAACGCATGTAGTAAAGCAGAAGAGAGCTGGCCGGACACCTTCTGACACAGTCATTTCCCCCAGAAAGTGCTAGTTCATCAAAATCTTTCGGAGGAAGAGGTGAATTTGTGTATAATCTCACTTCAGCACAGATGGCAAAGGCAGGAGAGAGGGATGGCATTCGGCAGTGTCTTTCTTTTGAATGCCATCCCCTCCGGTCTGAAGGAGTAGGTCTGGGGACAGCATCAAGTGGTCAAATATTAGAGTCAAAATTCGGATTTCTGCTTTCTGTATGAAATAAATCACAGTGTACTCTCGCAAATCTTCCTCATTTTTTCCCCCAAGATTTTTCTGGAGGAAAAAGAATGTAAAAAATGCAAGCTAAATTCCATTTAATTCCGATTTCACAAATTCTGACTGATTCAAAATGAGGTTTTGGGGTAGAGAAGGGAAAGGCAGTGATTTGCTTCACGGCTAACAAAATCCAAGTAATTTCTATCAGATCCTTTCCAAAACTACTTTATCCTGGATTTTCAGAAAACCCTTCTGCAGTTCAAGCCCTCCTCGCAGTTTCCCGTCGCCGTGTGCAGCTCAGCTCCCTAATAAAGAATTGCAGCAGACTGAGCATCCAGCTATAGAAATCGATAGGAAATTCATCTTTGCAGGTGACTCTTCCCAGCACTCTGTCCGGGGCTCAGGAGGGCACAACATCTGCAACTCCACCCCACCTCCTGTCCCCATGGGGACAAAGGAAACCTTCCCCTGGAAGAAGCCTCACCCAGGGCTGTCCTGCTGGTGTTAAACATCAGCTATTTTCCCGCAGATTTTTTGGTCAGGAATCACCCAGCACCGGGGTCAGAGGTGCACGACCACTGGAGGGGGTGGGCTAGGGGGGTCCAGCAGCCCAGCAGACAGCCTGAGCGCCCCGGGGGCTGCTCGGATGCTGTGCCATCAAACACACCTGCTGTGGAGGTTTTATAGTTTTTCCCCGTTCTGATGGATCGCTGGGTGATTTTTCTTTGCTTTGGAATGAGATGCAGAAAGCTTGACAAATGGCAGGGAGGAAAATTTCTCACGCCAGAATAGTTCAATTTTATTGTAATTCTTCGCTACGCACCACGCTCCCTCAAGCTTGCTGGGTGGTGAAAATCACTTGTCGGAGAGTATAACCCGTGGAAAGCCTCAGCAAGCTCGCTGGAGCTGGCTGCCCTTTCATCCTCCCTAGCCCCGACTGCACCATCAGGGTGGGAAATGCAAAGCAAAAGGGTTCTGTGTGCGTGAGCTTGGTGTCTGCTCCCCAAAACCCCGGTCTGGGTGCTGGAACCAAAGGAGAGCCCCACACATCCTGCATTTCCCTGGCAACTCCCAGCTGGTCTTCGCTCTACAGCTCCAGCCACAGCCACGGTCTCTCCTGGGTAATAGCATTTTCTTCTTAAAATTTCTGCTGGAATTTCTGGTGAATGAAAAGTGCCCCAGTCCCCTCCAGTTTTGGAGCTGGAGATGTAGGACAGACCCCGTCCCCCCATGCCATGTTGGGGCGGCTTGTTAAGCCCTTTGCAATGCTCTGCCCTTAAGAAGGGTACAGAAATGGCAAACACTGCTAGCTTTTTTTCTGGCAGTTTATCACTACAATGTCCAAGGGACACTCCAGGCAATCAGAGAAGGATGAAAATTGCTTGGAAAGAAAAGTCAGCTGACGGTTCTTCTCTGTGATTATTTACAGCCCTTTGGACCTAAAATTCAATGCCAGAGTGTGAAGGACGATGGCGTGTGAGCTGAGCAGAAGCACCCCCGGCTTGGGGCAATGCTCTCTCCCCTCAAATGCCCCTGGCTTTGGGGACAGCACACCTCCTTTGGGGCTGCAGGCATCCCCAACCAAATCCATCCCGACCCCCAGGGCCAGCTGGCATCACCCAGGCACAGCTCTGCCCCACGGGGCTTCTCATTTCAGGAGGGATTCAGCATCTCTTGCTGCCGTGTTTTTGGGAAAGAAGAGGCACTGGTGCCCGCTCGTTGCGGGGACATGTCTCTTTGAAGGCCTCTTGGTGCCACTATGCTTTTAAAAGCTTTATGGGTTTAGGCAGCTGGAGAGGAGGAGGAGCAGGGAGGAGAAATGAGAGCCATGAAATTGGAAGTACCTCAGCGAGCGCCATTAGCAGGACTTGCACAAAGATGGGCAGGAGGCTCCCGCGGCAGGATGGGCAGCACAAGGCAGGAGATGCTGTGCATGAGAGCTCTCCTTCAGTCCCCTGGAGTGAAAATGTGGCCCTGACCCCTCGAGCATCTCTGTGTGGGTGGGTCTGCGAGGGCCTGGGCATGCCCACAGGACTGGTCCCGGGCATTGCCCATCACAGGACGTCGCTGCCTGCCCAGCCCGGAGGCTTCCCCAGGTCAGGAGTGGAAGTCGTGGGTGACGACTCCCTGCTGATGGCAATTTCTAGCCTGACCAATTCTTCTGCCTCTTGACTTACTCTTTATTGATGTTAGGCAGCGCTTTTTTTTAAAAAATTGAAATGTCATGTAATGCTTGTATCAAGTGGCTAAGGCTAAATATAGTTAATTTGCACAGTAACCTTCACCTGCCAAGCCAATGTAAGCTGTCAGGAGAGCCACGGCTGTGCTCGGCGGGGGAGCTGGGGGGCTGGATTTTAGCTCCTCCGCGTATAAAGGCATTCGCAGAGGGAGGAGCGGGCAGAGGAGCCCAGGGGGACGGTGGCAGGGAGTGGGCAGTCCTCCCAGGACGGTGGGTACCACAGAGGTGGGGTAGTTTTGGAAGGATGCAAGCTGGCCTGGGGGAGAAAAAACCACCAGCCTTGCTGGTGTGGGGTAAGGCAAGGTGGGAAGGTGACCCTGCCCTTCCCTGGCTGTCACCGCTGGATGTTGTCTTGCCTCAGGCCCTTCACAGCACCTCTTCCCTCTCCAGTAATAGGATTTGGAAGCTTAGCTACCTTGTGCGGTGATGACAGCTCACCCCAGAGTCTTTCAGGCATGGCTGCTTGGCTGCCTAAAAGCCTGGAAAACTGCTAATGAAAACTAATTCCTGCCCGGCACCCAGCACACCTTGGGAGGGCGGTTCGGCTGCATGCGCGGCCACCCCTTCTGCTCATGCTGCCTGCGTAGCTGGTGGTCCCCCCACGCCCCGCGGTGTGTAGGGTCCTTTGGGGACAGCAGCTGCTCGCCCTGTGCCCGTGCCACCCGTCCTGCTCCGCAAAGCTCTCCGGCACAGCCCTTCGAGGACCCGCAGATGGGCAGGGGCACCGATCACGGCTGCAGAGCCGTAGCAAGGAGGGCACCTCTAGCAGCAGGGGGGCTCTTATCTCACAGAAAAGGCTTAGCAAAATTCAGAGGCCAGAGCGTTTCTGGCTGGAAGTGAGGAAGATGTGAGTGTGCGAAAGCCTGTGGCTGTCCTACACCCAGGGCTTGGCATCCGTCCTGACCTCCTTGCCGATGCCCACAGAAAAGCCCATGTTTCATTTAGCCCTCTTGGACTGCTGGAGCAGTATTTCCTGCCCCCAGCTCCCTTCCCACCCAGCTGCCTCCCTCTCCCCTCCTTCTACACAGCCTGGCGCTTCCCCGGGTGCCTGCCCTTGGTACCCAGTCACTCCACCCCAGGAACGCAGCTCTACAGGCAGCCTATCTCTGCCCCGCGGGTGCTGCTGAGTCTACAGAATGTTGTGGGTTTGTGGTTTGGTTTGGCTTTTTTTTTTTTTCCCCAAAAAGAAGACGAACTGTGCAATTATTACCCTAATGGATGTGACACGCTCTCCACGTACTGACACATAACAGATGGCGCAAGATTACGTCCCTCTGAATGATTCATGCACTTCATCACCACCGCGACGATCTGCTCCTTTGCAGATTCTTGTCTTCCCACAGAGCTGCAATTCATGACCCCCTCCCCACAGCCCCTCGTCAGCTCCAGCTGCTGTGGCGTTTTCAGCCTCAGGTAGACATTGGGCAGCTTTGCCCCTTGTACCTGTTGTCTCCAGAGATGCAGCTGGAGCCCACAGAGCACGGGTGGTTCGTCTTCACTCCTTACCTTTTAATCGCACCCTTGGCCGGGCCAGGGTTTCCCTGCCAGCACCTTTGTGCTGAGACTGTGAGTGCTGGGGACACGCATCCCACGGGTGAGACGGTTGGAGCAGTTTACCTACGAGAAGAATCTATTCCTCCTACAATGGCCAATTCCTTAAAGGAAAAAATGTTCATTGAGATGCAAATTCACCATCCTCTCCACAGAAAATAAACTCATTTTCCCTGCACAAAGCTCCAGTAACCTATTCGTAAGAGCACTGCTCGATGGCAATATCTCCAGCTCCCCAGGAAAATTAGCGTGCATTAGCACGGAGCAGCGTAGGGGAACCGAGAGCAGCATCCTGGCCTTGCTTATCCTTGGGACGCTCGAGAAAGAATTCACACAATTTAACTTTTCTAATTCACACAGTTTGCTGGGGAACTGGTGGGCAGCACGTGAATCGAGAGAGCCTCTTGGGGCATTTACCAACCGGTCTGCTTTAATAGAAAAGCCGTACCGCGGCGACCTGCACGGCCTCGCATTAGGGGAGGCAAGGTAACGATGCTATATGCTGCTCACTTATAACGGAGAGCTAATTACCCGACGAATTCCATGGGAATGCGACCGATACCAAATTATTGAAGATGCTAGGGACAAAAAGCGCTGTTACACGAGCATCGCTCAGGCGGCAAGTCATGTTCTCAAATGTAGGGAAAGGCCAGATTTGTGGTTCCTGCGCAGTTTTAATTGTGCTCCGTGCGCACTGGAATGAGAGAACTGCCCCAGGAGAAAGGAGTAAGTGATCATTTAACTAAACACCGCGTCGTAATATAAATGGGGGCAGAACGAAGGTCAAGCCAACTGCCATAAAACTAGCCTTGCCTCATTTCTGAAACTCGAGCTTGCAGCCTTTTAATGGAGACTTTGGCAAGATTTCCCAAGCTTTTTTTTTTTTCCCCAAGTTTTCCAATGGTTAAAAAAACCCCAACGTAACAAGGGGAAGGAGGGACGATGTGCAGAGCCTTCCCGTGCCTTCGCCTCACCAAGCCGGCTGACTCGCAGGGCGAGGAGCAAGGCCAGCAGCTCCAGTCCTTGATGGACTTGACAGCTTCAGCCAAGGTTTCAGATTCATAAACCTCCGCTGACAGATCTATCTCATCAGACAGAAGTTCTTGTTATCCAAATTGCTCCTCTGCAGCTCTGGGCCTGGATCATTTGTCTCTTTCTGAAATGCACTGAAAGGACATCGGTTGCCTCCAAAACCATTCCTGGGTGGTTCGTCCTCCTGGGGCCATGCTGCTGCCCGAAGCCTGCCCGCCCACTGCCCTTCCTGGGGTGGGCACGGTGCTGGAGTCACTACAGGCTGTGCAACCCCGCTTTCCCCTGGCCTTCCTCCCACCCGGGACCTCTCCTCCTCACTGAGCAAAGAAATCAGCATCTCTTGGAAAGCTCAGCAAGTGCCGGTACGCTGTTTGCACAGAGCCGTAGATGTACCTCCACTGTACCCCCGCTAGCTCTCCATCTGAAATCCTCCCAGAAATCAAACGGGAACCTTCCAGGCATTGGAAATTAAATACAACCCGACTTTGCAGCTGCCTGGGCTTCCGCAGGGAGCTGTTGTCTCACCCGCATGGCCTCCGGCTGTGCGTTCCCTATACAGTCATTTAGTCTCCAGCCATAAATCGCACAGTGAGGCGATGGCCTCGTCTCAGCCCTGATGGGTTTGGGCACGAGAGCGTGTTTCAGGGTATCGCATGGCCTGACCAGAGCCACTGATTTAAAGTATTTTTCTCTGGCAAATACTGTTTAACTTCCTTACCATCAGTTAAAAGTGAACTGGGAAGTCTTTCCCCCAGCAGAGGAGCGACAAGAGCAATTAGCAATAAAAAGCAAAACCCACCAACAGCCGGAGTGGGAAAATAGACAGCAATCGATGTGGAACACAGCAAATTGATCTGGGAAGCAAAAGCGACGAGCAGAACAACTCCCTGGTCCAAGAGGGCAAGAAAACAGCACAGGGGACTTTTCAAGCTCTGACGGAAGCCGTGCGATGGGGAGCCGGGTACCGTAACCCAGAGCTATACCGATGTTGAAAAGGCAGCGGCGGACAGTGGTTACCCCTGGTTTTCCTACGGAGCGCAGCCAGCCAGCCGCTCAGGCACGCCCTGGCCCTGGCAGACCTGTCTTGTTTCCCCTGGTCCTCTGCGAACTGCCGGACCGCCATGCCACCTCCGCTGGGATGACTGCTCCTGTGCAGCCGGCAGCCTGCCAGCTCCTCTACACCGGCTCCGTATAATTGCTCCTGCAGCTATAAATATTGTTGACCTCCCTTTCCGCTCTTCCCATGACGTTCCCCGGGATGCAGAGGCATGCCTTCCCTGTGACCCAGCCCCTCGGCGCTGTGCAGCCCCTGCCAGCCTGACCCTGCCTGTCCCGGGGGCGCTGGCATGTCTCCGGCCGGTGTCTGAGAAGCGAGGACGAGCTGGGGACAATGGGGAGGTGGCTTTGCCCTGGCTCCACAGCTGTGTAGAACCATGTGCTGGCCACGTACCATACCCACAGGGGTGGATTTGGGGAAGGGGGAAGGAATTTCAGGGAGGGAGACTCTCTCTTGAGTTTTGTTTGCAAAGGGGAAAAAAAGGGAAGAAAGAAAGGGAGGGAGGAAAAATGAGCATTTTCTTTTCCCTCCTACTCTGACGGAAGCAAGGAGAGCTTGCGGTGATTTGTCTCCACGTTTTGCTTGTCTGGAAGGACAGCGCTAAGGATCTGCTGTGTTTCCACCAACTCCTCCCCTTGCCATGAGAAGGCACCTCATCTCTCAGATGGGTGGCATCCCTCTGAAGGCAGTGCCCGCCTTCCCCTGACACCAGCAGCAGCAGGAGGCACCGTGCCAGGGAGATGCCCAGGGGGACGAGCAGGGAGGTGTCTGGCACTCGTTTTGCCAAGGTCTTGGCATCTCGGGGACATTTCTCAGCCATGGCTGGGCCCACAGCTGCAGGAACAAGGTGTGTCACCAGCAAGAGCTCGGCCACCTCCTTGCGGGTTCAGAGAGTGATGCAGCCCGGGGAGCCCACAGGGACAGGCAGCCGCTGACAGGCACGAAGAAATCTCTCGGTGGAAACATTGCTCTCCAGAGAACCACTTCTTCAGCAGCAGCTGTGAGATTCAGAGTCATTTTTTCCCCTTCCATTTAAGGAGATACCCATAAAAGACAAGCACGAAACCACACCGTGGTCCCATTTTTCAGTTTAGAAGAAAGCGGGAATTACACCATTTTCTAGGAAAGTCACAATCCCAGTGCCCAGGGTTTGAAAAAGAATTTCCCCCCTGAAAACAACCTTCATCAATATCAACTGGGGAAAAAAAACCACAAGGCTTTCCACAGACAATTTCCTGGCTCTTTGGGAGCGTCATTCCCCGTTGGGTGCCGAGAGTGCTCCGTGTCATCCCGCTCGAGGACATCACCCGGCGAGCTCTCTCCCTGGGGACCCAGCCCCGGCCACTGCCCACCCGCCAGAGCGTCCTAAACTGGTAACTGGGAGCAAATTGAATCCGTTCGCAATTACCTTTTCCCTGCTGCTGTTTGGGGGCTGAGAGCAGCATCTGAAATTATCAGTGCTAATTCCCTGTGGCTCTGTTTATTAGGCCAGAGGACTTCCCCAGAGTAATCAAGCCCAGCCAGAAATTGCATTAAACCCACAAAACAAACACTAGTGTTTGCAGCACAAAGCCCTTCCTGTCTCATTAAGCTCAATTAGGTTGTCTTGAGCAAACTTTTCCCCTTCTTTCTGCTAAGCCTGGCCCGTTAACCCCATCTTCCATCTAAACAAGCTCAGCTGCAAATCTGACGGTGAAAACACCCGTGCGTCACTGCCGCTGAGTCCAGCCAGGCTCTCTCCAAAGCGGGTTGCAAAGATAAAGTCATCAAGGCAGGGTGGGTATCCAGGACATGCCTCTCACACCCCTTTCCCCGTCCCGGCAAAGGGATGGGCACACGTGAGACATCTCCTCTCCACTGCTGTCCAAACCATCGTGGCTCACCCGACCCCGGCGCAGGCTGCAGGAGCCTCTCGGGGTGCGTGGGGTGGGCAGGGAGCTCAGCCTGGGTTAATGCCTCACAGTATTTAGTAGAGGCCACAACAAAGTCTTCCAGGGCCAAAAGTCCCAGCTGGTGTAAGGCAGCGTGGTTCGTCTGTGGCACTGATTTACACGGAGCATCTGCTGCAAGGGTAAGGGAGGAATACATTAACGGACCGTAAATTCCGGTGGCGGAGCAGCCGTGGTAGCGCCGGGTCCCCAGCAGCCAGGGTTAACCATCCCTGGCAGCACGCAGAGTTCTGGGGCAGGACAGCCCTAAGAGACTGAGAAAGAAGGAGAAGGGGTGTTGGCTGGTCCCCCAGCGCCAGCCGTGAGCGGGCGGGAAGAGCTGCCATCCCAGGCTGCATCCTGACCCTTGCGGGCCACGCACAGTGACGGAGATGCTGCCGCCCAGTGCGGGGCGATGCTCTGAGGCACCAGGGGAGATGGGGTCCCGGCTCCCAGGGGACTGTGCACATCCCCTCTCTCTGGGTTGTACGGACCACATGCAAATTCCCAGCCTGGCACCGGTGACCAGTGGCCGGAGGTAAGTGCCTAAAGCAGGGACTTCAACTGCAAACCCTCACATCAGCAGCCTCCATCCGCCACCCCCCTGCTGCATAGCAAGCCCGCTTTCTCGCAGGCATGGCTGAGCATCACGCAGAGCGGAGCAGAGCAGACATGGCTTTGCCAAGAGCCAGCAAGAAGAGGAAAGACATAATTAAACTCCTGACTCTGGCTACAAACATCACGCAATTAAATTAGCCCCCTGGTCCCACGCTTTGAACTTCCTGCAGAGCAGGCAGGCGCAGACCGCAGCAGCAACGCCAGCTCACCTTCAGGGGTGTTCACCGGCCCTGCTCAAGGCTGGGCTTCCTGTGAGCTTTCCACAAAATCACTCCACCACACCGCTCAAGGCTTGCGAGTGCAGCATGGCGTTCCCAGAGGAAGGGAGATTTCTGCGCCCAAAGGGGTTCAGCGAGCTCATCCGCTCAGACAAGTGCCCTATTTCCATCAAGCTTAAACCCAGTGCGATTTCTGTAGGGCTTTCCGAATTGCCCCAGGTCCAGCTGGAAGAGGAGATTTTCACCAAGAGCAGCCTGGCACAGGAGCGCGCGCACACAGCTCCTGGCTCCTTGGTACCCCCAGCCACGGGGAGAACAAATTTGCGACTGCTTGTGAGCCCGGGAAGTCAAGCAGAGAGGATGCTGCGGGGGGGAGATGATGGTGATTTGGTGGGGAGGGTGTCTGTGTGTGGCTTGGGGGTGGAAAAGCAGGAGGGAGGGGAGCTGCCCCTGCCGGATCTGGGAACCACGAGAGAATCTCAGGATTTCTGCTGGAAGGCAAAGAACATCAACCCGCCTCCGGAGATTGATTGTTTTCTCAGAAACCTTAACACGCAAGAACTGGCAAATAAACAGTAATTTTAGAGAAACCACAAAGTCTCTTTTTTCCTCTTCTTTTTTTGGAACCCAGAAGAGATGGCTGTGAGGTCTTGCCTGCTTATGATGCTGCAGGGAATGCCTGCAAAGGAGGACCAGGACTCAGGCAGATGCAGGAAAAATGACAGGCTTTTACAGCTTGCTTAAAGGTTTAAGCTTAAAAATGGAATTAGAGCCTGGTTCTGCCCTGGCACAGCTGGAAGCTGGTGTGGGACGTTCCTCCCGCGGCGTGCTGGCCCCAGCCCTCTGCTCCATCCCTTCGCTGGCCCAGCCGTGCCCTGAAGGTTGGCTGCACAGGTGCCTTCTATGGGACTAAAGCAACACAGCAAAGGTGCCACTGGGCAAGAGCCAGGAGCAGATGGCGTCACGCACATTTGTGCTTGCCTTTTCCCCTTTCGCCGGCGAGGCTGCTAAATCCCTTGATCCCCCATCGAGGATGTTTGCTGAATCCTGCTTTAAAAGTTTGGTGCAAGCCAGTACTTGCAAGGACACAGGGAGGAAGAGGAAGTGCTGCAATTTGAGGATGAAGCAGAAAGGAGCTCCTGCCAGCGGCGCACCAAGTAGTGGATGGAGCAGAAGAGCCCCGGTGAAGTGCTCAGGCTGTTTTGAAGCGCAGCCGCTGCACCAAGCGCAGGAGAAATCCGTGGGGGAAGGTGAGAGGTGTGAGATGCGTTTGCAAACAAAGCCATGGGCTGAAAAATCGAGTGTTTGCAACTCATTATTTTCAGTAACTGACCAGCTTTACGGGTGGTTGAGTAATACTCGTCCGATAAATTATTCATGATTTCTTTCCACTGATCAGCAAATCAATTAGCCACAAACCTCTCTTCAATTATTCATCCAGCTCCAGCGGGATAAATGGGGAGATTTATGACACGGACAACCAACTAGTGTGCATTTCCAAACAGGGACCCTTAAAATCCTTGAACCTGTTTCCAAACTGGCTTAAATGACCCAGCGCTTTGATTCGCAGTTAAACTCTCCAGGCTCGTGCCCCGCGCGCTGCCTGTTCTGTAACTTCTCCCGCCACCCGGCATACCTGGGAGGTAGGGCAGCTGCGGGCACGGGGCACAGAGAGGCACGATCTCGGGAGGTTCAGCGAGGCTCACAAGCGGTCTGGAAACACGGACGTGCTCCACGGTGAAGAAACCGGTGCGTGCGGCCAAGTCAGGTACAAGACCTGGTGCAGAAGGAACCGGGTAAGCAGCCTGTGCACGAGGTCGGATGCGATGAGGTACAAATCTCCCCAGCTATAAAATCCGCGGATATGGGCCTTTTGGAGTGCTGCATTTCTGCAAATTAACCTCTGCTGTTATAATTCACAGTAAAAGCACTCTCGCACCAAAATTAAGGAGTGTTGACAATATTAAGCTGCACCATAAATGCAAGCAAGAGTTATTAGACTAACAAATAGCCAAATTAGCCTAAGAGCTGGCTTTGCCTCGCTGGAGTAGCAACCTTAGAGGTTGTGTAAGTGAAGCATAATTCAGCGTAAGTGTGATAAGTGACCAGGGCTGCAGAGAGAGCTCTAAATTGCCCTGCTTTGCAAGACTTCTCATGCCAACTGGACTGGTGCTCCAGCGTACGCCTCTCTGCCATACGTGGCGTGGCTGCAGGTCCCGCATAGCAATTTACCGTACTGCTCGTTAATACGATTGGAAATCAGGGTAGTGGCTGGCCTGCAGAGATAAAGAGGGTCCAGGTGTAGGAGGGCAGCCGCTGTATGTGCCAGGCAAAGCTTTTCCTGCGGCGATGTAGGAACAGGGGCAGGAATAGCGGGAAAAGCGTCACTTACAGCTTTGATTGATCTGGTTAGTGGATTAAGCTCGTGTTCCTATAAACACACTTGCTGCCTTAATCTGCTTTCATTCAGCTGCCTGAGAGGGCCCCCTTCCCACGTCGTCCCATCCATAACTGCAGAGAGTTCATTCATTTGGAGCAGCTTTGGCTACAGGTAAGAGGCGGGGAAGGCGCCCACCTCTGCTGGGGCTCTCAGCCTCCCCGGGGGATGTGTGCGCAGCCCAGCGCGGTGGTCTGGTACGAAGCAGCCTCCAGCCTTTACCGCGAGAAGCTGTTGCCCCCGGGTTCGATAATTGTCCTGTGGTTAGCATGCCAGTGCAGGGGAACTGTAGCCACAACCGGGAGCCGAGCCGTCAGTGGGAGGCTCTGGGTCGGCCAGTTCTGCATCTCACCATTCATGCCACGGAAGGAAGGTGCTTTCCTATGAAAAGAGTAAAGGTGCAGCGGTTCCCTCTCTGCGAAGCGCTGTGAGCCTGCAGGTAGGAGGGGAGCGAGCAGGGCTGCAGGCTGGTGTCCCTCTGCCCTTCACCCTCCAGTGCTGCGCGTCCTTGGTGATGAAGACAGCTAACCAAGGAGCCTCTTCTCCTCGATCACTGGTTCCGCACCCCAGGAAACACACAAACTGAGGCTGGATGTCTAGGACAGGGCTCGCCACACTTCAGCCGCTGCTGTCAAAAGCCAAGGTCTGTGAAGAGATTTCTGGTGGCATCAGTTCCTATCCCTGTCACCCACAGGCAAAGCCCACCTGTGCCAGGGTGTCTTCGGTGCTGTTGGAGTCGGAGCTGCCACAGCAATGCTCCCGGTGAAGCATCGTACCTGTGGCTGGGGCAGGGCTGGGAGAGGTAGGAAGGCAGAGCAGGGGTGGGGGGGGGACGGGAAAATTGCTAGTGGGACAGGGCATGTGCCTTACCTGGGCTCCCCGTGGGATGGAGCGGGACCTCTGCTGTGGGGGGACAGGCTGCGGGGCGAGGGAAAAGATGGGGCAGCCCCCTCCCCAAGTTGCAGCAGAGCAGCTGAGCAACCCCCGGGGCACAGCCTGGAGAAGAGCTTATGGGCAGCGTCCTGGGCTCTGGGACTGATCGCAGCTCCTCAGGATGGTGACAGGGTGTCCCGGGCTCTGGCTCTGAGATCAGCTCCAGGGGCTGGGGCTGAGGATTCCCAGGCTCTAGGACTGACCGCAGCCCCCAGGGGTGGGGATGGAGATGGGGGTGTGGACCCAGGGCATCTGGGCTCTGTTGTCTCCTTTAGGTCCCCGGGACTGGGACAGGTGTCCCGAGGTCTGGAACCAGTCCCAGCCCCCAGCGACAGAGGGGCAGGATCCCGGAGGACGGGATGCTCTGGGGTACGAGGGACGGGGATGAGGGTCCCGGCCGCAGGATGGCGGTGGAGGCACCCCCAGCTCCCAGGAACGGCAGTCCCGGGGGACGGGGCTGCGCCCCGCCCTGCGGACAGGGTGACGGGCTCGGGCTGTGGGGCTGTGGGGTATGTGTCCCAGCCCCCTTCCCCAGCGGCCAGGGGAGGAGAGGGCGGTGGGCACGGCCCCCCCCTCCCCGCCGCACCGCCGCGCCTCCCCGCCGCCCGCCCCCAGCGCGCCTCCCGCGGACGGCGGAGCGCGGCGCGGGGCCGCGGGGCTGGCGGCGGGGCGGCGAGCGGCGGCGAGCGGCGGCGGCGGCGGCGGCGGGGCGGCCCGCAGCCCCCGACGGCAGCGGCGGCGATGCGGCGAGGCGGGGCGGCGGGCGGCGAGGCGGGGCGGCGAGCAGCGCGGCGGGGACGGCGGACGCCGCGGGGCTGAACGGCGGGCGGCCGGGGCTCCGCGGCCCCGGGGCGGGGGGGCAGCTTGCCCGCCCGCCCGGCGCCGCACCCGGCACACGGATTTACGGCGCGGACCGCAGCCTCCGGAGCGGCCCCCGCAGGTAAGGCACCGGCGGCAGCGCCGGGGGTCCCCGCCGACCCCGCGGCGCGGCTCCGAGCACCTCCCCCGGCTTTAGCGCCTCGCCGGGCTCCGGACGCGGGACAAGTTTCCCCCGTGGCGGTCCCTCCGAACACCGTCTCCCTTCCTCTCCAATCCCCGGGGGCCCCCCCAGCCCGCCGCTCCGCGATCGGATGCTGCATGGGGCTGCCCTGGGCTGCGCTCCCTCCGCCAGCCGCTCGCCCTCCCCTCCGCTCCCCGCTGCGCCCCCGAGCCCCCCCGGCGGGGGAGCGGCACGGGCCGGGGTCCCGCTCGGGCAGCGCCGCTCACCGTCCGGCCGCAGCGCGGGGGGTGCCGGGGGGCTGCGGCTAACGCGCCCCCCCAAAAGGAGGGTCGGTGACCGGCTGGCGGGGGGAGCGCAGAGCCGGCTGCTTGGCATGATGCGGGAGAAGCCTCTGCTGCTTTTGGACCAAACTTAGCGGCGGGGAACCTGCCCTCAGCCCGGGAGCCCGGGGGTGGGACCCGTGGGACGGGGGTGTCCCCGAAGGGGACCCCGCTGCCCGGGGTGCTGGGTGCCTCCATCGGCGGGTGGCCGTCCCGGGCTCAGGGATGCTCTCCGGCTAGGCCTCAGCTGGAGGATGCGAGAGCCGCCTTCGGTCTCCGTCCTCCCCAGGGAGTGGAGCTCCCTCCAGCCCTCCCCGCAGCGGGGCTGGGTGCCGGGCGGCTCGCCGTGCGGGCAGGGATGCGCCCGCTTGCCGTGCTGGAAACCCTTCTCCTTTGCGGTCACCCTCAGAAAGCGAGAGTGGGAGTGGTGGCACAGCCCGTGGGAGCGGTGGCACAGCCCATGGGAGCAGTGGCACAGCCCGTGGCAGCGGTGGCACAGCCCGTGGCATGGGGAGGTGTTCGTCCCTCCCCTGAGGATGCTGAAGGTGTTCTGAGCGGGACCTTCCCCACCCCTACCCCACTCGCAGAGGTGCTGCCCGCCCGCAGACCTGATGTGCGCGGGAGGACGTGGGTGCTGCTGGGGGTCCTGCCTCGCAGGTGCTGACGGGTGTGGATTTTACTCGCAGGGGGCTTTCTAGCTCTCGGAAGACCCCCATTTGCAGCCTTTCCCCCCTTTTTCCTGCACGGTGGCAGACTGTCACCGTCTGTCGGGCAGACAGGCTGTGCAGCTGAGCCGTGACTTCCCGTGGGCGTGGGGTATCAATCCGTAGCTCCGCCAGAGCCCATGTGGAAGTTGTGCTCAGCCCGATGCAATGCCTGGGGAGCCTGATCGGATGCTTCTGAGCTGGAGGGGGGTCAGGTCTGGAGCCCTCACTCCAGACATGCCACTGTCATACTTCTCGTCGGGCAGCAGGGCAGCTGGCGCAAGGGTTTAGGTGTCCCGTGGTGGTTTATGTCAAGATTCTGGATGCCTCTAGCTGTGAGCTGCCTTCCCCTGGGCCCACCGTAATGCCCAGTCGCGGTACCATCCCCTCCACCTCTGCCGAGCTTGCTGAGCCCCACGGCTCCTGGGTAGCTCCTTGATCAGGCAGCGCTGATGCTGTGCCGAGCCGTGTTCAGGCTGCGGGATGTCTGCCCCGTGGCTGCACGTCACAGGCGACCCTTGCCTTCTCCCCCGGGTACCTGGATGTGAGCGCAGGAGTCTGATCCCTGCATGCAAAATCCTTCTCCAGAAACCCCCATCTCCAGAGCGTCACCGTCATAAGATGAAATAAGCACAGATCCTGCAATCTTAGGCTTCTCTACAGGTTTTGCTGTAACCAACAGCAGACCAGGCTGAATACAAAATGGGTTTTTCATCAGAATGAAAACAGATGTTTGGCTGCCTGTTTAAGCCAGTTTTACAGAAAACTGCCTCTGGTTAAGTCACTAGCAGTACCAGGACCTCCAGCCCCATCCCGTTTACCTCCACAGCCTCAAAGGCTGCCTGAGCGTAACTGTTCTTTAACTCCCCTGGACCTGGCAGAGCCAGGGCTGCTGCCAGAGAGGTATCCCCCTGCTCCCTTTAAAAATAATACGGGAAATAAATACAAAGCACCGTGCAAATGCTGTGGGAGGGTTTCGGAGCGGTGAGCTGAGGAAGCGAGCGTGGCTTGGCGCAGCCGTTGCAGTTGGAGCTCTAGTTCTGAGCCGAGTCCCTGACGCTGCGTCCCCACGTCCCCGTCCATCTCCGGGCACCCTTGCTGTGCGCTGCAGGTGCTCCGAGTTGCTCTGCAAAGGAAATCGAGCTGAGGATCCGGGCCCTAGCTCCTCTGCCGCCTCGCTGTGGAAAGGCGGCGGCAGCAGCGGGGTATCCCCCAGGAGCACCGCGTACAGGCGCACGCCGACCTGGGAGACAGCCCTGCTTGCTCAGTCGTCCAGCACACAGAGCCGGAGAACGAGTGTTTTCCTGTGCCTCTTCTTCTGCTTTAACAAATCGCTGCTGATGTTTTGCTATGGGCCACCTAAAAGCTCAGCCCAGGCACGGTGGTGGAGCTCATCATCTTGCTGGTTTTCTTGTAGCTACTCAGAACATAACGCTGCCCAGGGGCAGTGGCAGGAGGCGGGGGGGCAGGTCCCGCCGCAGCCTGGGGGTGTCCCCCTTTGAGCTCAGGGGGGACGGGAGCGAGCTTGCGCTGGCCCCGAGAGCCCTGGCAGGGCTCTGCTGAATCACAGCTACCTGGGCGCTGCCGCTGCCTTCGCGGGTTGCTGCTGGTGGTGCTCTGACAATTAGCTTCATCTGTAAACGGCGATTCCTTCAAAACTCCTGGGAGGAGCAGCTGGCCGCGGAATAGCTCTGTGGCAAAAATGCGCGTGTGTGTGTGAACTCCAGTCTGAACGGGAGAGGGAAAACATCCAGAGTTACGGAACTAATGCAAATGGAGTTGGCTTTCATCTCTCCCTGCAGCATCCTCTGTGGAAGGCATTTGCATTTCCCCCAGCTCAGTCCCTCCCTACCTGGACCTCAAGCAAATCCAGAGCTGTAGAGCAGAGGAAAGCCTTTTCACAAGGGGAGGGGTGGCTCTCCAGAGCCGGACAAAGGTGAAGGCGAAGTATTTGAGAAGGAAAGCTCTTATTTTACGGTAGCAACTTGACAGGGCAGCAGGTTGCAAACCCAGACCTCTGCGTGCCCCACCATTGAGGACCGGGACGGGGACCATTCCTGAGCTCCTACCAGGCCACCACATGCGAGTGACCCAGCTTGGAGGGGGACGGGGCTGAGCTCGCACGTGCCACCCTAGCACAACTCCGGCATACCACCAGGACACGCTCACGGAAGCGGGTGCTCAGAGCGGTCCAGCATCACCCTGTTTAGATGTGCCGGGAGACCCCATCTAACAGCCACCTGCCCCGGGGTCCCCAGGCGCCCTCTTCCCCCCACCCGCAGCGGTGCAGGGGCTGCCAGGGCTGGGGGCTGCAAACAGCTCCTGGGTGGAGCGCTGCCATTTCCGAGGAAGCCTCCAGCTCAGCAGAGACACAAACAAATCAGGATTTCGTGAGCGCTCTAGCAATAGCTATTAGCTATGCTAAAAGGATTAACAGCTCTGCAGGCCTCCTCGAGTGTTTAAAACATAACTCAAGCATCAAAGGCGGCTTTTACAGGCTCACATTTTCACATCAAGTAACTCTGAAAATTCCTATCCAACTTAATTAAAACATCCGCTAGGCTCGTTAAAAGCCAAAAAACAAAGGCCTTTTTCCCTTCAGCACCAAGCCGTTTTGACGAGAGGAGTTTGCAGAAAAGTGTGCAGATTTCTTTGTTAAAGCATCACCTTTGTGCAAGTCTCCTATCCCCAGACCACGGGAGTGATTACTCTCAAGCTTTCCAAAAAGGAAATAAATACAGGGGTTTTGTTTTTTGGGTTTTTTTTTTTTTTTTTTTTTACTGGCTAGGAACCACAGAACAAAGATGAAAAAGTGAGAAGCGTTCTGTAGAGAAGGTTAGGTAAGAGGGTGGGGGAGTGTCAAAACCAGACCTATAATAGGAAACAAGCCACCGAAGTGCTGGTGAAAGTACCTTTCATCTTGAAGGCTCCAAAGTGCTCTGCGGTTCATGAATACACACGAGAGCTGGAAAATAATTTAACAACCACCAGCATCGTGAGATGAAGGCACCACCTTTGCTGGCAGCAGCCACCACAGGCAGGTCACCAGCTCCCTTGCCATCCGTCCCTGGTGCCTGCTCTGCTTGCTGGATTTGTCACCGGTGCCGTGAGCTGACCTGCCGTGGCCAAGGCGTGATGGTGCTAAGCCCCTTCCTCCACGTGCTTCGTCCTGGGCAGCATCGCTGTCATCTCCCGTAGGGTCATGGTTTAATTCTCCTCGCCTGTGGTGTGCCCAGTCTTGGTGACGTCGGTTCGTCCTCAGACTTCAGCGTATATCCTCCCCAACAACTCTCACCCTCCTTGGTCTGCCTCGGAGGCCGTGGTTATTTGACGTGCCCTGGGAAGACTTGCGAAGAGGTAGCGAGGCTCCCTCTGTACGAGATGATATAACCAGGGTGGTGTCACTGGAGCTGTGGATGCATTAAACACAACATTGAAACTTAGTAGATGCTTTTTTGACATCCGTAGAGGCCTTGAACTTTTCAGGGTATTACCCCATGACGTTAATTCTGTTGGTTTTGATCAATAAAGAACGGGCGTTCCCCAGAGAAAGGATTAAACAGCTCCTCTCTTTCCTCTTGTTTAGGGGTGAGCTTGAGTTCTTCTTCTTCACATTGTCCCTGCGTGGTCAGAGCGTGCCTGGAAGAGCAGAGCTGCTCCTACCGCATCTTCTCGAGAAGATGGGCAGCACACCTTGCCTCTTTCCTTCCCACTCGGACGTTTTCTCGAGGCAAATTGTAGGGCTTGAGCAAACAGCCTCCTGCCCCGGGTACCCACGCCGGTAACTGAGGACAGCAAGCTGCAGGCATGCAGGGCTGATGGCATGGGAAGGTGGGTGAGCACAGGCTTCAAATCCATGTACTCGCAGCGTGGTCGGCAGGTGACATGCAGGAATCAGCAGGTAGACAGGGTTTTTACATCAAGTCTTTATAGCACCTTCCTCACTTTGTGTCTAGACACAGCTATAAATGAGGGAGAGGGTTATTACCTAGGAATAAAACCACTGAATCCAGCCCGGGAGAGCTTGTCACTGTATTTCCAAGGAACTGGGAGATTCCTTATGATTAATGTAACAATATTGAAGGCTATAAACTCACCGCGGTTGGGTACTGAGTCAGGGGACACGCTTGCAATGTACCTGCCACTTGCAGCTTAGACTAAGCATTAACGATGGTCTCTCGGCAGCCCTTGGCCATTCCTAGGGCTGCCGCTTGCTTACGGATCATGGGTTCAGTTCAGCGGACGCCGTCAACTGCAAAGGCGTAATAAAACAGCCAGCGATCACCGAGGTGTAATTTCTCGTTGCAGCGTGGATCAGTGGTGGTGTGGAGGAGAGGAGAGGCCACGAGCGGAGCCTGGACGGTGTAGGTCGCGGGGAAACTTTGCCTTCACACCTGCGAACTTCAAGGAGGGAAAGCAGGAGCCCCTGCGTGGCCAGCCTGTGCCACCGCTGGCTGCTGCGAGTGGTGCTGTGTATGTGTCGGGGGGTGGGGGGGAGAGTGGCAGGGGGCTTTAAGCCCCTGTGCGGATGGAAAACGCCTGGGATCTGAACCCAGAACCCCCAGTCCCCATCCCAGGCCTGATGCGCAAGATCACGCCCAGTCAATAACTGGTGGGAGAAGTTAGACTGGAGGGATCTCATTTTTTTTTGACGCAAATTCTTTCCTCTGATCTCTGCTTCTACTGTGTCCAGCGCAGCGGGGATCTCAGCCTCTGCCTAAGGCTTTGCGATACCGTTACAGCATCAGCAAAAGTAATAAAGGAGAAGATGGACTCCCTGGGAAAATACCATGGAGCAAGCCACTGGCATGCTCTTGACAGTGTCCACAGCGAGAGCACAAGGACTTATTTTTCCGTTAAGAAGAACTTACTTACGCTAGCTCTGAATTGATGGAGTGAAGTGGCAGGGGATATATATTGCGAGCCCTCGGTTGAAGGGCTGCCATCAGGCTGCAAAAGGGGATGGAAAGGGTCACACAGCAGCTGGGACCTGTTGGGACCCGCTAGCCCATGGTTGACCTGCCTTCCGAGGGAGGGAGGAAGGATGGGAGGGAGCAGCAGCACGAGCAGCTGGTGCGGGAGGCAGCAGGTGGGGAATTTGGGTCAGCACCTTTGTGTCTGCAGGAGATGCTCCCCCAGTTAGATTTCCTCCCCGGACAGTGCCCTGTGTCCGGGCTTTGTGCCCCCCGGGAGTTTTCTTGTGCCACGCGCTCAAGTTGGTGCTTGGGTCTCCTAAATACCTGGGATCTATTAAAGGCTGCTCTCATTTGACTCCATAAAGAATGCCGTTGGGAACGCCGCGGCGCTTCTTGGCTGTGAGTAAATATTGGCCTTGAATGAAGAAGCTGATAATGGGAGATAAGTTATCAACAGCTGTTTAACCTAATATTACTTCCATACAAGATAACACTGAGTTTCTGCAAGAGGTATGCAGAATCCATCACTGCGTACAAAGACAGCTGACAAACGGCAGCCTTAATTTTTCCCCTGGAGCTTTATTACAGCCGAAGGAGCGCGTAGCAGGGAAATGTGCTGGTGCGTCAGGGCCGGCTCCGGCAGCGGCCGACGGTGATTTGGTTGGGCACGTGGCTCTGTGCAGTGACCAGAGAGACAAGGGTGTTTCCTTGTGGGTCTGGCTCCTCCAGCTCAAGGGGCTGGACGGCATCCTTCAATGGTTATATTAGCAGAGCTTTTGCTGCTGCTAATCAGGTTTGAATCGCCGTGCTGGGCAATGCCTGCGTTGCACGTCCACGCACAGTAACCACGGAGCAGAGTGAAGGAAGGCAGGTTATACCTGGCATTGATGCGGATATTTGGGAGTCGGTGTTGAAACGCGCAGCATGCATCAGTTGCCGATCTCAGGATCCCCACGAAGGGGAATGCAGCTGATCCTATACAAGCTTTTAGCCCGCAGATAAGGGGGTATTTTCCACATCGTCTTGGGTGGCTACTGGTCTGTGCTATGTCTGTCACAGCCTGCTGTTGAACCTGCAATTCCGCAGGGTTTTTAGAAAGAAAAGGTTGGCAAGAGCCAGAAGCACTCAGGGAGATTGGAAGGGCTCTGCGAGCGAGCAGTGCTTGGCTCTGCAGCCAGCCACATGCACCAGTCCTCTCCGCAGAAGGGCTCCTCTCCTGGCATTACCCAAAGCGTAGCGCTGAGGCAGAGCGGGTGTCTCCAGCCACCTCCTCACCACCGTGATGCAGGACTACGCCGGCTATTTTAACGACGTTCCTCTCACTTGATCTTGTCCATGGATGCTGCAGCCTTTCGGCGTTCAGCTTCGCGAGCCAGAGCCATCTACTAAGCCTTCCAAGGGAAGGGCTGGGGTGGAACGTGGAGGGAGCAGACCACCGCCTGGCCTCCTCTGCCTGTGAGAACCACGGGCTTCTTGGTGCTTTCCCTGAGCATCAGGCAGAGATGAGGTCACCGGTGTTAATGCCCAGCTGGGATGTGCCTTGGATGTCTCCAAGACACTGATCAGCTCAACCGAGCCCTCGGTGAAGGCTCCTGGCAGGAACTGGTCTGGCTTTCAGTGCTCCTGGCTCCCAGCCCCGGCTTTATCCAGCAGACCACACTGCTGCTTGCTCAACAAAGCTGGCTGCAGATGCTGCGATGGCAGCTGCAGTCCTATTGATCCCCTGGGGATGATCAGTCCAAATGAAGACCCTTGGGAAATCAGCACAGAAAATAAAAAAACTGGCTGCAAAGCAGAGGCTCAGACTGTGACAGCTCTGCAGATAAACCCGTGTGAGAACCCAGCTGTGCAGAACATCTGCAGAGAGCCTGCTCTGAGCACAGGATTGATGCTCAGGATACGTAAGGAAGTCTTCCTGCCTTCCCACAAGCCCATCACGCTTTTTGCTTCTTCCAGAGGAAGCATCTGTAAGTCGATCCGGGTCCCTGCACCCACGGAGGGTACCAGTCCTTGGTTCCCCTGGGGCCAACTGGTTCTTCCTCAGGCTGTGAAGCTGGAGGGACAGAGGAGCACCTTGGAAACATGCTCTCTCCAAACCTCCCATGGTCTCAGGGATGGGATGGTCAGAGAAACACTGTGCCTCTCAAAATGGAAGAAGTCTCTCCTTTTCCTACCACTACCACAGTAGATGGGGACAAGGGCATTTGCAGGCTGTGCTGCACTCCTGGTGTTTAGATCCTGACTATCCAAATAGCCAGACAGAGGGGCTGTGTGTGCCTGAAGGCGCTTTGCCCTCGCTCGGGTGGGTAGTAGGAGGCTGCTGCACTACCCGGCACGTGACAAGCTCTGGGGAGCTGTTTTGAGACTCGCCCCACTCAGCAGTTCACAGTGTTACCTGCACACCTCTGGGGTCTTGCTAGTAGCTCCAGTTAGGAGGAAAACTGCTATTATTAATTCTTGTACGTGACTGCTTTTTCCCAACTCAAGCATTTCAGCTGAACTTTTCCCCCCCCGTGCTGTTTGCGAACCACGCAGCGTGCGAGCGCGCCCTCGCCCTTCCCACACACCAGACCGAGCAGGATCGCAAACAAATTGCAGGTCCCTGGTTGTCCTTAGCAATTAGCAGACAGCTCGGGCTGCCGGCTGCCGCTGCCCTGGGATGGCTTTTCTGTTCCCCGCGGGTTCATTTCTGCAACAGCAGCGGAGCCGGGCGATTGAGCTTCGCTTTTCTATAGCCGCCCCGTGCCCTTGCACGTCATTCGCATTACGAGGTTGAAGTGTAGTCTGATAGAAACTTTGTTATTAAAGTACTTGCGTTATAAAAGTTAGGACGGCCTGGGTTGACCCCGGTGGACTTGTATGCCCGCATTTAAAAAGCGCCAGAAATTCCTGTAGATCTGCGGGTGGCACGTAAGCGGTTTGCTTGTGCTAAGGCTGCGCAAGTCCTGCATCCAAACAACTGCTCCCCGCTGCGGACTGCATCCTTGTGAGTCGCTCCCAGAACGGGATTTTAAGCTCCTGCTGCAGTTTACTTCCGTGAGCAAGGTCTCGGCTGGTGGCAGCTTCCCTGTTTGCTGCATTTCCAGGAGAACCCGCTGCGCAGCGGTTCTGCCGATCGACACCTCCCCGTGCCCCGTGCAGGCTGTGTGCCTGCGCTTGGGCTTCCCCGTCTGCTGGTGCCACACACCAGTGGTGCTAATAAAGCTTTCATTGCTGCTGCTGCACGTCTTTTTCCTGGGCAGCCTCCACATAATTAATTTACCTGGGGAGCCATTGGCTCCTATTTTAAAGCTTTCTTTAATCCCTTTGCAAAGTATCCAGCTTCTGGTTTGCTCTTGTTTCGAGTCCTCTGATGTGCCTCAAGTTTTGGTGAGCATGGCTGCTGGTTTCAGCGCGCAGCGTGGTGGTGAGCCGCCTCGGGAGCCTCTGCCTTCCACTCCTCCCCATCCCCTCTGCGCTCTAATCGCTGGTGTGCTCAGTCCTTATTTCCCTGATAGAAATCAATCTCCTGTTTGCTTTGGTTTCTCCTTTGATTTATTAGCTTTTCTGATCTTCCCACGTTTCCTGCAGCTACGCAACTCATCCCGCCGAATAGCCAGCACAATTTTTCACCTTGCATAGCATCGTGCGCCCTTAGACTTCGGGCAGTGCTTGTGCCTGCCTGGCTTGGGGTGGAGGTCATGGAGGGGCTTAATCACCTCTTAATTAATTCCAGCCTCCTGGGTATCCAGGCTTTGGCAGTGAAGCCTCGTGCTCCGACACAACTCTTGCCTCAGATTCACGGGAAGGAGGGAGCACGGCTTTGAACTCCCTCTGTGCACCCAAGTCTAGCAGGGGGAGTACAGGAAATTTATCGTTGCAAAAGAACTTGGCAAAGTTGCGCTGCTCTTGATTTCCTTGGCAAAGGCAGAATAAAACCATCCGGGGAAGAAGAAGTAGAGGAAAATGCAGCAGACATCAAAGGAGAAAATGCTGAAGGGGAGGGGAGAACTGGCACACTTAATGTGAATTTGGGGGGAATTTATAAACTCATAGAGCTCGGGTAGTTTCGGTCACATTGTTGGGACTCATTGCTCTTCATTAACCTTCCAGCCACCTGGGTCCAGGTGTCAGCTCCACATCAAACCGCGGCCGATCAAAACTTCCTCTGGTTGCAAAATTGCTGGAAAATTGGGTTTTGAAGTGACTGAATGTGATTTTATGAGGCACCTGCCTTCCTCAATATCGTTAAGTCATTCAGGATCAAACATCTGAAAATGAATATTTGGGCCTGAAATCCAGGACTGGGCTCCAGCCGAAAAGAGCTGAAAAGATGCTGCGGCAGTTATTTGTAAGTGAGGAATCTGTATTCTTCCTTACGTGCTACGGGGGCTTCCTTCCCCCTGCCTCCCCAAAGAGGTGGGGCAGGATCCAAGCACAGTGGTGGGTGCTGATGCCACCAAGGCACCCCCGACAGTGCTGAGCAGGGCGAGCTCTGCCCGTCTCCTGCAGCGGGGGGGTCCTTTAGCGGCTGTTGCTGTAAAGGCTGTAGGGGACCCTGCAGTGGTATCAGCAAGTACAAGCGCAAAATCCCATGGGTAGCTTCTACTGGTCTTCTTCCTCAGGTTATCTGGTTTAATATAAGGTGTCTGCAAGCTGTTGCGGGGCAGGAGCTCATTGTCAGCCAGTTGTCAGGCTTAACTGGGTTGTCCAGTAAAATATCTTGCATATAAGTAAATGAAAAAGAGTGGGGCCCATAAAGGGCCAGCTTGTGGCACATTCACGTTATTTATAGGCTTCTCTGTGGTGCTCATCACGATGGCAGCTACGTAGGTTGATGCTGACAGTTGTAAGGAAATACCACAGAGGTTTTAAAAAAGCCACGTGTATGAAATAAAGCGTGGCTTACACGTTCCGGTGGAGCTGGGAGGCAAGGGTGCGGTGTCCTGCAGAAAGCCCTCAGCCCCACGATAGCAGGGTGGGTGGGGAAGGGGACATGGCAGGTGACAGGGGGTCAGTGGGCTGAGAGCTTCTGGGGTTGTAGAGTCCACAGCCCTGGTGCGCCCAGGTGTTGTGTCCTGCCGTCAGTTGGGAATAAAACCTGACCCCCTTCTCTGTGTCCTCTGCGCTGGGGCTGGCCCGAAGTTCCATCCTGCCTTCTTCCAGTCTGAGTTTCTCCTCATTGCCAGTTTATCCTCACCTGTTCTTGTTTCAGCACTGTCCTTCGGCTCAAAGAGCTCTACTCCCTTGCCGGTGCTGATGGCCCTGCTGCGTTTGGCAGCGCTGATCCTGCCCTGCCAGGCTGGTGAGCAGGCTTCGTGCAGGGTGTGCACCACCCCATTGCAGCACGGCACGGCACGGCGCGGCACAGAGGTTCAGCAGCCCCAGCCACGTGCCCTCCTGGGCTGGTGGGGGCTGCCAATAGCCCCCGCTGGAGTCGAGGTCCCACAAGTACCCACCTGGAGGAGGCTAGAGATCCCTTCATCCAGTTTCTCCTCTTCAGGAGGAAGCCCTCATTTACCAGCCTGTTTTTCCTACCTTTCTGTGTAATTATACCGATGCCAGCAGTGATTGCTCGCTCCAAGTTTACTTTCTACAGCTGGCTTTTTTGTAGCATTCTTTCTACTTAAAGCGCAAACAAAAGCAGCATCTCCTCGTGTTGGTTCTGTAATTAGCAAGTAGAAAGCCTGCTCCAGCCGCATCACTTCGAGCATCTGCCCCTCGGTTTCTGCCTGGAAAGCAGCCTTTTGCAAAATGATATTGGTCCCAGCAGTATTGCTGTCTCCAGCAGCATTGCTCCAAAATGACTCCCAGGGAGATGTAGAGCAAACCCTCAACACGCTCCTTTTATTCTAAAACCATCTGGTCTCTCAGCTGGCACCAATGATCCTAATGCCTCCATGTACCTGCTCGGGCTCTTTCTCTCAATGGATGCATCTCTATTTTCTTGCTTGCGTCAGGTTGTTTCTTTCCCTCGGGGTGCCACATCTCAGCCTTGACCCTAGAAACCTAGGACTTTCAAGCCAGTCCTTCATGTCTCTGTTTTCCTGTGAGAAAACCTCTCTATCTTCCTTCTCCTTAGCTAGCTGTGGCTTTTCCATCCTTTGTTCCGTTTCTCTAAGGACTGGCAGAGGTCTCTCAGAGGGCTGTTTCTCGGCAGCTTCCCTGCGGCATGCGGTGCCTTTCCCGTCACCGTTGCTCCTCTGCAGCAGAAATCTAACTGTGCCCATTCCCCCTCAAATGGGGATAAGCAGCTGCTTCTCCCCGTCGTGTTCGAGTCTCCTCTCCTTTGGCTTTAGCTCCCTGGCTCCCGTGAGTGACCGACCTTTTGTTTCCATGAAATAAATGCCGTGTCCCCCCGACAGCCTCCTGCGGGCTTGGGCAGCTGCTGCTAGCCCTGCACCTGAGCTGCAGCACGGACGCGTTCCTCACCCTGCCAGGAAAGCCCCGGGGGGACGTAGAAGCTGTTATTAAAACCACTATTTCTGCCTGTTGATGGTAACCGTATTTCTGTTCCCGCAGGAGCGTGGGGGTTCACAGGTGGGTGTTTGTAAGCGTTCAATTCCTGCTTTCTTAATAACAGTAAAGTGCCTTTGCCAAAGGCACTTGGTTAAAGGGCTGAAGTAAATAAACACCCTGGGAATTCTTTTTTCTGGGGAAAGGGAAGTCACGGGCTGTCCTGGAGCTTAGACAACCGCTCCACTAACATTTACTGCCCTGTCGCCCGCCGTTAGTCCCGCGGACACGATGGGTCGTGCTCTCAGAAACGACCCCGGGTGGGTAAGGAGTGCCAGGCAGCTGGTGCAACGCTCCCTTTGCCTCCTACAACTCCAGTCAAGAGCTCCTCTTGCAGAGCAAGTACAGAGGGTCCCTTTTTGCTCTAAGACTTATATGCTCATTAGGATTTCTGCAGCGGAAAAAAGATTGCAAGGTGATTCTGCTCGCTAGCTAGGTCATGAATCCATGTATATGCGATGACTGGCAACGATAGGCATGTGCCCTGGGCTTTACCCAGCCCTATCAATACAAGTTGGGATGAAAATAAATCTTAATACCAACTGCCCTACATGAAGCAAATACTTATTTTACATAAAAGCTAATTTTAGAACGTCAAGACTGTAGCCGATCCACTTTGTCTCACCAGGACTTAGCATAATGACGTACATATAGATAAGCATATAGCTATATAAATATACATATCTGTAAACACGCTCTTTTTTCATCTGATTTTTTTTCTGCATATGAATGCCCCAAGAGCCAGCACTCGCCCTCTCTGCATGGTAGCAACCCTTCTCTTCCTCGCCCGGGCACGGGGAGGGCAGCGCGGGCACCTGGCCCTGCCACGTTAACACGCGGTGAGTGTTATTTCTTTGGGCAGCAGCAGCCGGGAAATGCCAAAGCACGGCTTTAACGTTGATTTCCAGCATCGCTGGGATCAACGCGCTGCCCTGAGTAAAACGAAACGTCGCCGGGCATCGGGCCCTGGGGATGCTGGCAGGGGATGCTGCTTGCAGCCCTGCCTCGCCCGTTGCCGCAGCTGGCCCCTGCTGTGGTGATCTCAGCTCTGGCAAAACAGCAGTGTCGAGACGTGCTGTAGCGTGGGATTAAACGGTTTGCGTGACCTTTGTCTGATACCCAGGGAGAGCGTTCAGGTTTCGAGGGAATGTCCCGAGGGAGTCAGGATGTGCTCAGGTTTTTACGTGCTCTGGAAAAAGTAGCAGGCAGCTTTGCTTTTCAGCAAAAAAAAGTGCTTTTCAACACGACGTCCTCCCTGCGCTGAGTTCATTGAGGCAGCTGTATTAACTTTCACTTCACCTCTAGTGGCGTTTCCTTCCGCCGCACACTTTTTCCTACGCCCAGCCCAGCCTCCTCCAACAGGGCTGGTTTTATGGGAAAGGTCCGGATGTGCAGCAACAGGGTCAGGAGAAGCCCGTCTCATTCCTCGCGACCACGCGGTGATTCACGTAGCAGTCTGTACCAGCCAGCTCCGGGGGGGGGGGGGGGATCCCTGGGGGGCACCCCACAGCCCAGAACCACGCTAGGGCTCACAGAGCCGCTCCCCACGATGCTTCTGCCTGCCCGGGTCCTTCGGAGCCCCGGTAGCGGCAGGGAGGCTGGGCTGTGGGGCTGGTGGCCCCTCTGGTTGCATTAAGAGCCTTGCGCTCCTCGCTGCCTGGGCAGGCAGCAGGCTCTCGTGCGGCTGACGTGGCGTTTTGGCTTGCGCTGGAAGCCAGCGTGAAGCGTCTCGCGCTGGTGGCTGGAGAGCGAGGCTCTGCGTGCGAGCCAAGTGAGTCTTGCAGGCTCGGGCGCCAGAAAGCAAAGCGAAGCAGATCACTACAGATCTGACACCTTGATCCGTTGACACTCCCTCAAAATATCCATCAGGAGGAAGTGTTCAAAGCCGCTGGTGCAGGGAGATGGTCTCCTCCGTCCCACCGCCCTCTGCCAGGATGGAGACCCCCGGTACCCGGTGGTGGGTTGGATGTGGAAGGGGGGCTCCCACCCCAGCACAGGTGTGTGTGGAGGCTTGACTGGGTGATGCATCGCTGAGCCCGTCGCTTCTGGCTCAGCCCGAGCAGATCTGGAAGCAGAAACTGGTCGTGATTTAACGATGTCAGGATCAGGAAATCCATCACGTCCCTCGCTAATCTGCTGCTGTGATTAATAACCCTCACCATTAACTGCCCGTTACAAATATACACCTTATTTCCAAATGAAATTAGTTCCTGGGCATGGCTGAGCTGCAGGATGATGCACGGAGCGTGCAGCAGGCATGGACACCCACTGCCATGTGTGCGCGGCTGCTGCCACCACCCATGGGCCAGAAACAAGGGGGACGGGAGTGCCCACGACGAACACCCCTAGAATGGCTCTGCGAGGGGGATGGGACCCCCCCCTAAAGGGCTCAGGGACGTATCAGGCAAGGTGGCGTTTGCGGAGGGAGCAGGAGGGGGACAAGGGACAGCCCCCTGCCCCAGCCCCTCGTAGGAGCATCCTCAGAACCCGCTCGCTCAGCAGTACATCAGGTACCAGTCCCCTTCCCGTGCAGGATGTTCCAGTAAACGTGCAGGAAGAGTCTTGCTCTGGCTCTGAACTACATCGTGCAGTAACACAAGCCTGAGCTGCATGAAATTTCCTCTGCCTGTACGTTCCGGGATGAACGTGGGAACAAGTTTTATCCAAATTCTCCTGTCTTTAATTTAAAAAGTTAGGCTCTTCTGTAATTGCCTCTGCGCTCGTGGAGGATTGGGGAATACTAAGAAACCCTCTGGTGGCTAATTGAATGCCTATAAATGTTCTGACTGCAAGCAAAGTTCTCTCTCTTACATTATAAAGATATTTAGGTCCAATTCTGTGCTAGGGTGATAATTTTATGAGGGATTTTCATATCTTTTGGAGGCAATACGGGATGGATCATTACCTTTTTTTTACACTTAATTGCTTTTATCATCCAGAAATATTCAGCGTTTAATGATAATAAAGCACTTCTGCTAAGGAGGCCAAACGCCACAGACATTATTGCCTCGTGGTGCCCTAGCGCACAACTCCTCGGTACGGCATTCCGGTGTGCCATCCTCCCCCCAGGCAGAGCGGGATGCTGAGGCCAGGGGAGCAGCGCCTCAGCCCGACCCACCCTTTGGCCAGGAGGGGAGAGTCCTCTGATGTCCAGAGGCGCGGGCCAGAGCCTCACAAAACTGGGAAGTTCTCTTGGTTTCCCTAGTGTCCATGTTTCCTGGCTTCCCGGTGCCTTCCTCCCGGCAGCCCGCACACGGAGGGTGCTCCTGCAGCGGCTGGCGACGAGGCGGCCGAGCTCCCTGGTGCAGGCACGGCTGTATTCCGCTGCTGGGCTCCAAGTAGGGATCAGGGGCTTGCTCCAGCCCACGGCAGGCGCAGACTTTCTCTTGAATCAGCCACGTTGCCTTGAGCAAAGAATATCTGCTGCTTTTTGGGCAGCCGGGTTGCCTGCTGGGCTGGCGCCTCTCCGCCAGCTTTGGTCCTCAGAGGCAGCGATTCGAACCAGGTACAGATGTTTGCTTACTGTGTTGCCCATGGCTTTCCAAGAATGCATTTTCTGATGGCCTTCTACAGCTTCTAATTAAGAGCACTTGCATCATTTATTAATTATTTATTAATTCTTTATAGATGCTACAAGCCCATCACAGACATCAGTGGAGTCCTGCTGATGCTTACAAGCTCATCAGCAGACACCATAATTGATGGCTAAAAGCAATCTGCTGACCTGTTTGGCCCTGCAACAATTGATTAACTATTCATTAAAACATCTAGAAATCATTTATGAGCCTTTTATAAACTATTTATAAGCGAGCAGGGACAGATTTATTCACTGCTGCTCATGGGCTTAACAGTGGAGGGACGAAGGGAGCTCTGAGCTGAGGCTCCAGCAGCCCAGCTCCAGGCAGCACAGGAAACATGCCCAATGTCACAAGAACCTTCATCTCTCCATCCATTTACCCAAATGACAGCGGCTTCCCGCAGACCTGGGGGGCCAAGTTTCCTGCTAGATGTGGGTCATTCTCCCAAGGATCAGAAATGGCACAGAATGGAGAATTTCCTGCTGTTTTGCAGAGTCAGGTAGTTTAGCTAAGTGGGGGCTGGCGAGAATCCAGTAGCATCTCTTTAATACTCTGTTGAGCTAAACTTAGAGGAGAGGGTGAACAAGCTTGTGTGTTGCTTTGCTGCTAGCGGGACAGGATTGAATTACCCATCCCGTTTTCCTTCATATTGGTATGCAGTGGTACAGAGAGCCAAAGGCAGCAGCTGCCAGCAAAACCCCGTCAGCTGCGGGGTGCTCTCAGGCGGCGAGCTGACTCCTGCTTAAATTGGGGATGGAGCGCAAGGCTCAGGTTCAGGGCTCACATCCGAGCACGGATCATTTAGTTTTTGGTTGGGTTTTTTTTCTTTTTCCTCCCAGCCAGATGACTTTCCAAATGAATAATGACACAAATCTGTCTTCTACGACTTTCAGTGCAGTAGGGAAAGGGAAGGTGGAGCGGTCGTGCTCAGCTTCGACTTTGCGAATCTCTTCCGTGTTCCTGATAGGTAGCATTTGTACCAAAACTGGAGGCTTTCCCAGGGACTTTCCCTGCCCAAAACAAGTAATGCTGTTTCTCGCTGCAGAGTCCCCAGACACATGCTGCTGCTGCTATGGGTTATTTGCAGCCCACGGAAACGTGTATCACTTGACACTGAGAAGCCTCCCCATCTCTGGGAGCTCACCATCACCCACCAGGAGTTGCAGATAGAAACTCCCCGTGTGTTGACAGAAGAAATGACGCCTGTAATGGGATCCCAGCATCTACTACCACTCCGAACCGTCCATCGATAATCTCACCTGCAGCGGATGCTGTCCAGCAAGACACGGGGATGAGCGATGACTTCCCAGGAGCTGGTGTTTGATGTAGCATGTCTGTCAGCCAGCAGAAAGGGGACAGATGTGCCCTGCGTTTATTCTAAGAGGCTTGTTCTTTCCTTCCTCCCTATCTGCCCTGTTTTCTTTCTGAAGGTGCTCGGCTGAGCGCTGTGGGCCAAACCGCATGTGAACTGGAGGGATGCCTCCTCGCTCAGCAGAAGGGGATGCCAGCCTTAGCGGCGATCTGACAGTGGCTGATGTGTACAGCAGCAAAGCGTTAGTTGGGTTTCAAGACCTCATTTCAATTTACAGAGGTGGTGCGTTTACGCGCGTGTAATTCATTCAGTGGAAAGCTCTGTATTGTTGTTGTTTAGTGATAAACCGGGCTGATTCAGCACTTGCACTGGGTGGGCTCTGTTCAGTTTAAAGCTGACCTGAGGTCACATCGGTGGAAGCCCGGATGTCGCTGTGCTCCCCCAGTCCTGCCATGCTGAGGGCCAGAGGCTTGCAGGGTAGTCTGCAGGACGTAGCTCACACAAACATCGTGCAGAACGGCACTTGTATTTCAGCTTGGAGGAAAGACAAGCCAGCTCTCCACAGTCTCTCCTACCAGCACACTTGAGCTATTTTGGAGTACAGCACAAAGGAGTTGGCATTCAGCGGGAAAGGCACGCAAAGACGCACCCAAAAAGCCTCAGATGGCTCAGTATTCGTACAAAACCGCTCACATCAGCATGCTCCGCATCCTGCTCTGTCCCAGGACCAGGGGTGGTTTGGAGGACCTGCCACCTCAGCCAGGAGGGAGGGCTGGGCAGCTCACACTGCAAGCTGGAGCTGCCCTTATTTCAGCAGGAGCAAAGCGGAAGAGGTTGAAAGCATGTCCTTCCCGTGGCTAACTCGCTCCGCTCCTGCAGCGGGACATCAGCGTTTAGCTACGTGGTGAGAAACGCCCGACTGTCACTACAGGCAAGGTGGCCAGCCACCAGCCCATCACACAGGAGCAGGGGGATGGCTGTGACGCACAAAAGGGGCTGGGAAGAGGGGTTTGGAAAAAAGGGAGGTCAGGGAAGGGCTGTGGGGCTCCTGAGGCTGGAAGAAAACCCCTAAAATCAAGCTGAAGCAAAATGCTGGGGGAAATGGCCCAAAGAGCATCTCACAGAAGCAGGGGTACATCCCTGCTGGCCAAGAGCTCCTCTGAGCGATGTCCCCTGCCTGGGCCAGCACTCGTCAGGGAGAGCGGCAGAGGGGGACAGAGCTAATGGCACTAATGGCTGTCCCCAGGGAAGGAAGCACAAGTGCTGCAGTGTCAGCCCGGGAGCCCCGTCCCTCCCTTGGCAGGGGAAGCAGTTGAGCAAGCAGAAAGCTGAGCTGTGATGAATGGCTCGAGCCGTGCTCCTATCGGGAAGGGGTCAGGGCTCTGGAGGAGACAGCACAAGGTGAAAGGAGGGTCCCACAACCCCCACGTCCTACAGCAGTGTGCTGGTGATGGGTGCCGCTCGGCTGGGGAGCTGGGCAGCTCCGACCCAGAAGCACAGCATCCCCGAGCAGAGCACCCAAGCCCCAGCCATGGCGGGGGAAGGTGGTTCAGGAGAAAGGGAACGCTCCCAGACCGCTGCGCCCGCCCAGCGAGCCGCAGGAGCAGACACGGGCCAGGCCTGGCTGCTTGCAGCAGCATTTGCATTTTGTACTCACTTGGTTCACTGAAGCCTGAAATAGCAGAAATCACGTTGAAATTGGCCCCCGGGGTGCTAGAGATGCATCCGTGCCTGGAGAGAGCAAGGAGCTGCTGCTGATTCCCCCAGAAGAGCTCAGCTGTGGTGGCTTTTATGTCTGAAAGCGTTCCCCAGCTGCACAGGCTCAGGTCCTTAGTGCCTCTTGTTTCCAGGGTGAGAACGCTTGGTAGCTGGTTTTGCGGTGAGCTCAGTCTTTGCCTGGAGCCTGCTGCCCTGTTCCCATGCATCCTGCCTTGAAGCCGGTTCCACTGGGGCGAGACGGGCTGGCCAGGCGCTGGGTGAGGACCCCCCCTCTCCACTGCACCTTCCTGCTGCATCCCTCAGAAAACAGAGATTTACGATTTTCTGTCCCGTATTTGGCCTCCGTGCTCGTACCCAGCTGCTCTGGACTGCTTGTGCCCAGAGGGCAGTGGCTGCATGGGATGAGGGGACACCCCTGCCGGAGCCGAGCACCCGCACCGTGCTGTAGGACACGGGGCTGCTGCTGCGGCAGATGTTCGCTACCAGATTACACAGAACTCAGCTACCCCGGGCCGGAGACAGCTTGTTTCGTGTACACACGTAAATACGAGGAAGCGTTGTTGTAACGCGCGGGGCCACGAAGCAGACAAGCACCCCTGGAGCTGCGGTGGCGCAGGGTCCCTTGGGTCCTCCCTTGCCTCTTACAGTTGAAAATTCAGTGACAAATACCTGCCAGGAGGACGTACCCCACGTTTCACGTCTTCTCTGGAAAACTGGGAAATGTCTGATCTGTTCCACGCTTTATTGCCCCTTCCGCAGGGATGAGCTTCGCTTTCGCTGGGGGAGAAGGGGCAGACGAGCGTGATGGCTCTGTGGCCATTAGTGGATAGAAAGAGGTTTTATCGCTCTTTCCTTTGCCTGACATCATTACTTGGGAATGAGGTTTGAATCCTCTTCCCCTGGAACTATGTTTTCTAGCAAACCACACAGCGTGGTGTTTATCTTCTTTATTGTTCTTGAAAAGTCCAAACAATTTGCTACTTTATAGTCAATCTACAGTTAGCAGCCGAGAGGAGGGGAGGAGGACGAGAAGGTTAAAATAATCCCAGAGAGAAAGGACATCTAAGGCTGAACAAAGCATCTCAGGTTGACTCCTAACCGTCCTTTGCAGTTTCTTCTTTTGCTCAAAAAGCCAAGTGAAAATAATGAAATGGCGGTCAAACAGAAATGATTTATATTGGATTTCCAGCCTGTTCGCTAGACCAAAACTAACTTGTCATCCACATAGCCCTAAAGGAGACGTGGCCCCGAGAAGGAGAGCTGCTCGCCCTGCCCTGCCCTGCCCTGGGGATGCCCGGCATCCCACCCATGCTCCTCCCCAGCTAGGTGCCCGGCTCTGCAGCTGCCACACTTTTGGGGTGCCCGGGGACTGCGTACCACCGGGAGAGCTGCACGCCCGGCCACGGCAAGCCTGGAAGCGATGCATGCTGATGACTCCGTGGCTGTGACCGTGCAAGGTCAATGTTGTGACGTGGAGCTGCTTGCTGTGGTCACCACGACGGGCTGAGGCGGTTGTTCCTGCATCCCGTGTGCAAGAGACGGCGTTAGCCGCTGTGCGTTTGCTTGGCTGGGATCAGCAGCAGGGGAGCTTTCCATATGCATCTTGGTTTAAAACGTGAAAAAAGAGAATGAAAAATTAGTCTGTTCTGAGCACGGTCGGAAAGAAACAACTTCAAAAGTTGACAGTTTGGGGCAAGTCTCCCTTCTTAAAAGATGTTTCTAAATTAGCCATTTTGGGTCAGTCTCATCTCTCATCCTCTGAACATCCCTTGTCCCTCCCATTTCGCAGGGGGAGCAAAACAGTTAGCAGTTCCCCACTCCTAACGAGCATCTTTCAGCAGCTGGCTAAGCCGCAAAACGGATTAGCTCTGCCTTACAGCTCTGTGCACCACAGTTTCAGGCTTGCACAGGAGCAGCATAGCCTTTGCAAGCAAAACATTCCCCGTGAAGCCCCTTCTGGGGGTCCCAGCAGATAGAAACAAGACTCTGGGGCAGCAGCACGCTGGAGATCAGGGAGCGGAGAACTGCAGGCGAGTGGGAGATCTGCTGTGGCGGACGAAGCTAGCTCTGAACTGGGGCACGCCACGCTTTCCTGTCGTCAGGAATGAGGAGGTAAGGAGTCAGCCTGGAGCCTGGCAGGGACCCCGGTGCTGGGAGCCGGCGGCTGAGGAGGTGGGGAGAGACCTTGGGCAAGCATCTCCTCTGTCCCCAGGCACCTACAGTCGCAGGGATGGGAGCGTAGGAGGAGGCTGGTGGCAGGTCCTAGCCCTCATCCAGCTGTTCCATGGGACAGCACTGCCACTGTCAGACAGGGGTTACTTAAGCCCTAGCAATGTGTCAGAGCCAGGCAGGCACTGCTGCTCCTGAGCACTTCTGCCTGCTTTCTTCTCTTGTCCAGGGGGGACCCAACCCCGCCACATCCCTCCTAGCAGGAGCTAAAGTGCTGTTTTTATGGTAGGAATTAGCTCCCGTCACCTGCTCTGGTGGCACTGTCCCCTGCACAGGGTGGCTGGGAAGCAGGTGCAATGGGAGCCCTCTGGATGCGCTGGCCAGGAGGCAGCCCCGGAGAGGATGGGATGCAGCCCCGGAGAGGATGGGATGCAGCCCCGGAGAGGATGGGATGCAGCCTCTGCCCTCCGCTGCCGGGCAGGGAGCCTGTGTGTGAGCAGCACAGGCGTCAGCCTCAGCCCGGGGGCGTTCAACGCCAGCGCAGATGTCGGCGGCACGGGCCACGCGGGCTCAGGCACTCATTCTGTGGTACCCCCTCTGTCCCTCCATCCCTCTGCAGAGATACCCAAATAGCAAGAGCCTGCTTTTGAGGCTGGAAGTCAGGTTTAGAATTTTAATGATATCCTGTATCCCACAGCCTTTCATTTGGAGAGAAACCACTCTAAATGACCCATTTTTCTTAGTATAATGATTTCCAAGAGGAAAACGAGCGCTGAAGCTGGGGACAAATGCAGGCACAGAGTAGATGGGGTGGCTGGTTCTGACTGGCAAAATGCTACATAGAGAAATAAACCTTCTGTACTTAGAAGGAATGTAAAGATGTCTTTAAACATGCATGTAGATTTGTAACAAATAAGTCGCTGTGGCTTGAAACGGGAAGCAAGAGAGAGCAGCCATAAATATTTTATCTCCTTGGCAATGAGCCCCAGCACAGCAAATTGTCACATCCCCCTGGGGGAGAGGACGCCCGCTCGTGCTTCGGACGGGGAAGCCGCAGCATTTCCCGATTTCCGTGCCGCCTTCGCGCCAAGCACCCTCCTCGCCTGGGACCTGGCAGTGAGGAGCCCAGGAGCTTCCCCGCTGCCGGGGACAGGGCTCCTGCCCCTGCCCACTCGCCCTCCTCGGCTCACACTGCTTCACTGGCCAGTGGGACACATGGGTCCTTCTGAGCATGGATCCTCAACAGCAATTGATGACTTAGATTTTTTTTTTTTTTAATGAAGCTGTTTTTGCAGGAGGGAAAGAATTTCATTAGCAAAGAAAGCCTGAAAAACCAATAGCTCATGCAAACGAACAGCTCAGTCCAAAGAGGCCGCGGGCCAAACAAGTAGCATACATCCCCTGCACGACGGGGTGCTGCCTAGCCTGCAGCTCAGACCCCTGCAGGGGCATCACGCGGGTGTTTGGGCTGGGTCCCTGGTGGTCTGCGCTGCGCGAGGTGCATGGAAGTGTCGCCCAGCGGCTGACACCGCAGAACAGATGCAAAGGAGAGAGTACCAGAGGTCCTGACCGAGTTATACAGGTTGCTACTTCAAATCCCCCAGCGTATGCTCGCCCCAGCCACCCCGACCCCTTGCCGGCTGTGTGCCAGCTGGCATCCGTGCAAGGGGCTGCGGCAGGTCCCAGCACCTCTCGAGACTGACTCCCCGGTGACTTGTGGCATTGCTGTGTTGCTGCCTGGGAGGCAGGTGGAGGACCTTTGGGAGGGCAGCACTGTGGAAACGGAAACGCCTCCTGCTGGGAGCTGTGCAATATGTGGCGCAGCGTGGGTGATCCTCCTTGCGTAGATGGTGAGACCAGAAGCCTTCACCAGACATGCTCCTGGAAGCTCAGATCAGGGCATTTGCAGCTCTGGCTCTGTAATCCTCCAAGCGCTGCTGAAATGGGACCCTGTAGCCACTGGAGCCAGGGAGCAGAAGATGCTCCATGGAGCACAGACACCATCCTGCCCCTGTGCTTCCAGGTGCTGGAGCAAAACTGGGGAGCTAGGCTTGATCACGATTCGCCGTGCAGCTTGGAAATCCTTCACCTTTAGAGCAGGAGTCAAAGCCTAGCTGCTCGCTGGCATCAGGCTGAACACACTGCAGAGGAGGTGCTCTGGAGGGTTGTCCTCGAGATGAAACAAAAGGCACCTCCATTTAGTGCCCAGACCTCAGTCTAGAAGTCATCAGCTGCCTCTGACCATGGTGTTCAAGCATCTAAATAATTTAATGAGGTGTGACCCAAGGAAAACCTATAAACATATAATAGATTGGGAGAGCAAGTTCTGATCCCAGGTAATTGCTCTCTTCTGGAGTAGCCTGCAGCAGCCCCTTGGCCTGGCTCGTACACCAAGGATGTAGCTGGTTAGGTCAGTGAGTGCTAGAAGAAATCTGGTCTCTGGATGCTGGAATTGAATTAGACACCAGCAAGACAGATATTATTAGATTTATTAGGTGGCTGGTAGAAGGAAGGCTGCAAACCAGAGGAAGAGAAATGTCTCCTTGGTGACCTCCGAGCTGGCATTATTTTTCTTGCACTGCGCCAAGGTCAGTGCAATGTTTATCACCCAAGCAGAGTCGTAGCAGCAGATGCCAGTGTTGTCCCCACCCCAGAGGCTGAGGCACACACAGGATGGAGAGGGTGACCCTCAGCTTGGTATCTGTGTGGAGAGCCAACCACATCTGCCTGCTGTCCTCCTGAGCCTAACAAGAACCACGACCCACCAGCGCACTGTCTTGCAGAGTTCCAGAAGATGGCATGGACTTAAATGACAGAGAGCAAATGTAGAAGAGAGTCCACTGAGGCCCATCTCCAGCTCTGTGGCACCACCAGCCCCATACTATGACTCAACCGTGATTTAAGACCAGACAAGTTTTTTTGTCTGATGGAAGATGTGCCGCCAGGAGTTCTTGTCCTGCTAAGATTTCATGACGACCGGTGGTGAGCTGTTGCCATCAGTAATTAGCAACGGACCAGCCTTGCCAAAATAAATTCACCAAGTGCACGGCAAGGCAGAGGTTCCGTAATTTTGCAAATCACCCACCAGTTCTCTCCTGCTTGCTGTCCCTGCATTGTCAGCAGCACCTTCTCAGGGTGGTTCGGGAGAAGAGACAGCAGCAAAATTACCCCAGGGATTAACTGGACCCCCCATTTCTGCCACTAGCTCGCACAGCAGCTGAACCCTGGCGTCGCAGGACGGGGAGAGATCCCTGGCAAGGTTTGTAGGTGGCATTGCACACAGCCTGGGTGTGCAGCAGGGGAGAGGGCAGACTCAGCGGGAGTCAGCGGACACGCTCTCCTTTTATCCCCATCACTGAGCTCTGCTCCTCCATTCCACCAGAGTGGCCAGCAGCTGCCTTTTGTTAATTAAGAGGAGAATAATCACTCTTAATCAAAGGCCAGACTGATGGCAGCAGCAGCAGCCTGCCCAGCTCATCCCACCTCCACTAACCCTGTGCTCAAGGCAGAGAGGAAATAACAGGGACGTAATTGTTTCTCTCCGATTCCTGCCCAGCTGCAACGTGCCACCTCTTCCTGGCAGCAGGGACAAGCCCAAGGCAGCTCCCAGGGAGGGCAGAGATGCCCCCTTGCTTTGCACAGGAGCGGTCTCTCGGGGCTGGTGGGCAAGCTGGTTGGCTTCCAGAGGCGCCTCCCCACCGACACGATGCTGAAGCTAACTCCCAGGTAAATCTGTGCCCCCCTGCCAGCGCCCAGGAGAGGGAGGCGAGGATGAGCAAGACCAGGGAGCTTCTCCGTCCTCCAGCAGGCAGCGGGGGAAAGCGTCCGTGTGAGGACTGTGCGCCGGCTCCACATTTTCCTTTCCCCTCATACTGACAAAGTGAGGTTATTCGAGGACCTGGCAATGACTCACACACAAAAGTACAGCCTCAGGCTGCCCAAATCAGATCCCGGTTTTACGTTCCTGGTCTGGACTGGTTCTGATGTTCGCATTTGTGCCTGTTGGTAGCACAGAGAAAATCAAAGCTGTGCGCTTTGCTCGCCGGTGAAATCTGGTGAGCGGTGGGTTGGACCTGTCTCTCCAGGAAGGTACCAGCAGAGGTCCAAGTTGGTGGTGTATTGCTCTATTTCAGTGAGATGACTTGTGCAAATGCAACTCGCAGGTGCACTGTCAACCCTGGGGCTCCCGTGCACCGCGTGCCTCCTCACCTGCATGATGCGCTTTGCCCCCGGCACAGGGATGGCGCGGCTCTTTCAGCCCAAAGCAAAATAGTTTCCCAGGCAGGGGACAGGTCCTGCCTGGAGAACTGACACTGTCAAGGGTGACCTGGCTGGGAGACCAGCGAGGGTTTTGGTTGCGTCTCCCGATGGCACGCTGGAGGAAACACATGAAATCCAACAGCGTCTCGAACAAGTGGAGAAACAGCCTGGAAAACAAAAAAAGAGTGTAGTTGGGTGGAATTCCCCTGTCGGGGTCAAGTCACATCAGCACTGGGAGAACAAGCACTGGGTGAAGCGTCTGCAGGAGCACGGGGGCAGGAGGGGAGCTTGGGAGGGCAGGGACAGGGGGAAGATGCTGATGGACTTTGGCAAAGGAGGAGCAGGTCCCTACAGAGGATGCGTGCCCAGAAGGACCCCCAAGGTAGCAGAGGGAGGAGAAGCCTTAGGAGCGGTGGGGAAAGCTCTGCTGAAGGGTGAGCAGAGGGCGCAGGGAACCTGCAGCAGGGAGAAGAGGATGGCGATACCTCCACGAGCAGGACCTGCCTGCCACAGGCACTGAGCCCCACATACGTGCACCTCCCACAGGGGCAAACGCACACCCAACCAGATGTTTGCCAAACACACCCTGGTTTGTACTCCCAAACTAACAAACTGTGGGGGATTTCGACACTTTCAGATCTGGGGTTTGGTCCAGATCAGAATGAAGTCTTGGAAATCCACCCAACTTGGAAATGCCAAGCAATTCCTCTACGGAAACAGCACATTTTGCTGGGAAAACGGTAAATTGTTTTGGTAGTGTCAAAACATAGTATTATAATTCAACGTTTTATGTACAAGTCGAATCATTTACCTTCTTTAAACTCTGTTTAAACACCCAAAATATCTGAAAAGCCTTTTTTTTTCCTTTTTTTTTTTTTGACATGTCTGTCAAATCCCAAAGTCAGCATTGTTTGTGAATGAGATGTTCTCCACAGCTCCAGGCGCTAGCATCAGTGGGAGCGCCCTGGCCGGGATGGCCACAGGGGACAGGGCTGTGAGCGCAGAATTCCATCCATCCTGTGCAGGGCTCCGCTTTGGGCAAGCAGCAGCTCCCCACGCCATCACAAAAATGATGTGTCGAGAGGGTGGTTTTATTATTTTCCTACTCAGCCAAGGGGTCTGATACTTTCCACTTGGGTTTCTTTTGGGAAGGGGGGTGAAATGAAGCCCCGAGGGAACTGAGGGGGTTTGCAGCATGAGAGCGCAGCGGATGCGCTCGCTGGTACGAGCGGGAGCAGGCTGCATCTGCAAGCCCCGTTGCATTGTTTGTTTTGGGCAGGCTCTGGGACCAGTTTGCAGCCCTTTCCCTGCCCCTCGATGCGCCTACACAGTAACTAATCTGTAATCATTAGCAAGTGGGCTGTTTCCTCCTTCAGACGCAATTACTGGGCAGGGTCCGGAAAAATCTTCCTCAATCTCATTTCCTTCACAGGATGCACTTGAGATGCCGGTACTGCCTCGGAGGGGGCCAGGCACAGCCGCTGCCCAGGAGCCACCTTCCCCATTGCTCGGGGTGGGAGCATCCCCAGCCCTGTTGGTCCACAGGGGTCCCTGGGGAGCAGGTGAAATCCCTACCTGCAGGCTGGTGAGGCAGAACAACACCCGCTGGCACCGATTTTCCGCGGAGTAAGGCAGGAAAATGCAATGGTACAGGGACAATGTGATTTGGAGTTTCCCAGTCAGCGGAGAACTTGCTCTCCTTGTAAACACCACCCTTCCGCGGTGCACAGAGCTTGCAAATAACTCAGTCGGTCACAAAAAGCGTAAGCAATTAAGAGCTGCTTCCCAGCCCCGACCTCTGCCGAGAGCAGGTCGCTTGGCTCTGACTCGGGTGCTCCCTGAAGCACAGCCGGCTGCCAGGGAGCGATGCCATCGCCCGGGCAGCTCTGCCGCAGCCGGCTTTTAGTCCTCGCGAAAGGCAGCTGTGCCCAGCGCCTCGTCCTGCCCCACGCTGGGGACAGTGCGGTGACACGGGGCATGGCGGGGCAGGCGCGGCCAGCCAGGGAAAACGGTCTTTGTGGAGCAGCGGCTCTTCAGAGGGCTGAAGGACTAAGTGAAGGGGAGCTTTGGATTTACACTCCGGAAAGATGGAATAAATCTAAGCAATTAAAGTGCAAATGAAGCTTTAAGCAATGCTGCATCCTAACTACCTGCGAAGTGCATTGTGTACACTTGTGCCTCGCTTGCTCCCTCTTTTATTTATAGACAGAATTCACATCACTTCAATAATCTACACTAATTTGCCAGGTAGAGCCGGGGTTCGGGAAGCACCAGCTGGCACGACTGAGGCTGTGTTTTCACAGAGGCTCCACAAGCCCTCAGGCTTGCCTGCAGCCTCTTGTCCCCCAGCCCTAGGAGATGGGGTTTGGGCGGGTGGGTAAGGGTGCTGGCAGCTCCAGGCACCCGCATGGCTCTCGAGGGCGGTGCCTCATGCCATGCCAGGTGATGCCAGGCATGGGCAGCGAGCAGAGGTGGGAGAGGATGCAGGAGGACACTGGTGATGGGTGGCTGCAGGTTGCAGATGCTGGTAGCGGCAGAGCCAGCAGTGATTAATCACGCTGCGATGAGCGGTGGAAAGCACAGTTTAATTTTCTTCCAGACTGCCTGGGCTAATGGTGAAGCAAGGCTGTGACTGCATGTCCTCAGACAGGTGCTTTACAGCAGCCAGGAGGGCTGGGAAAAACAGGTACAAGACCAAGAAATAACTCTCCAGCCAAAGCAGAGGCACCAGAGCAATAAAGGCAGGGGCCGGCTGCGCCTCTGCTGCTTGCTTTCCCTCGGTTCCCGAGGAAACAGGGCAGAGATGAGAGTGCAAACCCTGTGCTTCGGTTGGGTTTGGACCCGCTCGCAGGACCCCCAGCTTCTCCAGCAAATCACAGCCCCTCCACCTCCATTCTCAGCACAGCCTTGCCAACCCCGCAGGGCTGCTGGGAAGGGGCAGGCTGGGATGGGAAATGCGGTGTCCCCCAGCAAGCCCCGGCGATGGAGAGGGGACCCTCTGCTGCTTCCTGTCCTTGTTCCGTGCTGCTGGTCTTCACTGGTGCGACTGAACGCTGCCCTTGGGCTGCGTCTTGCCAGCTGATCACAAGCTGCTGCGGGTGTTAGCGAGTGCGTTTGCAAACTCCAGTGCAAGCAGTGGAGCGGTTTGTGTCGGATAGCGGTACAGAATATGCAGTTATGGACTGCATTTTGTCCTGGTAAGGAGGCCCGTGGTTGCCAAGACTGAAGCATCGCTGCAGTACCTGCTCGAGGGAGCCCTGGCGCTGGGCGGGATGCAAAGGCAGCTGGAGCCCTTCCCATAGGGGTCTGCCAGCCTGGCTCGCTGGCGTCTGTGACACTCCGAGCTCATTACATTCAGGTGAGCTGCCTTTTATTTACAAGAATTCCTGCAGGAAGAAAAAAATTGGTGAATACTTGTCTAAACAAATATTTGCCTCACACATGCTCTTGTGGCGATCCGACACGCTCATTTTCTTGTTTATCCAGCACGTTTCTCAAGCGGCTTCTGAATGTACTATCAAATCAGTCACTTAAAAATTATGATTTGGGATTTCCCGGGGTAATGGCTGTTTAAAAACTACTTGCTTTTTTAAATAGTCCTCCAAGAAGAGTTTTACATGCCCCCTCCCTGGTAGGATGGTCACACATGGCTCAGGCAAGCTGTGCTGCACGGATAGGCAGCGACCTCCGAATTACCGCAGAGCACCAGGGCTGCAAGAGATGGGGAAAATACCAGCCGTTGCACAGCAGGAAAACGAGGAGAAGAGCCTGCACCACAGCAAATGCTTGGAAACCATTTGCAAAAGGCAAGAGAGGTACTCGCGCTGGGTAACGCAGGTTTTAACCCGAGAGAAAGCAGCGCTCGCGTGATTCGGCTCAGCCCCGCCATCCCCTTCCTCCGCTCTGAAAGGTCACGGTAACAAATGAACGTGTTTATCAGACCCGTCTCAAGCTGCCTCAAATCACTCGGGAGTGGACAGGAGGGAGGAATCCATTGTCTGAGCCTATTTTTTTCCTGAAGACGATCTGCTCAGCACCGGTGCTTGAAAGCCTTGTTTGCTGCCGTTGGAAACCCCACGACCGGGTACAGTCGGGTGCCCTGGGCATTCAGCGAGGGGCAGGGCAGGGGGTTCCCGTGTGCTTTCCTGCAGGCACGGGGAGAGCTTGGGCTGGGAGCATCTGCCTTCCCCGGCTTCCCAGACCGCAGGTGTGACACTGGGGGGCAGAGGGCTGTGATTTACAAGCAAGCTGCTTCCTAACCTTAACGTGCTGCGATGCGCCCACTGCCCTTTAAATAACCGCTGTCTTTTGAAGGCATAAATACTTAAGGGAGAAAGAACGAAACCCCACCATTCACTCCTGAAAGACCTAATTTATCTGGAATTATCCATCCTTGGCTATAAATCCCCTGTAAAACTTGGCAAGAGTTTAAAAGCAGTTACAGCAGTGACTGTATATTTTTATCCGAAACCTCATGAAAGAACAAATCGAAGCCCTAAACGGCAGCTACAAGACGTCGCAGAGAGCTGTGCTGGTGAGTGCCTTGCTAGGAAGCTCCAGTTAGGGGTACTCATGAAGCTCCTTTCAGAGCAATCCCTGCTTCAGAAGTTATTTTAACACGCCAGTTTTCCCTGCGGTGCCCAAGTCTAGCAGTGGACTCCGAAGAGCAATGTGGGGGTCCCGGCGGGGGCAGCAGTTTTTAAGTCCCTTGTTAACGTTTGCTGAGCACCACTTCCTCGCCTGCCACGTCCTTTGGGAACCAGGGCACAGGTAGAAGCATCCCTGGTGTCCACCTACTCAGGTACACGTCGGGGCTGGCTCTGACTCATCTGGCTTCCCACTTTTTCTTCCTTGTTCTCCTGTCACTGAAGGAGGAGAGAATCTACTTAAATGAGGCTCCACAAACCTAAGCAGCTGCAATACTCTTCCTCCGGCTAAGTAGGGCAGGTTTTTAATGGCTTCTTCCCTTCAGCCTCTGCCTCTCTCCCTGAAAGATGAGGGAGCCCAGGTTTGTGTGTGTCCTTGTTAAGCCAGCCGGTGGGGAGCAGAAGCAGTGCCACCAAGTCTCTCTGACAGCTACCAGGGCTCCTCTTGGGTCCTGGTCCCGCTCCTGCAAGCAGGGATGCACCCCAGCCCCAAGGGATGGGCAGCCAAAGTGCGCGCGTGTGCAGGGTTCAGCTCAGCACCTTCACACCCCTCCGAATCCAGGTCCAGGCTCAGCCTAACCCTGGCAGGCTGGGTAAGGAGTGCTCACAGATCCAGCAGCCTGGCTGCGTCACCCTGGAGATGTTATCTCCAGGGCTGTTATTTCCACCCACTGGTGCAAGAGCTGGTGGAGCGCCGGCTGCATGAGAGGCAGGATCCACGGGCAGACACGACCATGGCAGCCAGGCTCCACGGGATGAGACGGGGTGATCTATAGCGGGGGTCTGTGGGGTCAAGCACTTTCCTCCCAGGGAGCTGCCACTCATGTAGGGCTGGCTGTCACACAGCGTGTGACGGGCGTATCTGGCTGTGATGGTTCTCTATCTCCTCCTCTCTGTGTAAGCAGTTTGATAGTACTCTTGAGCGCACTGGAACCTATTCACTTACCGGGAGCATGGTCCCTGCACAGAAAAGATTAACAAATTAATTATGCAAGCGCAGCATGGCGAGAAGGAGCTGTGGCCATGAGCAGCTGAGCCAGTCCAGAAAGCCGCTGGGACCTTGTGCCACCCCTGGGGCAGCTTTGCTACCCCCTCCCCTGCCATGCTAGGGGCAGCCTAAGCCCCACATGCCAGCCCTAACTTCACCCCTACTTGAGGAGGGACATGCCCCATGCCCTGCGAGCTGCTGTACGCCCTCCCCTGCTGCAGCCACGGTCAGGGGTCTGGCAGCCTGCCATGCCAAGCGCCTCTTCACACCCTATCAGTCGGCTGCTCAAGTGGTGAGAAAAAAGGCCCAGAGCCCTCTCTGGAGACCTCATCTTTATTTATTCCTTGCTGGAATATGTGGGTCCCTCTCCCTGCGGTGCCTGGGGGTGCTGTGGCCGCAGTGGGACTTCGTGGTGTACGGGGCACTCGCGGATCTGCCCATCTCGTGCTCCTGCTTTCTCTGCAGGAGCACCTGGGGGCTTGAGTTTGCCGAGGAGTTTTGGATGCAGAGTGCCTGCGCAAGGGCATCATGCCATGTTTCCATGCAGGACACCCTGTTACTAGTGTTACGCAGCACAGTGGTGGGATGGTACCAGGCATGAGCGTGGCTCATGCTGCAGTGTGGCGGGAGCTGAGGGGAGCTGTTGTCCTCATCATCCCATGGCCGGCACGTGGAGGCACCCTAACGCTCGTTCTCTGCTCCCTTTTCCAGGGATGGAGGGATGCACGTACAGCTGGGAGCAGCAGGAGCACGGCACGGCCCCGCAGGGATAGGTGTGAAGGTGGCTACCCGTGAGGACACAGCGGGACCCCCCCAGACCCCAGAGGAGTGTGGGGTCTTGCTGGGAAGAGGAGAGCTCCCCTTCCTGCCCTGCTGGCCAGGTCTGCCTGCTGACCGGTCGCCTGTCACGTTTCCAGGGATCTGTACCAGGATTTGGGGCTCGGAGCCCGGAGGTGCATTAGTGCTGTAGGATCACTGTAGAGCCTGACAGCGATGGGGGACCTGCCACAGAGGAGGGACGTCCCTCCAGGAGCCCCTGCACACCTGTGAGCCCTGGCTGCCGGTGGCAGAGGGTGCCTGGGGCTGGGCTGCTTGGCCAGCCCGGGGCTGGGGGCAGAGTCGTGGTGCTTGCAGGGCACAGCCGGCGAAGGGTGAAGAGCTGGGGACAGCGGCTGCAGGGGCAGCCCAGAGCCCTGGGAGAGCGGGGCTGCCAGCTGAGCTGCTTCTTCTCCGGGGACCTCTTCCTGGGGCTGGGGGACAGAGCAGCCCTTGGTCCCTGGGATTGCTGTGGATGTCCCCCTGTGCCCCGCTGGCAGGACTGGTCCCCTAGTCTGGCACGGAGGGAGGGCCGCTCGACTCACCATGGTGCTGCCGCCGCCCGACAAGCGCCACGTCTGTCTGACCACTATTGTCATCATGACCAGCATGGCCTTCATGGACGCCTACCTGGTGGAGCAGAACCAGGGGCCCCGCAAGATCGGCGTCTGCATCATTGTGCTGGTGGGGGACATCTGCTTCCTTATTGTGCTGCGCTATGTGGCGGTGTGGGTGGGGGCGGAGGTGAAGACGGCCAAGCGGGGCTATGCCATGATCCTGTGGTTCCTCTACATCTTCGTGCTGGAGATCAAGCTGTATTTCATCTTTCAGAATTACAAAGCGGACAAGAAGAACCTGGAGACGGTGGCCAGGAAAGCCCTGACCCTGCTCCTCTCCATCTGCGTGCCAGGGCTCTACCTGGTGCTGGTGGCCTTGGACAGCATGGAGTACATTCGGACCTTTCGGAAGAAAGAGGACTTGCGGGGACGCCTCTTCTGGGTGGCCCTCGACCTGCTGGATATCTTGGACATCCAGGCCAACCTGTGGGAGCCACACAGGACTGGTCTGCCCATCTGGGCGGAGGGGCTCATGTTCTTCTACTGCTACATACTCCTCCTGATCCTGCCTTGCGTGTCTCTCAGTGAGATCAGCATGCAAGGGGAGCACATTGCTCCGCAAAAAATGATGCTCTATCCTGTCCTCAGCCTGGTCACCATTAACATCGTCACCATCTTCATCCGGGCCATCAACATGGTCTTGTTTCAGGACAGCAGAGTCTCCACTATCTTTATTGGCAAGAACATCATCGCAATCGCCACCAAGGCGTGCACCTTCCTTGAGTACAAGCGGCAGGTGAAGGAGTTCCCCCAGAATGCCATCGCCCTGGAGCTCCAGCAGAACTCACTCTCCCACAACCAGACCATCCACAGTGCACAGGGCATCCCCCACGAGCCGTCACCCACCAGCGAGATCCTCGACACATGAGGGATCGCTCTCTGCTGAGCGTTGGTTCAGATAGCCCTGTGCCGGGCGGAGGAGGGATGCTGCTCTCTTGCTGCGCGGGGTGAGCGCAACGGACAAATCCCAGCAGCGAGGGCTCTTCTAGGCACAAAACACCAATCATGTTTTAATTGAGCTATGGAGTGTCCCCTAGACGTCTTCATCTCAGGTATAACCCTAGGAGTCCTCCAGACAAACCAAATGAACTCGCAAAGGACCTGAACCAGCTAACCCTCTCTCCCCCTCCTGCCGCCTTCTCCCCTCCTCAGCAAAGACCACAATGTCCCTTTTTACTCCTCGAGCACCTCACCTTTACTCCAAGCCTGGAATGAAGATTTTGTTACCGGAGACCTTTTTATGGAGTGGGGACGGGGGCATAGCGGTGTGGGCTGGTGGGGAGGGTGGGATGTATGAACCAGTAAACCCTGTGATCGTAGATGTCTCTTCTCTCCAATGGTTGTGTTTACAGTTTCCTATTTACACGGTTCCCCGGGGGCTGCCCTGGGGACTGGTGTCCTTGCGGTGGATGGTGGGTGAGAGCAGCAAGCCCAGCACGGGTTCCCCCGCCTCAGGACGAGGGGGACTGTGCCTCTACCAGCACACTGCGCCAACTCTGCTGGGAGCAATATTTGACAAGCTAAAGTGAGTCTAATGCTGGTGTTTTATGTATTTCATTCACTCCAAACGACTCAGCACAATATTTCTATTTTTAGAAGGGTCTCTCTGTCTCTCTCCTCCCTGCCTGCAGCAGCTGGTGCAGCCGCCCTGGCGCCGCTGGCACTGCCGCAGGCAGGCTCGGGCACCCAGGAGGGCTTAGGAATAAGGATGGCAACGATGCGTTTCACTCCGGCATTGAGCATTTATAAAGAGGGCTGCTTTCCACAGCTACTATATTTTTAAAATAAAATATTTAAAAAACAAAACAAAAAAGAGCCGGGAAGGATGTGCTGCCCCGGGCAGGCGGGTGGGCTTGGGGATGGGCACAGGTCTCCTCCCCCAGCGTGTGCGGTGGCGAGGGGCTTGGCCGGCCGTGGGCAGCGGGGTGAGAGGCAAGGGCCAGCCGGACAATAAAAGCCCCGTGAGAGCAATGGCTTCTTCTGGTGGTCTCTTTTCTGCCAGCGTGGGGAGGGAGTGGGGCAGCCCGGGAAGCAGCTCCCATATGCCCCAAATCACTTGTCACCTCCTATATCCACCTCCCCCGGACACCCGAGTCCGTCCCGAGGTGCTGTGCCCTGCACTCATCGAGTGGTGGGCTCAGAAAGCAAATAGATTGGTTTTCCAGCCGAAATGCTGCCCAGGGGTTGGGCACCTCTCAGCTGCCGGCACCTGGGGGAGGCACAAGGGGACGAGCAGAAATGCTGCATCTCAAACACACTGAAACGGGGTGGTTTTGCTTTTTCTAAACCAAACATTTCATTTTGAGGAGACAGAATAAAACACCTGATGCTGTTTACGTTTCTCTTCCACATTTTGTCCTGGCTCTGCTCACTGAATTCAACCTAAATCCACAAACCCTTTTAGCCTCCATCCTTTCAGCCCATCGCGATCTGCCCGAAACATTCCGCCCAGCCCTGATCCAGCCTTCCAAATTTAGGAGCAGGCAATCACCGCCCTGCTTGGCCACCCTGTCACCCTGGGATGACCTTGGGGGGGGGGTTCTCTGCTGGGAATAAATCCGCTGAAAAATGAAATTATATCTTTGCCAACAGAAGTGAGTTTGCAATAGATTTAGCCAACTGGTAAAGTTTCTTCCTTCTTTCCCTCAGAGAACCTGAGAAGGATAGGGCAGGTGACTTAAAAGGCATTAGCAGAAATCAATTAAATTGCTAAATTATTCTGGAATACCTATGGAATTACGTATCACCTCTCTACTGGTGCCATTAAAATACATGCGATTAACATCAGTGCAATTAACCCACAAGTATCCAGTCACATTCTGCCGTTCCTTTAGGTAGTTAATTTACGAGCCTTTGTTTTAGAGCTCCTCCCCAGAGCTGAGCAGCGGAAAACCTGCAGGTGCTGGAAGCGCGGTGCTGGGCAGCCCGGGGCTGAGATCCCAGCATCGGGCTGCACCCGCAGCAGTATTTTATCCTGGGGATAAAATAAGTGACCCGAGGTTTACCCTGACAGGTTGTTGTGTGTATTTTCGTTCCGTCTCAGGCTGATAGCTATCTCTGCAGCCATCCTTATATTGGAATAAATTAATATTCCCTTCAGCCTGATCCGTTGCTAAGGAATGTCCGGCAGCGCTCCCTGGATGGAGCCTGCGTGGAAGGGGAATAGTGCTTTATGCTCCCGGTGCTGTAACCTCCAAGCAGGCTCAGGAGTCCCCACAACCTTTTCCCGGCGGCTGCAAGACCCCGCTCTCCACTGCTGACATGGAAACAGTGGAGACGATCATCTTTGCCACGCAAAAGGCCTCAGCTGGCTATCAATTTCCTTGGCCCCATCTCTAAGTGCCAGAAGGAACGGCAGCGCTTTCATGATGTTTTGTTGATGCCGCTATCTCCCAATCCGCAGATCGAATACGTCACGCTGTCTTCCAGCCTGGATCCCGAGGCCGGATTAATGGGATTGACTCCCAGCTTTCCTTACAACCTCCCAAGAAGGGCAGAAATAACTTAAACTCTACGAATTAAATAACTGCGGTGATGTCCCTCAGCATCCCATGCTGCACCCGCGGGCACCGGTGTCTCCTTGTGTCCTCCCCTGGCAGCAGTTCCCAGGCCAGAAGCTGCCCCAGGAAGACAGGACGGTCCACAACCCGATGGCGCAGATGCCGCTGAGGCAGGACTGCTGTGACCTGAGCCATGGCAAGTGCCATCGAGAGCCTGGCAGTCGCTGGCAGCCGCCTGCAGCGCGTTCCTAAATTCACTGGGAAACGGAGCAGCTCATTCCAACGTAGACCAAAAATTCCCACCGTGGCCCACACCGCAAACGAGTCAGACCTCCGCGCTGCCCCCGACGTACGGGAAAATTACTTTTCGCCTCTGCGCTGACAGAAAGCAGCCATGCATCGCTTACCCATATCGAGTCCGCTTAAAAACCATGTTTTTGCTCTGCTCTAATTGCTTCAAACGAAGCAATTGCATTATGCTCCCTCCCTTCATTGTACCTCGCTGACAGATGCTCTCCACCAGCTCGCTAAGTCTGCACTCAACATGAATTAGATCTCAATGCTCAGGCGGTGGAAGAGTGGCCGCCCTGCCCCTCGTACCTCGCTGGGATGTAAGCAGGCTCTCACGGGTTTCCCAAATGCCTAACGCAGGCTGGTGGCAGGAGAGCAGGAACCGACCAGGCTGGGCAGCGGTCCTCCGCCAGCTTCACCGAGGGGGTTCGCCGAGGAAAGAGAGCGACCAGGCAGACCTTCTTTGTGGAGCAGGGATGCAGCCACACTCCCCGGCTCGCTCTCGGCTCCTAACCAGGTCCACCTTTGGTGCTGGTCCTGCGTCCTGAGGCTCAGCCTGGCTCTGCTCCCATCCCAGCAGGTTCCCAGGTACCTCGGGGCTACCAGGAGTCTTGCAAGGTCTGGACAGCAAGATGTCACTTTGGTGACAACCTATCACTTGGGGTGAAAAGCAGAATAAATAGTCTAACAGAGCTGGCACACTTAAATATGATATGAGTTAGGCCATAACTCACCCGACCCTCTATTTCACATCACTTCTAATGATATTTGCCATTAATAAGCAGCTTGTCACTTCCCTCTGCTCTCGGGCTGCCACTGCAGAGCACGAGGCATCCCTCCTGCAGGCACTTACACCTGGGACACGCTCCCCTTCCATGGGCAATGTCACTGCTCTGGGTTTATTCCCTCTCCTGCCGTAATTTTCCCATGCAACATTTAGCAGCCAGCAAGGGACACGGGAACAAGGGAACCGGGACCCTTCCACTTTGGGATGGCCAACAAGCAGAGGGACTCATAGCTTCTCCAGGGACAGCAGCACCGGGGATGGGGCAGGAACGCCGCTGCCTCGCCACCCGGAGCCGAGCCACCCTGGGCTTTACTGCATGCCGCACGTCACAGCTCCCATGCATGCACACGTGTGCACACATGCACACATATGCATGTGCGCACACACACAGTCCTTCTGCCTGCCTCGGGAATCTGCCCATTGCCATGGAAACGGCGGTGACATCAGGCACTGCTAATGTTACTCCAATGACTAATTGCCTTAAAGCCAGCCAAATTCCTGAAACACTTCCCAGGTCCCAGAGCTCTGTGCCCGGCGTCCCCGGCGGATGCCAAAACGTGTCCTTCACCTGCAGGGGTGCCCAGGAGGGCTGGAGCAGGACACATGGGGACCCTCGCCCAGGCTTGGATGTGGGGCACAGGGGGGCTGTTTGGGCTCCAACCCACTTCTACTTTGAATCCTAATTTTTCCTGAGAACTTTTTGTACCTGTTTAAGCTGCCTGGGTGGTGCCTCAAGGCTGCTGGCACCATCCCTGTGTGGTGTGCAGGAGGAGATGCTGCACAGCCAGGACGGGAGCCCAGACACCCAGAGGGGCTCACCGTGGTGTGGTGACACCTGCCGCCGCAAAAACAGAGACAGGCTTCTTTATTTTCCCCCAACTTTGTTAAATTTAGGAGTTTTCCCAAAACCTTTAAGGGCAGCCTGGGCACCTCCCTGCAGCAGGGAGGAGCATCGTACCCGAAGCCCTTCTACAGCACAGTGAGCGTCTGGCCCGGCGATGCTGGTTATCCTCTCAGTACATGATTTCAGAGATTTCATCAGACTTCAGAACAAGGAATAACTCTGGGGAGAAGGCACTTTGCCACAACAACCGATGTGAAAGGCGGTCAGGGGATTAGCTATTCAGCCATTTTGCTTTTAAATGACAAATAACATAAAAAAAGCCCCAGTCAGAGGCAACTCACAGGATGGGGCGGTGGAACTCTTGCTCTCAGCCACGTGCAGGGCCGACTGCTTGTGGACTCCTTTTCTTGGTGATCTGCTGGATCCTGGAGCCATCTATAAAAAAAACCAGGCCAGCTCTGTTTGTTTATTCATTTATATATTTTTTATCTCTTCCTTAAGGTAACATGATAGCTTATTGCATCAGCAATTCATAACTCCTGGCTCCCTACAGCATCCTGGCTGTTTATGGCTCTGTATTATTTACTGCCTGATGCTGAAATGAGAAACATTACGAAAATATGCTAAGGAATCATCCGGGCACCCCAGCTGCAGCCTGAACCACACCGCTGTTCCCACCCCTGTAACGTCTGTAGCCCCCCATTGCCCAAGCTTTCTCCCACCACATCCTCCCTCCAGGCCCTCGAGGACGGCAGGAGCAGGTGCTGCCTGCGCAGAATCACCTTAATGAGTGGAAGACACTGATTCCACCCTCGCGCCATCCTAGGAAGCATTCATTACAGCAGAGCATTAATTACGCTGAAGCAGAGACCTTGGTGACGCCCAGCCACCTGGGCGGTGCACCAGGATTGAGGCGCTATCACGCTACGTTCTCACGGGGCTCCACTGAGCACAGCAGCTCCGCTCATAAATCCCTGTCCATCAGGAGCCGTTAGTCCCTCCTAGAGTGATGTCCTTTATGGGAAGGGCAGAACAGTCATTTTCGTCACCAACAAATAAAACATTTAGTATTTCTCCTTTTCTCTGCTACACTTTCCCACGCTGGACAGTAACACGGGCTTCCCGTGGCTGGGCTGCTGGGGGCTGTGGCTGTGCCTGCATCAGCTCTTCCCCGTTCATAGGCTCATCCAGGCGCCGGCGCCCACAGCGCCCATTAACACACACGAGAGAGTGCCCGGAGGTGAGCGCTTCGCTAATCAAATGTGCCATTAAGGTCCTAATCCGTTTCATTAGCCCGTTTCATTTGACACTTAGCGAGGCTCAGAGATGCTCTGTGTAACAGGGACGAAGGCGCAGGGTCCGTCCTGGGGAAAAATAATCCTTTTCATTAGATCCATAATTCCCTTTTATCCCTTACTGGTTTATTTCTAAAGCTGAAGGGCGCCGGGAAGGTGCAGCTCTGGCAGAGGTACCGTGGATTTTCCCTTCGTGAGTGTGTCACCACGCAGAGTAGTAAGACCAGGAGGGATGCACAGACAGTAGCAATACCAAAAAAAAAAAAAAAAAAGCCCTGAAAAATAGGCCACCTGATTATTTGATTACATATTACTGGACCGTATTTGGGGGATGTTACCTAGAAGACCATCCACTGACTATTCCGGAGACTGAAATGACTAGATATTTCAGCCTCATCTGAAATAATTTGTAATTCCTTTCTTCCTTTGATTGGCAGCCACGTGAGATGGTCCCAAAGGTCAGCAGAGAGGCGGGATGTGGAATTAAATACGGCTTGTTGGGGAGGCTGATAATCCAGCGAGCTAACCCTGCGCCAATGCGTTAGGCGGAGAGGCGGACACCGCTTAATTTTCAGAACCGATTCCATGTCACCTCTTCCAAACTAATGAGTATGACGACGCGTGACTCTGCCTGGGAACTGTACCTGGCTGTGGGGATTTTGTACGTGGGGAAGGGGCTTGGAGTTACCCGATAAGCAGGTGTTAACTTACTAAACAAGCACTCCTAAATATGCGGACTCCCTGCACAGAAACACACTTGAAACTGCATCAAATCTTCATCGCCGTAAAGAAATCTTTCTTGAAACAATAATTTCGCAAATATAACACTCATCTCAACGACCAGGTCATGGCAGTTCTTCAGAAGACACCGACGTCGCACTGAAATGCTCCCACTGAGCAAAGCTGAAATGTTTCAACCCCAGGTTTAGCAAGCTCCTACCTGAAAGCAATCTTCCTCCTGGGTGTCGCAGGGTTATGTGGGACAGCCCCCTGTGCCACTGAAACCTCCCGGAGCTTACCCCAGAGGGTCACTGCCGCCTGCTCCCCGGCAGGAGAGGGGATGAGCTGGCCGCAGAAAAGCTGGGGGACAGCTCCGTCCGTGCCGGGTTGGGCTGGTGGGACATAAAGCAGGGAGGTGCAGCCCTGGAGCACCCTGCACCATCCTCCTCTGGCCACAGAGCCTGCTGGCAGAGCCTCCAGGTCTGTCCGGCTTCACCTCGCCAAGAACATCTCATTGCCCACAGTCCAGGACAGCAGCTCACACCTTAGTCAGCCTGGTAACGTCCTCCTCACGGGGGCTGTTACTTGAGAGAGAGCCAGAGGTGGCACTGGAGGGGGTGAGCGGCAGTCGGAGCATTGACTACAGCAGGACTGTGAGGGGAACTCGGGCCCTTTTGATAACTTGTTAGCATAGAGAGTCCCTGCAGCCAAAACAGCAAAATCCCTCTTTCTTCCTCTGCTCTAACCCATTTCTTCTGAGACAAACCATTTCTGAGCAACTGATGCAAAAAATTATTTTAAAAAGCATCTTTGCCCTTAGAAATTCAATCCCGTCTGCTCCCTCAGCATTGCCCGGGGCATTCATCTCCTCCGGAGCCACCCGCACCCATCTGGACCCCTGGGCTGCTGCTTCAAAGCCCTCCTGGGGGGTCCCTGGGAAGGCAGGTCCCCACAGACACCACGGGGCTCCACAGGGTCCCTGCCAGAAAAACAGAGCTCAAAACTTAAAAGACTTTCCCAACCTAAACAATTCTGAGATTCTACACCCACAGCACAACTGTGTTAAGCACCACCAGGGCAGCACTGGGAAGCTTCAGTCCCGGGTTTTGTTCTTCAAGCATACAAGAGATACGTTTTTTTTTACATGCACCATCACCTCCAAACAAAATTAGATGCACGTGACCAAGAAATCCCCACTGAGCTGTGAGACCACGAATCATTCCCTTTCCTGTCTGGCCACAGAGGCTGGAGCGTGGCCACAGCTCCTGGGCAGAGGCTCGCTCTTGCAGACACCATGCTCCCCGACCTCTTGGGCTCTGCGATTTTCTCCCTGGGAAGTTTCCCAGCCCTCTGAGCCTGGCCCTGTCCTCACTGCAGCTCCCAGGGCAGTGGCAGAGCTGTGCACCCTCCCGGGGACAGCAGCTCAGGGTGGCATCATCCCTCCCCGCTGCAGTCCTGCCCTCCCCATCCTTCCTCCCTTGGAGCACTTACAGCACAAATCACGGCGTCTGACTTTCCACGGCGATGCAGGTTCGTGTCCATCCCGTGCCACCATCCGTCTGCCTGGCCACGGCCACAGGGCAGAGGTGTAGACCCTGGCAGGTCAGTGAAAAGCTCCTCTTGACTTAGCGATATGAATTACAGCATGATATAAAGGCCTATTAAAGGCTGCTCTCTAGAACGAATGCTGCCCCCCAAGCTAATCAGCAGAATATTTCCTTCATTGAGAGACAGAATTAATATCGTTGTTTGGCAGATGCAACAATGCCAAGTAAATTACTTGCAATCGAGCTTTACTGTTGTGAAGCCTTTTGTTGCTGGTCTTCACCTCGCGAGGGTGGCAATGAAAAAGGGAGAATACAAACGGAAACCTGTAAGAGCCTGAAATAAATGTGTGCCCTGAAACTGCAGGGAGCCGGCGGTTAATAGGGGATGTCAACATGCTGGGCACATCCTGGGCACATCGCCCTGTCCCCGCGGTGGTACCCCGTGGGCAGAGGGATGGGCACGCAGCCTTGGCCAGGCCGTCTCCCCCAGCCCCACGGGCAGCCCCTCGGCCGCGGGCTTTACGGTGTATTTGCATTTTTAAAAGGGGTTTGTAAAGAGACAAGACGCTATGTCAGCACCGTGAAAGCTGGCGTTAATCAAGGGTGGTGGCGTGGTCTCCTCATGGGTGGTTAGCATTATAAAGCACATATTAGCATTTTTAATATTAATCAGTATAAGCAAGAAAAATCCTTTAAAAGAAGCCAAAGAGAAAACTCATTTCCTTAGAGGACCGGAATGAATTAATATCACGTCTCAAGGCCATGAAGCATTCGCTGAGTGAACTTTCCCCAGGCTTGAGGCTGGTCCACACCTCACACATCCAGGCTCTTCCCACCCCTGACCTGGGGACCCTCTCCTCCCAGCTCAGATCAGGGGCTAATCCTGCTCATAAACCATCTGCCGTCAAACACGGGGCGAACTGCGCTTCAGAGCTCACCACCAGCCTCTGACTTCTTCAGCTCCCTGCTGAGCCTGCGGCAGGAGCGGGCGTTTTACGGCATTAACGGTGCAGCCTGGAGAAGCCAAGTCATTCCAGGGGCGCGACGCTGTCGAGCGACGGGGCTGGGCTGGCGCGAGAGGCACTGATTTCAGTGCTTACAGAAAACGCACAGGCTTTTACCTGCCTCTCACCCCTCCCCAGTGAGGGATGCAGGAGAACAGGATGCTGGGGGACCCACCAGCTACTCTGCTACGCTCCGTGGCCAGCCTGGTTCAACAGGTAGCCTTCACAGGAGAGCATCCTGAGAAAAAACTCTGCCTGCCCCCTTTCCATGGCCAGACCCTTCATGCCCTGCACCCTCCTGGGAGCTGGCTGGTAGCGCAGCCCCAGCACCCATCGGCATACGGCCCAGGGAAGCTGCACATCCCCCGTGGAAGACAAGAGGGAGGCAGGCAGGATTAAGCAAAATCCTTCACTTGCCCCCTAAAGTGCCAGCGAAGATTTTGCCAGCCGAACAGTCAGAGTAGCAGCAAACACCAGCTTTTTACCTTGGATTTGTATTCGTAACACAAAGGGCGTTCGGTGGCTGCTGCAAGGTGGGTATGGTCTGCCACACCGGCTTAGCCCCCGCATCCCTCTCCCTTCCGGTGCTCCGGTCGTGGTCCACTGAGCCATTCAGTCCTTCCAGAGGTTTCGCAGCTCCGCTCCCTCCAGAGCGGCCATGGGATGCTGCAAGGCAAAGGAGGCGTCTTGCAAAACAACCAGGCTGCATTAATAAGGTCAGACGGGAGAAGGAGAGCACTAGTGGGGCCTGAGAGCCTGCTTTGACAGCTACCCTAGTGAATTCCTCATTTCCCTGTCTTTGAGGCAGTCAGCCACACTAGAAAGCTAATGCTCAAATATTTCTTAGCTGTGCTTAATGCTAAATCAAAGTATGAGCCACCAAGAGAGCGAGGCTCCCTGCCAGCCCGGCTGTCCACCCACCTGGCCCAGGCTGGCTGAGGGGCTGTGCCTCTCCCCTCCCTCCCTGCTGCCCATTTCAGCTCCTGGAGCTGCAGGCACTGCTGTCCTCAGCTGTCGGGGGCTGCCCGAGGCACAGACATCTACCCAGGGGTCCTGCAGGACTGGAGAGAGGTCAGCCCTCTGCCTCCCGCTTTGAAAGGGTGAAACAAAGGACAGCCAAGGGGCAAGGGAAGCTCAAACTCGGGGTAACTTGCCTGCCTTACAGGCTTGCAGAGCGCTTGCACTCACCTTATTCATGTTCAGTGTCTACATGAGGACGATTTCTTGGTGTGTCAAGGGCTCTCCAGTCCTGCAGAAGAAAGCAAACCAGAAGGACTGGATGCAGACCCTAAGATTCCTGCTGGGAAATAAGGCGGCACAGTTAACGGTGGAGGTACCTGCCTGCGGTGGGACCTTGGCCGAGCAGGGCACGGCTGCCTTGCTGCTGGGGGATGACGGTGCAAGACTAGCAGAGCTGTTCGTGTGCACAAAGCCCACCAGACCCAGAAGCTGGGACTGGGACAGGCACCCCCAGCCCAGACCAGGAGCTTGCGCTACATGAGAGCGGATGCCTACACAGTCCCCGCGGGCTGCATACCTCAGTCTTCAGAGCAGCTGGGAACAAAACCCCGTAGGGATAGCGATCAGCATCTGGCCACGGCCCTAGGACACAGGGCAGCTACAGAGGGGCTGGGAGGATGAGAAGCTTCCCAGCCCGGAGGCTACAGGGCACCAGCCGCAAGGGCTCTGGCTGTCGGTCAAGGAGCAGCGTTAGCGGAGGTGGCTTCACACAAGCTGTTGGCAAAGGGTGAGTTGAAACACCCGAGGATCTCGCTGCCAGCAGCTGAGGGTCAGAGGAGAAGGAGCTCAAGCAGCGGGCATGTGTTAGCTCCCCCTGAGCATGCACCACCCTGCCACACACACACGCTCACACCAGCTGCTACCAGCTCATCCTCCTGCAGGAGCTGCTGGAGGAATCCCACAGGGAACCCAAAACACTCGAGGCTGGAAATCACTACTCCCAGCAGCTCTGATTTTTAAACATAGGTTGCAGCCCTTATTTACCAGCAGGCGCAGGGCTGTCAGGAGCAGGGACTGCAGATGCCTCACTTGCCTTTTGCAAAGTAAACCTCCTGTTTTGACTGCAAGCTGATTGATGCTCAGTTATTTGGGGAGGAATATTTCTAGCTTCACAGTGCGAGCCAGAGATATCAGCCAATTAAGTATTTATGGCCAATTCCATCTTCCTAGCACGATGTTTGGAAAGCGAGCACCGGTTACATCAGAGAGCCGGGTTAAACTGTGCTCATCTACAAACACCTCCACGCTGGCCTACCAGGAACTACATGCGCAGAAGGCTCGTGAAAGCTTCTCGGAACGCTCTGCTTGGAAGCAATCCATCACCAGAGAGTGCGGTTTAAACGCTGCAGCCGTAACTCTGCACTGCCTGCCCCTCGTCAGGCATACCCCACGTGCAGCATCTCTGGCGGGTGCTGATTTAACCCTCTTTTCCTGCTTTTCCAGCATGGGCCATCGCCTCTAATAGGCTCCTCTCTTCCTGAAATCCCTTAGAAATGCTGGATCCAAACCCAAACTCAGCTGACTCTCTTTAGGATGAACCAACAAGGAAAACAGCTGCTGTAACCTCTTCCAAAAAACAAAACCCAACCCAAACGCTGCTGCCTACTCCAGCTGATAGGGCAGCATCACCACCAGCCTTCCCCCACCCCTTAGCAACCAGTCGTGCACAACGTGCAACACGCTCTCTACCAGCGTCTCAAGCCGATGCCCACCCTTCTCTGTTCAACTCCATCAACACTTTCAGGGCAGATTCCTGCTTTCTCAAGGAAATGTACAGCCAGCGTGGTGATACGGCAAAGGACAAACCGCTCGACGGCTTGTTTCTTTGCTTTTCGGTCTGTAGTGGGTTGTTTACAACACTTTCCAGTTTCTGTGAAGTAATACTTAACATTTACCGAGCATGCTTGAGCCCATGGATGAAATGTACCGCTTGAGTCATCTCCCGTCTGTCGCAGCATCTGCCAGAGACCAACCAGTCACTTGGTTGCTAGACATCTCCCAGGGCAACCAGTCCCCCTTCTATAGCATCTTCGACTGCTGACACGGGGCCAAGCCCCAGCGACTGGGTGACCGCAGCCTTTAAAACCAGGGGGCTACGATGGTGGGTGAGAGAAGTCAGCCTAAACAAGGAAAGCAAAACACTTCAAACGCCGCGGTAGTGGTACAAGGTGACAAACCTCTTGTTTGTTTCCTACATTATATCCCATTATGCGTGACTGCGGCCACCCAGTTCCCTTCCCTGCCCTCACTGCAGCTGGTGTTAATCCAGGGGTGATTTTCTTAGGCTTTTAAGGGGTGTTTATCACACAGCATCTCCCAGCAGACCTGGAGAGACAGCTGGTACCTCGTCAAGATCACGAGGATCGGAAAGCATCCATAGTTCGGGTGCATCGATACGCCTCAAAAGCAATCCGGAGATGTGACCCGTCACCGAGGCAGGACCACAGCTCGGTCCCTTTGTGTCTGACCCCAGCGGAGGTGCTGTGTTTTCTAAAGGCAGCCTTTGCTAAAAGCACTCCCCACAACACAGTGTGTGAGAGCGCCAAGCCCTTGAAGTATCTCCTGATTTGTGCTGGTGCTGAGACAAGGGGCAAAGGGAAGAGAGGGCTGCAGGTATTGGTTTTAAAGCCACTGCCAGCTCAAAACGCCCCGCTGACTTTCAACAGGGACCGCAGCACATCTGCTCTGGTTTAAACTGCTACTTGGTACCTGAAGCAAAAGGTGGTGGGAAATCAGTGCTGGAAAGTAAAAACAATACTTGCCCATGCTCCTCGCACGAGGTGGCTGAAGTGCGGAACGCCAGCGCAGCACCACGGGCAGAAAGGCGATCTTCTTTGAAGCTGCTTTCAGCTGTACCCCCTCTCGATGTATACATCAGGACAAGCTGCTCCAGCTCCAACCCGCTGGCTCTTCTGACAGCTTCCCATATGGTCTGCAATTCACTGGAGGCACTTTTATACATCACACACACCTATATATACAGAAATACTGAGCGCCATCATTTTTACATTCCACCAAAAAGAGAAATAATTCTTCAGGGTCGAGCAGTCAAGCAGGGGAGGTGCTGCCAGTTGTGCTCTCTGCTGAAACGGGACCCTTGGCTACTGCACTAAGTGCTGCGCGGTGACAAATAGGTGACATTAGGAAATCAGACCTCCCACAAGCGACTACTGTCAGTTTAAGTGGACGGCAGCATCATACATCGTGGTGTTCAGCATTAAGCCAACCCCGATAAGCCACAGCAAGGCACGAGCCAGACCCGCACTTGAATCTGAGTGCTCTTGCCATGCTCAAGAATATTTGCCCACTCTGCTGAAAATCCCAGGAGAATGAAGGTTCTTTGGAGGGCAAGGTTTTAAACCTAAATGTGATGCAGTATGAAAATTCTGCACGTATAAAAGCTGAAGGAGGATATAAAATGCTCAGAGAGAGAGACCGGTGCTGCCACTCATGTTAGTTGTAGGATATACTGTTTCTTTCCCATTCTTGAATAATTTTCTGTGAAACCTGTTTCTGAACAGGTTCTCTCTTGCACTGAATTTCAGCAGCCCCAGAGCCAACACCCTCCCAAGGTGCACCAGCTTGAAAGAGCTGAATGCTTGGTACCCTGCACCTACAGAGATGGTCTGAACAGCAGAGTGATGGGGATCGGCTTTTTAAGGCCGGGGCTGTTCTTCCAGGAGCAGCAGCCTGGGGTCACCTGCCCCCAAGATGGAGCTCACCAGCCCACTGGCGCTTTTTGCTCCAGGCTGTCTGAAACTTCGCCCATATTGAACTGAAACTGTACTCCTGGCCCACCAGTAATACTGCATTTGGCTGGGTGAAACCAGGGCAAACCAGCCCTCCCTGTGTGCTCTCCACCAACGTGTGCATGGCCACCCGCTTCTGCGGACTGTATGAGAACCCAGAGAGGTTGGGCAAGGTCAGGAAGCACCTGGAGTTTACTTGGTGCAGCAGAAACCCGGAGCCCTGAGCCTTGTCCACCCTCTCCCTGCAGAGCAGCAATTGTACCAATGCCTGGAGAGAGGTCCTTAAAGGTTCCTTGCATTTGGCTGCTGAGCGAGCCAAGAGCGGCTGGTAATCAGCAACACGCCGAGCTGGGGCACTAGACAGAAATCCAGACGGAGGAAAGGCCATTGCTCATAGCAATTCACAAATGAGAAGCAAACTGGTGGGGTTTTTTAAAAATTTATTTATTCCTGAAAGTGTACAACTAGAATATGAAAATATTCCTTGGTGAAAGCAAAACAGAACAGGGTAGGAAATTAATGTCGAGTGAAAAATATTTGCATGTTCCAGGGAAATAAGCCTCCAGAGACAGAGCTTGGAGACTCATCAGGCTTGGAAGTTAAGGTCATATTTTTATTTAACGGAAATTTTCTATAGCAGATCCATAAGTTATCTCATTGTGACTCATAACTTGGTGGAATGGGTTCCTAGGTTGTTCTCTTTGAGAACCCAATTACTTCAAGTGCATCACACCAGTAAATGAAATCAGTGTGCTGCTTTATTTATTATTAGACATTTGTTTTTCCTTATGGCAACTGCATTATAGCTGCCACAAAGACGCAAACCAGCTGAATTAAAACAGCACACCATCTTGAACATTTCCAGCCTCTCTAAGCCTTGGTACTTTGCTTGTTCTCCAATACCTGGATTTTTCTGACTAATGAACTCCTCCATTTCCTGGAAAATATTGAATGCAATTAGTACTTCAAGGCACAGTCTCAGTGTATGCCGTGCCGAGCAGCTGAGCTCTGTAAGAGAGCCCAGTGCTTGGCAGAAGAACTAGGAATCTGAAAGATGAAAGGGAGATTTATGCACACTCGCACCAAGGCCTGCTGCAGAATTTAATTGGCAAGGTTAGCAATAAAGGGGCTGCAGAGAGAACCACCAAGGTTATGGCCCCAGCGCAAGTCACAAAGCAGAAACAAGTTATGACTCCCAGGCTTAAACATCAGAAATCACACTCGGTTCCTCACCTCGCGCTGCCCCGTGCCAACTGGCACAACGTGATCTGGTCAAGTCAGTCTATTCCTTTGCTCCTCTCAGTCCAGTTTTATCTCTTCAAGGCACGATACAAATCACTCCGTCCAACCCTTCTGCGATTGCCGCCAGCCTCTGCCTGCACTCCTCCTGCAGCTGCCTCAGCTCCCTCTCCAGGCTGGCCTCTCTCACCCGCAGCTCTCTGATCACCTCAGTAGCACTGACAGCTGAAACAGGCCCCTTGGATACCGACCTACCGATGCCCGTTTTGCCGGCAGGATGTTTGCTGCTGAACACCAGTCTGCCCAGACCGTGCATTTTATTTTTTTTTGGAGTACAAAGGCGTGTAAGATCTAGCAGTTTTAGTTCCACACTGTCCTGTATCTTTCTAGCAGTGGCAGAGAACCCCTCTTTCTGTAGCTCCTCCTTTCTTGTTTTCACCTGTAAATAGAAGAAAAGGGAGGGGTAAATTTCTGTGAAAAAAATCCTCCCTCCAAGAAACAACACCAAATGTCACATTTGGACTCAGATGCACCAAAGAGAAGAGAGCCAACGGTGAGTGTAAACCCAAATGCGTGGCAGTGAAAAGTGAATTAAGCTAACTTGTGTTTTCTCTCAGGTAGCAGCCTCAGGGACCAGAAAGCTGCCTGTAGTCATTTGTTTGCAGATTCTCAGTCTACCAGCCCCTCCACCGATGACTAACAGACAAGGGCTCTACACACTTCCCTCGTACCCAGGAGTGGGTAGTTCGACTTCAGAGTAAAATACACGGAGGAAAAAGTGGGAGACCCAACAGAGTGACCTTCATCACCATTCTGCTTCAAACCACCACGTTGTCATCACAGATTAATTGCCTCGTGACTAACAGCACAATTTCAGTCTGCAAATGCTTTTTGCACTTGGCAATGCTATAAAGGAGGGATGACAACTGTGCACTAGAAATTCCTTAATTCCCAGTTCTCATTGTGGGGTAACAACCAGGAAAAGGAAAATAATGGGGCAGAGACAAAGTAGAGGCTAAGACCAAAAAAAGTCCAGGGCAGCACGCTGTCACTGGAGATATGCCCAACAAAACAAAGCTTTTCCCGTGACAGAATCTCAGACTGGACAATAAAAGCAATTGCATATACCAGGATCCCTCTAAAGCATTTGATTTAATGTTCTCTAACAAGCTGATGGGAAGAACTTGGAAAGTGGTAATTGCCAGGCCAATTTTACTAGTGGATTAAACCTGAATTCAGTGACTCATCTCAAAACATATTTGTCAGTGGGGAAACATCCCTAAGAAGAGGTACCCTGCTGAGCCTTCAGGGAAACAGTTCGTGGTCCAATGGCATCTTCTGTTTCTGCTACGGTGACAAGCTGCCAAATCAGCTCAGCCAAAAAGCAGCAAAGTTTCAGAAAAGCGATGCTGTCTCTGCAACCGGCACAAATCCCAGAGCTCTCCTGCAACTTGGGCACAGTTCTGGAGTTCAGGCTTCAAAAAAATACAAGGGAAACGGGGTAGGTCACCCAATGACTCACAGCCCACAAAATAAGCCTTAGAGTATGAAACTTCAAGAGCTCAAACTATTCCAGCATTCATGGGGACACGTATATAATTTGTTGTAGATCCTAAAGAGGAAGAGAAAGTGGTGAGAGACCAGACTTTGCTGACAAAGCCATAAGAAGATCGAATGGATGCACTCTTGAGTTAGATACTCAGCTTCAGAATAAGACATTGTTTCCTACTGTGAGGATAATGAACCATGAAATGCTTCGTTACAGCTCCAGGGATGAATCCTTTGCCCAAAGCTCAGCTCAGGTCAGGCTTAGTGCTAATGACACTACCTTCCAGCCTTGAAACCACTCTGCAAGCCCTCCCTTCCCCGACCACAGGTGAAGCTGAACAATTCCTTGGAGTTTTAAATCTGCAGATCTGCATTAAGATAGTGGTATCCCACTTACTAGAGCTTTGACAAGTTCCCTGCAAAGTCAGGGATATTTCGGCATCTCTCTGAAGCACCAGAGATCAGTGAGAGCTCAAAGCAACGCCAGCTGCAAGGACAAGAGTCCTAAAGTAGCAAAGCCCTCCCTGCCTTTGCCACTGCCAAGCTACAAGTGCTCAGGATCAAACCAGCTGGAGAAAAAAGGAATTTTTCCACAGATCAGAGAGGGTTTCACTACCGAAACAAGCTCAGAAGCTTACGACATACTGGGGATCGGACTACATTCTCTTACGGTGCGAAACACTGCAGGCACAGTTAAATTTCCCCACCAACACCACCTTCACCAGGGCTCATCCCACGTCTTCCATCAGAATATCTTCATGAGTTTTCCAGCCAAGTAATTAATCCTCTCCATAGTCCTTGGATGCATTATTTTCCCCCCACCCCCACTCCTGCTCAAAAAAGATTAAGAAAATCAATCAGATCAGAAAAGGAGTACATTTCTCTGAATTTTTCCTAACACCTTGAAGGCTTTATCGATGCAGAACCATCTGTTAAAGGAGACCTCTGTTGATGAAGGGATTTGAATAGAGAGTTGAAGCCAAGAGAAGACTGTCTTTGCCCTTGACAAGAACCACGGGTCCCTTCTATCGAAATCCCTGAGAAACCCAGGACATCTGTTGCTGTTGGCTAAAAGAATATCTGAGGTCCAATTCTCTAACACTGCTTTAGAAGAAACAAAACAGAAAAAATAAATTCAGTGCTGCCTGGTCTCTCCACTGCCAAGGAATAAATGGAAAATGATGTTTGCACAAAGTGGATTTAACACTGGCATCCAGGATGGGAAAAATTTCCCGTTACGTACAAAGAACAAAATCACTCAGCAAACAGAGCCCACACAAGGTTATTTATTTTTCGCATTAAACTCAGGCAGAACACTAGTAGGGCTGTATAAAAGTATTCCTCATGAAACAGAAGTTTTCATACTCTCCACCAGCCAAAACTGGAGCATTTTATTACCCATCGTGCAAGGCCCTTGATGGAGGAGCATGCTCCTCTCCGCACGAAGCGCATGGAGCTCTAACTCATCGCCACAGCAGGAATCGGAACTGCTATAGTGAAGCAGGAGCAGCTGTAAAGACAAGGACGACAGCCTTGCAGTTCGGCGGTCAAGGGAGCAGAGGTGTAACAAATTCTGACATCTGAGTATCGGCAGGGCACTGCACATGTTATCTTCTGTAAAGAGGACCAACGCTCCCTGGGACAACATTAGATAAACTTAAAAGGGGAAATTTTCAAAATACTGAATACGAAAGGAGAGAACAAGTTTAGCAAAGCACTATTTATTTTCTCTCAGCACAGTCTGGAGCTGGAAAGCTAGCTCGAGGTTTTTCTGCGCTGCTCTGCAACCATACGTATGTCCACAAATACTCTTGATGCCATCTGTAGATTTTAATAGCTAAAAATCTCTGAGGGTTACCTTTAAGTTATATTCTTTACTCTTCACATCCTGAATGCTTGTGAAAATACTCGATAACCTCTTCTCATATGGTTAATTGATGCTCTCTAACAGCTTGCTGTCTCCCATTAGTCAGCACACAATGATTATTCCACACTGCAAAACAACCTCAGCAGACCACTTTGTATTAAACAAACACACTGTAAAAGATGAGGAGCCTCAGCAGTTTGTGCCTGCCCGGCTCCATCCCACAGCTCTGCCCTTCAGTCTCAATCTACCAGCTGGAAGCTGAATTCCCAATTAGGTACATGGTGCTGTCTGAACAACTGCTGCACATCCTTTCTGAATAAATACAACACCACGATAGCCATCATTTGCTCTTCTGCAGAACCGACGTCATCCCAAAGAGACCCGGTGCATTTTGTGAAAAGCCACACCAAACACAGATGATCATGAGATGATGAGGAACCAGCATCTTCAAATTGACACATATCCCGCTCTGGGGCGAGTCGTCATCTGGTTAGCTGTTCACAACAGCAGTCACTCACAGACACCGTAACTGAGTCCATGGAAGTGTGCTGTCCCTCCCCACGCTCCAAGGTCAACGTACCCTACCAGGTCTCACTCCCAAAACCACAAGCTAGCAGGACCCTCCCATGGCACCAAGCCTTCTCACCAGTCCTACAAGGGCTGCAGATGGACAGATGCCATAAGTGTACCCAGAGACAGGTACTCCTGATAGGTTCCTTCTAGCTCTTCACCTCACCATGCCACTGACCACTGTTTGGGACAGGATAGCAGCCAAACTGCCCTGAGGGTTCCTAGGTGGTTTCCTTTAAAATAACTTAACTCTTCCAAAAGACCACCATAGGTTTTCAAAAGGTATTAAAAACTAAAACCTAAAGGGAAAACTATAGTGATTTTCATGTTCTAAGGAGAAGCCAACGAGCTAGCATAGCTACAAAGAGGAGTATTCCCTCTTAGATGACAGTCTGAAAAGGGGCTGAAGTGACAGACGGCCTGTGCTGCCCTTCCCAAGCCTGGCACACTGCAAAGGGTTACAGTGTGCACAGACACCGCTGGCAGATTCACCCACAGGAACATGCAAAGGAAGAAGCACTAGAATAAAGCAGATCTCTTCAAGATTGGCCAAAGTCTGGGCACAGGCAGGTGTTCTCTAGCTCCTGATGTGGTGGAATTAAGCCAGGCAGGACATCTGTCAAATGTGGAAAGGACTTCCCATCTCCCCAGGGCCAGTGCCATGACTGATGCTGCATTTTCCAAAGCTTTCGGGCTGAGGCCTGATTGAGGAAAACAGCCAAGCCGAAACAGAGAAGGGTGGGTCCAGTCCAGGATGCTGCCATGTGGTGAGACACATCCAACAAACAGGCTGAGCAGGCAGCTCGGCTCAGTCCCCGCCACAGAGGATTAACTTAGGCAGTGATGCATGGGAGAGACCTCAAGGCTGCAAACGCCTACACACATGATTAACCTCCCCAGCACTTCCTCTTCCCTACTTTCTCTAGAATTGTTTCTAACCCAAGATACTACTGGCTGTCCTTTCCATCCAGACAGCTATTTTCAGACCTGGGAATCTTCTGGCTTTGAATAAATTTTATAGGGATGAGTTGAGTGGGCAAATCACGGAAAATGTAACGTGTCACACATTTTAAATCAGCTGCCTTCCAGTTTCTTTGAGGGTTCCACTGTTTTGAGGCCAGAACAGTATTACCCAGATACACCTCCTCTGGACAAGTGCCAAGTTGTCATGCAGACAGTCCCAGTCTTTCAGTTGCCCATCTGGTGGAGGTCTACTTCTATCATCTGCTTAGATGACCTACACCTTTAGCTCATTTGATCTCTCCTCAAAGAAGAGACCTTGCAGCCCTCCGCAATTACTGCTGTGGTTTCCTCAGCGCCCTCACATTTGCCTGCACTTTGCTGGTAATGAGCTTCCCAGAGCTTTGCGTCTCATTCTGCGTGGCTCAAACATCCTCAAGAGGCTGATCTGTTTCAGAGTTTTAAAAGCTCACTAATGAAAAGTGCAATAAAAATGATGCACAAAATTGTTCTTTTTCTGCTAAAAAAAGCAAGCTGGATGGGAACTTATTTGGAGAGAATCTTACCAACATGCAAGACATTCCAAAGAGATGCTAAGAGATCTAGATAACAGCATCAGATAATTTAAATCCTTTTCAGTAACAACCTAACAAAAGTGACAATCTTCCAAATGCTGGAAGTCAACATTTCAGCTTGCTAAAACATCACATGGTAACCTGAAAGCCTCAGAAAGCAACTGAACGCTCTGCCTCTCAGTTACATACTTGAACAAAGCCACTAGCGAGAGATGAAGTTTGAAGTGCTGCAACAATGAAAGGTCCAATCACCTATTTCGAGGAAGAGAGTGAGGGGGAAGACATAGGAGCATTTCCATTTTATGACTGCATTGTTGTTGCCATCTTCGAGGAAGGAGCAGCAAACCAAATTGTTGGAGCTCCTTTTGAAGTGGATGATAAAGACCAGAGCTGTGTCATTATTTTTAAATTGCAATCTCTTCAAATTATTCTAGTTTTGCAGAAATGGCTATAACAGTGGTGTTCAGAAAAACAAACTGTACAAGCCTAGAAATGGCACATTTTCTGCCTCCGGTCCTGTCGGCCCACTTCTCCCGTATTACTCTTATGAACAGGGAGAAGATCTCATGTGCATACAGCATGAAATTCAAATTATTCTTGCCATTTTGTACAGATGCTACAAACCACAGTGCCTGGCTTTGCTGGAAAACACAGTGCAACCTGCTCCTTTGTGCCCCGAGTCACAAGGAACAGACAGAAAAATCTCAGATCTTGTCCCTTCAGGTTGGAGAGTGAAAGGAAATTAGGAAATATGAATGGATGCATTAACCAAGCCACTAAGCCATACTTTTGCTTTCACAGCCTTTGCTATCAGGGCATAATCCCCCAACACCTTTCATAAACTCATCCAGTTCCTCTGCAAACAGTATTTGACTCACAGAATGTTTTATTCCTTAAGGCAGCTCATGTCCAAGCTTTATTTTAAAGCTATCACATCTAAGATGGCCCCCTGTACCTGAGGAGCTGAAAAGGGTGAAGTGAAATATTACACACTTGGAAATATATGATTAATGAGGGACCAGACTGCAGGAACAGAAAAGACCGTACAGTTCAGCCAGTTCACCTGCTGAGGTACGAAAGGCTCCCCAGCACATCACGATATCCCCAGCACGGGCACTAAGAGGCATTTGCCAGCTCAGAGGAGCTGCCCAGAGCTCTCAGTCTCCATGTGTTATCGAGCACACTCTCACTCAACAGACCAGCATCTATTACAGACAAAGATCTGTAAGTGAAAAGTGAAAGCGGGATAAGCAGGGAGATCTTGGCATCGCTTGGAGACTGCCGGCAGGGATTCTGCACAGAAACCCTGACAGCTGAGCACTGGAAACCAGGCGTGGCAAATTAGGGTTAGTTTAGGGGGTTTCAGTTTCCAGACTGGAATCCAGGCTGGTCCAGGGGCCGAACCTTGCAAACACTTGTCTTTAATCAGTACGAGCCTGAACACCACCTTGTGAATGATCATTATACCTTTTGCTGTCTTACAGTTTAGTGTTTATTCCACCACTGCCCTCTCCCATTCCCCCAAAAAACCTTGCAGGACTGCAATCCCAGCTGACGGTCTAACTGGGAGGCAGAAAACAGGGTAGAGAAGGATTTGCAGACTACTGTTAAGAAAGCCCTCCTCGTCAGCGCTGAAAAAACAGCACCAAGTACAAAAGGAAATAATAAGAAAAAATATCACTAACATCAAAGGGGGAAGAGCAGAGTCCACTATAAGCATAGCAGAAAGATCTGCAAGTATTAAAGTGGAATACAATGAAAATAGCCACAGGGATGCCACAATTTCCACCCACACCTTCCTGCTCCTATACAAGAAATTCCTGGCTATACAATCCGCATTCTGCGCCTTGCTGCACACAGAGCGGTGCTGAAAAACAGGCACCGTGGTCTGCCAGTGGAAGAAGAGCCCAAGCGGAGTTCGTCTCAAACAGCATTACAGATAGCAGGAATGGAACACGCCAACACCGCCGCTCTCCATGTTTGTCACTGTTTTCTCTACAGAACAGAACAGTTATTCATAACCCAAGTGTTCTGTGTGCTTGTGTGTCCCCCAAGGCATAAAAATAAAACCTTTCACACATAAGTAGGGTGAGGGCTTTACACTTCTTTAACAATAAACCAATAATGAGTTTCTTTAAAGAAAAATCAAACATTGTTATTTTCGAACAATCATGGCTAAGTGTATGACAAAGCTTTCTTTCCTTAGCTATAGACAGGGACCCATTCAGCCTCCGAGGAGCAGAGAAAGGCACCGTTTCAAGGGATGCTGTGAATGTGTAAGTGATGGAAATCAAATCCTGTAGCCCCTGCTTCTGGGAAAAACTGCAGAGCAAGTGGGGAGAGGACCCTGCAGAGCCTATGAACTTCAAACAGCCACTGAACAGTGATTTCTCTGTAAATCAGACCCCCAACCTTCAGAAAAACATCTAAACGCCTTTGCTGCTTAGATGAAAACCACCCCCTCGAGTTAAAGCAAAAGCAGTATTTGTGATCAGCTGTTCTGGAAACACTACAACACTGAGTAAGCAGGTGCTTTTCTATTAAGAAAAGTCTTACTCTAATTTCAAATTCTAGTCTTATAGTAACTTGGCCAAATGTAATTCCAAACCCCTAAGAAAGTTCGTACTGCAGCTCTATAAAACTTGTCTCACTGAATCAAGCTACTTTGCTGTAAGCTTTCAAGGTTTTTAATTTTCTGCAGCAATTTCTGCACACTGAACAGAAACCAGTTAAAAACGCTGGAAACCATCATTTTCTATTTTAATAGCTGAACACTTCCCACACTGTCCTGCCTAAATGAGGTTTCTTTCTTCTTGTGAGATCCTTGACTGTACACAAAGAGACTTGATGTTCTTCTGAAATAGCCCATTTAATACCAATGCTCATGCATTTATAGATTTAAAGTCATAATAAACTGTTTGATTAGTCTCACCTACCACAAAGTACAGGCTACAGTATCTCACCTAGTAATTTCTGCAGTGTTCTACTACATTTTGGTAAGCCACAGGGTCTCTTCTAGAAACAAAGACTTCTGGTTTTTCAAACACAGGCTCCAGCAGATCAAAAAACTACCCTATCCCTGTGCTACCTCGGCAGAGACAAATATTTATGGTTAAAAACATGCCCCTTTTCAGCAAGTTCCACTTCAGCCACTGGGTTGTCTTAGACCATCTTTCATCTAAAGTCTTGTACACTCAAACCTCCACTTCTAAGAACATGCAGAACATGATCCAGCTCTAACTTTGCCTTGGTTAAATCACCCTTTTCTCACCTCTCAAAAAGGCAGACCAAATCATTCCTTTATTACTCCTCCTTTAATCCTTTCCAAGCTTTCAATCATTTTCCAATTGTGACAGTAGCATAAGTGGGGCCAACATGTTTCATTAAGCTCTGAATTGAGATCTATATCTTACCCATCATTTAATGACCACTAGCAGATAGCAACACATAGTTTCCCCTAAGCTAACCACCTTTCCATGACCCAGTACTTTCTGTTTCATAAGGCCATGAAAATGGAAAGGTTTGCACATACCCAAAACCCGATGCTGTGGGCAGATCAAACTGGTTTGAGGAATGTGCATGGGTATTTCTTAACTAAACACAAAGCCCAGGAACAGTAAGAAACTCAAATAATTTCTTTTGGCTTAACAATACTTATAACAGCCAGAGCAAAATTTCATCTTAATGTAAGTACTAATTTCTAACACTAATAATTAGTTCAGCAAGAGGGAAAACCTTCAGCCTTTGGAATTGGTGGCGAATAAATGCAAGAGGTGATGCCAAACTAATATTAATGGGGGAATTATTTGCACCATAAAACACGAAGACATTTCAGAAAGGTTGTAAAGCTGAGCTAGAGCAACTGACTGAAGATGTACTTATATAAGCAGCTGCATTCCAGATTTTGCCCTGATTTGCAGTTTCCTGCAGTTAGAGAGGAGCGTGTGCATCTCCATCTTAGGCATTTTAAGCAAGGCACTCCCCACTCAAATTCTAGCTCCCAGGTGCACCTACAGTCATTCCAAAACAAACTGACAGGGAAACCACAGAGAGGACACTACCTATTTTATCTAGGAATAGAAGACCATCTTTTAACTGGGGGAAGGAGTCCTCCGAGGACAAACTAAAAATAGTTTTAACACCAGGAACAGACATAGCTGCATCCATGAGAACATCTACCACAGTCTGGCAGGGCACTGCTGCTCTGTGCTTCCTTTTATTACACAGAGAGCACTGCAAAGCACTTTGTAAGCCTTCAGAGCAAAATCCACACTGTTCTCCAAGATTAAGCTTTTAGACGGTCAGGAAACACAGTAATGGAAAGTTAGAAGTTAATTAAGCCATTTGAACGAGCTAATGTCATAAAGAGGAGGGACCTGATCTTGTCTGAATGGATAACATTTTCGTTGGTTTTGTTTGGTTTGTTTTGAGGCTTTGAGGGATGGTTGTTGGTTTTTTTTTTTAGGATAATAAAACAGGTCTGTATTTAGACTCATATCTAAATACCACATTGATAGGGGTCAGAAAAGTCAGTTTAGCTGAAGATACAGGAAAAGGATACAGGATTAAGAAAACAGGAAAAGAACAACATTGAGATTTTTCAGGGTCTTTACCAGAAAAATGCAAAGTATACCTCCAAACAGCAATATAAACCACAAAAGCACAGGACTGATAAAAGCTTCGCCTGTTTGCCGAGTCTACAAATATCTATCACAAGCCAAAGCAAAAGGGAAATTAATCCTCTTAGGCTTAAAAAGCAACTGAACTCTGAACTCTGTGACTGCTGTGCAGCGAGCCTGTGTGAGCAGACTTGCTTACGGTGAGAGCTTCCCCCAGCGACCGAGCTGCACTGGATGATGCTCTGGAAGAGACAGAGAAAGAGGCAGCTGCTTCAAGGACAGCCTTTGGGTCGAGTTGCTAAAGGACATACCTGAGGCAATCAGCCCTGAATGAAGGCTGAAAGCCCCATGAGATACGGCCCTCTTCCACAAAGCTAGGAAAAAAGTTTCCTGTTTTATGGATATTTTCTGAACTCTCTTCCTGAGTTTTTGGCATAGTTAGTTTACTTTTCCACTGGTTAACTTTTGAGGAGAGCACCTGAACCCAAATTAAAAAAAAAAGACAGGAGTCAAGAACAGAATGTGACTGTTCTATTGCAGCAACTCTTTGGGCAGAACCAGCCACGGACAAATCTTAAAGTAAGTGGTCTTCAAAGAAATTAGCAATTTCTGCATCACCTCTGTTCGGCTGAAGAAGGTGCCCGTGATGCCAGCACAAAAAGAGCAGACATGAAGCTTCAGCAAGAGCATATAACAGGATGGGTCTGGAGCAGAAGCTCATCTAAACCTCTTCAGCTACTTCCCCGAGAAGATACACAAGCCTATCAGCCAGTAGGGTCCTGCTGCTCTCAGGAGGGTGGGACAGCTCCAGGCAGGAGCATCAAACTTGCAGATTCTTTACCATCAACCACAAGGAGACTTGTGTAAGTCCCATATACCACACGATTCTGAATGCACACCACAGCAAATAAGAGGTAAATGCCTGTTTTCTTCTCCAAATTATAAATCTTCAACATTTTACAGTAATAAAAACCCCATTCTAACAGCACAGCCTTTTTACAATGTATTTCTTTTTAACTAATTTCTAGATTTTTGAAAATCCTTGAATCCAATTAGAAGATCACACAAATTAATGTAGTAATAGGCGCATACTGAAAATATATGAAACCCAGAATATGTCAGCATAAGTAATTTAGACACTTGCAAAAAGGCTGCAGTGCTGCTTTGAAAAAGACCCTGACAACTACAAATTACAAAGGAAGGCAACGGACAAGTATCGCTTCCTATAATAAATTGCTCACTTATTTTTCAATTTGTTCTTCCAAACTTTTATCTCGGGCAGCAGAGACAAACACTGATGATGTGAGATATCATCTCAGATCTAAGCGACTTGTAGCAGCTTGGAGGGCCCCACTTTGTTTTAAGCAGAGTTTTATCACTGTGCAACATGAAAGTAGCCACTTCAGAAAGAGTGCTGCTTGTGACTTGCACTTCTCTGTAGGTATGAAACAAATTCAAGCAATGGAGTCCCTGGATCTACAGCCAAAGAAAGGAATGTATACAAACCACTCCTCAAATACACAGATGAGAGGAAGGTATTACCAACTAGCCACACAAATTTTCAGAGAAGGCTCTTTCTTATGGAAAAAGTTACAAGGAAAAAACCAACCAAAACAAAACAAAAACCCAGCACACACAACTTTTGGCGGCAAAGAAACTCCCTGGATCAGTTTGGTTTTCAGTTAGAAAATACTCCCTTCTCCCCTCCAGGGTCTCTGCATGACTGCTGCAGATCCTCCACCAGTGCCAGCCCACAGCTCTTCTCTGCTTTGGGGGAGGCAGGAGCGGTGCATCCAGAGCAGCTAAGGTCGCTGCAGCCACCCAGCCCATCCACAACTGCGGCACGAGGCAAGTGAACTTTGATGCCTAGGGGGAGATTTGTCTACATAAAACATTTTCAGTGAAAAAGCAGACATTTTCTAAAGCCACTGCTCTTCAAATGCCTTCAGCGGCTTCTCTTATTAGCTCGCAGTTTCGATGGCGAGCAGCAGTTGTAGGTGGATGCCAGGCTGCTGGAATGGCCATTGTCACTCTTGTGGCATTCGAAGGCCAGGCTCTACAGCCAGCCTGCAACAAGAAGAGTCAAACAGCTCTCAGGGTTTTGAGAGCGCCTGAAGATGCAGAGTGGCGAGTTCTGAGCTCAGAAGTGTACTAAAGCTTTATATAGATGCATTTTTGGCTGTGAAGAAGAGATGTGACAATGTTAAGCTACAGATTTACTTTTATGTCAGCTCTCCTACAAGCACAAGGGACAAATACACAGAAATGAGTTGGATACTTTTTCCTCTTATGCTCAAGTACCCTCGATTTCAGGGCAGACGACTGAGAGAACACTGCCAAGGTTTTAAGAAAAAAAGAAACCTGAAGTTAAGCTTTGAATGCATGAAATGAGAATGGTCCTGCTAAAAGCACTTCTGTCAGCTCACCTAAAAACCAAGCAGTGCTTGTAACTCCTGCTGTTGGAGGAGGAACCCATCCCGACAGTCTGTCTGGAGCTATAAAGCAAGCCAGATACCTCCTGGAAGTTACTGTCCCCAAAACCCTCTCCGAAAGGTTCTGTAAAACACACTAACAGTGTTTCAGGTAGAGCTGCTCTAAAATACAGCCACCAGCTGTGGTGTTTAATACGGCCTCCGTCAGGCAGAATTAGCTACGTTCCCAAGATACTGCCCTTGTGGAGGACAACATTTGTTGCAGAGGCTCACCACTTGCAAAAGAGTTTCGAAAAGCAGCAACCTTGTGGTCACAGGTACCTCAAATCCTACCCATCAGCCTCCAAGCTTTTCACATTGTAAAGATAAAGGTGATGCTGGGACCTGTGAACTTATATATCTCGCACGTCCGAGCCCTACAGCCATTCCTAGTCTTCATCCATGTTTTATTGCGTTTTAACTGTGAGAACATAAGTACTACACTTATGTCTTAAAAATTGGCTAAAACATTTACAGTGGCCTCAAAACATGTTCCCTCATTGGAATGTTTTGGGTTTTTTTTTACAGTTTATTGTTAAATAAAGCTCATCTAAAATTTATTGGTATATAACTCTTCAGCTGCATTTACTACATGTTTCATTGCCTCGGTTGGTATCTAACACCTTGGCAAATAATGCGAGTGAAATATTAACACTAGTTATTGTTATATACTTTAACTGATCCTGTCACCTGAGCAAACATTCTGCATTTCGGCAAAGTAATGGGAAACAGCATCTTTTGGGAAGCAAGAAGAACTTTCACCCACGCTTACTTCAAACGCCAGAGTTCTGCACACAAAAGAGAAGACAGCACTCAAGTTTTTAATGTTTCCCTCTTCCCTAAGGAGCCGGAGTCTTTTAGAATATATAAGCCCCACGAAAAATGTCAGGCTGGGTAATTTATTTTCAGTTACAGTTTGTGTGTGTTTGAAATCAGTTTGCTGATTTAGCAACTGGTACAAAAAGTCTCTGTCTCTCACACAGTTCAGCACTCATTCAGCAATCTGCACAGCAAGTTCTGTCTGCAAACAAAGAATAAATACTTATCTTTTTCATCTCTTTGTATGCTGCACGCTTAAACCTTGGCTATTCAAGTCTGACCAACCTGCACAGAGTTCTCAGAAGTAAGCAAGACTCTTTCAGAAACCTCCCAGCTCTGCTTATCTGCAGTAACTTTCCATGTGTATGCCAGCCTTAAACCAGGCTGACTAGGGGCTTCAGGTGTAGCGCAAATGTTAGATCCTGCCGTTAAGAGGAGAACTGATGCACAGAGATGGCTTCTTTCCTACTTCCAACACAAGAGAGAGCACAGTGCCCTCCAGAAGCGATTACTTGGATCTCCACCGCAGCCTTCACAGGCACTTACCAGAAGCAAGCAGCCTCAGATCTCCCGCTAGGATGAGTGACAAGTAAACCAATGCAAGAAAATACATGAGCAAAAAGCAAATTCAAACATTAGGATCTTCCTTGCTACTGTCTACAGCAGATCCATGCCTTCTAATGACCTAAATCTGCTAATACCATGGCAATTCCAGCAGCAGCAAATTTAATCCTACACTTAACTTAGAGCTACACATAAAAGCCATTAGCCTTGTCCCTCCTTGCCATCCTCCTGTCCATGTCCTCCATTGCTCCCTTTGATGGATGTTTCTGTTGATCTCTCTGGGTCTCCTCCCCCTACCCAGGCAGCTGGGCCCAGCCAACCATTCATTTCCAAAAGCTGCTCTTGTGGCCTTGCTAGTTCTTCAATTTCTTTTTTGCACAAAAAGCTCCACTGACAGCTGCTCGGTGCTCCAGATGGAGGTTTGCAAATACGAAGTGGAACACAGAAACGCTCTGGGACCGGGGAAGGGAATGTGCTGATTGAGGAAACAGGCAGGCACTGAACCATCGCCTACCACTCCTCCACTTCCTGCACCCCAGACAGCCTGGATAATTAACTGCTCACTACACTGACATCTTCATATTAGCAGAAAGCCCAGAGAGCTAGAATAAACAGCAGAAATAGCAAAGATGCAATGTGAACAGTTTGCTTTAAAAATAAAGAGCTTTTGACAACCTTTCAGAGAGTTTTCCAGTGAAAGCTCAGCTATCTCTGCCGCAAATCCCGGGTTTAAGGCAGCAGAAACACAGCCCAGCCCCACACCAGTGCAGGAGGGAACACCGCACACCAGGAGCCTGTCCAGCCCCCACCAGAGGACTTTGTATTTCCCTCACTCACAGCCCATGCCTTTATTTTCATGCAGGTTAGCCACGCACACAGCACAGCCAGCAAGCACTAGCAGTGACTACTAGGGTACACGCAGCTTCTCGTGTCCCCTCCAATTCACTATGAGGCATACAGAAAAACCTTGGTAGGTCACTTATGTTGATAAAATTCAACCCAATCTCTGTAAGAAAAACAAAATACCCAGATAAAACCAGAAGGATGTAGGACTGGGTTTCAGCATCAGCTTCTGGAGCTGCTTCCCTATTTCAAATAGCAAAGCCTTGAATCAAAGTGCATCAAAAACCAGTCTTCTATAAATGTAAGATCCTTAGAAAAAGAATCTCCTTTTATTAGACTCTGCAAGGTCTCCAGCAATGCACTGTGATGAGCTTGCAGTGGCAAAAAGTTTTGAGTGAATCACAGGACTTTTGGGATGGAGCAAAAGCTTCTCTGCATTTCAGCCCCCACCATCCCCACTTGATGGGGTGTCCCAGGCCATTTCTGCCACCACCACTGACCATCCCTGCACCTCCCCTCTTCCAGTAAGAGAAAACAAAACATCTCTGTCCCATACAGCCCCTCCCCAGCATACCATCAATTCGTCTCTTCCAAAATGGGCAGCCCTGCATCCTCCCATCCCTATCAAGGCTGCAGGTGCAGCAGTTTGGGAAGGTTAGAGGTTACTGAATGGAAGGGGAGGCGACTGATCAGGAGCAAAAACACAGAAACAAAGACAAAATGCAGGTTTCAGTGGGCTCTTCCACTGTCATGAAGGAGGTCTGATACGGGCCAGGGATTACAACCTCAAAGTCTCGGCTCTGGGTACTCAGGCATAAGACAAGCCAAGCGTGCCAGCATAGCACAGCCACCAGTATGTCTGGAGAGGTCTCTAGTGTGGAAAGAGCATGTTCAAGCTCAGATTAATGGCTCTAAGTCTTTTTGGGCCATGCTTCACAGGTGTATGCATGAGCAAGCTCCATCCCATCGTATCGCCAGCTCAAACGCTTAAATACTAGTGCACACAGAGCATCCCAAGATAACAATATTCCAAGTTTCAACAAAAGCTCAGTAAGGTGTGAGCTTTTATGCGATGAAAACTGAAACGATCACCATTTGGCATCAAATACTCTGCATTCCAGCTCCTGGGTGCCAAATGTTTAAAACAGACTGAAATCAAATCCCCCTCTCAAATAGAAGGGTAGGTGACATGAAATATTCAGAAAGGAAAAAGCAAACAAATAAGTTCTCTTCTGGAATTAGGAGATTTCAACTTTACAGTTAAGTTTGTTCCTAAGAAGAGAAACATTTTAAAGCTTAACCATTTCACTCAACTTTTTGATCACTTACAAATCCCCCAAATGTCAAAGAAATGACGATTATTTGCCCAGTACTGCAAGGAAAAGAACAAAGCTAACAATAAAAAAAAAAAAAAATCCCCATATTCAGATCACACCTCTGTCATATGCCTTTTCTCCACCAAGATACTGAACACGTTGCTGCCTAGAGATGGATATCAGTTAAAATGTCATATTAATCAGGGTTTCACAAAGCATCCAAATCCCATGGCAACACTCGGATGTTTTCTAGTGAATGTCCCTGAAAGGAGAGATGGCTTCAGGGTCATCCCAAGTGCATAACCAAAGAAAGAGATGGAGCAGGCAGAAATAAATGAAAGCAAATAAGGAAACAAAGAAACAAAAGAAAATAAGGAAAATAGGTTCCTTAATTTTAAAGGATTCAAGATCAATAGTTTTAACTACAGAATCACAGCGCACAAATGATTAAACTTGCAACAAATAGACACACTGCCCCTGAAACCACATCCTGAGTAATAAGCAGTTGTGTTTAGTGGTGTAAACTGGACATGGTGGTGTAGCAGAAACTGTAATACACCTGGAAACACCTCTATACAGTCCAAAAATCAGGCTTGCAGACGTGACAGAGACTTCAACAGGTTTTCAAGCCCAGTCCACAGTCTTAGGGCAGATCCTGCTCCTCTTCAGCTGACCCTGACAGATATTTGCATAACCTGGTTTGTGTGGGATCCAAGAATGGAGACCGCAGAGGGGTGTTTTTTGAGAGTTCTATCTGGGACGAGGAGTGCATATGGCATTCCAGGAACAGATCGGAATATTTAAAGTTTTCCTTTCTTCTGCTTTCCTAACAATTCTTAAGATACAGTTTACTATTTCTGACCACTGATATTTCCACAGAGCCATCGTTATAACCCCAAGAGCTCATTCATGTTCCATGACAAGCAGATCACAAAAAATGCACTTAAAATTATGATTCTCCCTGAAGACGCATTTTGTCAGATTTATCTCCATGCAATTTTATCTGGCATTTTACCACTTCACTACTCAGTACAAGGCCCCTCAACAATCCTTTGCTGTTGTCCTTCATGTGCTCTCAGGGATTTAGTCTCATCTCTCAACTTGGGCACCTGGCTCCACTCCTCCTTTCCCAGAGCAGTCGTACACAGGCTGAGCAGCACGGGCCACAAGGCTCCACCGGCGACCGCCTCCTCCCCGCTTCCTGCTCTGCTGTTTGCTCAAGGGTAAGAGGAAAGTCAGCCACGTGGGCAGTTTATTTTTGTTGAGAATCTTTTCAAGGACTTTATCAAACGCCATTTGTAAACACAATTAGAGGACATCAATCCAGCCTCCCTTGCCCACATGCTCACTGGTCCCTTCGCGGAGCTCCAACAGATTTTTTAGATTCATGATTCCTTTCTGTGCTGTCTCTTCCCCAGTACCTCACATTTAATCTCGTGCCCTCAATTCTGCTCTTCAGAGCAGTTTCTACTCAGTAGCCTGGCACAGACATCAGGCCTACTGCTAACAACAGCCTGACTTACTCTGTGGATTATCACGGTTTTATGAAGTACAAGGTAGCGGGCACAAGAGCAGTAATAAACTGCACTGTCCCTCAGCCGGGCATGCATGTGGAGCCAAGATAATTTCCAGATGTCTCAGTATCGCAAGACACAACGTTAGAGATAATGACCGCTTTAGCTGCCGCTATATCTTCTCTTTGTTTGACTTAAAAAATAATATAGAAAGAAAGATTTGGTAAGCTTATTTCTCCAGGGAAAAGACTGAAGGGGGCAGAAACATACAATTGATAGAGAGGCTGCATTCAGCAAGCATCCTGACTGCGGGGAAAAAGGACAGGCTGCAGGCAGGAAGCATCACATAAGCAGCAACACCATTCAAAGGAAGGGTTGATATAAAGAGGATTGATGGAGAGTCATCTGACCCCCAGAATTCAAAAAAACGCTGTTGTGCAGTGTTACAAAACAATTCTGTTCCAGGGCATGGCGAAGAGGAGGCACTTGTGATAAACCATCCTTTTAACGCTACATTAAGATGCACTCCATTTGTTACCCACAGTCATAAGCCCATGACATTCACTGAATCTCAGAAGCACTGGAACTTGACCAACCATCATTCAAATCCCATCAGTGCATCTATTTCAAAGTACAATGAAGAATTCATCAGTTAATCTTTCTGGACTTTGTTTTCAAATTTAAGCATAAAAAAATTCCAGTGTGATGATTATATAATATTTAACAGCATATATATTGTTATATATGAGGAGTCAGAGCATATCTTGCTTTGGAAATCATGCACTGGAAATTTTATTTTTAGAATTCAAGGTCTGAGTCGTCCTGCAACAGTCACGTCTGTTTTGCTACAAAAGCAACCAAATCTGATGATGCTAGAGACCTGCCTAGTCCAGTACCCCATCACTGACAATGATCGCCAGCAAGTGCCTAGAGAAGACTACAACTGAGATAATTCCTCAGAATATTCCCCCAGCCTGCAATGATTTCTACACCCGCTACTTCCTAAGTTTCTTACTTTGTATCTGTATATTCTATAGTCTTTGATGGATTTCATCGTCTAAGAATGTGTCCAACAGATTCCGAATCCAGGTACACTGCTTATATCCACGGTGCCCTGGGGAAGAAGTTCCATATGTACTCTCTTGAAGCAGCAGCTCCTTGTGCCTGTCCCTATCCAACTGACCCTACTTAGCTCCTTATCCTTACATTGGAAGAGAGCAATTAGCTCTCCTCCACACTCTTCTTCCATGCCAGAACCTTTTGAAATCTTGTACAAGTACCTCTTGATCTGACAACCTGACACTTTTTTGTCAGCTGGTCTATAATCCTGTCTACCAACGCTTCAATCCAAAAAGAAAAAAAATCTAAAAAAAACCCAACCAACACAAAAAAGCAAAAAAAAAACCCCTGAGTTAATACAGACACAAATTAGTGATACAGCAGTTCTGTAACTGCTCTATCTGCCCCAACTGTTTCTTTCACTTTTTCTCCATCCACAGTTTTCACAGCTTCTCAGGTATTCTTCCTTCCTCTTGATGTCTGAAAAAAGTTACTAGTTTTTATGCCTGCGTCTTCATCATTATCTCCTTTGCGCCAGCATGTTAATGTACATGTAGAAGGTGAATCCGAATATTAACACCTCATTTATTTACGGCCCACCGCCCCCTCCGGGTGCTTCCCAGTGTCTCCCCATCCCTGCATGTCAGCGAATACCACGTACACTTCCTTCCTATCACCTGCCTTCCTCTGCAGCCAGCCTCCCACAGCCAGTCTGTTCTTCCAACAAATCTTGTGCTTAGTCCCTTCTCTCACTTCACAGGTTTCAAATCCTTCCTATTCCTTCCCCCATCAGACATTTCAAAGACTACCAACTCAGTGAAAAGATTACAAGCTCTGGCCTCTCCCATCCTCTTTTCCCTGCAAATACCTATCTTTATTTTTATCACTACAACCATACTGATGCTTTCAACCTGCTGCCTCTAGCCCCTCTGGCGGCTGCCATGATTTCCTCCTCCTCTTTCCTCTGTAACCCCTATCCTTTGATGCCTCCCCTTCCAAAAAGCACTTTGTTTCAGCATGCTGTCTCTCTGGGGCAGATGCCTACTTTGTGTTTGAAAGAGCACCTGTCATGCTGTGGGCATAAACAGACAAGTAACTGAAGATCTGACATCGAGACTGCAGCAAGGTTGACACAGAGCAGCAACAGGGAGCCCTAGAATGGGCTGTAGCAAGAGAGACAAAAAAAGGTCGCTAATGATCAAGACCACCACCCAAAGCCTTACCTTCTCACACCATGCAGCCTTTCGGTGAGTAATGAGCTTATGCAGTTGGTCACGGAGAGCCATTAGATCTCTGGATAATCTGTCAATTTGCCCAGTTAGACTGTCAGCCCAGGGGCAGCTCAAGCTCGCCTTTGGCAGCTCAGTTTCCTCTACGTGAGCGTCCTGGGACTCGCACAGATTTCCCTCTTCAGCCATATTATCTAACACAGTTTCCTAAAAGAAAAACAAGAGAAGTTACTTTTCAGCAGGAGCTGTAATGGTGTCCTCCCTGCATCTTCCTGGCAATTCTTAACTAGGAATTCACTGCTGCCATCTCAGTACACAGCTGCTCCACAATCTGAGCTAAGAGATAACCTCCTCAGTTCACTATAACATATTTGTAAGTTAACAGAAAACTTGTGTGGCTAACCTCACTTACTTTAGAAAGCACGGCGCACTGTGAGCTACTCGCCGCTGCACTGAAGCGCAGAGTAACACTCATGGGATAGAGATCATCAGCACTGCAGAAGCTCTAGATATGCCCCTTCCTCTCAGACTCTGAGGCTGGATGCACTTCCATGGCTTTTTGTAACAAAGCAATGACCAGGACTGAGATACGCGCTTACACTGCTCCAGAGAGCCCCATCTGCTACGTGGTACAGTAAGATCTAACACCCATGAGATCACTCGTGCCCGTGTAAAACTCTGCAAGTTGAGGAACCCCAAGAGATCCCTGTTCCAGGGTGGTCAGAAGCTCTGTCAGCTCTGCTTGAGCATGACCACCTAGCTGGTTCTATAGTTAATTCTGCAACTGCCTTCAGAGATTGCAACCGCTATGTGAAACACTCGAAAAAATACCCAATAACTTCAGAGTCCTTTAAATGCATATACCTGTACACCGTGCTGCACAGACTATGTAGAAACACACTTTTCAAGCCAGGGTAGCACAGCATAACTGAAGGACCCAGGCCTCCTCACTCAAGCGTATCAAGTATTTATTTCCATATTGTTATCAAGACAACATTAAATAGGAAAGGTCATCATCTCTTTTAAGAACATAACTTGCATTCAAAATGATCTTTAGAAATTGGAGAAGTCATTTGAAAATAGTGAGAGGAAATTGAGCAGTTGAGCAGCATGGTCTACACAAGGGCAAGGAAAAACACCAAATGAGTAATTACTGGCTCAGCAGTAACACTGCTAGAAGAGACATTAGAAAACCAGAAGTCACCGCTGTCATATCGTTAAAGTCAAGTACCATTTTAGACAGTATAAACAAGTCTCCGTGATAGAAGAGCATGGACTAACACTGATGTACAGGGAGGCACCTGAAGTTAAACACAGACAAATGGAAGGGGAAGACCCATATGAGAGCGGCAACAACCACCAGAAGTTTGAATGAATGGCCTAAAAGGAGACATTGAGAGAATCAATTTTGTTCAGCCTAGAAACAGGGACCGGGAAAGCAGCAACATGCTAACAGCCTTCGCTTATATAAAAGATTGCTATAAAGAGGAGGGGAATTTTTTTTCCCCTCTTTCTCTCTCTTCTCTGCAGGTAGGTTAAAAACTCTGGCTTAATTCACAGCAAGAGATTTTTAGGCTCATACAAGAAAAAACTTTGTAAGATAGCTAAGAATGGCAAAAGATAACCTACAAAACCTCCTTTCTCAACAAGAAAGCTTTTTCTCAGCAGCACTGAGGCCAGCAGCTGACGCTGACCAAAGGCCCTCCTCATGAAAACACAGACATGTTCTGGGCACCGACTAACAAACGCCATGGAAATAAAACAAAGCTTTTGTTGGGGTTTTTGTTTGGACTTTTTTTAATTTGAAATTCATTAAATGACAGAATTTTAAAGCAACATTAATGCAGTCACTCCAGTTGCTGTAGGTATGTCATGCTCTGTCATCCTCCTGCCCACAACCCTCAGGAAGACCTGGCAGTAGCTATGCAAGAATCATCCAACCCTCAGATCAGCAAGGCAAAACACAGGTTGAGTGGAAAGAGAAAATTACTGTACCCTGAAAGCACGCCTCATTCCCATACATCCTACAGCATCTGAGAACAAACACCCATCATCAACCAAACAAAAGAAAAAGCAAATTCACCATCCAGCCTACTGGACAATTTAAAGACGTGCTGGCCAGCTTTTTGGCAAGTATTTCTTTAGGACTGAACTCCAGGGAGCACACCAACACCCACAATGCTCCCGCACATCAGAGGCAAGCGTTCTGGTGGGTACACTGAAATGCCAGAACTCTTAACAGTTATATTTTCCCTGTTTGGAGCCAGGCTTATGCTAGTGTTGGTGCTTTCCAGATAACCAGAAGACGGTAGACATGTAAAACAAAATCCATTATAGAACTGGTGCCGATTTGAATGGCTCTGCATTGGAAGTACTTCTTCAGGACAGGGGAGGGAATTTCACACTCCTTTGCCTTGCTTTTAGCATAGAACAAGGCATATGGGCAATTATCTGCCAGCTCACCAATTCTCAACATTTTGTAAACTCCTATGGCTAATGTGGTGCTCTAAAGAATTATTTTCGGCAACTGTGAACGGCCAGAAGTTGTCGAGAGAAGTGAGATGGATGGTACCGTTTATACTTGCTTGAAAAATCCTAAGATGTACAGAGAAAAGCTTATTGATTTTCTTACGATCATTCAACACAGTTCAAGGGGAAATCGGCAATTTCAACAGACTATTTGGCTGGGATAAATGAAGCTGTTTTCTGTATGAGCTGCTTGCAAATTTAGGTTTTTCTCAAGTCTGCAATAAAGCTTAGAGGTCCTCTTCTGAAAAGCCATTTAATTTTAAGAAAATGTACAACTGCTGTGTTTAAAAACCATTAAAAGAGATGAAGATCAGACATTTTCATTTGTGTTAACTATATGAAATTTTGCCACTCTGCCATGCAGTTCCTCTGCTTAGCTGGGTGAGTCTTACTGGGGAAAACAGAGGGATGAAGAAGAACTAAGGAAACATTCCTCACTTCACCAAAGGCTTTCTTCCTTTTTCTCAAATGCTGTTGAACAGGTGGTTTGAAGCATTTATTTTTGTGGGAAGTGGTCAGCTACACTAATGTCAAGAAAGCTGCACCGTTCAAAATCAGTTTGATTCATTACCATCCACTGCCAATAAACCGGCTCCAGCTGCTTCCACTCCAGAAAGGCTTCTAGCTGCACAGTTTCAGACTCCAGAAGCTGTGGTAGCTAGAGGAAAGGAGACAAAGGAAAGAAAATCAGGTAACATTGGTCACTTGTGAACTAAATTAAATGTGTGTCTGGTCAGAAGCACAAAAGCAGTGTCAGCGGTACACAGGACCACACTGGGTTACTTTACAAGAACACTGTAAAACCAGCTGCAGAAATGTGATGCAAAACACTTTTCCCAGCATCATTGATTTATTCCTCACCCCAAGTGTACAAACACCATCAGCTTTTATATACACATATGTGAGTCTTCGTGTTGTTTTGAGGAATTAAAACCCCCGAATTCTGATATATTAAGGCCTGGACTCATGAACCATCTTCAAATCTTCCACACTTCTTGACTACCAAAATAAGCTCTTTCTCTAAGAGGATTTTCTTCATCTATCCACTCACTCACATTTACCAAGGCTGTAAGGTCTGAACACCTCCTTCTCTTCCAGACCATGTACAGCCTTCTCTCAGCTAAAACACAGTTGTTATTTGACTGGGTCTCCTCATGTTCAATAGTAATGACCCCAACTGCGATATACAGGTACCTCTACTAGTCCAACCTCTCTCCTTCCCATGCTGCTCCCACAACTGTAGAAAATGCAGAAGTCCAGCATCTCCAGCCCTCTCTGCCTTCTCCCCCAAAACCTTACATCCCTTATTCAGACCACTCAAACTGAGTTGATCTCTGACACTCCAAAAAAGCATGGAAGAACTCCTCTAAAAATGATATGTATTCTATAAATTGTCTGACCTGCTCTTTGAGGAATCCCTCCCTTTACCTGAGCACATGTGAAGGAGAGAGGTTATGTTCTAGGTATACAACTTATAAATTTTTCATAAATATATACATAACACACATGTACGCACACACATATATGGAGAAAGAGACACTCCAAGACTAAATATTTACACATCAGTAAAACAAAAGTTCTTTGAAAGAATGACAGATTAACAAATTAGGTATAAGTCAGAGCTTCCCAGCTTCAACAATTTCAGTACTGGCCATATATTTAAAATGAACAATTTTAATTCCAACCTGATACCAAAGGCAACTTTAAGATGACACACACAGTATACAGTCTCGAAGAGAATGATAAAGGCCAGATCAGTATCAGTTAAACTCACCTTATATAGACAACTATCTTCTGCTAGTTTTATTGGGTTGAGTTACTCACTATATAACATATAATTTAAGTAATTGCAAAGCACGAGTTGAGTTTGCAATCTTATTCTGCAGCTATAACTTGAAGATAAAGAAATCAAAGAAAGGAATGCACTTTGCAAGAGTAACAGCTGGAAACTGAGCAGTTTGCTCTAAAACACTGCAGGATCCAAAATACAATTATTACACATTTGTTGGCACAACTGACACTTGGCATTACGCTTAATGACTCTGCTAGTTTCAAGCTCAGCTGGTATATGAAAGGTGGAAGAATGGGTTTCTCTCTCCCTTTTACTTTTCTCCTTTTTTTTTTTTCATAGTTGTATCTATAGCATGAACAACTTACGTTATGGCATCTGACACTGGCAATAAAACCCAGCCAAAAAGTTGATTAAATAATCAGGCAACAGCAGAGTTACTTGATTCTCAAGTAGCTCCGTAATGTGGTCATGAGCTGCGTGTGATTGCAGTATGAACACATCTTGTGAGAGCCAAAGAGAGCTGAAGGTGGGCAGGGGAGCTTTTCATTTTAAGCCTTCATAAAAAAAACCCTCAGTAAAAACTTTATCATCATCTTTAGCTTTAGTCTCACTAGAGGAGCTCCTGAATGTTAAAAAAGCCGTATGCCACTTGCTTTTACACCACAACTGAAAGGGTGGGTTCTGAAGCTTCGCCAAACCTGTCAATAATCAGTTGGTGTTAACTAACCTGAACAACAATCGAAGCTTTTGGAGCAGTGTCCTAATCTCAAGCCTTGAAGGATCTTTTGCGTTTTGGTTTTTTTTTTCTTTTTGTTGCCTTTTTTCAAACTGCTCCATTAGTTATACAAAATTCAAACAGCTCCTTTGAAAGCATTCATCTGACCCACCTACTTACAGTATCCTCACTTTCCACTAAGGTGTTACCACTCTCAGAAATATCGGGTCAGCAACTGCGTGCTAGGTTGTTTCAGGCATAAATCAGTAATGGGATGACTACACTGCTCACCCCACATGGACAGTCTTCAGCCTAGCTGGAATGCACCGTGACAGTGCTAGGCAGCCTGCAATAGCCAGCTTCTGAGCTTCTGCCCCAAGGGACTGAAGGCACTGTTCCTGGATGCCAATACCTTCTGCCATCCTTCATATGGGCCTTCCAAGACACTGATGTTATCACAGTACAAAGAATAAAGCAGAACACAATAAAAACTAATGTACTACAAATATCCTTGAGATACCTTAGCAAAAACCATAAAAAGAAATAAGCGTTCAAGGCTTGGACAGGACTTTGGATTGTATGTCTGCATGCCATGAATTTGGTCACAAGGACAGTCTCCACGTGACCCAGGGGTGACAGGCTTTCACTCGGACACACCTGCACTTAGCAAACAAACAGCTATCTGTATCAGGCAGCTTCTTTCCCCCAACCTCATCCATTGCTCAAGCTTCTCATTGTTCTTTAACTAAACTACGCATTTTGTGACTGTGAGGTCAATGGTGTACATTTTCTTAGGTCACCCAAGGCAGTCACACCACAGCTGGTATTTCAGCTGTATTTGCAATTGTGGAAACCAAAGCCCGAATTGTACCTCTGCATTTTGCACAAATACAGCACTTTTTCTTATTCATTTGGCACCAACAACAGTTGACACAGAGGTGCCTTTATATCCAATGAGCAGATCCACTTCTGCTGCTATATAAACCTCTCAAAATGTAAGACAAATTCACAAGCTGCAACTAAAGCTGCCTGCTCATTTTTGGTGACCTAAGGACCCAGATGTTGTCATGTCTCCTAATCAAATTTAAAGACTAAAAGACTAAAAGAAATTTAAATAATATCTGCAGAAGAGCATTAATTTTGTCTCATGAACAAAGTGAAGCAGCAAGTCAAAGATGTGCCTCACATCTAAGTGATGCTTAGGGATAATGCAGGAAAATTCTTTCCCTCCACATGAAATGAAGACAACGAAATCCATTTCCTTCACTCTTCTGGAGGAAGTTATTGCTCTAAAATACTTACACTGAGAGAAAAAGTAATGACAAATTGAAATTGCTAATCTCTGTGGAGAAGTAATTCCATAACAAATGCCGACAGCAAACACTTTGCAGTAACAACTTCTCTAAACCATTCTAAAGAAACAGTCACTGGTGCAAGTGACAGCTTTGCTATGGAGGCTAAACTGTGCTTAACTGAGCTGTCTCAGAGCAGGCTGCCAGGAACCCTCAGGGTGATGCAGAAGAATGCGAACTCTGTAAAGAACATGCCTCACTTCCTCTGACACGTGGCTGTGATCTCCAGAGCCAAACATCCAGCACCCAACGCAGCTCGTGGACTTCAGGAAACTTTGGGAACTTCAGCTGCAGAAGTCCGAGGTGACATCATCTCATAGGTGGGTGTGGATACTCAACAAGAGGCCAAAGTTGAGCCCTTTTTGGTATCCACAAATCTTAACTTGCACCAAAATCATCATTTAAACAGATTTGTAATTACCTTTTCTGTTGAGATATTAATCTTTTTCATATTATTTAGTCGCATATTGATAAGTTCATTGACGCCTGTAGACCGTTACAGAAATCAATATTTAATAACTTGCAGAATAATATATCCTTTTCACAGGGTCAGTTCCAGAGAGCTCCCCACGACAAGTATTTAATCTCTAATGCCTACAGATCATAACTCAACACTGTATCACTGGCAAAAGTATTTTTAATCAAAAATTGCTCTGTCTAAATATTCAGAAAATCATCCTATTGTTAGACAAAAAATGTTCTTTCAGCAATAAATTATGTTTCTTGGCTCAGAGACAAAATACTGCTGATCCATCACCGATTCACGTACGACTGTGGATTGACAGCTTGCATTGGCCTCCAGATCACTGCAAACCTCACTCCAAACGCCAGCAACGCTGAAGTATGACTCAAGGCTCGAGGCAGGGTTGGCTTGGTGTGAAAGCTTATATGGGGAAAGTATCATGAGACTATTTCACACTTCTACTTGTTTAATTGGAGACAGCTTTATTCAACTTGAATTTTGGTAATCTGAATACTAGTTCTGATTATCTAACAACTGCAGGAGAGAGGATAAGTAGAGAAGTTTCTTCCAAAAAAATGCAAAGAATAGATGAAGAAGTTACGTAATTTACATTACTGAAAGTAAACCGTAACTGGGATTAAGGCTAAACAAGCATCAGATGACATAAACGAATCACAACAGAGCTTCATCTCTGCTTCCAGTGCAAAACTCCCTTACCAAAAAAACCAAGCAGACCTTGACAAACAAGAGCCTCTCAGCTGGCAGGCTGTTAGGTGGATGACATTTGGTTTAAAACGGCACGTACTGCCCAAATTACACTTTAGCAGGGCTAAGTTTTAAGACCCCTTCACCTAAAAACAAAAGAAAATCTTGCTACCATAAACACCTCAAGCTGGGACAAAAAAACATCACTGTAGGTGGACACACTCAGTAGTCCAAGATTCAGTTCCACAATGTGATTTCTTCACAAGCAAAGCTGGTTTAAGACATTCCCAATTGCCCCTTGAAGGCTGAAGCGAAAAATAAATAGCCCTGAAAAGCAGAAAGTCACAGTGGAGTAGTGGGAAATACAAGCAGCTGAGAAGCAAAAACCAACAGACCAATAAGCAGCCACAAGGCAAATAAAGATCGACTCAAGTCAATTCTCTGCCTGGGAAATATCACTGAGGGTTGAGACACAGGAGAAACACTGCAGCCCGACCATCGCAAGGTGGATGGATCAGAAATGCTCCTGGATGACAGAAGTGGATGAGGACTTCTCCCACCGCCAGCTATGGACCCCACAGGGACCTTGACCAAGACGCTACCAGGGATGGGGAAAGGCCCTCTGTGGCTCCAGAAGCAGGAATTTCTGCGTCTGCTGAACAACATTTCTTTCAGAATTGTAGTGGTGGGGGGTTTTTTCTGGTGTAAAAGAAAACAGGACTTGGATCTTTTGCAGAAGATAAAACAAATAAAACACAATTTCAGTGAAGGAGTTACTCCAGATGCCTGGATGTACACAAAACTTCAACACCTAAAAATGTGACTTTTCCCACTCGCCAGCACCACTTTTAGACCACCACAGAACTTCAATTGAGCAATCTCAGTTTTACATTGCTGAGAGCAGGGAATCAAACCACCAGTTAAAAACTCAAGTGACAAAGATCATCTTTATCAAACATAATTGCAATTTGTGGAGGGACTTAGAAAACAGCTGTTTAAAAAGAAACTGAAATAAAATGGAACTTAAAGCAAACCAAATGAGGCATTTGGCACATATAAACGGTACTACAGCTTTCTCACTGATGGGCAATGAACTGGGATGAACTAACCACAACGTTCATTTGCAGAGGAACAGGTCAACGAATGGACCACTTTCTCCCCATGGAAATGGCACATATTAAAACATGGAAAAAAGATCAGGAAAAAGACAACTGAAGTGGGAGTTTTATACTTTAACAGCCAAGATCAGGATGCATGAGCATGAAAGGTACAAATTTCTTCCCCAAAGGTACCACTGATTTCAGATGCTTAAGTTGGCATTCCTGAAGACCCAAATTTCCAGGCAGTACTAAGTACCTTTAGCTGAATATATGCTTGGTTAATGCAATAAGCATGAAAAAAATTCACACTTTCCTTTAGAGAAATCTCAGCCAGAGGATTTCAAAGGAAAGCACCAAATTGTATCACAGTACTGCCTGGCAGCTGTTCACGCTGTACATGTTCATGTTGTACATATTCTGCCAACCAGAACCCCCACGTAGCTGATGGCAAAAGAGACCATTATTCATCTGCTTTTATTCAGATTGCTTCTGTAAGTAAAACAAAGCAAAATTCATACTCAGTGTTTCCTTTTTTTCCCCCATATACTTGCCCATTTTCCTACATTTTTAACGGACCACAAAAACACACATAGAAATCAACAGGAACAAGCAATTCCTATTTTGCTTTTTAAACTCATCTGCATTCAGAACTGATGCCACACTTCTAACCGTACCACTGTCCTGGTTTCCGTATGTTTCCGCACTGGACGTTACTACACCACGAAGGAGCCCTAGTCATAGGAGGAGCATTTCCTCTCCTTTGTGTGTGTTACCATTACTAACTGATGCAGCGGAGCTAACCCTTTAGGTTGTACCCTCCCTCCTTTATTATCCCATCCATCCTCACCACCAGCTTATATCCAACTACTGTGTCCTTCCTTGATGTCCTTATCCTGCATTTGGCAGTGAATAGACAAAACCACTACTTTTACACAACGCCAAAGAAATGTGTGGGGTTTTTTAAACCAGCCTGTATTGCAAACACCTAAGTCAAGGGGTTGGCTTTTTCTCTTCCTTTGAGCTTTAGTACTTTCTCTTCAAAATAAAGGGCTATGAAGCACAAGAGATACCTTAAATTCCCTTGGGGCCTTTTCCACATGGATTCATCTATTCTCAGCTGAGTACACCACAGGCTGCCAGTCGCAAAAGCCAAGTAAGGCTCCCAAGTCTCCTTTTCCCTCCCTGACTGCTCCCCATAAGGACAGGGGCTCAGAAGCACAAGCCAGCATCTTCCTGGCACGGACCTTCCCTGGACTCTAAGGACCTGGTGGTCCTTAACCTAGGCCTGGATGAGCAGTGACATCCAGGGCTTCCCCAGTTCTGCTTCAAGGGACAGCTCGTCAGGGATGGGCCTGGATGGCTTCACCTGCACTACCAGTGCACCATCAGATGTACATCAGGACTAGTACTGGCTTGTAGAACATTCACAGCAACAGCAACCCAACCTCTAAGCACTTACAAACATACATGTGAGATAAAATTTATCTCTCACCCAAAGACAGAAAAAGAAACATGAAGAGTTAAACAGTGAATTAAAAAGGTTAATTGATATGTGGTTTAGTCTAAGCTTGCCAATTTGATATGAATACAGTTTCTCCCAGCCTAGCTCTTCTTTGACAAGACATCACAGCCTGTCACGCATTCAGGTATTTTCACACATTTTAAAATATGCATTATTGACTAGAGAAACTACTAATTTAAAGTCTGCTACAGCCTCCCTTATGTCAGTTCGTTTCTCTTGCTAGTCTCTTAACATAGTCCTTTAAATTAAGCAACAAACATATCTAAATAGAACCAAAAATCCGAAACCACTTGCAAAGCATGAGTAACAGCTGAGTTTATAACTCTGGTTGCTTAGCTCTTGAAAAAAACCAGAAATATGTGCCAGTAGAGCTGAGTTAACATTATGGGCCAATTGCAGACAAAGTTTAATTTTACAAGGCTATAAAAAAAACCCCACACACTCTACCAGTCTCCTCCCAATCTGAGCTGCATTCTCACCTCTAAATAACAGAGTTCAGATCAGCTTTCCAGCAACAGCTCAGTTGTGACCAAAGCCATTGCAATACATGAATTTAACTCTAGCTTGCTTCTTTAACTCACATGAGTCTGCAGAACGCAGTCCCTGTTTTGCTTGCATTAAGTGTCTTTCTGATGCTGTGGCAGATGCAGGACAGAGGTCCCAGCGAGGGACCACAAGATCATCATAGCTCTGGGGCACTTCAGGATGAGCCTTCATTAATAGCCATGTTTTGGCACAACAGAAGAGTGACAAGCCTGAAGCCTCTTTTCTGTTAGAAGCTACTAACTGATTTCTCTTTTGGATGGAAACAGCAACAGTAAAGACTCCGCAAGCAAAGATGCTCTGCACTCTCTAGTGGCTACTGTTAGCTTCAAGGCACAATTGAAGAGATGGGTTATGAGTTTTAAAGCTCCTCACCTTAACATTTTTTTCCTGACATTTAATTTGTTCCTTCAGGGCCCAGTACCCCAGTTAAGACCCACTAGGCTGGACTAATGAGACCCTTTCGGACTCCATCACCAAAGAAGGGCAGCAAGTTAACAACTCTCATTCTGAAGCCTCCTACCAAGGAAGGTTAAGAGGCAGCATGACCAGGGTGTTTTGGTATCAATGTGGAGACAAGACACACCTCTCACACCACACACGCCCCTGCACATCAGTCTCAGCTGACCCAGCTGGTAAGTGGGAATTTCATCATTCAGCTTACAGACACCACACGTGATGCTGGCAGTACCTCTTCCGTAGCACTGTATGGACCACAGAGCCTGCGTGGCCTCCCTCTGCTGGCCCAAAGCATCCCCTGAGATAGGGCAGCTTGCTCCTACCACTGGGCTTGTCAGCACTTCCACCAAAAAAAAATTACCCAGTGCCAACTGATGACAGAGCACCTCAGCCTTGTCTCTGCAACTTATTAATTCCAGCTGCATTGTCTCAGGTGAAATTATATTATAGTGCGCCACTGTCATTGTCACTGTCACAGCATTCAAATTATGTTAAGTACAGCATAAAACAAGCAAATGCACAAAAGCAGCAGTGAAACTCGGTATCATCTTATCAGTTGTTCTGTCACCGGCAATCACCACCAAGTGTTCGTATCAGTCAAGCCCCATAGCACAGTTCCTATTTCAGTGCAGTAGGTATCTGCTGTGTTTCATAGATACCTTCCTCTCAGCATAGCAGACTAAGATATTGCTGCTACATAGTCCAACAATTTATGGAGTCCGTGATGAACCACTGCATCGTTTTTCAAGGACCAAGAACTCTACATGCTTGGTCAATAAAATGTACTAAGTAATAACTCATCTCAAAAAATGGTGATGGCAACTCCAGAGCTGCAGCTCTATTAAGCATCTTAGGTATTTTGTATGGATAAGTTTAGCTGAGGGCAGTATTAGTGACAAATTGCAGCCTGGGGAAATTTTCCGATCAAGGTAATAATGCCATGAGGTAGAATGATTTGCTTTAGTCTTGCTATATAATGCTGTCGGTCCTTCCAATGGGACACTAATTGCAGCCAGAGGCCACCTTGCTTTAAAAATAACTAAAGAAATATTTTAGCACTAAAACTGTCTGGAGTAATAAAAAAACCAAAGCATCCTTCCCAAGAAGGGGCACTGGGAAAGTGAAATTGGCAACAGAGTTCAACCGCTAAATGATTAATGGCTGGGTGACAAGCTAGTGCTTGTCAGCTGAAGAAGCTGGTATCCCGGGCAGAACCATGTAAGCGGAAAGGGACCTCTGGAGGTCTTCAATCCAACTTCCTGCTGAAAGCAAGGTTCTTGTGGCTCTGTCCAGCAGGCTCTGGACATCAGCAATGGAGATGTCATCCCTTCTCCAGCATCTGGTTCCAGAGTTTGACCACCCTCATGGCAACCTTTTCCCCCCCTTATATCAGGCCAGAATTTTTCATGTTCCAGTTTGTGTCTGTGGCCCCTTCTCCTGTTCCACCAGCACACCTCTGAGCAGAGGCTGGTTCATGCTCCAGACCCGACCACCTGAGTGGCCTTACTGGACTTGCTCCTGTATGCCACTGGCCTTGAGCAGAGGACACCAAGCACTCAATCTCACGAGTGCTGGGCAGGGGGACAGGATCCCTCCCTTTGCCCTGCCAGCTGTGTTCCTGCTAACGCAGCCCAAGATGCACTCAGCCTTTGCTACCTGGGCATGCTGCTGGCTCCTGGGCAACTTGCTGTCCACCTGGACACCCAGGTATTTGGTTCGGTTTGGGGTTTTTTTGCAAAACTGCTCATTAAGTAGTCAGCTCCCAGCCTGTTCCAGCGCAAGGGGTTATTCCACCCCAGATGCAGGCTTGTGCACTAGCCTTTACTGAGCTTCCTGAGGCTCCTCTTGGCTCATTTCTTCAGCCCATCTCAATCCCCCTGAACAGCAGCAGTGCCCTCCAGTGCATTCACCGCTACGCCCAGTTTGGTATTGTGGGCACGCTTGCTGGTGGTGTGCTGGTGGTCCCATCATGGAAGCCATGAATAACATGTTGAACAGTACTGGCCCAAAAGCTGATCCCAGAGGGACACCACTAACAACCAGACACCAATCTGAGTTTGGTGGCCCGAACAATTTTGCATTCACACTACTGCAGACTTACCCAGCCCACCTCTAACCAACTCGGTTATAAGGATGCAAGGATTTTCCTTTAGTGATACATAAACACAGGCACACTCTCTGTCCCTATCTGCCTTTCTCAAAGCTCTCTGACTGCATGTCTCTGCCTCCTCCTGGGATGGGATACTGCACACTGCTTTGAAAGGGAACCACCAGCAAGATCTGAGCAGACAGCAGAGCTGGAAAATGCCTGTCCCAGAGCAGGCGGAACTGAACCAGCGGGTAACAGCAGGTATCAGATGAGCAGAAAAACATCTGATGCCACAGACAGTTGCAGGGAAGGAGAAACAAAGGAGATTGTTTTGATCATATTCATTCTTTGAGATTCAAAGCAAGTTAACTCCTGATGCGGCTTCTTTCTTTCTTTCTTTCTACAGCATGAGGAAGAGTCACTCAGCATGTTCCTAGCCCCTCCAACCTCCCTAAATTAACTTGCCCATAGATACCCACTGATCCCTTTTCCTGTCATCAACACCAAACTTCCACCCTGACCTCCAGCTGCTGCTTGGCTCCGGATAGTTCTTGTCCATCTTCCAGACAGGATCTGGAAGCCAAGCTCCACCGATTCCAGAGGGGGGTAAAACCTCCAGCAGCACAGAGATGACCAGGGAAGTTAGGAGAGGAACTCTTCACCCAAGACAACCAGCCCGCTGTCTGTCCCACAGGAGACCACACGAAGCATCCGAAGGCAAGTAATTTATATGTAACTTTTTTCCCAAGTCATCCCTTCTAAAACTGACTTAAATCTGCCTTAGAAATACCAATATACACTATCTGCACAATTTGATGGCTCTTGCTTCTACAGGGCCCAGCTGGCCAGAGCCTTTTACTTTCTCAAGAAGGATCAGGAACGTGGCTGCAAGTAGACACTGTCTAAAAGCAGCTCTGAAGCCATTTGACCTCTGTAACGCTTCCCAATTTTACACGGATGACAAGGGTTGCATCTGCTCCTCCTCGTTTCTGCAAATCGGTACCTGATCCACTCTTTCCAACAGGTTTTAATTACTACTATAGCAAACCACGTTTTACGTGATAAATGTCAGCAAATTAACTGAAAACCAATTGCCGAGGGTTTTTTGGAAGGAAAATAACATGGCAGCCTACCCTCTCCTTCTGTAGAGTGAATCATTAAAAAAGACAAGAATAAAATTATTTGTTCCTGCCACGCAGCACAGGGTGGGCAGCACATGCTGTCACCGACAGTTTCTTTACTTTCTTAGTGCTTATTCTTTCCTCGTGATGAAATGCAAGAAGGAAAAATGATATCTGAATCACCGAGAGGTTTTTTATTTAATTTTTAAATTGTTTTCTCAGAAACCACTCTCCTATTCTACAGAAAATACATAACAACCACCAAATCACCCCATTTGTAAGACAGTATCCACTGATGCTCCAGCAGTTCTAAGGAGAGGTTCCCATGTACACAGTCAGAAGAAATAAAATACAAGAGCTTCTTCCAGTTTCAGTAATCTTCAGTGTACCAAGCTTCAAACCAACAGAGCCTTCTCCCAGGAAAACAACAATAACTGGCAGGTATTCTGGATCCTAAAGGTGATCTAGGCTGTCCTGCCACAAGGACCAAAACACTTTTATGTATTGTGCTGAACATTCTCATTCACAAGGAAAATACAAGTTTCCTAGCACAGGCTCTGGAACTCCACCCATCTCGGCATGGCAGATTTGACTGTGCACAGCACTGCGGCAGGCACTCTGCTCCTGACATTACACCACCAAACTAGAGATATCTAGGGAGAAAACCAGAAATCTTTCAACCAACGTAACCCATAGATGTTTAAGGCCAGTGCTTGCTCCATCATGCAGCTTACCGATATCAGGGCACCAAGGGGAAAGCAGTGGTCTAGGACAGGGCAGACTTTTGGACAGGGTCAAAAAGCCAGCTCAGAGCAGCCAAGTATCACTGATGCACTCCTGACCCTGCTGATCGTACAGCAGCAAGGAGGCTATATTTCATTTGAGCCTGCAGGAGACCTTCATATTAAATCCATCCTTACAGCCTCCACTCTTTCTTAGTTCAATCACCATCATCAAAAAATCAAGTACTCTGGATCATTCAGCTCCCTCAAGCTTTCTGGTGTGAGCCTTCAGTCCTCCTGCATTTAGGTGCTGGAGCCCCATATATAATTCAGTCTGTTATCAGATCTGCTCTCCACTGCAATATTAATGTCAGTTCCCATGTTAGTCCTCACCAATCTGACTACCATGCATGTAAAACGTCTAAAGTAACTGAGGCTGGAACAACACCACAAAACATTAAGTAATTTAACAGGGGGGAAAAAAAGCAATGGCTTTGACGGGCAATGATGTTCAGAGCACATGGCAGTAAGTTGGTTTTACACTTTTAATGCCCAGCAAGATAACTGCTGGAAACTGAAGCATTCAAAGTTAATAAGTGCCAGAATTCAAGTTGCCTAAACAACACTAATTTGACCATTCCACGTATATAAAGTCCAGAATTACGTGACCAAGATATTTCCCTTCATAATCTGTCTCACCAGGGGCACAGAATGGCTGGTGCTCACTCCGTAAGCTATTCCTTTTAAATTGCATATTATTCTGTCTCTTCTTCAGATGGAAGCCATGGACTTATTTGCCACACATCATTCAAATCCCATTCTGAAGGCAGAATTTTTATCTTCCACATAAACAAGTTAACTTTCCTAATGACCCATGTGAGACAAGATGATAGTATTATTGTTGTTTTACAAATGGGAAATGAAAGCAAACAGATGAAAGCAAAATGCTTCCATTTCTTTTGAATGCCCTAATGGAGACTTCCGAGACCCAATTTTTAGAGAATTTAAGAACTGACTATAAAACACTTCATGAATACATCTACGCAGCACAACTCAGTAACTTGCAGAGATGCTTTAGGTAGTTTTCACTGAGTGAGTTCCTGAGCCAACATGGCCATGGCACGGTGCCTCGGCTGGCCAGCTCTGGTAGCAGAAACCAGGCAGCTGGCCAAGGTTGTACTAACACGCACCACTCTATTGGCTGCAGGATCCAGCCTAATGCTTCAGCAGAGCAGTGTGCTGCAAGGACTTACTACACCATCTGGGGTTAATCTGACTTTATTAGATGATGATGCTGCCTGCGCTGCTGAAATTCTTGAGGGGCTCTAAGCAGAGGTCCCACCAAGGTCAGGAGCAGCTTGGAACACTCAGCGTTTCCAGAAATCAGATCTCTGAGCATCAGATTTGGCACACAAAAAAAATGTGAACATTCCACCAGCAGCCCACCATGGAAAGCCTAGTTTGGGGAACTTGAGAACCCAAGGCACAGAAGTACTGCAGCTCTCCAGGACAAAGCTCTACTGTCTCGGCTATTAAGTCTTCCTTCCTCTTCCAACGAATCTCCCATTCTTACTACTACTGCTTCACCTGCATCAACCACTTTCTTCACCCCAGCTCTGACTCAGAAACAAGGCACTCTGCTCTCTAAATGATACAGTGGCTGAGGGATAAAATATCCTAATAAACACACATCACACTGCATCATCGTACTCCAATTTAGACTTAATATCTTTGGTGTTTTTAGAAAGATATTTCTGAAAATTCCTCCTGTAGCATCAGAGACACCCCTTGTGTATCTGCAGGATCATAACCTCTAAAGATACTAGATAAGCTTCAGACTCTTGGGTCAACAGACTAACTAGCAGCAGTAGTAGGTTGTCTACTTGGACCATCCCTGGATGGGGATGACATTTTCCTGCAAGTAGGGAATTTCTCAGAATCCCTCAAGGAGCAAGACAGTAATTCAAGTCTTTAGACAGACGCATCTTCCCCATTCACAGCTCCCTGTCCTAGGAATCCCCTCCAGACTTGACCTTCCTGTTCATATTCAGCCCCACCTGCCACAGCCTCTCTTCAATGCCTCACTCAGTCTCTTTCCACCCAGATAGTCTGAATTCTTTCACATCAGAGCCACCTTGTCTCCTCAATGCCCTCAGGCAGGCCTCTTGTCCAGGGGGCTCTTCCAGCTGCTGACTTCACCGAACGAGCCAGAGCAAAGAGGCTCTTCACCAACCATCCTATCCCCTTCCTCCGCCTGTTCAGAGCCCTACTTCTGCCCCCAGCCTGCAGCTCTTAACAGTCAGTCCACGTTCCCTGTGTTCTTCAATGAATAATGTTAGAGTGGTTTAGTAAAAGCAAGTTAGAGACAGGACGAGAGAAAAACCTGAATACTTTAAAAGGGCAAAGCACTTACTATTTTTATTCAAAGTGCTGTGGTGAGCATAATTATGCAAATTTTTAAAAATCATCATAAATGACCTTTTCAAAACATGCGTGTCCGTGGTTCTAACAAACAACGCATAGGTGAACCCTGAAATTTATTGAAGGTCAGCAGTTCTAGAACTTCTCACTTTATCACTAAAGAACCTACTTAAGATGCACCAGCAGTAATCATGAACGGAAAACAAACTTGCTTAAAAACAGGTGAAAATTGGGTTAGAAAAACTGGTACCTTTAAAATGGTCTGTAAAAAGAAAATAAAAAACCATTCTTGGTACAGAGTCTGCCAGCTTACTTGTTGTTCTGAAAATTTAGCAATGCCAGAATCCAAAAATTCTGGTCATCCGAAGCCCTGAAAGCAGATTCAGCAAATGGGCAGGAGTCACTACTAACTCAAACTAAGTTTATTCCAGCAGTGCATAGAGTAAGTCTAACATCATTGTGTTTAGATCCTTTGCGGCTTGGCTGTCTCTTCTGCCCTACTGCTTCAAGAACTATGTCACAGATCTTTGTATGCCTTTGGGGAAGATTGTTCTCCACCTTTCTGATCTCATTCACAGTGACATAGTCTCTCCCCACCTTGAAAACTGGTTCGTTCTACAATCTTTCTATGAAGAGCTCACACAGCCTGGCGTAATTCCTAGTGAAAATGAATCTCTCTGAAGATTTCTGTGGAGCATAGACTGGCCAAGGAGGGATTTCAGACAGAACGTACCCAGAAAAAAACCCAAAACAACTCCCCCGCCCATTTTCATAAATACTCACAAGCCCCAATGTAATGCGTCCTTGACCTTTATGTTGTATTATTTTTTATGCAGGGTCCACTTCAGAAATTTTGACTACTTTTTTCCTTTCAAGAAACTGAAACACAATGACAAATAGACAAAGCTGCCCTTAATTAGAATGATAGTTACAACATGAAATACTGATTGTGTTCCATGATGGAACTGACAGAACTGTGGCTTTTACCAAAGGAACGAAGCAATGAACATATAAAAAGCTGAGGGCTATATCAAACAGAATTAGTTGCCAGAGCATCACAGAAGATAATGAATCTATGACAATTTATACCAACGAAGGCAGCTTGTCCTTGAAGCTCAAGGTTATTTTTTCAGCAAAGAACAAATCTTTTTTTCTGAAATTTGCATGCAGTACAAGCCTTCGCTTCCTGAATTAATCCTCTACACAGCAGCATCATGACCTATAGCATGAATGTCATTTTTTTCCATTGGTATCTACACTCTGAGAAATGTGCTGCTTCAACTGCGTCTTGTACAACAGACGGAAGGACATCACAAAATATCAGATGGTCCACTAGCAGGCTCTTTGAAATTCAAAAAAGGTTACACATCCTTCACCCCTACCATACAAGACCATAACAGGGTTGATTATAGAGATACTATCTACTAGCACAAGTCTATGTCAAATCAGCAATGTGACACAGTGTCAAGCTTAGCAACAGGGTTTTAACCGTTTATTTTCATTTAGCACTTGCCTGCAGCATCTGTCACCACCAGGAACTTTTCATGGAGTCCCAAACCACCAGCACAAGTACAACAAATATAGCCTGGCACACAGCAGCCATAGCTATCCCATTTTTATCCAAGACAGTGAGCAACTTCAGGTCCACCCTGGAGATAATGCAATACCACAGCAATTATTCAGTAACCAGCTGCATACCTTGTATGAGGTAACAGACCTCACTTTTGCTGCTCTGCCTTCACATATGTTACAGAAGGCGGTGCTGTCACTCAGACAGAAATGGACCAAAAGCTCTCACGTGGTGTTTGTGCACCGAATATACTGGCTGATCTTACTGATTAACGTGTCTGTGCAGATAAAATACTTCAGCAGATCAGGAGGATTTCAGACAAGAAGTGCACAAGCTCACATGATGCCCACCGAAGACTCGCGTTTCGTGTCAAGTAACTAGTAAATGCGTGTCCAACATTTCTGAAAAGTAAAAGCCTATCAGTTCCTAATGCTCCTAATCTGAATGTACTTGCCCTGCAAAGAACAGAAGCTCCTTAGCGCTTTGCATTAATTCAAACCATGGGCTATTACTCACAGAGAATAAGTGGTTGTGTCACCCATCTGGGACAGATGTTTCAAATGGGAACTGCCACAAGATTTAGGGTCCACAATCAACTTATCTTACAACTTGATCATTTAGTCCTTGAATGTCCCGATAACAAATTATGGAGTCCCACCTGACTGAAGGAAGCAACACAACTGTACCTTGGCTTCCTTCCCTGATACATAAACAGGCCAGAAAGCAGATCAATGCTATGCCCATACCATCCTACCCCATCCTGCCCAATGCCTGCTGCCTGGAGAGCTAAAGCGCACCTGAATCTTTTAGGAGTGTGGAATTGACCAGGCATTATGTGTGCCAGGTCAGACAGACTATTTATTTGCTCCTATTTACTTGCTACCAATGATCTTAGCTTCTGAAGCCAAATACATTCCCTTTAAAATGTGTTAAAGATCAACAAATAAAAACATTTTTCATAAAATTCTGAAACAAAATTATTAGCTATTCACCTCCAAGTTCCATGAATTTCTTTGCATGTCAATCTGGCAGACAGCTGCATTATTTATTTGCTGTCACACTCAGTAAATTGATCTACTGGCATTTAAAGGTGTCATCTTTACTCATTACAATTTCAATTATCACTCCAGCGCTGCCAACGTTATTCCAGTGACCTGAGTTCTGACTACAACTTTTAATCTCTGCTAATCACAAAACCTGCAGATTGAATTCCACATATAAAGCAGTATATGAAGAAACCAAAGCACTAGGCTGCTTTCTTCAGAGAGTTAATTTTATGATGTTTAAATGCCACATACATTTTTTGAGCTCAAGGTAAAACATCAGAACTAGTGACACTGCAATGTAGAATTAAGGTAAATGGGATTCATGGACAAGAATGGGATTATATCATGCTCACAGTGATGGTAAACTACCCAACTGGTCACACGTCACAACCACTGTCCTCACAGTCGCAGGAGGAATGTGACATCCTCAGAGACAGACCGTACTGCCCTGGAAAGTTTGGGGCAGACATTGCTTACCCACAGCTCCCTCTTCTGCGTGGTCTCTCCAGGACACTGCCAAAATATTTTAGTCACAGTGCCAGAGACCAGAAGTCCATTTCTGCCCCAAGGTATTTCAGGCTGGCAAATAACAGCAGCCCCCACAGCTCCAAACCAACTGAACAGAGGAACTGTTTGAAAATGAGCAGTAACAACATCGCTTGAAAAAGGTACCAAAAGGCAGGACATTCGAGATGTTCTAGACTATGGCCTAGCACACTCCAGTGATGTGCGCAAGAGGTTTCCAAGAAAAGACAGACCGCACATCCGAGCTCCCTAGCAATGCACAGGGGCTGCACACTGCCGCGCTGTAATTGTGCCCAGTTTGCAGCCTCTAGCACGGGCCTCGCAGGCAAATGGCTCCATAACCATCACCACTGACTGAGGCGCTTCTGCTGAGAAAATGACCCCCAGCATATTTCTCTTTCACCTCTCTGCAAGCCAGGGAGTGCGCAAAAAGACACGACAGTGTCTTGGGGAAGAAAGGACACGCAGAGGTCAGGAGCTAACGTGAGCACGCACATGTACTTCAACTGGAAATGGAACACCAGCTGAAGTAGCGTCACCTCCCATTCTCTGACACCCCTGGGCGACACAGGAACTAAACACAGCGGTGACCTGCACCTCAGCCACACACTCATATACAGCCACAGCCAAGCCACATCACAGGAAAAGCTGGAGTTTTGACCGTGCCTCACTAGAGAAACACATTAATTAAAACTATTACACTTGGAAAACTTCCAGGTCTATGAATCTGACAAAGACATTTATGATGATAAAAGAATAATAATGTCCAGTAAAATCCCCATACATAAAAGCTCTAAAAGAGTTTTATAGTCAGAAATCCAAGGGAAGAACATTTTAAACAAGTTAATGTGCAAGTTCCGTAGGAAAGCAGGAGCATGACTTTTCCATCTCATAGACTGAAGTTTAACTTCACAGCTATCTGTATCCCATCACGCTCTTCCTGTCAGACTAAACATCTCTTGTTTAATTACAGGTCAGAGCAACTTATCTCCAGGGATATGTTTGATGAAAATGAAGTCAAGGCTTCAATGAAAACAGCCCAATGTCCCTTCTGTGATAGCTAGTTTTTGACACTTCGACCCACTTTGCATTTCTATCCTTTGAAGGGTGCCTAACGTGAAAAAATTCCCAACACCAGCCACCAAGAAGGGTGCGTTACAGTAAGCCATATTGATACACTTGCTCTTTTTATCGATCCATGCAGCAGGTTGTTATTTGAGGTAACATTAACAGAAATGTCACATTATTTAAAGAGAAAAACTATTTCACAGTTTTTGGAAAAAACATTTGGCACAGAGCTGCCATCTGCATCAATATTTGAAAACCAAGCTATTCAAATATGCATAATTTACTTAATCTTACCAAGAGGTTTGAAAATTAGAGGCTTTTTATTATTTTCCAAATAAGCATCACTTTGAGTATCACGTATTATATCCATCTGGAAAACCATCACTTGAAAGAGCCTTGACTTTTCAAGTCCATACCACCTTGTTGTATCAGGCTCTTTGTACATACTGAGCATAAGACTTCTGGAAGCTGTTTTTGAGAAATAAGGGTAAGGGAAGTCAAAAACCACAAAGATTGCTCAATGATGACAGCAAGAATTTTAAACATCTCAAAAATCTGTATACTGAAGTGTTGTGATAATTTCCTGCAATTTTTCCTGTTCATCTTAGAATCAGGCACAAGAGATCAGCTTAGAGGAACTCCTCTTCTTGAATAGGTTTGAGAGGTTAAGAATTTTACAGGTGATTACGCTGTCAAACAATTCCAATTTTGAATAAGTCAAAGCAGTAAGTGACATAAGAAAATAATTTCCACCACACATGCACTGGAGCCTCTTTGGGATTGCACCTGGTAGAGCCAAGAAACTGGAGATGGAGTCTGTGGCCACTCACAGTTTATTTGAAGAACACATCTTGTGCCACCCTGCCTCTATCCCTCTCAGTGACCACCCTCGTTTTGAGGGGGTGTCCCTTGTTTCACATGTTTGCTGTTTAAGTCCGGTAAAGGTGGAATGAAGACTCCACAGATTTTAACGAAGCAACATAGCTGCCCACTAAACCTTCTTGACTACAACACTTTATCTAACCACAATGTTTAAAATACAAAAAGATTCTTTCCATTTGATCCCAAGCCTCTGCCAAACAGCATACCTGAGGCAGACACCCAGGAAAGGGAGCAGCGTGCAAGAAAGAAAAATCCTGGGATGATTCATTAGCAGCGCAGTCAAAACCAAACAGGCTTTATTAGAGTATCGTTATGCTTTACTGTAACAGATCAGTGACATATGTCAGGCTAAGGCTTTGGAAAAAGCAGTTGCAATGTCCTTCTGCACAGCCTGGAAGTTTCTATTGCCAGCTCACCAGACCTTTGTGGACATTTGCTAAACTCCAGCTAGACTATAAAGTACAGGCTTCAGAGGACTGTGCTGCTGCATGTTCTGAGCTGCTGAGCAAACCGTAGGAGAGGGACTGTGAAGTAGAAATTAAAAGGAAATCTCAAGCTGACTTCGCTGTTTGCTTTAGGAAAACAAGAATTTTCCAGGGAAACGTTCTAAGCAGCTGAACCTTATCAAGAGGTGGGATGTGAACCATTCATCTAAGGAACACTCAGTAACGAAAGATTAACATACGCTTTACTTTAGGGGGTTTGAACATAAGACTATCTCCCATCTTTGAATCTACTTTTCTGAATTTCTTTGGGCACAGGATTTACAATGCCCGCTGTTGTTCTTAAAGTAGCTGCAGAAAGAGTATCTTCGAGTAAACACATTTGGAGAGACTGCAGAAATTTGCCAAATATCGATTTTGTTAGGGCTGAGCTTAAAGTTTCAATCTCATTTCCGTTTCCCACAGAATGAACTTTTACAAACTGACTTATAAAACAAACACGTTATATTGTATTAAAACAAGTGAATTTTACTATTTCAAATAATAACCTGAAACATCGATGATAATTGAATATTTGAGGGCAGCAGAAATACATACTTAAGGGTAAAACAGTACACTAAGAAAAATGATGTTATCCTGGGACATTCTGTCTGAATACATTGGGAAACACTCTTTTTACCATGAGGATGACTGAGATGGGAGCAGGTCACCCAGAGCAGCTGTGGATCCTCCTTCCTTGGAGAAATTCAAAAGCCATTTGGACATGGTCAAGGGCAGCCTGCTCTAGGTGACACCGTTTGAGCAGGGGGATTGGAGCAGATGACCTCCAGAGGTCCCTTCCAACCCAACCATTCTGTGCTTCTAGAATATTTCTCAAAATACAGCTCCCTACTACCACCCAAAAAGGTAGTCAACCTGTATCATTTCTGGAACTAACAAATGCTAGCATCAGATGTGCTTTGGCTCCCCAGCAGAGAGAACTCCGAGCTCTCCAGGTTCTCACTGACAACCCGCTCAGGCAAAGTCACAGGCAGACGCTCTGCCTGGCTGGCCCAGATGTGGTTACTGACAGTACAGAACAGCAGTCAGCCAACCGATCTAGAATGTTTTATTCTACAAGCCTTTTCTTCAGTGGCACTTTCCATCAGGTCTATCCCCACTCCCTGTCCACCAGTTTTCACAAAACTTAGCCTAACACCTTTGTGCCTGTGTTTTATCAAACTGGAAGAAATCACTTGGTGAAGACAAGTTATAGGTGATGAAACTAACAATTCAACATAAGCGCCCTTATTTCTGTTGGAAACCAAGTTAAAAACATGTTACAAGGAGTGCAGTCTTCAGTTGAACAGTGTTCATGTAAAGCACACTAAGCATCCAAGAATTACAGGAGGAGCATTACCTGCTTGTAGTTCTCCGGTTGTCTAACGAGATCTGTTTCTGTGACAGAGAAATGTCCAAGGCTCTGGTCCATATGAGAGCCACTAGTGAATAGATGGATCTGGAATAAATTAATTTAAAAGATATGTGTCAGTACAAGGACCAGATCATTAACAACATCATTAGGTACCACCCAACGGCTGCATGGATGGTGATGTGAAGCAGTCGTTACAAGCCCACTCACAATGGAGAAGTACCAATGTAACTACTACCACCGATACAACGGACCTTTTTTAAAACAGCCTGCAGGAAATGATCCTCACGTACCCCAACCATCACACAAAACAGTCCATCTGGAATTGTTACCAGAACCACATGGAATTGCTACTGCTGTTGCCACAGTAAAACTGAAAGATTTCCCTTTTCATCCTCTCTTAAAGTCTTTTTCCTTACACTACATACACTCTTGTGCACAGCGTGAAAGGAGAAACCATTTACGTAAATAGCAGAAGTCTTAACAGAGGTAAAGGATACTCTCAGAATAATATTTCATTTCTTATTTTAAAGGGCAATATGCTTCTTAGTTACAGGAAGTGTCTCTTTTGCTGCTCTACATTGTTGACTTCTGCTTAGTGGGACCTTGTCCCAGCTGTGCTGGTGATGGCATCATCAATTACTTGACGAAGAAGCTTCCCAAGTTAGTCAAGGGAACAATAAAAAGCAATTCCTCCTATTCAGAGCTGATCCCTTTGTTACTGTGATAACTGCAGCTGCTGTACAAGATAGCAGCGCACATTTGTCAGACAATCACTCATATTTCATTAATATTTCTGCCAGAAGACACAGAATGTTTTCTGCTTTTCTCCCTTTATTTTAATATGAACTTTATCATACACTTGGGTATTGACAACTATTTTAAAGTTGACAGGCACTGGGTAATTATCAACCCTTCCCTGAAACTTCAGAATATTTTAGCGTTCCTTTCCCAAAACTCACTTCTGGTGACAACCATCTGTCACATGGGCAGAGCTGTGCGAGTTTAAAAATAACAGAGCACCTCCCCACACAATGTTCTTCCCTTCGACGTGCCACTCCTCTCCCTGCTGCATTCTTGTGTAACTCTGGCTGCCAAACCTTTGGGCCTCCAGCACCAGGAATGAATTTCAGCCCCTCTTCAAAAGTATGTTGCAGCAGCATTGCTGACTAAAGCCCAAAACAAACACTCTAAAACTGTAACAACAGAGGAATAAGGCGTTCCCCTAAGACCAGGCTAAATGGATACTGGAAAGATCCAGTATTTGTAACTGGCATAATCCAGTATTTGAATTTTTACAATCTGTTACTGATAACCACAACATACTAAAGAGGAAACAAAGCTTAAAGAGGGAAAGAGTACCACTATAAAAGCAGCAGGTGAAAGGGTGAGAGGCAGAGCATGTACACCTGTTGCTTCATGGCACTGGAATGGACCAAGGTGGAGGCAGGTCTGATTTAACCTTACACTAACCTTGGCATGAGAGTACAGGCACAGCCCACCACTGAGCACCACTTCTAGGGGGGTTCCAGTACCAATTGCTAAACACCCTTGAGCTTAGATACCCTGCAGGGGGGTCAGCTTGTCTAGTTCACCTAAAAGAAGATGAAAAGGGAGGGTTGTTCATAGTTCACAGGCATGAGAGGAGAAACTTCCCCTGCATTAGAGAATGTGCTATTGACATCTAATGGCAAAACTTAGGGAAAAACAAGGATTTTCGAACCAAGTATAGCAAGACAAAAAAAGATATAATTAACCAACATAGTAATTTACAGAGTAGACTCTTCATGCCAAGACACAGGTACATCCAACAACTGCAGTTTAGCTCATTCATAAATTACTGACAATGAGGTAATAACCCAGCACCAGTCTCTGCCCTCTGTAATTCAGAGATCAAGACTTTGTCCTTGTCCCTTTACTCTCTCACTACCACACTAAATATATAGATACGATAGATCCGCCGTAATACATCTTATTTTATATTGTTTATCTTACAGGAAGCACAAGAAACCACTCCGTTCATAGAAGGTATTTCCCAGTGCTGCTCTGGATTCTTACCAAGAGAATACAACTCTTGCTCTTACAGTTGCCAAGCATATTACAACTATTATTGTCATTTTACCATGATCTGACAATGCTAGCTATGTTAAACTCTTACTCTATCATCAAGAATTCCATTTAAAATCACTTCATTCCTACTAACCTATATGCACATTCCACAACCAAATGTCCACCTGCTTAACAGAATTCACTTCTGAACCCCTATTTCAGATGTCATTTCTGTCCTAGTCTTTTAGTGCATGGACAATACCTGAAAATACCCATGGGAAATCCATCAGGTTTGCAGAAAACTCATTTATTCCACTATTTCTTTTCACGTGCTGATCATGTGCCACACAGCACATTAAAACAATGCCAGTTTTAAACCATACAGGTTCCCACCAGTTTTTCTGAAACTATACAAAGCTTCTCATTCACATTTTTTAAGACAAAGTGATAACTCAAAGCCTAACAGAAACCAGCTGCTCTCCCCCATGAATTCAAGAGGGATCAAAAACCAGGCAGATAGATGTTCCTCTGGCACTGGACAAGAAACAGAACAGAAAGAACCAAGAGGCATGCCTTAACACAGTAATTTATTCTTCACACTTCCATATATTTCAAGGTATATCAGGTAAATACGTACCACTGAGAATTTTGAGGGAATTATAACGGTATTACTATACTATACTTCCAAAGCAGGCCAACCTGTTCATGTCGAGAAGTCATTATAACGTTATTCAACAGCTCACAGCCTCAGGCTGTAGAATTCCTCAGCAACAGAGAGGTTATGATTTCCCTGAGGAAGTCTTCCTCCTACAGCAGGACATGTGTGTGTCTAAGCTCCAACATGCCTTCTAAGAGCTGAAGTCGCTGAAAAGCAGCTCGTCTGAAGAGCTAGCAAAGAGGAACAGTCAGACCACCTAAGAAGCAATTCCCAACACATGACTGGCTGTAGCTCCAGGGAGGCTTCCCTCCTCAGTAACCTACACTGGTGACTGCAGAACTTCATACCATCAACCTTAAGTGGCTGCGGGCAGCATAGAGTAGAGAGCAGCACCAGCCATCAGTTTCAGTTACCATTTGTGTACTTTAGAGAAAGAACAGCCATTTATTTTTGTCTGTTTCCCCTCATATCTCCCTTCTACTACTCCCTTACCTTTTCTTCAGGCAGTACAGTACTATTTCATTAAGACATGAGTCATTACATCTAACCTGAAAGTACATGTACCCGATCACCCAAGGGATTCAGAATTTCACAAAATCATAGGAACAGAAAAGATCTTTGGAGGTCTTTAGTCCTACCTCCTGCTCTAACAAGGACTATCACCAGCGTCGCTTTGTGTATGTGAGTCTTGGAAACCTCTGAGGATGGAGATCGCTCAGCATCTCTGATGACCTGCTCCAATGCTGACCATCATCCCAGAGAAGCTTTTTCTAATATACCTGAACATGCCAAGCTATAATCAGAGGCCCCTTCCCCTTTGTATTCTGGCACTGCTGAGAAGACCATGGATCCATCTCTGTAACTACCATTCCTGCATCAAATAGCTGAAGGCAGCAATTAGGCGACCTCTCCCTCAGCCTCCTCTCCAAAGAAAACAGGCTCAACTCCCTTAAACTCTTTTTGGAGGTCATGGCCAACTCAGCTAGCTTGACTGTCTTGGTAGCCTCTTGCTGGATCCTCTGTGTACACTTCTTACTTCCAGTAGCAATATCCATACTAAAAAAACACCTAGTAGAAAAGCAGTCATCTCCTGAATAAGAACATATTTTCCAAGTGTGATGTGCCCCAAATAGAGAAAATGGTATTTTAGAGCCCGTGTGAGTCACAGAATTAAATCTGTGCAAGTGTCGCCACTACTTGGCAAAAATTAAAGCTCATGATCAGCAGTAAATAAGACACTTCCACAGCTGAGATACGTAACCTGTTAAGTTATTAAACAGAGCGAGTAAAAGCCATAATTATCATTTTGTAGAGAAAGCCCTCTGTAAATCTTTCAGCATAATTAAAAAGCATAACACTCATTAGCCTTTTGCATTCTGCGTTTGTGGTTTGTATGAGAAAAGCAGCAGCTCATGGAAAGGTCATATTTGGTCAGCTCAGTTTTCCAGCAGTTTTCTAGATGAATACAAAAGTTTTAAACTTAATGCAGTAGCACAGACAATTTCTCTAGAGAGTCAGGAAATAAGTCAGTTATTGTTTATGCAGCTGTTAAACTGTGTAAGTATGTCATATTTTGTGTTACCGTAAATGTTAACATTAACGTGGACTGTAATGAAGTCCCCTCTGAAGTGACTTTCACCTTTCAGTTTTCCTGCTTTTAATTCAGACTAAAATATAAAGCGCAGCACTGCATTTTATTACAGCTCTGAGCAGAACTCCCACAGCTGCACATACGTATTTGAGCACGCATAATATCAGCGTGTGATTGCATATGGAGGAGTTGGGCTCCAATCTATCCTCCTATGTATACATCCATGATGGCAGCCCTCTACACACACTGCAGAACATAGTCTGATCCTAAGAACCACCAGCAGCACCGCTTACTGCTTTCAATTTAGTCCAGTGATGACTGCTGGAGAAGACAGTAATGGCAGCTTTGGGAAACGGGATGAACAGAGAAACATTCTCCCTCCTGCTTATTCTTCCTGATTCTGGAAACCGTGGTCCAGGGAACTGCAGCATAACTAACCTGCCTCGTATTTGTCTGACTGTAACAGTCCTAACTTTAGCAAACATTTTTCCTTGGATGGGCACAGGGGAAAAAAAGAGTTCATTTCAAAGTTCAGTCGCCACAGGAGGTCATCATCTCTCCTGTCAACAAGTTTAACATGCTGCCCAATCAGCACATCTCTTCATTTCAGTGCCTGATCTGCACCATTGAGAGTACCTCTGTTTGTACTCCAGGCCCCAGGTTCAACTTGCTGTTAATTCTTCCTTGGCCTCATTAACTGCAAGCTGAGGTATTGACGCTGCCTAATCATTTCTAACTGCCAAGTACTCCATAAATCAGAGAGCACTGATGATGAGTTATGGAGGTATTTGCTTCAGCCACTACAAAACTCAGCATACCTTAAATAGAGGTAGTTTATCAAGGGGAGAAGATGCCAATCATTTCTATCACTACTCCCAATAGCATCACTGACTGTAATCTCAGTGCAAAAGCCGAGGACTGCACCTGCACTACAGTGAATTGCTGTCTTCGTTCCCAGATCAGGAAAGCACGTTCACAGTGGGCAACAGGAAGCAAAAGGTTATTTTAGATGCTGCACACACAGCACCTGATTGTTCCCTAGGGCTGTCAATCAGACATCTTCCCTCGCAATCAATTTGGGTAAAGAACAAAATGTAACCTTATTATAATTTTCAGCATTGCTCTGTCAGACACAGGATTAAAACCAAGCAGGCATCTTCATTCAAAACCCTCTTGTTCGATTCTGATGACTTTGATAAATGTTGTTCTTTGAGGTTTTCTGTGAAGGTTCTGGCTACAATACCAAGTGGCTCGCTATAAGTCACCTGAAGAAATACAAATGGAGAATGGGAGCCTAGGGAAAACATGACTGAATAACTTCTACGACTATCTTTAGAACCATTTTTTTAAATTTGTCTCTGCAGTCACCACCACTGCCAACTTTGGGACTGCAAGCTGTTTCCATCCTAAGAGACATGATGCTCCCAGATGTCTGCGGTTTCAGACAGGCGTATAAACATCATTCATAAATGGGAACAGAACTGGCATCTTAGCAAGGCAGAGACCACTGTTGATTATTGATTTAAAAGCAGGTAGATTTTGGGTTCTGCTTAGACGTTCCCCAGTACCTCAGAAAGGGAAATGGCATTTTATTTTGCTACTATTACTTTCAACATCCATCCTCAATATTTTGAATCCACATTTCCAATGAATTTATAGTTCTGAATCACTGCTTCTTGTCTGTGGGACCAGAGTGCTCTGTCTTGCTTCTACCAGGCATTTTCTGAGAAAAATGGAGACAGGCGATGGCTGCAGAAGCGACTAATGTGCCAACCTGCAATAAAGACTTTTACACAACAATTATAACCTTATGAACACTGTACACATACTTCATTTTCTCGTGGTCCTTCCCCACTGGGGAAAGGTGGGGTATTTCTATTTAGAGCAATTCGCTTATCGACGGAAAATGCAGAACTAGCAAACAAGAATAATTTGTACATTTAGCACTAGCCGACGAGGCTTTTAAATAATAAACAATGCCATAGCGAGTTAGAAGAATCATTTACCTTGTGCAAAAGTTTGCATTGCTCTTGGTGCTGAGCATGCAAACTCCGCCACTGGAACCTCAGCCTCCCATTTAACCACTGAAGGTATCGAACATCTACTCTGTCTTCTAGCCCATATTCAGGTGCTACTTCAGTTGTACCTTCCTGGCTGTTAGGCAGATCATCTTCACACTAAAAACAGAAGAGAATACCAAAATGTTTTAAGTTAGCTTCAACACTTTCAAATCATTCAGGAGTGAAGAACATACAAGGGAAATCCTCCCAAAAGGAAGAAAGTTCCAGTAGTAGAGAGAAATTGTAATCTTTTAGAATACAGGACTGTGAACAGCCTAAACAAGTATTGAAGTCTGGAATAAGTGTCAGCTTCTCAACTATGATGTGGTGAGCTGTCTCCTCCCTCATTTTCATTTTCCATACCCAGAGAGTCACAGTTTTCCTGAGACAGCAAGCACGTTCTTCACCCAGATGGGCAAAAATCACATTTTGACTAGATTCTAATATGCCAAAAAACATAAAAAACAGATTCAGCTCCTCCAGCGTCTTCCCTGAAGTGCTGCAGGCTGTATTCAGTGACCCTATTTTATAAATTAATGCCTTATGTAATTGCAGGCCTGTGCTTACCCAGCTATTTTCTTGTCTCCATCCAGCACTTCCCTTCTTGCAGACAGAGGAAAAGAAACAATCATCCAGCTGACATCGGCAAGGTGTCCACAGAGGCACTCCCAGCTACAGTTGTCCCACCTGTCTTGCCCTGTTTTGCCTTTCTCTAGAGCAATTTGGACGGAAGAAGGGAGAAGCAAAGAGTTTCCTTTTGCTCATCTTGTCCCACTTTCTGTCTGCTGCAGAAAAACCCCCAAACAACCACCAATTTCATCTTCTGTATAAAATTTCTGCTTCGCCAATGGCATAAAGCAAGCAAGTATTTCCGTCATATCTCTTTCCCAAGGAACATGGAGGGAATTCCACCTCCTCCAGCATCTTGCACAAAGAGATCATCCACCTTTAAACAGATCCCTCTCCATTTTCAGCCAAGACTTCTGCAGATTGAAAATTAAAAAGGGAGGAAGACATGGGTTGTTTTCATTCTGATGCCACTAACAGCGCTTAAAGTAAGGCTGCGCCATAAACTGCATCCAGTCTATAGAAAGTACATATGATAAACACAATACATAATTCTACATTTTTTACTACAGCCTATCATAAGAAGTAACAGAACTGCAAAGGCCTGGTTATTCAGAGGAGGCTTTCACCAGCTAAGAAAGCGTCTCCCAGTTGTTGGGACTCTCAAGACATTTCTTTAAAGTGGAAATTTAAAAAGCTTACTTGAAACATGACTGTTTTCAAGAAAACACTTAAGCAGATATTTGGACCCACAGACCTTGACAGTAGTTAAACATATGTGCTTTCCTGCTTCACAGACTGCCATGTTCAATAAAACCTTATAAAGATTCAGTTGGCAGGCAAAGCTTGAATGTAATTCCAATTTGGATCCTAAACTAAAAGTGCAAACTGTATAACAAGGAGAGTTTAATCTTGCCTTAAATGCAGATTTCAGCAGAAGTGTATCTATAACTGTGATCAAATAACCCCCTAATGCTTGTTTCAACCTAAACATCACCTCAGTTGATAGGGCCTGTAAAACAGTGAGTGTTCACACCATTTGTAAGTGCAAAAATGATGTTCTGGTCACATAACAAAACGTATCAAGGCTACAGGTTTTTTCCCTTTGCTCTGTGGCTCAAATAAATGCATGCTATAAATCACAGGGGCACAGGGTTGGTAAAGGGCTTTTCCTTTTAAAGGAACAGATTCATCTTGAAAAAAATCCAAAAAAAGAGAGTATCTCCTCTGTGCCAACTGCAATGTCACTCTTCGTCCTCCGATGCCTTTAGCTCCTGTATCAAAAGGCACTGTGTCCTAGGGCACTGCAGCCCTAGCTAAGGATCCTCATGGTCCAGACTTGTCTTGTTCTCACCAGGAGAAGTTTGAGGACTATGAAACCACACAGATATGATTACCAAGTTGTCCACAGACATGATGAGCCAAGTAATTGGACATTAGTCACTATAGCAGAGAAAACACATGTGTAAACAACATTAAAACACTTCACACAAGCAGCCAGAAGGTCACAAGGCCAAAGGCAGACTTGGGATTCCCAGATTAAAATGTGCGTTTTCCATAATTTATAGTGCAACTGCAACTTCCCTGGTTAGAGTTTTCAGAATAGCACAACTACTGCTCTCCTGGGGATTCATTTCAGGAAGGAATGGCATTAGACTCGATTGCTTTGACAGTACAGTGACAAACACCATGCAGAGCTGATTTTATTGTAGCAACCTGCCTTATCAATATTAAAATAAGGAAGCCAGCCAATGCATTTTTTAAACAGGTTCTCTCTATTATTTATTTCACAAACTGCACAAAAAATTTACTTTTACTATTAAATACTTAGCCTGGCATAAAGTAAACAAGGTGAAGTCTCACATATTATAGTGTGACCTCAATTTCTGGTCCCATCTTTACAATCTAAGACTATTTACTGCTGTCCCAGTCGGAGGAAAATTACTAAAATACCAGCCCAACCTAGAGCCTTTGCTTCAAATGCCACTGTGAACTTATCTAATCTCTGCAGCAATATGGGTGCACACCTACATTCACCTCTGAGATACAGAAGTGCATATTATTTAGTAAAAATCACAAAGAGAGCAGCCAAGGCAGATACCCAGGGCTCTCAATGGCCTCCCCACACCTGGAATGCTCCGCACCAGCTCTGGAAGACATCATTTCATAGCTACTTACCAGAAAAGCTTTTTGCTTGTAAACTGTTTGCTGTAATTAATGTTTCTCTTTGGCCCTGTTTCAGAGAAGGGAGGCGCATGGACTCCAGCTACAGAATGGTGCCGCAGGCTTGCAGTACAACAGCCACATCAACAATGAGGGGTTTGATACCCTCATTGCAGCGTCAGAGTCTTTTCCCATTACGCTGGTGATACCCGAGCTAGTCTTGTCAAACTGGGCGATGTGGACTCACCAGAGCACCCGTGATGAGCGTAACTTACATGGAAGCTAGAATGAAGCCCCTCAATTCCACTCCCACTGTAACTCACCCTAAACGAGCTTTTCTGTCCTAAAAGCTCAGTCTTGAAGTCTCTAAGACTTCTGTCCTAAAAGCTCAAAGTTCTCAACATCCATTTATTGGAAAGACTCAGAAGAGCAAGCACAAGCCTGATGAAGGTGACGTGCATATATTTACGTGAATTCTCTTCAAGCCAATTCCTGAAACACTACCCTGCCCACACTTAGGCGGAACTTAAATCCAGCTTTCCTGTGGTAAAAGATCCAGGCAAATAACCAGCAGAGCCCCATAATAAATACACGTTCCAGGACACCAGGCATCACCATCCCAACTAAGGTAGTTCACAGACTACAAAATCTGCCCCAAGCTCATAAATATGTCTCTGGCTTAGTCACAGCTAAACACAGTTTATGTCCTAAGAGCATATATTTAAGCTTTTTGCAAGGCAACCTCAAATTCAGTCTCCAATACCACATGTGTTTTCCCCTGAACATTCCTCTCCAGGCTATTTCAAGTCCAATTGTTATGAAAAGAGATGCCAGATCATTCTAAAAACCTGTGAATGGACTTGTGGTTAGACAGCCACAGTCCTCACGGCAGACAAGTCAGATTCATGAAGCACACTGAAATGAAAAAAGCCATCAGATATAAAAGTACTTACCGCAACAGAAAAGGGGGTGGGAGAAAGGAGTGTGAAAAAAAGACATGGTGATATATCAATCTTCATTCACATTCCATATATCTGAGTAAATAACTTGCATGCAACGTGCTTAGAGAGACATCAGAGATTAAGAAGTTTCAACTTCTATAGCAGAAATAAAGCTCTTTTTTGTTTGAAATACAAAGCAATCCCATGTTAGTGGAAATTGGAGATCAGTTCTACCAACAGTGGATGGAGACTTAAACAAGTACTTCATCACATAAATAGTTTATCAAAGAACAACATAAGCATCAATGTGTTTGTAGGCTTGTGACAAGGGAGCATTTTTTGCACTATTTCTTGCTCCATTTGAGGATTTTAGTGACCTGATATACGGTTGATCTTGCTCTCTTCATACACTTTGAATTAAACAAACTCCAAAAATTATTTTAAAGCAAAATTTCTTGCAGATTCAATGGAGATCTTACAATATGCCACAAAAACCCCTTTGCTGTGCAACTTCATCACCATTGTACACTTCCTGTACTTTTTCAATTCATATATTAATGTTTGTGAATTCTTACCTGAATAAATTTACTATGCACAATGGACATGAAAAGGCCTCTGCTGCCTGCACTGCTGTAAGGCAAGGTGATGGCAGGGCCAGTACCCCCAGAGACACACTTTCCTGACTAGAAGCTGCCACACCTTGACAGAGGACAGAGCCTGGCTGCCGCCTGCTCGTCCCCAGCCTGCTGTGGCTCTTCCCCGGACGCCTTCTAAATCCCTCCAAGGATCAGCTCTCTGCTTCCCTATTGGGACAGCCAGCAAACTGCTTGCTGCTCTTCCTGTGGAGAGGCAACCCTTCTGGAATATGGGGACAGCACATTTAACCCAGGGATATATGCATTAAGCCAACTCCATGACATCAATCCTTGAGCAGAGCAAGACAAAGCAGAACGGCCAGCTGAAACCTCCAGCACACGCTCCCAGCCCACCCCTCACCTGCACCTCAGTTAATCTGGGTCTAGACAAACTATTTGTTCTCAGGTACTACTAACCCCACGGCTTGATTCTCACAAAAGGTGGGAAGGAGCGTGTCTAGGTCCCTCGCTGCAGGGCTCAGGAAAGGCAAAGCAACTGCATAAATCAAGCCCATAAAGCGCTTCTGCAGCTTTCACTGAGCGCTCGTTCTGAACCACTCATAATTCAGACGATGGTTTTGATGTGACATAACACATGTTAAGCTGTGTAATTACAGAGCTCTAAATGGAGCGTGGGTTTTTTTTAAAAATTGAACACCATAGCCAGAAATAACACTATCAGACATGCTTTCCTAATTAATACAGCCATATATCCACCGCAGGAGGGGAAAATGTGAAAAGGAGCAATCTGAGTAGATGAATGCGGAAGGGACAATGTTATTTTTATTAACAGCACCATCAACAACACTAATTGGATTTCCTCCTCAACAAGGTAGGACCCAGATTAGACGTATGCATGGAAAGATAGATGGCATAAGAACCCACTCCCACATGATGCACATACCAATTAAATATCCAGATATTTGCACAGAGGAGCATGTTTTCTGCAAACATAAGAGCTCACAACGTAGAAGTTACATTCAAAGCGTATTCAGCAATTAAAAAAAAAACCCTAAAATCCTGTGTTTCCTCAAGGCCTTTTAGCTTTTAAATTTCAATGCCTCTTTTAAAAATTCCTACTCACAACAGCACTCCCAGGAGCTCACTCTTGGCAAAGTGAAAACGAGAAGGTGCTGAGGGAAGACAGAAAATGATAACACAGCTCCTACCCATTCCTACCATGTTCAAACAAGCCTGTCTGACAGTAGCCACAGGCCTGAGGCACTACAGCAAGTCAGTCCTTTATCACATCCCTCCTCACTCACTCCAGAGTTTAAGTGCTCTGCAATAGAGCAAGAGCACTACGCCTATAAAAGAGCCCAGCAACACTGCCTAATCTTCCGAGCTGCAAGGTTTCAAAATAACATTTAAACCCCACAGCTCACTGCATCATGTATTCATACAAAACACGGAAACCAAATACACTAAAACAAACCTGCGGCAGGGCAGACCTTAACTCACGGAGCACCGCCCTTTGCAGGGCTCATGAAATGCAACATGGATGTCCTTCTTCACATGCTCCTTTTGTCCTCCTGAGGAAAAAGTGCTTTATTTCAAAAGACCCTCCAATGGGAGTTAAACCCTGACCACTGATAGAGGGACACCAAAAGCAGAGGATGTTCTCATTTAAATCAAAGGGCCATAAAAAGCAAATAATATGAGGAGGTTCCGAAGGTGCTGGCTGCTCCCTGCCACTGGAGGGCAGGAGAGGCCCGAAAACACCTTATACGGTGTCCCCAACAGCCAAGGAACGAGCTCCCTACACAGGATCTCAACGAAGTGCAGAGTACCAGTATGACCACACTAAGCCTTCCTATTAGCACGCCAGTCCTCATCTTCCTCTCCTCACGTGAAATCTCAAGTGACTCCAGTGCCTGTTGGTAAAACCTCGTCCAGAATACATGAGCTGCAACATCAGGTTCAAGAAACTTTGCATATATTTGAAATTCAAATACTGCCAGAGAAACAGCAGGCTCAACAAATTATAAGCCTTTCTGATCGTTTCAGGCTTCTCCTTCAGAGGATTTTACTTTGACATGCTGCCTAAAAAAGAAAACAAAATCTTAAAAGTGTATTCACTGTGTCAGGCAACAATAAACGTAATGTAAATGTTAACCACACATTTTCTACCACAGGAAATTTTTTCATCGGGAAAAAAGTTCCATGACAAGTCCAAAGCATGGAATTAAAAAAAAACCACAAAAGATCAAAAGGAATAGCACGTACATATGCTTATGCTGAACAATAGGGAGATAATTTCAGCTATTACCTGTAACTCGTGCTTTATCACACACAAAAAAAAGGGTATTTCAAGGGTCTAAACTGAAATTTGCTCCAGCTCTGTATGGCAAAAACATATTCCTAATTTAATCACTTCTGGTCACAAAATGTTTAAAGCCTAAAGGCAATATCGGTAACTAAAGACAAAAATTAACACCTCAGGGTTCAACAGTTACCTATTCAGGAAGTGACTTTAAAAAGCACAAAAGGCCAAAGAGCAAAACTGCAGCCTTTTTCTCCCTTAGTTTCTGGCAGAAGCCTTTACAGGGTGGATAGCAGTGCAACGAGAGCTACTTGTCAGCCACACGGGAGCCCAGTGAGCCATGAAGGTGCAGCACACACCGCACACATCAGGCTGCTGCAGGCAAAGCAGCACTGCTTGCCGGCAAAAATTCTGCGGGAGAGGCTTTAGGGATCCAGTGCCCTCTGTTTAGGTTTCAGGGATAGCTTTTAAAAAAGTTTTCCTTAGCAGCTACTCTAATACGGCAGCGCCAGTAGCCCAAACAGTCAAGATGATAAGAGGGCTGGTGAGAGTTACTAGGAAGACAGGAGGACAAAAAGAGTGGAAGCATAAGCACAGGGAATAAGGGAGGGAAATCAAAAAATGAAAGCTGACAGACTAATACAGCTCGTAAAAACCTGGGAAGTAATTATGCTTCTGAGTCAGAATCAATAGGTTAATAAAATTCCCTCCTCCGCCATCACTGGAATAGGTGAAAAGAGAAAAAAAACAACACAGAAAATGTATATATACTGACACTAGTGCCAAAGGTTCCCTGCTGGGGGGAACATCAAACTCGGCTGCTACGTTACCACTTTCCCCTAATAACATGGTTTAGGGAGCAGCAGTGGCCATCAAGATCTCTATAATAGAAAGGCACAACAAGATTAGACCAAGCATAAGCCTTACACTGTATTGGAAATGGCCAGTGAGTCAAATGAGACCGTGACGAACAAAAGATTAATCAAATTGCAAACCTAGGAGTCAGAAGGCATGTTCAGCTTCATCTTTTCCCACCAGAAATAATTAAACTGAGTTCACCTCAGCATGCTAGAGACACACACGCATTCCAACTGTAACAGCCATTATAGCCCTATCTGTTGATTACTAAAACATCACAAAAAGGGAGGGGCGGCCAGTTTCACTCAGAGGGCAAGAAGCAGGCAGAGGGAATCAGTGGAACCAAGAACCAGTGTTGGTACAACATATCCTGGTGATAGAGAGGAATATCACATCACTAACCACCATCTAAAAAATTCAACAGCCTCCACACATAATTAAATTACAGGGCATGCAGAGATTAATTTCAGCTGTAGAAATAATACCCGTACAGGCAGTATTCCGCCCTGGAAACAGACAGAAGACACCCTCAGAGTACTGCTATTATCTGCGCAAACCATCTTAGTCCTGGAGAAAGCTGTGATGATATCACTAAAATTTAAAAAGCGAGGCAAAAAAAAAATTTAGTCAAATACTGAATGTGCTAAAAAGGCAGATTGATATCAAACAATTACCAGCTTCTCAGAGAGAGAGAGAGAGACTATGAGAACTGCCCAGGTCTGCCTTACAGGTTCAGAGAAGGACAGCATGTCACCTACAGGGTCTCAGGTGTGTTTCATACTCTAGGATTTTCACGTGTAGACAGGAATCAATGAATGGCACTGCAGAATAATCTGCCCATACACGATCACCAAAAGATGCCGAGACTGACATCACAGCAGTGCTTATTTGGCAGAGAAATCCTCAAGGGGTGCTTTAAGGCAGTAACAACAGGCGAGAACTCCCAAGTAGACACTTCAGTAAATCAATGTGAACCTCCAATTGAGATTGTACTTAAGTCCTTACAGATCTAATATAATTAGTGATTACTATTTTCCAGAGTTGACCAATGCCAGGTTTGAACTTTCACTCGCTGCCTCTGGAGTCACTAACTTGCCAACAGATCAGCACAGCACATCCAGAGAACAGACTTGCACTACAGCAGCCAGCTACTGGAGTTTGACAGGCACCATCAATCTCCTCTTCCCGCTCCTGTTCCTCCTGCACAGTAACAGGGGTTCCAGTCTGCTCTTTTAACCGTCACCCCCCTCAGTTTATAAACTTCACACACTGGAAGAGAGTGGTGAATGAAGGCTAAAGAGGGCAGCGGCTCTTTTAGTCCTGCTGATTGGGCCACACAGTACCCTAGCTCAGGAGAGACTGCAGCACCACCCTGCCAAAAAAAAGAGCTGGAGGCCACAGGAGACAAGGTGCCCTGAAGGACTTTCTTCCCTTACACACAAAAGCAGTCAACCCATTCAATCATCCTAGGCTACTAACCATACTTGTCCTTACCAACAGCTACCTCAAAATTACTTTTTTAAATTACATTAGCCACACTAAGTACTTCCTCCTACCACCTTAACCCTTTCATTATGCTTTCTCCACTGTTTAGTTTACAATTTTCGGAATCACTTAACTTTCAATTTTGAAAATATAAGTTCATGTAAAAGTAAGCTTGTGAAAGCCTTCCCCAGCTCAAGATCTTAAGATTATGAATTCAATGCAGTGGCTGAGCTCCATGTCCATCATGTGTCATGAATACCCTCGTCCCTCTATAAATAACCGGCCTGAAATCCTTCAGAGCTGGCGGAAGTGTTCAATTTGTAGGGGAAGAAAACTGTGTTGCTAAGGAACTGCAAAGAAAAGAAGGCCAGAGAGTGGTAATCTGAAATGAAGTGAAAGAAATTAATTTAATTGGCCCTTGATATGCTGGGTATTTGGCGTATTATCAGCAATTTAGCAGGCTGTGGGCTTTGTTTCAAACTTGGGCTGAAAGAATAGCCAGAACATGATTGCACCCTTCATTTAGGGATTAGCTACATTCTCTCTTGTTCATACAAGAGACCCTGTCCACTTTGTGGATTCCAGACAGAATGTTAAAAGCAAACCACATGAACACCAGTTTGAACTGCAGCTGTAAATACAGTTCTTGAAACTCCATTTTTTCAGATGAAGGCAAAGGGTGAGGATTTTCTTCACATTTATTCTCACTAGTAGACCAACAGATGTGCTTTGCCAGTAAGTACTGGCTTTCACGCTTTGCTGATTTTGGCAGAGATCTCAGCAATGCACAGAACCAAATACTACTTCATGGATTTTTGTTTTGCAACATTTTCGTTTCAGGAAAATGTTTTAAATTGTTTATAGTCATTTAAGAAAAGACTCCATGCGGAAGATTTTTCAAGCTCTTTCTCAGCTTAAAATTTTGGTTCTTCCTTTTTTTGAGACAGATCTTTCTCTAGGGATGCTTTTTTCTTCTTCTTTTACCTTTCTCCTTCAATTTAGTTAAACAGAAGAATGCTACAAATGCAGACACTACGTGCCTGGCATGTTTAGCAACGCCTTTCCAATTTGTTACAGATCTTCCAGCACTTCAGTTTAAGTACCACAAGCACCTGGTATTTAACACTCCCACAGCCAAAATTCCAGTACTCCAGTTGTTCAAGTTGTACTTCAACTCACAAGGCGTGAGGGATCGAACTGACAACCTCACCTTCATTCTGTCTTACTGTGGGTTTCAGGGCTATATTGACGAACACTGACTGATGAGTAGACTTTGCCACATGAAGGTATCCCGTAAAATAACAACTATCAAGTAATAACATATAACATATAACATACAAGAAAGGTTGCCATTAATACAACAAGCTTTATGTACACACGCTAACTCCAACTCTCAGTCTACAAAATTTTTGTCTGGCCTATCGAAAAAAATTTTCCGAACCTGTAAATCTTTCCAAAGGCTGTTTCAGACAGTTATTGGATAAAAACATGAAATATTCATTCCATGCTTTTTGAGAAACACAGGCAGAGCAGGTTAGAACTGCAGTGAAAGGCACAGCAATAAATTTCTCAGAGTGCCTCTGTTTGGCCATAAGAGATAACATTGTTACCACAGTTCTTTCATCTTTTTTTGAAAAAGCAAAACTTAAGACCTTCAGAGAAAGTAACATCGGCACTGCCCCATTTCTTGAATTCATGTCATTGCTACACTTCACTCATCATGCTTTTGTAATAGAAATTAAGGACACAAAAAAATAATCTGCTACCACACAAGAATAAGGCAAGGGAAGTTCTCCACAAGTGTGCTTCTCCTATAGCCTCAAGCAGAGGGCACCGCCACTCACACTCAGTTCACCAAGCACAGTCTCTTGGGCTCCCTCTTCTGTGCAGCAAACAACTGCAGTGTAGCAAGAGTGGCCCGTTTTCTCAAAATACCCTTAATAGTGTTGTTAAAGGTGACTTCCCTTTGAACTGTTTTTGATTTGTACAAGGGTTTTCCTTCTGAAGACACTGTGTCTCTATCGCAGCTTTCCAAACTCTCGCTTTCCCGCTTTGCTGTCCCCTAGAAAGATTCTCAAACACCAGCCAGACTACATCTAGGTATAGGTGACCACGAAGCCCACACAGTCTTAGACATTTTGAGGTACTGGCAGGTAGGTTTCCGACCTACCATGTCTTTTGCCAAAAAATGAGACAATTCTGTGAGCCTGGCATTTTGACCAGTAATTAACGTTTGACTAGATGAAGATGACAAACTCACAACCACCCAGAGAGGCTTCGGCCACACTAATGTATGGCACTGATCAGTTTAAATTCATCTTCTGTTATCTGAGAGGGATACTGTGTTTGCAACACACAAGATATAAACACGGAAAAATCATCACCTGCTCTCCTGAGCTTCTCACCCTACACTCCAGAGGAATTGTCTATTATATAGCAACGTGCCTTGCGGTCTTAAACGCAAGGAATGGATTTTAAAAGCAGTATTACCAGACATTATTAGACTGTGGGTTTGTGGGGATTTTGCCCTTTTTTTTTTTTTAATCTGATCACATATATATATATATTGCAGCTTCAGCAGACACACAGCTATCCTCAGCTTACTTCAGGGCAGGCCTTCTATGTGCTAACATGTTTTTATTGATGGAAACACAGTGCCCTCAATGAAGCTACAAGGTCATTAAATACCCCAAGAGCAGTAGCTGCCATTTGAAATCCTGATGTTTATAGAAACTACTATTTGCTCTGCCCAGTGCCAACATACCCAGCCTTCACAGCAAACCTGTTTGCCTACACTGTAGATCCACCTATGCTACAGTCTGGAAGCACAAAACTCAGAAGCACAGCGATCAAAGATACTTGCTTACTTGCACTCTTCCACACTGGTGTCCCCTATACTAGAAATAAAAATCAGGGAATTCAGGCAGGAGTGGGAGTTTGAGAAAGAGAAGGAACCCAGATCAGCTGCATGCAAAGTTTAGAGAGGGGAAAGAAAACAGGTTCCAGATGCCATCCCCTTTAAGGTTTGGGGTTTTTTTTAAGCTGGATTAAGGTATTTACTTGTAAAGGTACCAAGATAGCACACATTACACACTAGCGATAACAGAGTTGCTGTCACTGACGGCACCTTATGGACAGAGAAGGTGGAAGGACACAAACATGCTCACCGTGCACACAGAGATTTCATCGCCAGTCTTCACTCTGTTCCGAGCCAAAAGCTGCTCCAAGAGGCTGAGTCTGTGCAGCAGCCAGGAAAAGGCCAGCAGCAGCTCCCGACTACCTGCCGAGCCGTCGGAGGGGAGCCGGTAGAGTTCTGGCCTGCCATAGCCATGGTACCACAATGCTGATTTTACAAACTTGATTTGCTTGTCTGAAAAGAAAACAATAGAGAATGACACACCGCTCTACTCAGTGCTATCACCTGTTCAGTCCCAAAAACTGCTGTTGCTTCTGAGAGCAAGATTTTTAATCAAGCCTAAGATTAGTGGAGGACAGTGGAGACTACAGGCTTTATCAACAACAGGTAAAGGACAGGAGGTAAAGGTAAGAGCCTTCCTTATGCTGCCCCATTCTGATCTACAGGAACTACTGCTACAGGGAAAAAAAGAAATTCACTGTTGAGATCAAGGCCAGTAATGGCCTCTTGGGGATTAATAAAGGCAAAAAAGGTGAACAGCTGTCCCCACTCTAACAGGACTCCAATTCTCCTCTTCATTTTTTACGAGGCACCAAGCATGCTATGAATTAGTAAACACTCTCAGTCACTTCCCGCCTGAATGAAACTGGAATTTAGAGATGGGAGTTTCACAGTCCGTTGCAAATCTCTGAGCACCAGTGAGAAGGAAGAGATAATGCAGTATTCCACACTGTGTGCCAGACCACGTGGACTATTTAATTCTCAGGAATGCTCTGATCTGTATTCTTCCACACCAGCAAACGTTACCTGACAGCTGCAAGACAGGCACTACAGAACTGTACAACACTGAGGAAACACAGACAAAATTACTATTAGAAAAGTTTCTGATGGTAACTTCAGCTCTGTACTAAGTCAAAGCTATAATAAAGAACATAATTAGGGGGCGCAACGATAAATAACACATACTGGGGAAGAACCAACAGCTGTTCTAAAATGAAGTCCTGCACAAAAAGCTACTGGAGTTCTCCAAAGGCAACAATAAGCAAGCAATTAAGGAAGGCTCAACCAGTGCAGGACATTTAGACTTCCCAGTGGGATTCAGCTAGCACATAGGAACTAAGCCACTGCAATGGAGGGAGAGGAAAGGCCCCTGAGTCCATGACAAGTGCCAAGCAAGCAAGAACCAGAGGGCAGGAACAAACGGTGGCTCCATATGAGGGCTCTGTGCTAAACAGCTGCTGTTCAACAAACTCCAAGTGACACACAGACAACATGATAGTGACAGAAAATTTGGTGCTGATGTGATATATCTCAGTAGCAAAGACTACAGGCAGATCATGAAGGACTGCGGAACTTAACGAGCCCAAGCTTTAAAACGACAGAGAAAATTCTCTTTGACAAAAAATGAAAAATTATGCACACAAGGGAAAAAACAATCCTAACTCTACTGACAGAGCAATGGGTTTGGAACTGACCACTGTACTCAAGAAAACTACCCTAGATGGTAAGATTTTTTCATGACATCACACTTAATACACATACGCATCCAAAAGCAAACTGAATGTGAGAAATCTAGAAAGGAAACTAAACAGAACACAGGGAACATTATATCATTGCCTATATGCACTGTGACCCCACATCTCCAATTCACAGTTTATTTTTTCAATCCCAAAAAAGATAGAGAAGACTTCGAAAAAAAAACAAAGAGAAAGGACAAGTATGATCACAAGTACAGACAGCTTCACTGTAAGAACTGATAATGTAGGGCAAGATGATGATTGCGAACAGATACAACAAAACCCTTTAAAACCGTGAGTGCTGTGGTATGGGTGAAGAGCGAATAATTTGTTTGCAAGACATTCAATACAAAAACTGTGAGTCACCAAAGTTCACAAGCATGCGAGTCAAAATAAATTAAAGATGTTCTTCACACATACAGCAAAGCTCTGAAATTTCTGGCCGTGGGACACCATGGACACTGAGTGTTACACAGGCTCAAGAAGGAAGAGGAGTTCATGGAAGCTTATGAAATACAAAAGATAGCCTCTCTGGTTTGGGAAGTCTGAAATGTAAATCACTGGGGGCTGAAAGAATACCGTCCTGAAAGCATCCTTCTGTACTTGCTCTTTCCTTTCACCTTGGCATCCCTTTCTCACAGCTGCCACAGCTGGATGGACCTAAAGGAACCTTCAAGTTTGATCCCATTTAGGCATTCTCACAAAGTAAGGAAGAAAGCTGCTCCCCTTTTCCAAAGTAATGCTTCAGTGTCTCTGCAAGGTTTCATAAAAAAGGAACACACACAAAAATAACAGGAAGTACAAACATCACACAACCAGGGATTGTCACTGCTGTCCTTAATTAACACACTAATTCATCACATTACATACTCAATTGCCAGCTCCTTGTCACTTGCGGTACAAACATCCCTTAGTACTGACACGTATTGTACTCTTTCTGTCTGGCGTCAACTACTGAAGCTCAAAACCCACATAATGACCAACTTCAAAACAAAAAAGAAGATAAAAATCCTGTTGCTTTCAAAAGGAATTTGTGAATTACAAGAGACTCTTACAGTGAAGAGTCACTGAATTAACTTGATTTGCAAAATGTTAAAGGAGTCTTATCCACCAAAAGTGATACAAAGCCAAGACACGGGGAGGAGATAGAAGCTGACCTATGCTAGTAACCTATAGAAGCAGTACACTGCTACAGCTCTGCTGATGCTGGAAGGAGCTGGCAGTCCTAAAGAGCCACCAAGCCCTTTGCGCCTTGACAGACCAGAGGAAGGCATATTGTGCTCTTTGACCCACTTTAGGATTTAGGGAAACAAGAGTGCAGATCCCCAAGGAGATGCCGGCTTCCAGAGTGCTCCTCAGCACAAATACACAGCTGAAACTGTTATACAGATGACTACACATCTTCAGCAGTAGGAGCAGGAACACAGGACCAGCCACATGAAAGCTACAAATGAATTACTGACAAAGACATTAACCATGACTGAAAAACAAAAAACAAGATCAGGAGTATGATTAAGCAGGTGACATGACAGTGCAGAGCTGCTCATTTTTTGCAGGACTAGTGTTTTGCATAGCAGAGCTTCTGTAGAGCCACATAGAGCTGGACAGCTGGTTTTAAACCTAGCCTGTTTCTGCATTACAGACACAAAAAGAAAGGCCAGACACCTAAACCATTCCGCTTGCTCTTTTTGCAGAGCCTGTGAACGTACAAACCAGCAGCTTCCTTTCACGATGCCAGGGTGGCAGAAACACCTGTGGTTTGCTAAAAATCTTGCTGTAGATACGCACTCCAATCCCTCGTGCACAGGGGGAGCCCTCAGGTATTAGAGATTTTATTTCGATCACTCTTGAAGGTTCTCACATGAGTTAGGTTTTCAAGCTGCCCTTTTCATTGTGCGTAACAGGGAAAGGCAGAAATACCTCCAAAGGACAGAAGATGAGTATGTACTTTCCTCCTTTTTCAAAGCCAACAAGCATCACATGCTGCCATCTGCAGTTCAGGAAGCTCCCCAAGAAATCACAGATCAAAGAGAAGGAATAGAGAACAAGCCAGGTGGCTTTTCCTTTTATTGCCATTTCCCTGCTCCAATATATCTCTCAGAACCAGATCCACCAAGGCAATTCGTCACCTGAATCTCGGTGTTGCTCTGGTCCTTCATCTCCCCCTATTTTGTCTCTCCCTCTGCAACGCATTGCCCTCACAATGGTGAGGTACAGTTAGTGAGAGTATCAGGCAGGAATTGTGGGTGAGTGGTCAAAGCACGGATCTGGAACTGGGGCTTAAAGAGCCTTTCCAAGTCATTAGAGAAGTCACTTAGTTTTTTTCTTGTCCCTACAGCACTCTGCTTACAAGGAAAACGGCACTCAGATAAACGGCAATAGAGACTATAAGTACCCAAGACCAAGATGGATTCCTTCATAACATGCAGCCAAGAGAAAAAACATCACTCAGACGGCAGATAACACCAGTCACTCAAACACCTCCTCTTTGACAACATCATCTTATGGCATTTCATTAGGGTTAGGCAGTTTATAGAGAAAAACCTACACAGTCCTTCCAACTAATCCCCTTCTGCATGCACTTTATTTATAAAAGTACATTCAGCAAGGAAGACAAAGCTGCAGATGAACCTCAGGGTTCAGCTCCCTTAAAACTACACTCAAACTGTGCTCTTCCACTCTCTGAATCCTGCAGAATATTTTCAGTGCGTTACAACACAATATTCAAATTAGGGTGATGCATTAGCCTGGCAGGCTAAGATGGAAAGGAACTAAATCAAGTACAAGAACAGCCACAGATACATCACTTCATGCACTCAGGCAAAAAACACCTGCATAGGTAGTGGTATTATGGGAAACTGCTGCTGCAGAAGAACATTTTGTGCTTCATTTGTCAAACAAACAAAAATATATTGCAGCTCCGGATCTCTTTCCCATACCATAAAAAAATGAATTGCAACTCCAGAAAAGACACATTTCCTCCAACTACCTCAATGCATACTGCACTGCTGCCTGGAGCGGCTGCTCGGTTGTTAACCGAGTCCATCAGCTCCAGCCTCTGTGAAGAAAGAGCAACATGAAACCACTAATCATGACCTCATCAGTAAGGTTATGCCCAGAGTACAATTACACAGCTTACTGGGACTCGTACTCCACTGACGAGAGACCCATTGCTCTGACATCTTTAAGGGGCTGCAGTGTATTAATGGCTTCCCGTCAAAGTTTACAGTAAGAGTTTTGTACCGCGTGAAGAAAAAAACTTCCAAAATGAGAAACCAAAAAAGCCATTTGCAGAATTTTATACCCACTGACTGGCAGGATTCAGTGGAGTTTCTGGTTTCTTTTTGCAAGAACACAATAGTTCCTATGTTTTAAAACATCAAACTGCGTGGATTTTTTTTTTATAAGTGATTTTTCAAATACTTCATTTTTTGCTAACTAGGCAGTAAAATACATCAACCATCTAAAAATATGATGCAAAAAGCTTTTTCTAAACTATATCACATCACAACCCTAACGAGGGAATGACTAGCGGCTGCTCTATTCAAAGCAAACTTTAATCTCCTCTAAAAATCACCTATATGACAAGATCAGATCAAAAACTGACTAATGAGAACTACTAACTCAAAACAGGGATTCACACTGTGGTGCAACTTCAAGTCACTTGATAAAAAGGACTTCCCAGATCAAGGAAAAATTCTGGAAAAATCTGTCCCTTTTCCATGGGCAAAATCTGCAAGAGCATTCCGTCCTGACAACACACTGCCGCCTTCTAGCACCTCACAACTGCAAATGGCCCAGCCTCTGGCAGGCAGTCCTTGAAAAGGTCTCACTCTACACAGTGAGAAGAACCACTGCAACCCCAACACCACCCACAGGCCACAACCAAAGTTCAATGTTCCCTTTGGAAAAAGAAAGGGCACAAGACCATCTGAGCAGGGCTTCTCTTCTCCAGAAAGCTGTTCCTATGCACACAGTAACCCTTATACCAAAGGAGTCTTCACAGCCTTCCTCTGGGATCCAGCAACAGCTGCGCTCCTTGTTTTAACTAAGGTCATTAAGAGGTTGTACAAAACCGAAAGCCTGATCCGTGGTCTAAAGCACTAGGCTGGGATTAGAGGAATCTGTTTCAATTCTTTGTTGTGCAACCAGATCCTGTACAAACCTGAGAAAGTTATTTAGTCCCTATGCCCAAGGCTTCCACTTCACTCGCATGAAATAAATACATGAAACACCACAAATGCTCCAGAGCAGGTACAGAGAAGAAAGGCAGCAAAATATTGATGATGTTTGCAGCAGACAACTCCTTCCCTTGGCCAAGTAAAGGTAATTAGTGCAATCTGAAAGACAGTACAGCTCTCCAACCTGAATTTCAGCTTTGATCACTACGTTGTGACTAAAAACCAGCTCAGCAGTTCTGACCAGAACGAGACATTCCTACCTCACCATCTACCAGCACAGGCTGGGTTTGCTCTCTCTAGAGCCAGCAACCTGCCACAGGCACGTGGAAATTCTGTCTCCAAATGCTGCAAACAACTAGCACAGGAGCAGCCCGCATTCAGTGAGGTTGCGGTTGTGCAGGACCACCTCCATAAAGCTGTAAGAGACAGCCAATAAACTGACTAACCACGCACAGCAGATTGTGGATGAGTGGAAAAGCAAAAAGAGCCAAATGAAAAACAGCAGTCCTGTGAGTAACACAGAACCACGCTGATTTCCCGCTGAGCTACCAGGAAAACTATGCTGGTTTGCTCCACACTCCACCATGCTTAGTTTTTTTTAGCTCTGTTTACAGAGTCATCAGATTCCCAGCTCTTCAGGGGCTTAAACAACGTTGTTTAGGGATGGTGGTTTTTGCTTTCAAGGGCAAGAGTGGATTTTAAGTGGTTTTGGTCTGAGGAGACCTTTCTCCATCACAGACAATCCCATTCTCAGAACTTCCTCTGACAATGAAAGGGGTCTAGATAGACATCTTTCAGGACAGAATAACATACCTTGAAGAATTAAATAGTGCTCCATCATTCAGAGAAGCCAACCTGCACCTGCACTCAGCTCCTCTCTGGAGTAGCGGCCCTGTCCATAGAGATATTCACGGTCCCTCTAAAATAATGACACACACACATTTTACTTTGTGTTTTCTCCAGAACTTCAATCCAAAGCACTGCCTTTATGGTTCATATGCTCTAATTCATGGCCCTGACACAGGGCTTCATAATGAACTACAGAATCATGTGTCCCATGTGGAATGGGGAAAGAAGGAATCAAAGGGAAAAAAAAAAAAATCTATTTCTGTAATTATCTCTGCAGATGCTGAGAAAGCATAAGATCACTGCAAAGATTTACCTGCAGTAAAACGTCAAAGGGAAGGCAAGAGCCCCTAGAAGACACAAGAACCATTCCAGTTGCCTGGATGAAGCAAGCCAAAGAGGAGTAAACCTGCCTGCACAGCTGTAACACAACAGTAAACCAGTGGCACAGGTATTCAAAATGGAGCATTCCTGACAGGGAGCAAGAAGCCAAAGGTGCTACAAAACCAGCCCCAGTATCTCCCTGGGATGGATGGAAATTGCACAGTCAGCCAGTCTGACTCAGTTACCTATGGCATCAGAATCTGTCCACTTGCCTCTGTGGATTTGTTTCAGAAGGGCGTAGAGCAGCCTCCAGAAATCCAGGCTCTGCAAAAGAAAGGGGGGGGGTGGGGAAGATCAGCAGGCAAAATATCCACCATATATTTAGTCTTAATTAGGCAATTAAACCTCTGAGCATCAGCTGTTACACAGAAGAGCACACCTGCACCCTGCCAACACTGTTGAATGAGGCAGGTTCACATTCTAGCTGTCTTAAGAAGTAAAGGTCACTCAGAAAGCGAAGGGCTACTAATGCTGGCTGTACAGTGAGACCCAGTGCTTTCTACTTTGAGGTACATGCCTACAGGAGTGCAGCTTCCAAAATGCCTGCTCTGATATAACCACTTAATGCACAAATCGCCCGTAGTCAAACAAGCCATGGCAGAAACTGAAAGATCCAGCCATGACAGCATCAAAAACTCACACACAAACAAGAGGCAGCAGACAAGGAGCTAGACCTGGAAATCATTTCTCAGCCACACAAGGAGCACGCTCTGACAAACTGAAACAGTGCTTTCTACAGATGGAATTTCAGTCCACACTCGTAAAATGCTTAAGACAGCTGGCTGAGCAAGTGGAGCATCCTGTGTGTGAACTGGAGGCCTTGCAAGCACCACCCTGTAAAGCCCTGAAACAGGAAGACCCAGGCTGGTGTACAGTAGAGGGAAGCAAACCTCAGGTGACACTGGAAAAGTGCTGCAAACCACGGTGGCATATGAAGCTTTACGGTAAAGCCACAGTAAGATAAAGCCCTTCCAGGAGCAGCCAGTTTGCCGAGAGTCGCCCTTACCGGCTGGGGCTCACACACAGCTCTCCTAACCCAGAGCTTGGCCCCAAGCCCAGTCCCACTTGGGTGTCTCCGTGCCCCTCCACCGGGGACCCGTTCCAGCACGGGGATCCCTGCCCGCCTACGGAACCGTCCCCCCGCCCTGTGTCACCCCGGAGGGTCGTTAGGCAACAGCTGGTGCCACCGGCAAAGGGTTTCCCGCGGCGGCCCGCTCTCACCGCCTGCGGCCGGTCAAACCTGGCGCGGCGCAGGGTGTCGGGGGCCGGCCGGGCACCGGGCGGCAGGGCCCGGCACAGCGCACCGACGGCGCCCGACAGCGCTCGGCCCCGCCGCTCCGACTCCGTCCGCCTCATCGCGCCCCGCCGCTTCCCGCCCTCGCCCGGCGCGCGCCGGGCGCCTGCGCGTTGCGGCGGGGCGGCCCCGCCCTTCCGCCGAGCCAACCCGCTGCGGCGCCCCCTGGCGGCCGGGAGGAGACCGACAGACGTGGGCCCTTAAGGCGGGGTACTCGCCCCTCGCCTCCGCTGCGAAGTGACCGGCGTGGGACGGATTAACCCTTGGGGGAGCGGCGGAGGAGAAGCGGCTGTGCCGCTCGGGTGGTAGCCCGGGTCGCTGAGATGGCGGCTCCGCCTCTGGCGTCGGCATGGCCAAAACCTGCCCCTGAGGTGGGTTCCCGCCGCAGGCCTCACCGAGGGAGCACAACCGGGGGTGTGTGTGCCAGGGACGCTGCTCTGCTGTCAGCACAGCGGGGATCCCGCCCGTGCCCGCAGACAACCCCCGCTGACGGTTCCTTGGCCGGTGACCCGGTCCGTAACCCGTTTAACATGCCGTCTATGGAACCAGCAGGATGCTTTCTCTTCCCTTATTTTTTTTTTTTTCCCCCAGCATCTGAACGCCGTGAAACAACACGTGAAATTCCTTCCAGCTGCGGAATGGCCTCTGGCAGCCAAACGGCTGCTCGCAACGAGGAGAGAAATCGCCATGGGCCGACGCGACCTTCGGCAAAGCCCCGCTTGCCGACGTGAACTGCGGTTGCCCTCTTTCCCTCTGGTTGCTTCCCCTCCTGCCTCCCAGCCCCGGGGCCGGGGAGCACGGCCCTGTCCGTCGCCCAGCGCTGCGTTAGCGCTCTCCCAGTCCGGCGGGTCCTGGCTGCTGCTCCAGCCGGCCCTGAAAGGACCCCTGGGTGTGAGTTATCCAGGCTTAAGGATTTTTAAAATATCGCCTCTAGCAGCTGTTGCCTCACATCCTCCTTCTTTCCTAATGGCCTGGAAAGCATTTTCCTTATTCCTCGTCCAGCTCTAGCTCGACAATCTCTATCCGCTTCTTCACCCTCCTTCCTAACAGGTTTGGCATCCCCATATGGTTCCTCGCCTTTGGTTCCCAATAGCCCATGCAGTCCATTTTATTCCCAGAGCCTTATCGGACCTGGATAATCCTCTGCTGTCTTTGGCATCCTTCTCGGCTTTCCATACCTTGCTGCTATCGGGTGCTGTCTGGTCCCTCCATGACACATTGCTTGTCTATTTTCCCGTTCCTGCTGCAGTCTCTGGGCAGGAGGACCTGCAGCTGGAGCCAATTTCCTGTGTTTTCTTGACCACTCCGTAAACCCCGCTCAAAGCCATCCCTGTCCCCACACACATTCCTCTGTCTAGGCCTTTCCTCCCTAGGGCAGCTGTCTGCTTTGCCACTGACAAGACAAGGGCTCTCCTGCAGCACCCCGTGCATGCACTGGTGGGTGGTCCAGCCCACCACCCCCGCTCTGGGCTCCTGTCCCCTGGCCAAGGCGCCAGACCCCAGCCAGCAAGCATCATCACCTGGCACGGGAGCAGCAGCTGGTATGCACGCCATCCCAGCATGCCGAGACCCCCGTATCACCCCTCCATCCTGCTGGCCGGACCAGCCCTGCAGCGGCCCAGAGCTGGGCTGGCCACCCTCCTGGCTGGTGGCCCCTGGTCCCTGGCCCCATGGCTCCCCCGGCACGCAGAGCCGTGGGCGCAGCTGACAGAAGACGCCTGGCGCTGCAGAGCGTTGGCGCCTGGCCACGGTGAGCTGGGCGCCTGGCAGCAAATCCCAGCCTCTCCGGCGCGGCGCGGCACGGCATGGCGGGAGCTCGGTCCCAGCACACGAGGCCCCACTTATCTGCTCTGCCGGCTGCCTGGGCGGTTTTCCCAGGGTGTGAGAAGCCGACGGGAAAGCGATGGTTTCCTGCCGCAGAGATGGACCTTGTGCTGTGGACAGACAAAGGAGGTGATGGTGTGAGAGACCTGGCGTGCTGTCCCAGCAGGGATGGCGATGCCACCCCACAGCAGCAGGGACCCTGCCCTCCTCTCTCGTCCCAAGTCCCAGCCCTGTGAGGACTGACAGAGGCAAACAGGTACTGACTGGCTGACATCACACACCACTCTGATGTCACCGTGTGCTCCTGTGAGGGGCCAGGAGACTGCTGGCAGCCTCCAAGAGCCCAGCTCAACCTGGCTGGCAGCTCCTCCAGGCCCCCACAGCCCTGCCCCAGCACCGAGGCAGTTTTAGGAGGAGCTGAGCTGTGGGCTGCCCTGGCAGTGGGAGCAGCCAGGGGGACCATGCTGGGAAGGGAAGGTCCCAGTGGGTACTGAGAGGCCAGGGATGCTGCTCCTAAGGAGACATCACGAGCTTCACCCTCCCTCAGCCCCCAGGCTCGGGCGATGCTGCGCAGGCGCGCAGCCATCCGTGTTCAGCACCCCGTGTCAGCCGGGCTGGTTTCCGCCGGGGTGACTCAGCCGGGGCCAGGGCAGGGCTGTTTGCTCCCGCTCCATGGCAACACGCCACCGCAGACAGCCCCACTGTTTGCGGCCGTTGCCAGAGATGACGGCCGCGTCCCGTTGCCTCAAGCAGATTGTATGCGATAACGGCAATCTCTGCTTGCTCCCGGCAGCAGCAGGTTTCCTGATGTCACCTCGGCGCAGTCCCACCAAGGGAAGGTGTGAGCTCGCCTCCTGGGAAAACAAACCCTCTGCTCTTCTATTTTTATTATTTTTTTTAATGTTTAATCCCCGTGAAGACACAGGCGGGAGCCAGCCTGTCTCCCAGCCAGGCCCCTGGACTGTGCATTGGTGCTTCCCACGCTGTGCTGCCAGCCCGGGGCGGCCGGAGCTCCTCTCCGCGCTCCTCTCCGCTCTCCTCCCCGCAGCAGTGGCGACTGAGCAGACATCAGAGCAGAGCTCGGCTGCTCTTCCTCCCTGCGCAAGGGAGGCTTTGGGTGGCCGCAGCATTTCACACCCTGAGCAGTTCAGGCAGGCTGCACCGTTTCCTACTGCAAACATCTCCAGATCCTTCCCAAGGCTCCACAGCTCTCCCCTCGCTGGGACTCCAGGTTAACCCGGCCCTGGCAGCAGGGCCATCATCGTGCTGGCGGGAAGGAGCAGAGCAGCACAGGGGCTGTGAACCAGGCTGCCTGCGTAGCAGCGCCGGGCTGCAGCGATGCTGGGCCCCGCACCGCCTGGGGAAGGGTCAGGGATCACAGCTTCCATTGGGCATGGAGCAGCCGCAGCATCTGCTGCTGATGATCCATTATGTACCCCTCAGCCAAGCAGCCCTCCTGAGTGGGGAGAGGATGGTGCCTTCCAGCCCAGCCACCCTGGGATCTCTGCCGTCGGAGTCCAGCCGTCAGCATGCTCAGAGCAGCCGTGTCAGGTCACAAATAGGCATCTCCTTGCCCAAGAGCAAAGAGGTGGCTCCTGCCACCACCCTCACGAGCAGGGGCAAGGGCTGCTGATACTGCTGGCATGGCCAGCTGAGTCACATCACGTAACAGTTACGGATCACTGGGTCCCCGAGAGGGACAATAACGGCTACACAAGTGCTCTAGTGGAGTTTTCCTGGACACAGTGAATTAGTCTGCAGTAGGGCTGTGTGTGGGCTGTAACACAGTAATTCAAGGTCAGGTCCCGGCCGTTGGATGCTTACTGTAGGCGTTGGCGCTGCAGGCCCTCTGATGCAGGGTCTGACTTTCAGTATGATAAATGAATGGGGAAGGATTAGAAAAACAGTATCTGAGAGCTCACAGTTCTCTGCTCTCAGGGGTTTCACCCTTTCCTTTTACTCAAATAGCCATGCTGACCTTCCTCTGCACTGAGGGAAATGCCCTCTGCCCTCTTCTTTCCCTGGGCCTTCAACCCAAGACTCACCAAAGAGAGACAGAGGCTCTGGTGGGAAGTTTTTACACCCTTCCCCTTTGGAAATTCTCCCTGTTGCCTCGAAAATAACACAAGAAGCAGAAAACACAGCTTTTCTTCTCAGGCTCCTTGCTGGAGAAAGCCCCCCAGGACCTGGCAAACGTCCCCAGGGCCTTTGCACCCAGCTCCCCTCCAACACTGGATCATCAGCACCAGGGACAGGCTGATGGTGGAAAGCCCATCCCCACCTCTCCTTGCTCCCTGATGAGAGCTCAGTCTCCAGTACCATGAACCATGGTCTCATCTGCTTCTCGTTACACCCCACGCCATCTCCCTCACCCAGACCCCCTCTGCCTTCAGTCTCTTCAGCTGCTTCAGTATCTGCTGGGGATGTAGTTCCCCATCAGGAACGAGGTTTGACCCCCCCACCCCCCTGCCACCACTGCAAAGCTGTTTCCGCTGGCAGGATGGGGCTTCCCCAACCCACTCCTTTGCAGAGCTGGGCTGGGAACTCCCAGCTCATCATGCAAGCTTGCAAAGCTCCTGCTGCCCTACATCAGCTGCGTGGTCCATCCTACCATCACACAGGTAAGAAGGCAGGTTCGTGAAGTGTTAGGAGAAGGGCAGATGCTTTCTTGACCTAAAAGATGTCAGAGGTCTTTGACCTTAAATCAGCATTAAAAATACCTGAAGCGGTGGTGAGCTGGTTACCACCCAGTTACAGACCGGCTTCAAAGAGCAGCAGAGACCGCGCAGCAAAGAGCAGGAACCCCTGCAGCCACAGTCCCTGTGCCACGCTCCCCTGGCCCTGCCTGGCCCTGAAGGGGACACAGCTGTGTTTGCAGAAACACACGGCAGGGAAACAACCCCTTCACCACCCCACGGCGGATGCCTGGCCCTGCCATTACCGCAAGGGCTGCTGTGGCCCCACGGGGCTGAAGCCTGCACGGATGAGATGCAGAATCACCACGCTGGAGGTGTCACTTCAGTGTCCCCATCAGAGCTGGTAGGAGAGGGTCGGTGGCCCCACTGGCGTCTCAGCAAGGCAGCATTGAACCAGCCCCCCCAGGTCCCCAGCGTACGCTATCCCAGATGTGAGCTGCAGCCCATTCCCATGGCCACGCTGGCAGGGCGCAGCCTTGTCCCCAGGCTGCATCTGCTCCTTTCGCTAAGGACGGCCATAGGAAGTGATGCTGACGGCAGAACCCTGCTGTAAGGCTTCCAGCCTAAGCCATCCCTCTTGCCAGCTGCAGGCTCAGGGACACATCTGTCCCCTGCTTCGGATTAAGGTCTGTCCCATCTGTGCTGGGAGGAAGACACAGGGCCAGGCAACCCACGCCAGCCCCTCCTGCCCGCACTCTGTCTTCACTGGGGGCTGAAGCCACACCCCCACCTCTTACAGCTCAGCTAAAGGACCCCCTGCCCCCTTTCTGCCCCACTCTCTTCTGTACAGAAAGCTGCAGAGCCAGAGCAGGGAGCCACAGCAGTTTGGTTTCTCAGCCCGTCCTTTTTCCTGTCCTTTGCCAAAGCCTCTTCTGCTTCCCTACCCAGGGCGTTGGGCTTTGCCCGCACCCATCTGCCAAAGTAACGGGTGATGATGTTTGGTTTTTTTGTCGCAGTGATGAAGTGTTTATAGCAACCATCGCTCTGCAAACCACAAACTTCACTGATCTCAGCCTGATCTTCCGAAATAACGACAGAGGAAGCACAGCCCCTTCCTCTGTGGTCAGGAATGGCGGTGGTTCAGGTCACGGAAGCAGGGGACCTTCGTGCCGGGCATCACCAGGCTGGAGATCACCCGACACTTTTCGCTGTCCCAGACGGACGCCTTGGGGCTGGGACTGTGCCCTGAGCCCACCTGCGATGGCAGCAATATCCCCATGGCTGCCGGCTGGTGACCAGGACATGGAGGCTGCCAGCCACCTCCCACAGGTCTCCTCTCTGCGTCCAGAGCAGTGGGAGCAGCCGGTAGGGCATGCCGAGCTGGCAGCCCTCGGCTGCTCCCCAAAAAAGCTGCAATTCGCCCTGAACATCCTGCTCTCACCAGCTCCCCTGTTGCAGAAGCAGCCCAGCCCGGCCATTGTGGAATTGGGAGGTGGGGGGGACCGTCCCTGCCCATCCCCAGCTCCCACCAGGGCTCAGAGCCGAGAACATCGCAGAGGAGCTGCGCTGGAAGCCACGCTGCCGCCTGTCTGTGCTGCTCACACTCCAGGCCACGGAGATTTACTGTTCAACGGAGAAAAGATTGTGTCTGCTGACAGCCCACCCCACCGGCACGCCGGCGGCTGCTGAACCTTGCTGCTCATCGGAGGGGAGCGCCTGGCTCGGGCGTGGATTTCCTATCCAAATGCGATACAGCTGTTTCTGCTTCCTCTCCAAAGACCAAAGCCAGTTTTAAAAAATCAGCTTATTCGTGTATTTTATTTGACGAAGGCTCCTCGTGGATGTGACCCGTGCCTGAACTGCCCAACCTCACCGCATCAAGGCTGGAGCAGGCAGAGAGCGCAGCGCTGGGAGCCGGGTGTCCCGACAGCAAGACCTGGGGCTAAACGCCATCTCAGTGGAAGGGAGGATACTCAGAAGGAGCTTTTGGGGAATCAGTACCCAAGGGCTTGTCCCCAGAGCTGGCTTGAGGGACCTCTAGTTTCTAAACCTCGCCTCGAGCAGCACGGAGTGAGGCAGCTCCAGGACCGCGTTTACCTTCTTTGCAGGTTTCCCGAGGCTGCGCAGGCTTTGCGAAGTTCCTACATCCCTCCGTGCACCCAAGGCAAGGAGAGCCATCCCCGCCTCCACACCTCCACCACAAACGGGTGGCAGGTTCCGAAGCAAGTGGCAGCCCTGGGCAGCACGCTGCAAAGAGCAACACGCTGCCTCCTGCCCCGGCTGCGGCCACCACCCACCGAAAGGGCTTTCAGCTGGAGGGCTGGATTACCCCACCCTCTCCCCAGGCAACTCTTGTTTTTCCATACCTCTCGCTGGTTCTCTGCTTGTCCCATCTAGCCGGGCCCCTTACGCCTGGAATTAGCTGCTCCTGAAAAGTTTTGGTGCCGGGCCCTGTTGGGACAGACCAGGAGCCCAACTCACGGGTTCCTTTCCCAGCTGGACACACTTATGCCAGCCCAGAGGATGACAACACTTGAGTTTCCCGCTATTTCTAGCGCTGAGGGTAAAGGCTGTCTCACTGGCACACGCGAGGCTGCTGAGATTCTATCACTAGTTCACTTTGAAGCCTGGATGGCAGAGGAAAGCCACGTCCCAGAGCTCCAGGGGCGGGCTGGGTGCCAGCGGCGGTGCAGAGCAGGACCGTGCCTTGCTGGCTGTGAGCCGTGGATGCTGGCAGCCCCGGGAGCCTGCTGGCGAGGGCAGCGGGAGGGCAGTGGCTGGCTGGAAGGCGTGGTGGTGGCCGAAGAGCAATGGCCGGGGTTTGCCTTTGACACGGACACCCGCATGTGTTTGCTAACTGGGTGGGAGGCGAGGCAGCGCCGGCTGGTCGGGTTCGTCCCACTGAGGCATCCCTGGTGGGTGCAGAGCCTTTTGGCATCGAGCACACGGGAAGTTTTAAGATGCTTATCAGATCGGGCTGCTTTTGACACCACAGATTTTGACATCGGACCCATTCCTCTGACCCCTGAGGGTTTTGGCCAAGGCCCGGGTAGGCTGGCCTGCCAGAAAGATGCGGAGCGGTCTCTCAGGAAATGCGTGCATAAACCATCGATAAAAATATCCCCACGTGTTATGAAGTACCTCTGAATATTTAAATGGGGTGGTTCAGGTTAGGGAAAGACACGGTTAAGACACCATCTTAGAAACATCCCTCGAGTCACCACCTTTTACATCTGTCAGTTCTGTTCTTCCAGTGGGGCATCGAGATTGAAACACGAAAGAGCGAAGCGGTAGCAAACCGGCTCTCGCATTGTAATACTGCACCTTTGCTTTCCTGCCGCAGGATGGATCCTCACCAGTAACCTCCCACCTTGTTTGGCCTTTTCATATGGCTGCTCAGAGTGAAAGCAGCAAAAACCAGGTTTTCCTGATGTGACAGTCAACTGCCTCCCCACGAGGCACCTCCCTGCCCCAACTGAGGGCTGCAAAGTGCCACCCCAGATCCAGGAGTAAAGAGCTGGGGGCTGACCACGGGCATGGCTTTGCAACAGGCACCGCCAGGGACTGGGACACGGCCAGGAGGCTGTTGAGTGCTGCAGAGACCTCAGGTCAGCGGTCTCAGACCCTCGTCCAGGAGCACTGCGTGCCTCTGCTTTAACCCCATTACAGCTGCTGTCAACAAGAGGGGGCTAATGGCAGGAGCCACACGCTCTAGGCTTGGGCAAATGGCATGACACAGCCCCAGTGTGGGTGGGGTAAGACCTTCCCCCCCCTCCCGAGCCCGGGAAGACCAAGTCCCTGGGCAAGCACTGGCACGACACCCACCACGCCTTCTCCTGGGGCACACTCAGCCCTGGTGCCCACAGCACCGGGGGGCTGCACTTGCCCTGCATGGCTCAGGCAGCCCCTGGGGTGGGCAGCCGAGGGCAGGACCCCGCGCACACCAGGAGCAAGAGCACATGGAGCCATTGCACGGCGTGGGGCTCGATCCAGAAGCCACGTGGGGTCCTTAGGCAAGCTGCAAGCACTTCGCAAACAAGTCCTGCAGGACCCCTGTTACAGAGAGCACAGCCGCTACGTGGGGGAAGCATCTTTTGGTCTGGATTTATTAAAGACTGAGAAAATAGCTGTGGCCCAGCCAGGAGAGCTGGGTGCCAGAAGCAGGGCTGGGTTTTGGCTGGAAGGGTGTGGTCTCATCTCCAGGCAGCCTTCAGCAACACCGGCCAAATTTCCTATCCAGCAGGGCGTCCCCCGTGCCAGCAGCACTCCATCTGGAGCAGAGCCCCTCTCCGCACCAGCCCCAGCCTTGGTTACGTATTGCTTTAATCTGCGAGTCTAGTACAGGGTGAATTAAAAACAAAGACGCATGTCTGTTGCGGTGCGTTTGTGCTGTCTTCGGGCCGTGCTAGCAACCCTGGCCGTCAGACCTGGAGAGGGATGGAAGAGAGGGGCGGATGAAGGCAGGCTGGGCTGGGGAGCAGAGACACGCCAGAGACAACGGTGATCCAGGACAGACCCTGTCTTTGCCAACAGTCCCCAAAGCAAAAGCTTTAGGTGTCCACTGCCAGGGCTAAGCGGGTGCTGATGGTCACTTGGGGCTGGGGGAAAGGAGGAGCTGGAACCCAGCAGATTGCTGCCGAGCACCAACACGAGGGCTGGTGACACAGCCAGCCCTGAGGGACGTGGCGGCATGCCTGCCTTCCCCACTTCTCTGGCTGGGGACAGCCCCAGCCAGCCCCTGGAGCCAGAGGCAGGAGGGGAGCTCCGAGGGCAGGCACCAACCTGAGGTTTACTTGAACGTGTGGCTCTCAGCTCCTCCCCTGCCAAACCCTAGAAGAGAGACGGAGCGAGGTCAGCATCGCTGTGGGATTGCAAGTGCACCGAGGGATGCACCGAGGGATGCACCGAGGGATGCACTTTGCTGAGAGATGGGACCCTGAGCCCCCTGCCCCTCCCTCCCACAACCGCAGCCACAGCTACCCTACCTTTGGGCCCAAACAAGGCGGCATAGCAGGGGTGGTTGCAGTATGGCTTGCCGTCGTGCTGCAGGGAGAGAGAAAGAGCGTCATCCCCTCCCCGCCCTACAGCTCCATATCTGCCCATGCCACTGCTCCTGCAGCCCCTAGCTGCAAGGGACAGGGAACCCCTGGGCAGCAAACCTCACCTCTGCATGGCCTCCAGATGTCAGGGTCTTGTTACACTTCTCGCATCTCAAGCAGGGCCGGTGCCAGTCCTTCCCCAGAGAAGTCACCTTCTCGGCTGCCACGAAAAGGAGATGGGTTAGTTGAGACACTGAACAGGCACAAAAATTCAGTTTTGGCAGGTTGGCTCCCTGCCATCAACCCTATTTTGGGGCACTTCCTCAAGTCTGTTTGTCCAGGACAGAGGGCACCCAAGTGCTCGCTGTGCACACACATCGCCGTGCACATCCAGGCATCCGGATCCGACACAGCAGTGCCATGCCCAGGGTGAACATCGCCGCATCCATGCGGATGGACTGACTTCTATCCATCTTCTAAAGATCGGGGGACCTCCCTCCTTCCAACATCAGCACGCAAGGAGATGAATTTCTCCTTAGCCATCTGGAGTTCAAGCGTCACTAGAGCTGGCAGGGGCGAGGGGGGGGATGCTGGCAAGGACCAGGGAGGCAAAGCCATCGCCATGCCCTGCCCCAACACAAACCAGTCCCATCCAGCCACCAGCATTCTGGCCACGGCTCCGATTCTGTGCATGCCGTGGCAAACCAGAGCGGGGCTGGAGCTTGGACGGGGTTCAGGCAGCCACAGGGGGGACAACGTGCTGTTTGCTGAAGCCAGGACAAGTTTAGGAAGAACAGGGTGGCTTTTAATTGCGGCACAGTGGGGGAGGAGGGTGTTTTCTGTAGATGCATGTGCTCTTCATATTGGCAGCTGTCTCCCGGGGATTTATTAAGTGATAAAGCAGAGTTTTCCATCGGAGCCCCATCAGAGCCGGGCCCAAGCACTCTCCCCATGCCTCAAAAGGAGGTTTAGCAACGGGACCAAGTAGCTGCTGGCAGCACTTGCCCCAGGGGCGCCCTTGGCAACCTGAAGCGCCTCTTCTTTGCAGTCCAAAAATGCCCACAGCAGCTTACACAAGGAGCAAGCTGGCGGCTGCAGAGGTGGGAGTGGGGACAGTGCCCAAATGTCACAAGGCAGCCCTGCTGCCATCCCCCAGCAGCACAAAGAGCCTCCTATACCCACAGCCTGGCAGGGTCCGCAGCGTCCTCCCGCCCCGGGCAGCCCCAGGAGCCTGAGTCTGGCTTACAGCAGGCTGTCTGGAATGAGCTCAGCCTCCCCGCCTCCCAGCACAAGCATTTGCACCAACACTTGGGCGGGAGCTCTGCCAAGGCTCACTGCAGCGGGGTCCCCTGGCTCTCACCACGCAGGCAAGATTCCCCTGGAAAGCTGGTGGTGGCCCTGCAGACCCCATCACCAGACCTCTTGGCGTCATCTCCTCCTCACCCCTGCTCTCTACAGACACAATCTGGCCAAAAGCAGTCGAGGCACACCCAAGCAGGACCGCCAGGCTCCGAGAGCCCCGTGGTGCCCGAGAGCAGGGCTTGCTCTGCCTCCTCCGCCAGCACTCCTCATCTCCAGGGACAGAAATCAGGCAGTGAGCTCAGTCCTCCAGCAGATTTTGAACCCTCCTCAGCCTCTGCATCAGCAGAGATGGTTTCATAAGAGCAGCCTGATAAGCGCAGGGCCAAACCCCTCCTTGGTCAAACGGTCCGTCCCAGGTTCCAGTGCCTCCGCGGCTGCACCTCGGGGCACAGCAAACCCAGCTCGCCCCGGCTGGGATCAAAGCAGATCCACAGGGACATGGGAAAGGCAGACATCAGAACCTTGGTAGCTCCTGGTATCAAGCCACCAAGGCTAAACGAGGTGCCCCAGGTCCCTTGGTTGCAGGAGGGAGCCACGAACTAACTGTTTTGTGCCACAACCCCACGCTCAAGCAGAGCAGAAATAAGGCAGAGAGAGCACAAGTCGGTGATGGCACTTGGGTCTCAGATCCCCCTCATCTCTAGTAAACCAAAAAGCAGGGAGTGCAGATAACCTGCTCCCACCAAACCCCCTCAAGTTTAGCTAAACCCGGGGAGTGGGAAGGTCCGTCAGTCGGAGGTCTCTGCAGCAGGGTGGGAGGCTCAACTGCCCCCCAAATATCCTTGAGCAGGACAGCAGGACACAGCAGCAGAAGGGGCAGGAACCTGGCGTGTTGTTGCCCCGGCTCGGAGGGAGGACGTGTGCCTGGAGCTCAGCGGCAGGCAGCACCCCAACGAGGCTTGTGGCTAGCCTGCCACGGCGGCTTAAAAGTAACACCCCAGCACCGCCATCTCGCTGTGCTAAACCGCACAGGACAATGTGTGGGCAACCCGCCGACCCAGGACCGTGCCCGAGGGTAGGATTTGCCCTTGGGAAGGCAGTTGCTTGCCCGCCCAGGCTTTCAGAGCAGCGGGCCTTTGGGCTCCGTACTGAGCCCAGCTGAGGGGCTGCGGGCGATGCTGGGACAGAAACAGGGCTGAGCCCCCACGCTGTGCCGTGGCCCCATCTACAAACCGGGGGTGCCCACAGCAGCCCACACCCTGCAGCGAGGCACCTCCTTGGGTGGTTTTACAGGGTCACCCACCCGGGGAACCCCGGGGACCCACAGCGCAGGGGTGCACAACTTCGGGGCACCCCAAGAATTTGCATTGCCGGGGCGCACAGCGTGGGAGCACCCAGGACACGCGGCTCTGGCGTGCCCAGGCGCCCGTAAACGCCAGGGTGTGCCGAGGACCCGCAGCCCTGGGGTGCCCAGGGGTCCCGAAGCCCAGCGCGATGCAGCATCGGGGCACCCCGGCTTAAGCAGCCCGGCAGCCCCGCGGGGTGCAGGCGGCCGGGGAGGGAGCAGGAAGCCCTTACCGAAGTAGACCTCCTTCTCGCAGCGGGGGCACTTGGGCATGATCTCGGCTCGGCTCGGCGTGCCGCTCGCACCGGCTGTGGGATGCTCCGCGCCGGCCCCGCCGGAGTCACTGCCCGGCCGCCCCGCCCCGCCCCGCCCAGATGTGCGGCCCCGCCCGCAGCTGGAGGCACCCACCCGGAGCACACCCCTGCAGGGGCTCCCAGGACGGGGCTCTGCACCCGTTGCATCCCGCACTCCTCGCAGCCCTACACCCCCTGCTATCCCTCCACCTGCTTTCACCCTTGGCACCCCTGTGCCCTTTGCACCCTGCAGCCCCACACCGGTTGCACCTTTGCACCCCCATACCCCTTGCCCCCTACATCCACTGCACCCCACACTCCTTGCATACCCCGCACCCTGCAGAGGGAGCGCTTGGGGTGCCCTCGCTGCACCCCAAGTCGCTGCACCGACGTCTGTGTGTGCAGGTGGCCGAGGAGTGATTGGCACCTGTCAATTAACCACGCTCCCAGATAATGGGTCATGAGGACTCACCCCCTCCAAACACAGATCTGTTTCTCCCAGTGGAGTGTAAAAGTGAATCCTCAGGCAGCATCTCCTGCCTGTGGGGGAGTTTGGGGTGCAGGATAGAATCAAATCATAGAAGTGTTTAGGTTGGAAAAGACCTTTAAGATCATCGAGTCCAACTGTTAGCCTAAGTGACTGCCAAGTCGCCTCTAAAACATGTCACTAAGCACCACATCTACACGTATAGAATCAGGGAATCTTTTAGGTTGGAAAAGACCCTTCAGAAGCTGAAGCAGGAGGGAGCTATAATGGTCCTCTTGCAGGACCTCAGGAATGGTGTGGGTGCAGGACACAGCTCTGCTCACCAGAGAGCCAGCCCATCTGCCCCGCTGACTGTTGTCATTTTATTAGGACTGAGAACTTGCTGTTCCTTTGTGCTTGGCTGTGAAGGAAATGAAAAGATTGTCCAAAGGTCTGTTTTGTATGAAACAATCCTCCCCAGGGCATGTTGCCGCGCTGCAAAGATCATGAAGGCTTATGAAACCCAGCGCCAGGACGCCTAGTGTCCACCTCCCGAAACGCAGGGCACCCCTCGCCCTCCCGCCCGCACAAACAGGGCCCTGTTGGCACTGGAGCCCACCCACGGGTGTAGGTGGAGAGGCGGCAAGCTGCGCCTGGATGCTTCGGCTGAGATCGCTTTATGACCCAGCCTGGCTCCAGCCTCCCTTCCCAGCGACAGCCCTCGTCCCGCTGCTGCTCCCGGTCCCAGCTCACCCCAGTTGCCGGCTGGGGAGCACCCCGGGCACGCCGCTGCAAGGGCTGGGCTCAGCGGGGTGGCCAGCAGCCCGCACTGGAGGGACATGGCTGGGTAACCCGCTCCCAGCACAGGCGTGAGTCAGGCTGAAACAGCGGCTCACAGCATGGGAGGAGAGAGGATGTCCTGCCGGACTGCTGCCTCCACCCTGCCTGCTCCCCGTCCTTCCCACCCCGAGGCACCTCGCACACACAAGCACCCTATTGCAGCCACGCCACGTCCCGTCCCCCTGCCCCGTGAGCACCCAGCTGCATCGCCCAGGCCAAGACCCCCTCCCTGCACCACGCAGGGTGCAGCTGGCACCCTGATGAAATACGGGGGACAGGGCATGTCCCCTCTCGGCTGGCCCTGCTTCCCCTCCCACAAGGTGCCAGGCTGCTTTGAGGCCACTGGCCGGCTAGGACAGCCGTCTTCAGCTGCGCTCCCTTTTAAGGCAGGTTTTGTGCTGGCGGGCAGCTGAAAACCGTCCTCCTGCAGGTCTCCTCCAGCCGCCCCAGCGCTGCGGCCAGTCCCCACGGACCACTCAGCCTGTGGCAGGAACGCTCCTGTCCCAGCCAGGGCAGCCCACGCCTCTGCGTGGCACCACACACCAAGTGACCCAGCCGAAGCAGAGCCCAGATGCCCCCTCCTCCTGGTTCCCCCCAGCATTACTGGAGACTGCTCGCACAACAGAGCAGGCACAAAACCGGCGGCAGCTCTCACAAAGCAGGCGCCGCCGAGCCGCGGGCTGCTCCCTGCCAGCGCTGTCCATGCAGGGCTTCGTGCCCAGTAGCCACCCCCTGGTTTAGCCTGGCCAGCCCTGCTGCGGGGATGCGCACACCTTGGGCTACCCCCAGCCTGCTTGACGAAGGGGTGAGCCGAAGCGCGGTGTCGGCACGTGGTGCCCCATGCAGGAATTATGGTGAGCCGATACTGGGGTGAAGGACACCATGGGTCAGCAGCCCCAGTTTCTACACCCCTCCAGGGCCATGCATCATCTGCCCGCTCTCCTCCCATCGATCAGTGGGCACACACAGCAGCAGGGCAGCACAGCACAGCAAAGCCTTCTGTCAGGGAGGGAGGAAGGGCTGCAGGCGCTCCTGGAGCACAGCAGCCCCTCAGGAGCCCACGGGATTTGGCTTCTTGCTCGTTTTACACGGAATGAGTCCATAAACACTCCTAATACCAGCGTGTGAAACTCATCAGCACGCTGCGACGGGGCAATAAACCGAGACCCCGCCAGTCTGCGTTGGAGTGAGCTGGCTGGAAATGCTGCGGCAGCCTGACGTTTGGGGTCACCGCTTCTCCTGCCAGTCAGGGTCCCCCCGGGAGCCAAAACCATGCCGCGACCATGTGTGAGACATTTTGGAGAGTCAGTGAGCAGCAGCCAGCCCAGCCCTCTGCAGCAGGGTGCTGCCCACAGCACCGTGCCCATGGACGGGGACAAGGGCAGGCAGCGGGTGAGCTCTGGTGCCGGGCAGAGCCAGCTCCAGGGAGCACTGGAGAGGGGCAGGGGTGGTGTCTTCGGCAAAGCCAGGTCCCAGCCTGAGCACCCACTGCTTCAAAGCAAGGTTCATAGCCTGCCAGGGAAACAACCCAGCCAACGCCAAGGGAGAAGAGCCTCCTCAGCAAACCACGGCGTTATCTTATCCGGAGACCTTGTTCCAGCTAATTTAACCATTAGAGCAGAGCATGCCTCAGCTGTCCGGGCCCTCTGATAGGAATCTGTGGGTGAGGCTCGGTGCCGGAGCATCAGGCGCCAGCGCTCCCCAATGGCATAGCAACGGCCCTCACAAAACGTGGGCTGTCCTGTTTGTTTGTTTGGGTGGCGTTGTTATGGCCAGGGTCCCCTCCCGGGTCCTTCAGCGAGCACTGGCACGAGCCAGCAGCAGCTCCCCAGGTCCACCCGCGGCACATGGTCCAGGGGCCCCCCAAGAGTTCCCTGAGCTCTTGGGGCAGGGTTGCAAGGTGAGAGCTCCCAGGCACGCCGGAGGTGCGGGCACACGCTGCCTGCCCCAAGATCCCCCTTGAGCAACTTGATCTCTGGTGATTACTGGAGTAATGACTGGAAAAGTCACTGGCATTTTCGCAGGCAGGGCGGGTAACATAAGCCGATTTGGGTTTGTTTTGCTAAGACAGCAAGAAAAAACAGCTATTTCCGCATAGCAAACCAGTCCATCTGCCAGGGTGGCTGCTCTCCTGCACCCCCTCGCTGGAGTGGGGCAGGGGCTCCCACGCTTCTCATGACACAGACCCCCAGCACGCTTGCGCAGCAGGGAGATGGTGCACCAGTGAAAGCCTGGGGGCTGGTGGCATCCCAGCCCCGCATTTTTCCAGCGTTCACACAACTGCAAGTCCTGCAGCATCTCCCTCCCTGGCCACGTTTCAGCCCACACTTGTGCAAGCCCGGGGCCCGCTCAGCCAAGACGATTTGTTGTAACGTACGCCCTACCCAGCTTAGCATGGGACTCAAATTTGACAAGAAAATTACAGGGAGACTTAAAAAAAAAGCCCAGCAGAGGCTGGTGGAGAAGCTGCCAGACCCATGATCCCATCAAAAGGCCCGCGAGATGCCAGTGCTGCGGTGCTGTGAAGCGGCACGGGGTACCCTGCGGCGGGGGGCCGGCGCATCCCCCCCCACCCACGCGCCTTCCATCACCTCCGGATTTGCACGCAGCTAATCCCATTACCGGCCGGCTGAGAAAACAACCGCACGAAGGCGGCTGTCAGGGCAAATTACACCCTAAGGAAAAACTCTGGGGTATGTCTTCGTAAAGCCGACGCGCGGCCGGTGGCTGGGAGTAATTGGGAACAGGACGGCGGCGGGAAAGGCAGCGCAGGAGCAGGGGCTTGAGGAAGGGGGATGCTGCTGGCAGGGGAGTTCAGCGCACCCACCAACATGCTGCCACTGGTTCTGCAAAGCCCCGAAGGGCTTGAGCTTGCGAAACACACTTGCTGCCACGCCAAAATCTGTGCTCGCTGCCCTCCTGGATGCGGTGCAGGGTCCGTCCTGCCATGGGCACAGGAATCACACGGCCGGTTCTAGCAGAAGCTGTAAAAACATTTCCAGCCCACAGCAGTCACTTCTCAGGTCAGCACTCAACCTCAAGAGCCAGCGTGTGAATGATTATCACGCGGTTAATATTACACCACGCGAGCGGTACCAAACACGGCAGCCCCGGGGCCAGCTCCCAGCGAGGCACAGGGACGCCGCGGGGACGGGGAGAGTGCGGGGCTGCCTGCGCAGGGCCACACCAGGGATGCATCTGGGGTTTCCATCCGTGGAACAGAAGACTGCGGTAGCCCTCACCCCCCTCTCCAACCTCTCCCGGTCCTGGCTACATGGAAAATCTCCGATTTCATGCGGGCACCGTTCCCTCAGTCTCCCTGTGGACAGTCTGGTTAAAACCTCCACTGCCATCTGCTCTTTTCTGCAAGCTTTCCATTAGCAGCTGCCCAGGGAAACCTCCTGGCTAAGTCCTGCCGAGGGAGGGTTTGGTGCATTTTCCTGGCACAGCCCCGCTGTTTCTGTTGTGGCTATCGAATCCAGTCAGGATCGTCAAGGAAGCAACGCCCGCTGCTTTGGGAAGTCACCCAGCACCCATGAGACATCACCTCTGCTTGCCAAGGAGACACACAGCCACGCTGGGAGCTGGTGGGGAGCGTGGGCGCCGCTCGGGGCTGCTCGCAGAGGTCCAGTTCCAGGGACCACCTCTCCAGCCCTGCCCCAGGGCGCCGTTTGCCCTGGGCTGGGTCCCGGCAGTTGACGCCACACCTCGTATTCCTGGTTAAAATTTCACTGGAGGTGAGGCGAAGCGGAAGGGTGCAGAGGTGTTTGCTCTCTCTGTCAGCACACTGCTCGGCAGGGTCATGCTTTGGTGGCAGCGCAGGGAGGGGAGAGCAATATAGCTGCTCTGCTCTGCCTTACCCAAGCAGGGCAGAGAGTCAGGACAGAGCGAGGAGTGCAAGAGGAGCCACCGCAGGTTTTCAGATCCATTAGCAGCACGCACACCTCTGTCCTACCAGCACAGCTATTCCTGCCCCAGCAAGCAGCCCCAGGTCACTCCAGGAGCCTCCGGAGCCCCCAGGGCAGTGCCTTGGTTGCTCGCCCCATCCCATCACCAACTGATGGTATAAAGGCTGCTGCAGAGCCCAGCCCACATCCTGGGGAGAAATTCTCTCACGGATGCCCCCAGGCAGCACCGAGCTGGGGAGCCGGAGCCAGCACCTTCCTCACCAGTGCCATGGCTGGAGCCTGCACAACAGCCCAGTGCACAGCACTGGCAGGGGAATTCACAACCCAAAGCCTCCTCTGCGTGGTTTCATGCCGTTCCTCCTCCTTCATCCCTGCCTGTTCTCCTACACCATCTCCAGTATTTACACCCAGCGCTCTAACCTCTCCCTGGGATGGAGCCAAAGCCTGGCCAAGCTGGGGAGAGCCTCGCCACTGACTTCAGGGAGTATCAGAGCCAGTTCTTGGCCCTCATGGAACCAAGCTGTGTTTACTGGGTCACTTTTAACATCCCATCTTAAATCACATCTTCCAGCACTTCATCCCTTTTGGCTCCTATTTATTGACTTCCCAGCAAATGCTTTCAATCTGTCTTGCTCCACTGCCCTGCTGTGCTGCTCCAGCCCCTGGCACGTCAGAGCTGTGCTGCCGTTTCTGTGCACTTCAAGAGCCTCTGTGCTCCGTGACAGTTGCATCTCCCTCCCCTGCATGGACTCGCTCAGATGTTGCAGCCCAGAGCTGCCTTCATCATTCCTTCCCCCACCATGTCCCTCCCTGGTGTTTTCCGCGTGCCCAGCCTGCCGTGCCCCCACGGGACCAGCCTTGGTACACTCACCGGTCCCTTTTCTGGGTTGCTAAGGACAGCGCAAGCGATGCCTTCATGTTTCTGGTGGCACGGGCGCCCTCAGCCTTCAGTTGAGAAGCACCACGAGGTGACAATCCTGCTCCTCCCGCAGCTCAGGGATGCCCGAGCTGACACCCAGCACCCAGACTGCCCTCCAAACTGGTTGACCACTGGCGCATTGTGGCAGCTGGTGGGATCCCGGCCCTGCGCCCAGCGAGCAGCTGCAAGACACAGCCCTGCGGAGCTCCGCTGGCTCCCAGGAAGGCTGGGAGTCAGCAAGAGTAATTACCCGTGACAAGTTCATAGGGCTTGGGGGATTTCCAAGCAAAGCTGCATCCACTTTGTTCTCTATTTTCCTCCATACCCTGGAGAGCATGTCTGTAACTACCAACTCTTTTATCCCACTAACAAGTCCAAGCTGAAAAAAAAAATTAAAATATTTGACATCCCCAAGGGGAAGGATGTTTTCCAAGCCTCAAGTAAAGGAGCATTTTGAGCTCACGTAGGCCTCCCAAAAATAAATACAAAAATGCACCAAGGATGAGAGGCCAGAGCTGTCTTCTCTGCTTGAGCAAAGTGCTACTCTGCTCTGTCAGCGTCCTGGACGCTGCACCAACCCTGCAGCAAAGGGACAGCCCCAACCCTTCATCACACACACAGATAACTCCACGTGGGACCCCGAAGCCCTACTACATCCTTCAGCTTCCTGGTCTTAATACCCACCCGGTGGGTACCCACTGCGCCTGGGGGCTACCCAGCCACATCGGGGTAGGGGGACAGTGAGGAGACATCACCCACCTGGAGCCTCAGCAGCTGGGCTCTCCCCTTTTGGGGTAGCAGGACGCTGTGATAGGTACAGGCTTCCTGACACCCCGTTGCGCAACAGAGCTGAATTTTGTCTATTTTTAATGTAATTGCATTCCCCCAATAAAACTCTCATGGGTAAAAGAAAATGTAAGCAAAAAAAAGAAAGGGGAGGGGGGGAAAAAAAGCCAGCTCCACACCACAATAAAATCCTGTGTGCAATGGCTGCTACCTGGAAGCAGGCAGCAGCCAGGGTGCTGTACCTGCCCTACCCCAGATCCCTTCACACCCAGGAGTAACAGGTACCAGCCGTCAGGGCATCCCCTCCCATCCCTGCCACCCCACACTGCCTTTCTCCCTGTCTCAAGACCGCTGGCTTAACCAGCCCCAGCAGCCCTGCATCAGCTCCTTCCCACCCCGCCCTGGCCTTGCCCGCGGTCTCAGGTAATGCCCCAGGGGTGCCCAGCTCCCCCCTGCAGTGAGCATCCCACCCCCACGGATGGGGAGGGACTCCGCCGCATGGCCCCCACTGAGGGTCCCCATGGCGAGGGTGCTGTTAGGGCTGCAGGACCAGGCGGGTGCTGGGGAGGGTGAAACCCCTCACGCCGCAGGGAGGGAGGTGGGGTGGAAAATCAGCCTCCTGTGCGGTCCTTCAGAGAAACTCCCTGCTGCAGAGGATTGCTACCAGCTAGCAAAAAGGTTGTCATATTAAGCTTATTAATTAATGACAGTAGATAAGGGTTGCAACAAGAGCTGGGTTCATGCCAAGGGCTTCACCAGCAGTTGTGCCACGTCCCGGATGGGCAAAGGGGACACAGCACCGCTGCTGCTACATGGGGCAAACATGCTCTGAGGGCCCAGCTCTCTGCTGCGGGTCAGGGAAGGAGCTGGCAGAGCAACACTGCTCTGATTTATGCAGCAGCCTTGGCTCCTAAAGCATCAGAGGGGTCAAGTCTCTATAGAAACCCCATCAAAACACGAACACACAGAGCCCATTTCCCGTGCCGGGAACCGCACTGCCGAGCCCTCTGCGCCTGGGAAAAGTCTGCGTACTGCTGGGATTGCTGCCTGGAGAGGGACAACCCACGGCTCCCGCACCCACTGCCCAGCCAGCTGCCTGAGCCGCGGCCGAACGCTCCCCGCAGGCTCAATACCCGGGCAGAGCCAGCGTTCCCATGCTCTGGTGCCTGCTGCATTTCCTAGCCCTGCCCGGGCAAGAAGCAAGGCCAGGGGCTGTGCCCAGCACCCACCCACCCCTCTCCTGCACAGTGATGGAGCAGCTCCAGGGCTTGAGGCTGCTACAAGGATGTGACATTGCAGTGGGCTCCAGGTCCCTGTTTTTGCCAGCCAAGGGGTGCCTGCGTCCCTGGGGCGGGGGACACAGCCAGCAGGCAGCCCAACGGGGCTCTCGAAAGAACCTGCTGAGGTCAGAGCAGCGGTTCCCAGAGCCGGTGTTTGCCTTGGCAGCTCCAGCCTTGCCTTCCAGACGCCAGGCTCCTAGGGGGAATAGCTGGATGTCTAAAACCAGGTCTGGCAGCAGGGCTGGTATCTGGTCGGGGACACGGTGGCTCCCAGCGGTGGGGAGGTGGGCAGCCCATGCCCCCACACTGCATTCCTCTCCCGCTGCCACTGGGCTGGGCTTTCCCACCCGCAGCCCTGCTCAGGCGCTGTGCCTGCTCAGCAAACCCAGACTGGGGGGAACAATGTCACCTGCTACATGTCATCCCTCCACTAGTTTTCCACCCCACAAAGCTGGGGAGGATGCCATCCCATCCCATCCCATCCCATCCCATCCCATCCCATCCCACCCCATCCCACCCCATCCCATCCCATCCCATCCCATCCCATCCCACCCCAGCCTCCTACAAGCCCATCCTGCTGACAGCCTGGGGAGAAACCATGGCTTGTGCTGCACCAAGAGCAGCTCTGACCTGGTCAGCTTGGGCTCGGCTGGCACTAAGGCTGCTCTGCCTTGCCCCAGGAGGAGCCAGCTGGGTCTGCCCCACCGGGGACCGGAGGGATGCTGAGCAGAGCACACAGCTTCCCCCACCTCCACCCAGAGCTGAGCTGCACAACGCATCTCTCCAAACCTTTATTGTCAGCAAATAACAAAAGTCAGCCCCACGGCAGTGCAGGGAGCCCAGAGGGAGCAGGGTGCTGGCACCCCAGGGCTCGCCGCCCCGGCGGCTCCCCTGCACCAGCCCCCTCCCCAGCCTCACGGGCAGCAGCAGGGCTGGGCGTGCACAGCGGGGACAGGTGAGTCTGGGGGGCACGTGTCATTTTCCCAAGCAAGGGGCACATTTACAACTGCTCATAAATAAACACCACAATGAGAAACCTCTGGCTCTGGGAAGCAGGTGGGCGTCCCGCTGCCGAGCCACCAGCCCAATGCGCTCTGCCCTCTGAAAGCGGGGAGCAGCCCACTCCCCCAGAGCTTCGGCTGCTGGGTGCCCCCCCGGCACAGGCTCTGCCGCCATGGGAGACCGGGCTGGGGGGGGACCCACCAACCCAAACCAGCCAGCAGAGCGGGTTGGGCACCTGCCTGGGTGCACGTACATGGATGCCCTGGGGGTGCAAGGCTGGGGATGCAGGGAGGTGCCAGACCCTGCAAGCCCAGGAGTGGCTGCGGTTAGCCATGGGCCCTGGGGAGAGCAAGAAACAGGGCATGGAGCCCAGAAAGGGCCAGCAGAAGGGCAGTGCTGCCAGATGGGCCAGAGCCCTCAGGAGGCCTGCACGTCCCGAGCAGCTGGCAAGGAACAGGGCTGGGCACCTTGACCACCAGACCCATCCCCAAGCGCTGTGGGACACCTGGCTGGCTCCATCACCCACCAGGCGGGGGGCAGCAGGGAGCACCCTCCCATGGTGGGAATCCCCCTGCTCTCGGCCCCTCAGGTGCTGCCCGCTGTCCCCTGCATGCGGTGACGTCCCCACACATGCCCCACTGCCTCCCACACTCAGGGGGCTTGTGGTGGGGCTGGGGAGGGCAAAGTGCATTGGGAACCACCAGAGACACCTTCTAACTCTTAGCCTTTAAACACTGAAGCTTATATTAGAGACTATGATATATAACCCGGGGGGCAGGGCCGTCCTGCCCGGAGTAGAGACAGCAGAGAGAGCACAGCTCTGTGGCCAGCCTGGCGAGGGTCTGCTCCGGCTGCGAGCAGGAGGTTAGTACAGGGACACAGAGCAGGCGGGGAGACGGGCAGGGGAACACCATCTAGGGCTGGTTCTTCGCCTCGGGGTCCTTGTCGTAGATGTAGCTTCCCACGGCTCCGGTGTTGACACCTGCGCAGGAGAAGATGCAGAAGGGTGAGGACCCAGGCGAGAAGGTGGCACGTTCCAGGGAGATGTCCGCTCTGGGTGGTGGCACTAACATCGAGAGCGGCAGCCCAGGGGGGATGCGTGCTCCCAGACCGCCTCCCCACCCCAGGCACCCCCCGGGCACTCACCCTTTGGCCCAAAGAGGATCCCGTAGCAGGGCTTGTGGCAGTACGGCTGTCCATCGTGCTGTGCAGGGCAGTGAGAGAAGCGTGTCAGCTGGGGCGGGCGGCCGGGGAAAGGCCAGTCCCCAGGACACATCCCCCTGCCTGAGCACCTCCCGCTCTGCTCATCCCCTGGAGACACCTGCACCCCAGCACGCCCAGGGCTCCCCCGGGCTGTAGGAGCTGCTCCTGCCAGCCCTGCCCTGCCCTCTCGCAAAGGCAGGGGTTGCCCAACCAGCGTGGCACAGCACGGCGCAGCCGTGCCCCATTGGCTTCTCCTGTGTCCTCTGCCTGGGGCTCCCAGGGTTGGGACATCCTCACCTCGGCATGGCCTCCCGGGGTCAGCGTCTTGCTGCAGCGCTCGCAGCGTAGGCAGGGACGGTGCCAGTCCTTCCCCAGCGAAGTCACCTTCTCGGCTAGAGTGGGGACAAGGAGGGAGGGTCACGCCGGCCCCCCTGCACGCATGCCAAGGGGAGCGCGCCCCATGGGGACATCACCTCTGCATACAAAATCCCAAGGCTGTGCACATCAGCCTCCCACGGCTCTCCCACCCCTCTGCTGCCTTGCAGGTGACAAAGGTTGGCCAAGGATAGGTATTAAGCTCATGCCACCCACCTGGGAAGTGACAGCAGGGGGCACAATGCAGTGAAGCCCTGCACCCAGGAGCTCTTCCAAGAGGACCCATCCCTGCAGGCTCCTTGGGCACACCCCTCTGTGCCCCAACCCCATCTCTGAACCAAAACCCTCTCCCAGCCCCTCTGTGTGACCCAGGGGTCCTGCATGGAGCCCCAGCACCATGAGGCCGCGCTAGCCCAGGGCACGCACCCACTGCCCGCTCACCACCTTACCAAAGTAGACTCTCTTGCCGCAGCGTGGGCACATGTTGGGCTCCCCAGTGAAGGTGGTGACGCTGGAGGCTGGAAGGAGAGAGGGCATGAGCATGGGAAGCAGAGGGACATCTCAGCCAGAGCACACGGGTGTGGAGGATGCCCCGCACACACTCTCCACCCCACACCATCACCAAACGTGGTGGCTCTGGACCGGCTGAATGCCACAACAGAGGGCCCGGCTGCCCGCCCTGCCCTGCCCCTCACCTTTGCTGGGTCCTTTGGGAGGTGCGGCGTTCACCTTCCTCTCCTCCACCTTCACCGGGTGCTCGATGGGTCCTGGAGCAGTCTGCCCCTCAATCTGCGGCTTGTCATAGATGTAGGACCCAGCGCCGCCGATGTTCACCCCTGCAGTGCGGCAAGGAGAGGATGCAGTGGCCTGGGAGGACTCCGGGTCCCCATCCTCTTCCCAGCCCCGCTGTCCCACCTCCCTGGCCCCTCTGAGCCATAGGACAGCTCTGCACCTCAGCCTGGGCTTGCTGTCTCCTGACCCAGGCTTTCTCCAGCCACTTCTAGGATAGGAGAGCAACTCCACCTTCTGTTGGAATGGGAATTTGGTTTTTTTTAATATTAAAAAAAAAAAAAAAAAGGACAGCTGTCAGGACAGATTCCTTCCCTCCCTCCCACCCTCTGCACAAGGGGGTGGCTGGGTTGGGACTGCAAAGTGCTGCCTTGATGCTCAGTCCACGCTAGTCTGGCTGCTGCGGTGCTTTCAGGGCCACGACTCCCCACCAGCGGCGATGGGGGGACCTGGCCCCTCCTGCAGCCCTGGGCATGGCCGCACGGGCACGGGGGGAGCACAGACGTACCTTTGGGGCCAAACAGCGTGGCGTAGCAGGGCTTGTGGCAGAAGGGCTTTCCATCATGCTGGGGAGAGAGGGGAGTGTTAGGATGCTGAGCGGCGACCGTGGTTCCCTCAGGATCGCTTCCAAGCCCACTGGTGGGCCACAGGGACCACCGTGGCCATGCCTACACCCCAAAATGCCCCCAGCCTGCGGGTCTGCCAGCGACAGCCTATCCCGACCCGAGCACTCAAGGGTTTTGCCTGCATTGAACACTCCATGCCGTCCCGTGGGGCTGGAGCACCAGCGCCCCGCGGCAGCGCAGCTGAGAGGCACTTCTGAGCCCCAACCCGGTGGCGTGCCGCCGGCACCCGGTAAGGCATCGCCTTGCCCGGTGAGCGTCCTGCACGCAGTCAGCCCGTTATTAGGCGCACAGAGCACTGCAGCTTCCACCGCGCTTCGCCTCCCCGCTTGCCTTGGCCTGAGATCAGAGGCCCCGAGTGGGCACTGGTCCCAGCCCAGCCGCTATCGGCCCCGGGCGATTATCTCAGGAAGGCACAAAGCAGGTGATAAGCCCCAGAGCTCCCCACAGCCATTTCTCATGGGCCAGTGGGAACCGAGTCCAACAGAAAAGAAAGAGCATTTATGGCTGGGGCAGGGGGCCAGCCGCACGCACCAGCCAGCGTGGAAAAGCCCCTGGGACCCCGTCCTCAGGCACGAACCCACCCCATCGCTGCTCCGCTCCATTCAGCATCTCAGCCCTGCTTCGCGCTCCGCGCGCCTGCCCTCCATCCCTTCTGTGTAAGGCAAGGATGTCTTGCCCAAAACAGGCAGGGCGGTAGCTGAGCAGGAGTGATGACCCTTCCCTCGCCTCCCCACGGGGTGTCGAGCCGAAGGCAAGGGCTGGGAGCAGCCGGGGGAGCCAGCAGGGAGTTGCAAAATATTGCAATGCATAAATATCAGCGCGCTCGCAGCGTTACCGTGCCAGAGGGGCGGGTAAACATTTAGCTGGTCTCCCCGCGACACCTTCCCACCCCGGCCAGACGCGCTGGCTTGAAAGGAGGGAGGAAAAGCAGGGAAGGGCCAAATCCTCCTGCCAGCACAGTGAGTGGGGTCTTGGCTGCCATCGCCCATGGGAGCAGAATCCAGCCTTATATGGAGAAGCAACAAATCCCCTGGGGTTAACCCAGCCCGAAGCGCAGAACCTCCCGCACAGCCCCATCCTCCCCAGCAGGACCGGCCCCGCTCTCCCCACGGCTGGTGACAACCAGTGCAGCTGTCCCTGCCGCCAGCACCTGCTCCCCAGCTGCGCCGCCCGCGAAAACCGCGCTAAAGAGCTGGTGACACCCCGGCGCGGCAGGCACTGCGCAAAACCGGGGGCACCGGCTGTCACCCTAGGGCATTGCACAAGAAAAACCCAGTTGCCTCCGGGTCCGAGCACTTGTCACCGCCGGCACGGCATCCTCGCTGGCGTTGCACTCCAGCGGAAGCCCCAGTGCCAGGCTAGCACCGCCATGGCAACCCGCTCATGGCCGGGTTGGGGTGGTTTTCACCGTGCCCCGGCACAGGCTCTCAGCTCCCGCACGCCTTTGAAGCCAGCGTGATGCCCGAACAAGCCTGCCCAGAGCTCAGAGCTGTTCGAGTGCTTGCCCGGGCACGTGGAGCCCCGCCGCAGAGCCCACGCCGGGGTGGCACAGCTAGGGCACCGCATGTGGTGCCAGCACCGCTCTGTGGCTTGCCCAGGGCTGTGCATGAGAGCCCTTGAGCACCACGGGTCACAGCGGCAGCAGCATTTGAAGGCACAGCGTGTGCTCCTGGGCTTACGTGGTGCAGGGACCATCTGCGTGGCACCAGGTACCCGCCCCAGCCTGATTCCTGGGGCTCCCCATCCCTGAGGTGCTGCAGAGGCCACCAGTTCACCCCTGCGTGGCAGCACAGGTCCCTCACCCCATCCGCCCCAGCAGCTCTTACCTCGGCGTGCCCACCCGGGGTCAGGGTCTTGTTGCAGCGCTCACACTTCAGGCAGAACTTGTGCCAGTCCTTGCCCAGGGAGGACACCTTCTCGGCTGCAAGGAACACGAGCGAGGGGTGAGCGACTGCCCAGCGCCTGCTAAAGCCCCAGAGGAAGCCAGGCTCCGGGCACCATGGGGTGCTGTGCTTGAGGGGACCGCTCTCCTGCAGCCCACAGGGTCCCTGGGGCCGTTCAGGCCACGGACGTGGACCCCGGCAGCCTCCAACCCCCCCAGCACCAGCTCTGCCATTGCAGAGACACCTTTTCCCACGCGCCAGTCCAGCAACGGTAGCATTTTCCTTCCTACTCCCTGCGTCTATTTTTACCCACCACGTTACCCAGCTTGACCCTGTTCCCATTCAAATATTTGCTGTTACCATGCCCACCCCACCCCTTTAGTCATGCCTTCCCCGCGCACACCCAGCCTCTTGGCCTCCCCGGGGAGCCTTGGCCACAGCCCCAGCCCTCGGCCGGAGCTGCCCCGTTGCTGCTCCCAGGACACCCATCTGCCTCCGGCCGGGAGGACAGGACGGCAGACAGCCTCCAGCGTCACCAAGCATGGACGTTTGGCCCTGGAGAAGACCTGTTTCTTGGGCATGCAGGTGCTCCCCCCTCACCCCCAGCCTGGGAGCAGGCACGACCGTGCAGACGGGTGCGCAGGCACCATCCCTGCATTGCCCCGGAGTGCCACGAACCTGCGGAGCAACTCACTGCTGGCACCAAAACCACTTTCAAAGCACCAGTGGGCAAATTCAGGGAAGGAAAATATTTTGAGACCGCTTACACGAAGGCACCTCCTCCAACTGGCCGCGAGCTGTATGTCTCCAGGAGCACGCCAGGAGGTAGCATGGGCTGCCAGCCCTCGCCCTCCATCCCCAGCCTCACACCTTCCCCCATCCCTCCCAGCTTGTGGGGGGCCAGGCGCTGCCCCGTGACCCCCAGCAATCCCCATTTGCCCTCCCTCTCACCCGCACATGTGCGGAGACAGCTGGAAAACAGCATGATCCTGTTAAAGCCACCGTAAAACTAAATCAGAAGAGCCAAATAAAATATTTAACAGGCAAATAAAAGCGCAACCGGAGCCCAGCCTTGCTCTGCAAGAAGACCTCCTCCACAACAACGGGTTTCCCAGCCCTTTGTTCCCCCAAGGACCTCAGCAAATGTCACCAGTTTGCATCAGGTCGAGATGGGGGTCAAGAGCTCCCCGAGGGCAGGTCCTGGCTTCCAGAGCCACCCTCCTCCCAAGTCAAACAGCTGTGTCCGGGGCAAGCCACAGCGCCAAGATAAGCCACAACAACTGCCACCACCACCCAAAAAACCAGCCCAGTGCCCAGCAGGGTGGCCGGTGGCAGAGGGCAGCGCCAGGGGCCAGAGCCCAACCATCACACTGGGGTGCAGGGGAGAGAGAGCCCCGAGAGCATCCCTAAGCAAGCACATGGAAAACAGGCTTGGGGGACTGGCATGAGCTGGAAGCAGCTCCGAAACGACCCCCTGCTGATGCCACACGTGAGTCCAGGCTGTTGGACCAAACCCCCGGCGGGAGCGGATGGCAGGGTGAAGGGATGCCCCGCTGCAGCCGGGGGCCTGTGCCTGCCTGCTCAAAGCTGCCAGGGGAAATCACAGAACGCTTTGGGTCGGAAGGGACCTTTAAGATCATCTCGTTCCAACCCCCCCACCATGGGCAGGGACAACTTCCACTAGACCAGGCTGCTTAAAGTCCCATCCAACCTGGCCTTGAACACTTCCAGGGTGGGGGCATCCACAACTCTCCGGGCAACCTGTTCCAGTGCCTCACCACGCGCTCAGTGGAGAATTTCTCCCCTATATCTAATCTAAATCTCCTCTCTTTCAGTTTGAAACCGTTACCCCTCGTCCTATCACCACAGCCCTGATAAAGAGTCCCTCCCATCCTTCCCGTAGCCCCCTTTAAGCACTGGAAGGCCACTATAAGGTCTCCCCGGAGTTTTCTCTTCTCCAGGCTGAATCCCTACTGGTCCCCGAGCCACGGGGCTCAGCAGGGCTCATGCATCCCCAGCCCCCCGCAGCAGGCAGCACACGGGGAAGGGGCCAGGGCCAGTCCCTGCCCTCCCCTTCCTCTGCAGCCCTCGACCACCCCTGGAAGCAGAGGACCAGCCCCAGGGCACGGAGCCCCCAGACCCCCAAAAGCAAGGGGGGCACAGAGGTCCCATTACCCCACCGCCTTGAGGCTCTGGCAGGAGCCCTGCAGCCCCCCAGCTCTCCCCAGCGGGAACGGGTGCCTGCCCAGGGTGACCAGGGAGGGAAATGGAGCGTGATGGGCTGAGAGCTGAGCCAGGGGCTCAGGGCCAAAGAGCCGCTCAGCTCTGTCACAGAGGATGCACAGCCAGGCCGTGCCGCGCTTTGGCTGCGTCACCCCCCTGGCTCCCCCCGCCGCCCCGGCCCAGCGCCATCATGGTCCCGGGTACAGAGCAAAGAGGAAACTCCTGGTGGATGTTTTCCAGAGGCCGTTGCAATTACAGCTGGCCACAGCCCACACCAGCTCCTTCCTGCCCCCGCGAGATGAAATGCGTCCCCTCCTCCGTAATATCTCCGGCAGCTGTAAATCCCCGCTGCTCCCTGATGAACGCACCCCCCTGCCCAGGCATCACGCCGTGCAGAGCAAGAGGGACCTTGCTGGCACCCTCGGCCCCTGGCAGGGGACAGGGCAGGACGAAGGAGGTGGCGCGGTGCACTGTCCTGTTCCCAGGGCACCAGGAAGAGTGGGACCTGCCTCTTGCCCGTGGGTGGAAATACGATGCGGAGGCTGGTCAGGCGTCCTCTGCCTGCAAACAAGGGCTGCGGGGGCCTCGCAGCCGGACGTCTTTCCAGGCAGCATTGTTCGCCCCGAGCAGAGGAAGCAGCTTGGAGCCACCCCAGCCCATTTCCAGGGCAGCCGCATCCCTCCCCAGCCATGCAGCCCCATAAATCACTGCAAAGGAAAGCACCAGAGCCCAGATTTCCTGTCACCAAGCCACATCTGCTCCACCACCGCGTCGGCTCCAGAGACGTCTCTGACCGTGTCCTCCCTCCGCGGCGGAGACCCCTGGACAGCTCCACAGCCCCTGACTCTGGAGGGACACCCCACCATCAGCACCGCGAGAGCACCCTGGGGTGAAGCAGCACCCGGGCTCCGTCCAGATCTGCGCAGGGAGCTCCAGCGCAGGCTTCACTCGGCAGGACATCACGCTGCACCCAGCCACCGAACGCCGAGATCCGCCACACCGAGCCATGCCAGGAAGGGATGGACCAGCACCCGCATCCTCTCAGCATCACGCTGAGCACAGGCACGCCCTGCCCCGCTTGCTGGATCCTGCACCTACACCCTCAGCACGTGGCAAGATGCTCTCCTCAAGCCCACCAAATTTAAACCAACCCTAACCAGAGTTAGGGGTACTCGGCTGCAGGGATTTGGCCTTTGCAAACTGTGTGTGACCCAGGGTTACCCACCTCGCCGTGGTGAGCACCAGGTACCCATCAATAATAAACCTCTCCCCTAGGGGAAATGCCCCCACGAGGAGAGGTGGAGGCACAGCCGGGTACGTGGCCAGCTGCAGGACGTAGCCATGGGGTGGAATTGCACAGTGCAGGGGGTGCAGCCCACACCGATGAGGAACACCACCAGAGCTGGGGAAAATCAGAGGCCAGGAGCAGGAAAGCACCCGAGGGGGCTGCCGAGGCTGCCTGCTCCCCAGGGCTGCCCCACCTCAGAGACAACGCGGCTCACCCCTTAATTACCTGCCGTGCCCGGGCAAGGCAGCTGGCGTGGGCCAGAGGTGGGTGCAGCTTTTTGGGGTGGGAAGGGAGCATCCCTCCTCCCAGCCTCAGCGCTGGGGGCTGCGCCGAGCTGGCTCCAAGCCCTCGCACAGGTATTTCCACGCCCTGATGTCAGTGCTGCTTCCAGCCGGAGGCTTATTCAGCAAAAGCAATGGTAGCGTCTCTGCAAAGGGCTGGGCTGTGCCCCATCCATCCCACCACAGCCCTGGAGGATGTGGGGAAGGGCTGACAAAGCCCAGTCTGGCGATGAAGACGCCAGATCTCCCCAGGGGCTCAGCGACAGGCATCCCTGGAGCAGAGGGATGCTGTCAGACAGCTGCAGATGCGCTTCAAAGCAGTCGCTGGCACAAAGGAATGAATAAGAGAGATGGGAGCGGGGAAAGGAGCCTGGTAAATGGCTGGAAACAAAGCCGAGAGCTCAGGCAGCCGGCAGCCGCATCCCCTCCCCAGCCCCTCACCGTGCAGCTGGGAGATAGAAAAGGTGGAGGGACGGGATTTCCTGCCATGCCGCCCGTGATGCCCTGCTGGTCCCCTGGGGAGGGTCTGTGCTGCCTTCCCACCCCATCCCCTCCTGCTATCCTCGGGCACGGCCAGGCAGCTCCTCTCCCCCCACCACACAGCTGGTGCCGACGGTTACGCCGCACTGAGATTTTGTGGCCAAGACGTATATATTTAGCTCCCACGCAGCAAGGCGAGCCAAGTCCTCCGGCCCCGAGCCGCTCGCTTGATGGGCTCCCTGCAAGGGCGCAACAAGGCCAGCTCAGTACAGCCCCGCTGGGGAGCACGGCCGGGGCGGGGAACAGGGAATACCCCCGGTGGGGTATCCCGCTTCCCAGGGCTTCACTTCCAGCCGAGCGGCGAGGCGAGGTGTCCCCCAGGACCCAAGCCCCCCTATAGCCGAGCCCGTCGGGCACAAGCGAGGGTTGTTTAATTGCCAGCCGCAGCCCTAACGCATGGCAACGGCTCCCGTCCACCTGCCACTCCCGGCCTCTCTGCTGACAAAACCTCACCTACTGCAGGCACTTTTCTGGCCGTCAGCCTTCAACATCCTGCTCTGGTTCATGGGGCCAGGGCAGCCTCTAGCAAGTCCCTCTCTGGTTTCCACAGTGCTGCTGCACTTCATCAAGCAGCATCCACATGGGATGCATCCCTCCCTCTCTGAGGCCGGGCGGTTTGACCGTGGCTATGCTGGGAGAAGATCAGCAGCAGTTCTTGCTAGGCATTGGGTTCAGTCAGGGCTGAGTCCAAGAAATCAGCTGGTTTCTCGCTGCGGCGCAGACCCACATGCGAGGCGTCGCCATCAGGACCCCCAGCCAGCGGCAGGAATCCAGGCAGCCACAACCCTCAGCGGCCAGCGGCGAGCTGGGGCATGGGCAGGGCAGGCACACGAGCAAAACTCCTCCCTGGGTAACTGCTGGTCCAGAGCACGGTGTTCCTCCTGCGTGCTGAGATACCATCTCCGGCGGGCAGCGCCGGGAGGATGAGGCAGTTTCCTGGCCCATGTCAGACAGCAGGACTTGTAGACGTGCTGGAACAGCTAAGCACATCTAAGGACCCCTCCAGCCCCACAGCTTCTCACCTCCCCACCCTCCTGGCCCCCCCCCCAGTCACAGGGGACCACCAGCTCCAAGCAGGGTTTGGCCAAGGGCTGTGGGCAACATGGTGTGAACAAAGACGGCAGCAGGAGGGGATGCTCAGGAGCTCCCTGGGGGCTGCAGCACCGGTGCTCCCCACTGGCAAGTGCATGGCAGGCTGCTGAGAGCTGTCCCCATCCCTATGCCAAAACCTGTCCCCATCCCCATGCCAAAACCTGTCCCCACCATCCCTGCCCTGGATGCTTCAGGCCTCCCAGCCCATTGGCAGGGGCAATGGGCATCACCACACCACAGCCACAGTGGCACCACGGCACACGCTCCAGTCTCCGTATTTGATTGCAACATTGCAGTGACAGGTTTTCCATTACCTCTTGCTTGGGCGTTCCTGCTCAGCCTTTCCTCACCTCTCCCTTCCAGCCCCATCGCCTCACCTGTGCTCCTCTCAGGGACAGGGAGGGAGGACAGGAACACAAGGAGCTCTGCCCGAGACCTGCCTGGGACCTGAGACATGGGGGCAGAGCTCCACAGACCAGACACCAGAGTCACTCAGGACCTGGCGGACTGGCAGAGGCCAAGCCTCCAGCACCCACGGCGCCAGGAGCAGCACAGTTCCCCACAGCTGATGGCACAGGGAGAACAGGGCGCCCGGGTCAGCCAGCACAGACCCCTGGCACAAGCCCTGTGGGCGCATCCGCACAGATCCCTGTGTTCCACAGCGGCTGAGCCCCAGCTCCCTGCGAGGCACGCAACGGCCCGTGAACATGCGTGCTTGGGCAATCCCAAGCACAAACACAGGCTGGGTGATGAGTGGATCGAGAGCAGCCCTGGCGAGAAGGACTTGGGGGTACTGCTGGATGAGAAGCTGGACGTGAGCCGGCAATGTGCTCTCACAGCCCAGAAAACCGATGTATCCTGGGCTGCATCCGACGCAGCGTGGCCAGCAGGTCAGGGGAGGTGATCCTGCTGCTATGCTCCAACCTGGTGAGACCCCAGCTGGAGGGCTGGGTCCACCTCTGGGGCCTCCAGCACAAGAAAGACATGGACCTGTTGGAGCGAGTCCACAACAGGGTTACAGAGATGGTCAGGGAGCTGGAGAAGCTCCCCTATAAGGACAGGCTGAGAGAGTTGGGGTTGTTCAGCCTGGAGAAGAGAAGGCTCCGGGGAGACCTTATAGTGGCCTTCCAGTGCTTAAAGGGGCCTGTAAGAAAGATGGGGAGGGACTCTTCATCAGGGCTGTGGTGATAGGACGAGGGGTAACGGTTTGAAACTGAAAGAGGGGAGATTTAGAGGAGATATTAGGAAGAAACTCTCCACTGAGCGGGTGGTGAGGCACTGGAACAGGTTGCCCGGAGAAGCTGTGGATGCCCCCACCCTGGAAGTGTTCAAGGTCAGGTTGGACGGGACTTGGAGCAGCCTGGTCTAGTGGAAGGTGTCCCTGCCCATGGCGGGGGAGGTTGGACTAGATGGTCTTTAAGGTCCCTTCCAGCCCAAACCATTCCATGAACGTGCACACAAGATGCCAGCACCGCACCACGCGGGAGCCCCAGCAGCCCCAGCAAAGCGCGCACCTCAGTGCGCAAGAGCGAGGGGGCCGAGACCTCACGCCATCCCTTCCTCCCGCAGATGATTTTCTATAGCTCTCGCTCATTTCCTGAGGGAAAAGCTAGTGCTAATTACCCCGTCCTTCAGCTTCTCCCAGAGGCACCCCTGCCCAGCAGGGCCCGGCGCAGGGAGCAGGGAACTGGTGCATCCTTAGTTACCACTCTGCAAGGTCCTCGCACGCTCCTAGAGCAGCTGCCCCGAGACACCGGAGCAGGCGGTTACCCAAGCAGCCCAGCCAGCCTTCGTGCTGGCAAGCCCGGGGCTGTGCCGGCGCTGACGTGCCGACTGCTGCGCCGGCCGCGCCTGAAGAGCCGCTTCCTTTGTTAGGGACAGGTGTCATCGCAATAAAGCCCTTCAGCCCGGCCGCTGCTGGGCCACCATCTCCAACAGCCAGTGCCTGGAGCCGAGGTCAGCAGTTACTAACTGCAGAGTGGCTCCTGCAGCTTGAATTTCTGCAGGGCCGACCCGCCAGCACGGAGCTCTGCGGGGAGAGCACCCCACACCTCACCGTGCCCCTCTGCTCCGGCACGCTTGGGACATCAGCGTGACAGCAGGTTCAAGCATCTGCTGTGGGCTCCTCTGAGCACGCCAGGCTTGGACTCCCCTTCCTTCCCATCTGGATGTGTCCATGTCCTTAGTCCCCCTTTGGCACACCACCGGCAAACCCTCCCCAGTTTGCTGCTCCAGCTGCAGACGCAGCCGGGACAAGCCCTGGGGCTACTGAGTGACTACCACGTGCTTTTAGGATGCCCCTTCCCAAACAAACACTGACCCTCAGACACCCCGGCAGGTGCAGAGAGCTGCCCGAAAGCCACCCGCCGGCGGACCCTGCTGCACGCGTGGTTTTTGCATCCCTGGGGCTTTCGCCTGCCTCGCGCTTGGGATGGGAAAACAGGAAACCCCCCGCCGCTGCGATCCCCCGCAGTTCCCTGGGAAGAGAGGACAGGAGCCGGAAAGGCTTGGCCAGGGCTCCCGGCAACCCTGCAAAACTCATTTAAGGCCAGCGATGCAGAAGGGAGCTGGGGAAATGTGCGGCTGTTTGGCTTCGGGCGACTCTGGTCCCTCCAACGCTTCCTGCCAGAGGAGATAACCCAACCCCAACCCCAACCCCAACCCACCACCACCTGCCAGTGTGGGATGGGAACCGGCCCCGGCAGCCGCCGGCAGCGCCGCTCCTCCAGTTAAACATTCACTTCATGCCTTCATCCTCCCCAAGGCAGGAAAGTTAGCCCCAGCCGCTCCTGGAAACAATGTCACAGACCTCAGCCTGCTTTAAAAAGGAACAGAAAAAAAACCCAGAAAACTATTTTTATATTTCCCTGTGCTTTTTAAAGGAAAAAGGCTCATTCTGTAGCTCGGGAAACGCCCACATCCTCCTGACTGCGCAGGGAGGAGCCCGCTGGATTTTTCCAGGGAGCATGAAGCAACAGGCAGGCTGGAAATGAGTTTTCCATCGGTACCCGCGATTGCTGGCGTTGGTCAGGCACCGCGCGGGGCCGGGAATGGGACGCGGTGGCATTTCTCACACACGACCCACGGCTGCAATCTCAGGCATTTGAGAAGTGATAGTTGCCAGTGTTCATTCAGCACAGGCGAGGAGCGCTCCCGAACAAGCAGGGCTTTATGAATCACCTCCCCGTTAAGCTTCAGGCCAGCCGAGGAATTCAGAAGCGTTACCAAACCCCCGGTGCAGCGTTTCCGTCGCCTTCCCACCGCACCGCGCGGTCCGTCGGGAGGTAACCCCAGGAGCCACGTCCCGGAAAGGCGGCTCAGAGGTTGCATCCAGTTTCTATGCATTAAGTAAACGGACCCGGGTTTATCCTGCCAGAGCCTGGGTGGTTCCTCAAGGAAAAGCTCGAAGCATCGGCCAGGACGTGCTTCAGCCCATCTCAGCTCGGAGCACCGAGGAGTTTTTGACTCGCTCTCATTTCAGCTGGTCTCTCTGAGGGGCACAGGGGGCTGTGTGGACCCTGCGGGGAGGTGTGTGATGGGGGCTGCTGCTCCCCCACTGCCGGGTACCTGCCTCCTCAGCAGGGAGAACCCCGGGGGGGCAGGAACAGGGAAGCCAAGGAGCAGCACAGACCTGGACATGGACCACTACACCTACAGTCACCCACCCAGGGAGAGAGAGACGGGAAGCAGCTGGGGGCACGGGGTACAGCACTGCTCCTCAGCCACATCCTCGAGAGACCCACAAGTCCCCCAGCGCACGGGGAGGGAGAAGGAGCCCCGGGCACTGCTTGGGGCTGGTGCTTCACCTCCTGGCACAGCCCGACCTCCTCCAGCAGCAGGGCGGGGGTCCCTGAGCCCAGCCTTAGCCCTCCCCACCCACGCAGGGCAGGCTCATCCCTGGAGCAAGAGGAGCAACTCTGACCCCGGGCCAGTGCCCAGCGGGCTGGCTGGACACGCTATTTTCTGCTTAAAAAGGAAAAGATTCACACAGCGAAAGACATCCAAGGGGCTGAGCCCTTCCCACCCCCACACAAATAGGTTTGTTTAAAGGAGGAAGACAGCAAATTCCGATTTCTCTGTGTTTACTTGGCGATGGCCGGCAAGGAATGAACGCACCAATGCCTCGAACACTCGGGCACCATCAGGACCCTTTGGTATTTCTCCACCAGACCAACGTGCTGAGGCAGCAGGGGCCGGACCCCGGAGCGCCAGAGGGAGATGGGCAGGAGGGGTGCGGGCAGGCAGCACTGGGCCAGGCCAGCTGGACCCCGCGGCCAGCAAGCCCCAGGAGGCAACTGGGGCTGGAGTGCTGGGTCTGTCCCCAGAGCCACCCCGAGCCTGCAGCGCAGCCCCCAGGATGCCCACCCCAGGGATGCCCACCCAGGGCCGGGGCGGGTCAGGTTGCTGCCCAGGAGGCGCCCAGCTGGGGTGGGCTCCTCGGAGAGCGGTGGTGAGGCACACCAAGGCAGCGGATCAGCCCTCGCTCCCGCCTCTGCTCCGAGCATTTTCTGCAAGCCGGGCGGCGGAGCTCACCCACGGGTGCCCGACGGGAGACACCCCAGCTCCGGTTCCCAGAGATCCTGACCAGCCACAACCCCAAGCAGGGCCCTCGGAGACCTGCAGGGACTCGCTGCTGCCCAGAGCCAGCCCGGGCATGCTGAGATGGACCTCGGAGCCCAGGCGCTGCCTTTGAAAAAGTCCCGTGGAAACCCCAACCCATGGATCAGCTCTCCCAGCCGGGAAGAGCCGCAGAGCGCTGGGCGAGAGGCGAGGCGAGGAGGGGAGGGCGGCACACCTGGAGCCAGGGTTGCAGCAACGGGACCAAATTGGCTGGGAGGGGGGTTTGTCTGCACCTGCCGCCGCCTGCTGCTCCGCACCAAGAGAGCCCCCGGCCCGGGGCAGCCCCCGGCCGTGTCAGACGGGATGGGTAGCCCGATGACCCCAGCCAGGGGGCACACGGGGACATGAATCCCCCCTCCTCCCCAGCACCAAAGCGGGCTGCGAGCACACACCCAACCAGGGCTCCTCAGCCCCTGCTTCACCTCCTCCGCCCGGGGAGCAGGGAACCCCCTGCCACCCCCCCAGCCTCCCGTGTCCCCCGCCCCAGCGTCCCAGCCGGCAGCATCCCCTCGCACAGCCCAGGGCTGAGGGTCCGAGGGGGGTTGTGGAAAGCAGAGGGACCGCGGTCGCTGCGAGGGGGGCCCCGGGGGCGAGGCAGCCGCTGCCGGGCAGGGCTCTGGGTGTGGGGAGCCGCGGCGGAGCGGGGACCCGGGGATGCGCCGGGCTTGGGGAGGGCGGACACAGGGCCACACCCCGGCGCCGGGAAGGAGAAGATGACCCGGGAATGCACCGGGGTTTGGGGAAGAGGGAGGCAGCGATGAGCGCCGGCTCCCGGGTGGAGGGACCGGGGACGGAGCGGGGGGTCCCGGGGATGCTCCCGGCTCGGGGAGGGCGATGCGGGGCCGCGCTCCGGGGATGCGCTCACCGAAGTACACGGTCTTGTCGCACTTGGGGCACTTGGATGCCATGGCGGGAGAGCCGAGCCGAGCCGAGCCGTGCCGTGCTGTCCGCTGTGCCGAGCTGAGCCGCGCCGTGCGCCCCGCTCCGCCCGGCCCCCGCCCACTGGCCCCGCCGCCGCCCGGGGAGGGCCGGGGCGGGGCTGCCCGCGGAGCGTCTGCTCGGCTTGGCTCGGCTCGGCTCGGCTCGGCTCAGCTCGGCACGGCAGGTGCATGGAGCCCCCGCCCGGGACAAACCTCCCCTGGGCTGTTCCCCATCTCCGACAGCTCGAAGAATGCAAGCGCTCGCTGTCCTGGGGTGAATGAAAAGGTTGCGATTCAGCAAGGTGACTTGTGGGGTTTTAGCAGCTCAGTGCCCGGTCCCCTCCAGCGCCCACCCCAGCAGCGCTGCCACCTCGCCTGGCCCTGAGTCCTGCATCCCTGGCACCGACCCATGGGACCAGCAGGTCCCCTTGCCACCACCCCCGGCCCCAGAGCCCATGCGAGAAACGGGGCAAGCGCAGGAACCGCTTGCCCCGTCTTATAGGGACAGCTAAGGGACGCTCAGCCCCCTCTGTTAGGGACAGGGGAGCGCCCTGGGGGTGCTTTCAAACTCTGCACGCACACGGTTAGGCTGCTCATGCTGGACTGCGTGGCCGCAGCGGGCTGTATGGACGGTTGCTGCGGTCCTTGGGGTGGAAGAGCAGCATCCAAGGAAGCCCAGCACCAACGGCGCTGGCCAAAGACCACCGGCCGCATCCTGCCAGCAGCCGCTCCCAGAGTGCCCGGCCCCAGCGCCGCGGCCGTGCAGGAGTTGGGCCGCTGGGACCGTGTCCAGGTGGGGCTGAGGGCGCAGGGGCTGGGGGGCGAGCAGCCCCCGCCCCGGGAAGCACCGTGCCTGCGCTGGGTATTCTTAGACACATTTTTTCCAGATGGGGTAACCGAGAAACGCAGATTAAGTAGCCGGAACGACAGGCCTGATATGAGAGACCTTGGCGGGGGGACGAGGGCAAGAGGCCCTGGGGAGCAGCGATAGCGGTGATGGCAGGCAGGAGAGGGAGGAAGGCACGGCTCCTGGCGCCCTCGCTAGCATGGCGCGGCACGTGTGGCGTGGCGCAGCACGGTGCCACCGGACAGCGCTGCCCATGGCAGCCATGCCACAGCCATGCCGCATGGTTTGAGGGTGCTAGTCCTGGGGCCAGCCCCAGCAGAGGGGCTGGGGCACCTCCCGGCCCATCTGCGGGGTGAGCAGACGCGCTTGCTGCCCCGGTCCCCCCCAGCCCTTCCCCGCCATCACCCCGCTCCGGCAGCACGGGCCGCCTTGCCACGGCGCCCAGCAACCTCCTGCTTCCCGGCGCCATTTTGCTCTGTTGCTATGGAAACGCCCATGTCAAAAATCCCTCCGGCTGCAAAGGGATGCTCAGGGAGCCATGAAGAGATGCTGAGGCGGGAGCACTTCTTCGCCCGCTCTAAAACGTGCCCCACGGTGGGGTGCGGACCCCCTGCACCAGGGGAAGCCCCCTCTGTGCTCGCGTGGCCGGATCCTGCCCATCCTTGCATGGCCGGCGGGCAGTTGGGGGAGGCGAGGGGGCGGCCGGACCCTCGGCTGGGGCGCTCTGGGTGCTGCACCCCTGCACTGCCACCGCGCAGCCTGGGCCCGGCTGTTGGTAAACAAGAAATCTGCTGCTCCCTAAGCCAAGCCGTTGCATTATTCATCAGCCGGCAGCCTGGCGCTCCGCTGCTGCTGCCATTGTCATCTAATTCCTCCTTTCTCCGCTGGCAGCTGGCCTGGCTGCCAGGCACCCGCTGGGCGCAGTCAGCCCTGGGAAGGGCACCCGGGGCCCCGCCACGGGACAAGGTGACCCCGGCCCACGATGCTCAACGGCGGGTTTCTCCGTCGGCCGTGCACCCCGCTGGGTCGGAAGGACCCAGGCGTCCCCGTCACTCCGCACCCAGCTGCCGTCACAACAATGTGGCCTTTGTGGCCGGTGGGCTCCCCACGCAGAGGCAGGTGGCGGTGGTGTCCCCGGGATGCCCTCGCCCTGCGTGGCCCCAGGGAGAGGTGGCTGAGCCCCGTGGGCCCCGGGATGGAGCCAGTGCGCCCAGGGCCCAGCCGGCAGCCGCCCCCAGCGCCGGCAGCCGCCAGGCTGAGGCAGGAGCAGGGGATTTGTGGGGCTATTGATTTCTAGGAGGCCAGCTGCCTCCGCTGGCACAGCTCATGTGGGTTCCTCTGCAGCACCCGCTGAGTCTGCTGCCCTAAAGCACCCCACGGCAGCAGGCAGGTGCCAGCATGGCACCAGCAGCATCGTCCCTGCACCTGCAGGGGCTCCTCGCCTGCGCTGTGAGGGACGTCCCGGAAAGGGTCTGCTGCCTAAATCCTCCAGATCCATAGGAGACATCAACTGGTGACCCAGCCCTGGGGCTGATGGGGCAGGAGGAGGAGGAGGAAGGAGGCTGCATCCACCCGACAGCGCATGTGGAGCAGCCACGGGTGAAACCCCAGGCTCGGCCGCGCTGCAGTACTGGCACCCAGCCGGGCTCTCACCCACCAAGGGCTTTTCACACATAGAGGCTGGGGGAATTAAGACAAATCACCTAAAGGTGTGAATCCCTGCCCGCAAATGCGCTAAATCCCAAGCGGATATGCTCGTTCAGGAGCAAAGTGGCTTTAGCTGGTCGTGCCTTAATCTGCCCTGGTTTAGGCTTGGCAGCTCCCGCGCCAAGGGTAGGGCTCTCCGGGGCCATTGGCACAGCGGGACGGGCGACTTGGGTGGCACTAGCTGAGCAGGCAGGGATGGCACAGCCGGTGCCTGACACGGGAGCACACTTGTGGGACAGCCTGCTGCCGGGGGGGGACGCGGTGACGTGGTGACATGCGGGGACCTCCCTGACCTCGCCGTGCCACGTTCCCGGACAGCTGCATTAATGCTGAGGCTGGGAACGCGTCTGCTGCTGTGCTGAGGCCAGGAGGAGCAGGCTGGGGACCAGCATGGGGAGTCATTTTCCACAGATAATGCCTTTTACATCAAAAATCTGGGACTCCATCCCTGCCCGAGGGCTGAGCTGGGGTTTCCTCGGCAGCCAAAGCTGCCTCTCAGCACCCAGGGGAGGTTTCTGGTGCGGGTGATGCTCCCCGCAGCAACGCCCGGGGGTGTCCCCGCCGAGGGGACCATCGCCCTCCCCGGCAGCAGGTGACCCATTTTCCCTCCAATGGCGCCCAGCCCTGCAGAGCATCGGGGTTTCCGAGCCGCCGCGGCCAGCTGGCTCCCCTGGCCCAGCACACGTCGCATCGCCGGGCACTGATGGCTGATCTTCGTTCATCTGGCCATGCCTGTTAATTACCCGCTTAGGGGGCATGGGGGCACAAGGAGGGTCCCTCCACAGGGCACCTGGCAGCCCAGCATCCCCTTCCTGATTGAGCAGAGACCTTTGTGACCCAGCGCCTTCGCACAGAGATGCTGCTCGGAGCAGAGCAGGAGCTGCATCCCTGCAGCATCCCTCCTCCCGGGTGGGACCGAGCCCAAAGCAAGCCCAGGTCCCAAAGCTGGTGCCAGCAGCCATGGCCATCCCTGGGCAGCAGCAACCGCCCCGGTCCCAAGGGGGGGCTGTCAGCCGCGTGGGGGTGTTCTGGTGACCGTGCCGGGCTGGCCCCGAAGCAGGGATCACCTCTACCCGGAGCCTTCAAAAGGCAGGAGGCTGTTTGGGACCTCTGCCTAGGGCAGGTCAGCTAGAGAGCTTTGCAGGGAGATTAAGGAAAGTAAGGAATAAATAAGGAGTAACTTCCCCCAGGCTGCCTCTTCTTTGGCTCACCTCTCTCCCCCTCCCTGTGCTGACTCCCCTTGGCTCTCTCTTCTTCCTTCAGATGCAAAACCCACAAAAACTCAAGCACCCAGACAGGGCTGCTCATTCTGGGAGCTGGGGCTGGGAAGCCCTCGTCTGCTCACCTCTGCTCGTGCGTCTCCTGTTTTCTAGCTCCTTGGAGCAGTTGGATTTGTTTCCAGAAGAGACTGGAGAGGAAAATATCCAATAAAAAAGGTTAAGGAAAAAAACCCCCTTCTGCTCGCTGGGTTTGCCCAGAGGTCACTCATCCATGTGTGATGCTGCCTCATGACACGCATCCACACGTTCAGCCCCCACCCTTTCCCATGTGATGGTCCCACCAGGGTGACACGCTGCAGCTTCCTGCCACCCCGAAAGCTCCTGCGCCCTGAGACGCGGCCTGTGGCCAGGTGCTCGCAGTGACAAAGGGCAGAGCAGCCGGCTGCTGCCACAGGCGAGCGATGGCCACCGACCCCCCCAGCTCCGCCTGCATTTTGAGTCCATCCTCGCCGTTTGGATGGAGCTTCATGGCAGAACCGGTCAGGCTCCCACCCGTGGCCTGGGAGCGGTTCCCAGTTGGTGCTCAGGGATGCAACGGAGAAGATTCACAAAACCAAGCAAAACCTTTACTTTTTTTTTCCTGCACAGCCCTCCTGGATGTGCAGTGCCTGCCAGCCCAGATCTGGCCATCCCCTGTCCCAAGGCGGGGCGGTGCAGGAGGGCGAGCAGTGCAGCTCCCTGCCTGCAGTGGGTCAAACCTGCTCCCCAAAGCAAGGAGCCCAAGGGGAGCTGGGACGGGGAGGCGGCCACGTGTCGGGGGGACACAGCCCACGCATGCCGGGGCCCGGCCGCGCTGCCGAAGGGCGGCCGTAGGATAAGCACACAGCTTGGAGAGGGGAGCCAGGGGCTTAGGAAGGATTAGCAAGAGATGGGAAGATGGAGGGTTGGAGCAAGAGCGTGCTGAGGGGCTGGCAGGAGCTGGGTCTTGTCAGGCAGCACATGCCACCGGCCAGGGCTCGGCACGTCACCGCCTGCCCCCCGCGCCTGCTATCTGGAGCTCCAACCATCCACTTGTCGATTCTCTCCTTTAAAAGGCATCTGAGCCCCCACTGTTATCAAGCAGGGCAGATAGCACCGTCACGCTGGCAATAAACAGGTTCACGGACATCCCACTTGTCCTTGCAAGAGGGAATGGATGTCACCATTGTCCCTGCATCCCCTTCCAAGGGGCTGTAGCCAGCCCACCCAGGGGTGGTGCGCAGCCCAGGCTGCACGTGGACACCGAGGATGCAGATACTTGGTGTGGAGCACGTGGACCTCCATGGAGCAGGCGTGACACCTCCATGAGGAGGGATGCAGGGGCCTGAAAAACAGTGCCCTCACCAAAAAAAGGCAGCAGACCAGCTGGAGAGACGCGGGTATGGCCGGGCACCGTGTCGGGGCTGCAGCCAGCCCCAGCTGCAGCAGCGAGACCGTGTGGAGGGTGCCCAGGCACAGGGGTGGCTGACAGCAGCAGCTCTCCCCTGGCTTTCCTGGGGGAAGGAAAGGGTGTCCCAGGGGACAGGCTGTGCTCGGAGCCAGGCTTCAGTGGCAAAGTTCAGCTCCTGGCCATGTGAGGCACCACGGGGCGGTTTGTCATTAAGCTCTCCCTGTCCCATGGCCCCTCGTGGATGCCCGGTGGCCAGAAGTCGGGTCAGCCACGGTGCAGCGGTTTCAGGGACTGGCACAGCAGCTGCCCATTTTCCCCTGTCTGTGCCCCACGTGCACACCACCTCCAGGACCCAACTCTTGGTGAGCTCCTGGGGTAGGGATAGGACTGAACGCACATAGCCGGTCCCCCTGCCAGCATCTTCTGCAGCACAAGGGGGAAGAAGACCCACCCATGAGGATGCATTTGCCCCCAGCCCCCCGCCAGCATCTTCTTGCAGGGAAATGAGTGTGCAGACAAGCCCACCTTGGCTCCACAACTGCTCGCTCCCCTCTCGCGTGTCCTGCGCGGGGGCAGCCAAGGCGCAGGCAGCAGGGAACAAACTCGCTCCTGCTCAGATGGAAAAATCTTGGAACGAGTGCAACCTGGCTGAAACCCTCCGGCGAGGACCTGTAAATCTGCTCTCTGTGATGCTGCCAGCGTCCTGCAGAGCACTGAATCCAGGTGGAGGGTCCCTGGGCAGGCGGGAGGGGAGGAAGCCGTCTGCAGAAAGATGCTGAATTTATGTTACTCACACTCGCTCCAGGAATGCGGTGAATGAACTCACAACGCCCAGGGCAGGAATCAAGCGTGCTTCCCCCTAACCTTGCCTGACTTTGTTCCAGGCTGAAGCGGAGATGGGGACAAGCCCCTAGCCCCACGGCCCATCTGCACTGTTCTTGGCAACAGCTTCTCACCCTCCCGAGGGCCTGCGCAGATGAAATGTGACCATCAGAGACTGAATCTTTCACCAGGTTTCAAAGCTGCCTGAGCAGGGCAAAACCCTTCTGTTCAGTCCCCAGGAAGGGAAGGAAGGCGGGCAGCAGGGACACGGGGCACGCCAGCGTCCTCCCCCGAGGACGGCAGTAAAGACCACACGTGCTCAAGACGTTCTCATCCTGAAGATGGAGGTTATGGCAGATCCCATCACTGCTGGCTCTTGCAGGCTCTCCTAGAAAAGTACTGACTGAACGCTGATTTACAGGGACAAACCCAAACGCACGCTCGCCAGCTAGAGAGGACTGTCATGCCGGGGCTTGCCTTTCCACAGCATTGTCTCCTTTCTCCCTGCTGCCAATGCTTTTTTTAAAGTTAAAGGTGTTTTTAAGCCTGTACCCTCCTGATGGATCAAGAAAACCAGAAGAGATGCAGGGTCTAGTTTCTATAACTGCATCAAAACTCTCCCTCCTCCTCCTCCTCCTCCTCCTCCCTCCAGTCAAAACCTGCTAGATTTTATTCCTGGCCTTCCCAGGACCCCCCCAGGCTCGCACACCTCCCACACCACCACTCAGCACGCCAGCACAGCCGAGCCCACGCTGTCTTTGAGCAGGTTAACTGCCCCCTCCTCCTCCACGGCCCTCCCTCCTGCTCCGGCGGTGGAAAGCAGCTCCACCGTGACGCAAACTGACCGTCCAGAAGAGACTCTCAGGCTTCTTGAGGTCTGGCTTGTGTAACACTCGCACTGAGAGCCAGAGCCCGCAGCAGAGCTGGCACGGGCTCCAAATTTCCATTTCAAAGGAAATTTCAGCGTGTATTTTGCTTTACAAGTCTCCAGTACCGTCCCAGTTACAGTCCACCTCCCACAGCAGGAAAGCCAGGTTCCCAGTTGTTCGTTTTGGTCACGCTTGGCTTTTTTTCACGCTATTTCAACAGTGCTGTTACAGCCCGTGCGCTGCTTTCATGTTACAGCATCAAAAGCGGAGACCACAGGGAGCTGCTACCGACAAGCTGGTAAAACACAAAAAGCAAAGTAAAACAACCCCAAATTCCGAAGTTAACTAAAAAAAAAATAATAAAAATCTGTAACAAAAACATTTTGTCATAAAGTACCGTAGGAACGCTCGGATTTTTGTTTGGTTTTCTGAAGACTCTCCTGACCAGCTCCCTGCTGCTTTTAAGCCCGTACAATCGTAAGCACCGTAACGAGTCCAGAGGCCGGCGCGCTCCGTCCACGTGAGCAGGAAGCACAGCCTTCTCCAAGGGATCGGAGCTGAGCCGGTGACGCGGCTGCTCCCACACCTGCAAGGCAGAAGAGCAAGGGAAGGATGGGGATGCCAGGGACCCAGGGCTATGCCAAAACACCCAAATGCCTGCAGCAAAACGTCCTGCAGGAGATGGGTGTAGTAGAAAGGACCTGCCCCAGGTGGGCAAACGCCAGGCTCTGTGCTGTGGAGCTAATGCACCCCAACACCAGCCCAGCTTCTCTCACCGCAACTCCCATCAGAATTTGTCCCCTGTGATCTCAAGGAGTCTTCAGGAGGTGGAAGCAGGGGGTGGAAGGGACACTGAACACAGGACACTACCCCAGCTGTACGTACCTTTTATGTTTCCACAAGGTTCTACAGCAGAAGTGGGAATAATGAATAATCAAAGGCAGTTCCTGCAGCAAGAACACACCAGCACACGGATACAGAAGAGAGGTTGGCGTAGGAGAGGATTAGTGACAGCAGCCGGCTTAAGGGAGTGATGGCTTAGGCTTAGGCAGGTCAGCGGTGGGACCTACCATTCACTCTGCACTTCCCGAGCCAGCATTTTTCTTTGGCTGCTAAAGGTACCTTCCAGCCCCTCCTCCCAAGCCGGTACAAATGTAAGCCAGTGAAACACAAGGGAGTGAAGTCTGTTACCACACACCAAAAAACGTTGTCCATATTAATGGACACGCAAGGGATCCTTCAAAGTCAGGGCAGCACAGGGTATTCCACTCCCGGAGTTAATCTCCCGAGCTGCTCCAAGAAAGCTTTGAAGGCGCTGCAAACTGCAGGGCTGGCACCCCCACGTGGTGACGCCGAGCCCGAGCAGCTTCTCTCAAGTCTCATCAGTAGTTAAAAGACAAGCACAGTGCATCGTCCCCAGCACGCTGGGATTTCGGGGTGCTCCCAAGACCAAGGCAGAGCACACTCCTCTGCTACAGCTGAGGCACTGGCTCCAAATCACGCTGCGGAGGGGCTGACGCCGACTCGGACACAGATTTTTTTCAAAGCGGTCCCTTCAGATTTCACTTTGCAACAAGAAGGGATCCCTATGAGACCCTCCCCTCACAGAGAAAACTCGAGTGCTACAGAACCTTGCAGTCAGCGATATTTCCAACATACAAAGGGTTAACTCTGCAGATGGAAGGACGCAACCTAAAACCGCTGATGGTCTTTGGTGCACTCCTGCACTGTTGTGCGCAGCCTGGAGGTTTCTAACAAGCTTGGTGCCCTTCCTAGGTAGCACAGCCTTCAGGAACGGCTGTCCCCTCCCACTTTCAAGTTATAGATGGGAAAACGTGACCAGCTGCGTAGGATAGACTTACAACACGTACCCAGTTGCAAGCTACTCACAGAGTAAATCTTCACCGAGTAAATCCTGCCACTCCTGAGCAGCAAATGAGACCAAACATAGGGCCCGCTTTGCTTATCCCAGTGAGGAGCGAATACCAAAGTGAAGATGTGCTTCTGCGTCCGAGGGTTCCGTTGCTAACCCCCAGGGATTTCGCTCTGCCACATGCCGGAGTCATGCCCCCATCAGCAAGACGCGTGAGCCCCCACGGACAAAAGGCTCATTCAGAGCTCCGGCGCGGCATCTGCTGCCGCCTTTGAAAGGAGGAGGGAGGCAGTCACCGTCTGAAGTGCAGGAGATGTTTAAACTGCACACGAGGGGAATCAAACCATGACTGACTCTTGCCCCGTCCCACCTAACAGCACAGGGAGAGGCCGCAGCTAACACTTGAGAGCAAGAGGCTGCTCTGGGAGGTGAAGGACGGAGCGCAGAGGCACGTGCTCTGGCCAGACGGCCCCCTGAGCGAGGGTCTCGGCAGCTACTTCAGAAGAGACAAAAAGCAGATATTTCACAAAAGCTCACTTTCCAGGTTTATTAAGTAAAGTTAACTGAATTGTTTTCATTTTGTGGGGATTCCTTTCCGTCTAACCCAGCGGGTTAGCAGAGTTGCACAGAATCACGGTTGGACTGTGATAACCCAAATACAACTTTGGCTCATCTCACCGCTGACACATATGGAATGACTTGGGGGTTATTACATGCTGTGTCTGCTGGAGGCAGGTACATGTACAGATCAGCACAAGTTGCAAATGATCGCTTACATCCTTTCGAAACAGAGCAGGGCATTCAGCAAATGCGCTGCAATGAGAAGACATATGAAAAAGAAATTATACAGACTTGCAAATACATAAGAAGTTCAAGAGATGCAAGAAACCTCAAACACAAGAAATGTCAAGGGGGGAAAAAAACACTTAAAATTCAGACACAATGTGTTCAAATGAAAACCCAGCTGTAATTTAAATTCCCTTCAAAATGGGAAACATACAGTAATGCAATTAAAGAGAAACCAGGTCTCATCCTGGGAGAGATGTGTCCAAAACCACTGATGCACAAACAGGTTCAGAGTTCTAAGCAAAATGTCCCTGGGCATTGGTGTACTTGACTCTTGGAGCCAGAGCAAAGCAATTCATTACACTTGCTGGACTGCTGGGCCTACTGCTGGGTCTTGGTGGTACAACAGCACGTAGGTTCCAGATGTCAGAGAGAAGGCAGCACGCAAACTGCTGGTTACCGGGAGAAATGCCCCGGCCAGGCCTCCCAGGGATTGACTAGAGCAAGGACACCTACTTCTGGTAGCCTGGCCTCCACTGCACACAACATTAGTGTAATGTTCTGCAAGGTTCTTCAGTTCTTAGCTCACTCCTTTCTCAGCCTGAGTTGTTTCTGTCTTGTGCATGAGCACAACTGGCCGTGCAAAACGATCCAAAAAACATAAGGGACAGGACCAAAGAAAGCTGGCTGAACCTGGGGCTGGCTTTCAGCTCCTATTTCCAAATATCAGTTAAAGGTTGGAAATTTATCTACAAAAGAAATAATATAAATGAAATAAAAAATGGCACCGTCCACAAAATTTAAAAAAAAAAAAAAAGAAAAATCTTACAACACAGCCTCGTAAAAATGGCTTTGCAACGAGAGCTCAGTCACAAAATGAAGGGTTCTAGCTCTTCGTACATCAGAAGAGGAAACAAAGCTAAAAAGTACTAGTCCACATTCTCTTAATAAGTTAAACTTACTTTCCCTCCCCTGTCTACAAAAGGGGTAGAAGCAAAGGGGAAAAGAGCTACCAAAAATTAACAAAAAAAAAAAAAAAAAGAAAAGAAAAAAAAAGGAGAGAGAAGGAGAGAGCGCGCGAGAGAGAGAGCAGTCTGTGGTCAGAGGCTCAGAGAAGGGCTGAGTTCCTTTTAAGGGTTTAAAAGATGCAAAACAGTTCCTCAGAAGTTCCCTCTCTTCAACAGTTAGTTCAATGCTGTAGCCATAGAAACTCAAGTATATATTGGAGGAGAGATTCTTTCAGGCAGATCCACCGTCATCTGGAGAGCTGCGCAGCGTGTGTTAATCCTCAATGATTATGGGTTCGTCGTTCATGGGCTGGCGTAGCTGCACTGCCTGGATGGGCCGGAGGATAATAGGCTTGTAAGGGCGTCTGGCGGCTCGCTTGGCTTCGGAGGAGGAAAGCAGCTTGCGGATTTTCCTGCAGACAGTAAGGAAGAAAGGAACCGATTACAGAGACCAGACACTATTGGCACTGTAGGTTTCTCCGTTTCTCCATGTGAAACCAGGCCTGCACACGGAGCCTGCTTGCTAACGGGACGGGCCGACACTGTTTATTTCAGCAATGTCTTCCCCGGGGAACTTTTGGTTTGTGATTTATAAACCCACCAATGAGGAGGAAATTGCATTCGCTGTTCCAGAATCTCTCCCCTGCAGAGCAGAAGGCATTCTGGGCCAGCCTCGTAGGAACAGGGTCTACTGCTGCATCCATAACACGTGAAATAGTTTTGACAGCCAGTTTCCACACCACTAATGTACTGTGATGCACGCAGACACATCCGTTGGACATGCTGCAGGCAGCTTTGTGGGAATTTACGAAGCCAAGTTACAACCAAACCTCTTCTGGCAACGCTGGCCACCTCCCCACCTGCTAATCCGTCTCTCACGGAGCTCTCTGACATTCCTAAGCCCCAAGCAGGTGCGCACAGCTGCCTCTTCAAAAGAAACCTCTCACAGCACAAGGCAGCAACATTTGGTCTCCCACGGAGCTCCCCCTCTTATTTCGCCCACACTGCGTGTGCCCAACCCAGAAATGGGTAATACTCTGTCTTGCATTTCTTAAGAGTTTCTCTATATGTTACAAAACTAGCAACAAGTCTTATCAGACGCAGGAAGCAGTTTTCCACATGGAGAGAAAGTAAAAGAAACAAAGAGAAGGGACATACCGATGTTTTAAAATCAGCAAAGTCAGGTAAAAAGAGACAATGCAGAATGATTACTTGCTTCATTTTGTCACCAAAGTATATCCTGAAAAAAACACCCACAAAACCAAAAACCCAGCAGCAATGAAAAGCTGCTATGTAAGTAGAATGAGGAAATTAATTTCCAGAGGATGTTGTGGTGGTCAAAGGCATACAGAGGTTAGAAAGGAAAGTGATAAATATTGGCAGGAGTAGCCCACCAGTACCCACTGCACACAGCCTGCACTTCAGGAACTGGGGCAACAAGGAGGCTCCGATAAGGAAGAGCTGCCTCCCCCGTACAGGCTTCTACCTTGACGACTTTTTTCTGACTTACCGTGACAGAGGCAGTACTAGAGGAAGGGCAGCCATATGGCTTTACAATCCACAACCCAACCGTCTGCCCCCCAAAGGTAACTTCTACATTTTGGGTTAGTCAACATTGCTGGGGCCTAGAAAACCTTCTTCTGGGTGCGTTCTATTTTTTAAATGGAAGAGACACAGTCTTACTGAGCTTATGTTTATCCCTGTGCCATGACTTCTGAGTTTGAGATGTGCTGATTGCTGAAGAAACTGGTTAAAATACTTTTCCCCCTAAAATGTGCCCTCATCACCACTCTTCACTTGCTTTTTTCGCCCACGGAGCAGACCAAGCCTGCTACATAGCACTTACACACGCAGGGACGTGTCTTTTGTTTGCTCAGTGTCCTCGTTTCTCCAGCGCCTTCTAAAGTTGAAAGGCCACAGGATGTGGAGAGGAGAGAATGGGGTGGAAAAGTGGTGGTGGGCAGAAAAAAATTAAACCTCGATGTGGTGATTCTCCCAAGACTTGTTTAGCTGAAGTTGATCTACTTTCAGCCAGCGGAGCTTCCTACAGTGTCCGTGTGTGCTCAATTAGACACGCTGCCATCAGAAACACATCTCATAGCAGCTCAAGATTCTGATCAGGTCACTCGCTGCCTCCGCTTGCATAAATTATAAATGCCGAGTTCCTTACTGTGAGGCTTGAATTCAGAAACTTATTCCTTTCAATTGACCAACTTTCCAAAGTGCTCCCTCAAAGCTATCCAGTTTTCTAGCACTGTTCTCAACAGTGCAACACAAAAAGGGGAGGAGGAGGGGCATAAAACTTGAGGAAAACCTACTTTCTGTGACTGAAAACACAGCCTGACCCCCAGCTGGAAGATGATATGCAGATATTGCTGCTGGATTGATTGCTATGGAGCCAACACAAAGCTCAAATTGTTTCGGAGCTCACAAACAAGTCTTATATTCTTGACACTGGAATGCAGCAGATGGTTCAGGGAAAAGTTAGAGGTGAAATGCCCGACAGAAAACCCGTGCCGCTTACAATGCTACATCGCTCAGGCTTCCCTGCTTTTCAACAGGCTGCCAAACATCTCCTTTCAGCAGTCACCAGTCAGCTAAGCAGCAAGGCTGTCAGACAAAGAAGCCTGGTTTTTTTTTTTCAAATGGAAGAGATAAGATCTTACTGACCTGATGTCTATCGCTACACTATGATTTCGGCATTAGAGATGAGCTGGTTGCTGTGGGACTGATCTTTCCTGCCTCGATCAGTGGTTCTGTAGGAGCAGACAATTCTACGCCTTTACAGTACATTATTCTTACGACCAGCAGCAGAGTTGATGAATATTCTCACTGTTCGGTACAATCAGAGGACCTTGTAGTCATACTGAGACATTACTACCACAGACCTGCAGTATTCCTTGTGGGTTGGACAATAAAGATGTCAAGAAATGTTTTCTAGGTACGGGATCGTGAAATAAGCCTTGAGCATCTAAGAACTGAATTAGAGACTGTATACCCTGCATCCACCACGGCAAGGGAACTGGCCAGAGGCAGGTCTGTAACAGGATCCCAGTACCTCTTTACCAGAGCAAGATGACAGTGGGAATAAGGAAACTGCTTCCCCTGAAAATGAAATCCTTCTCTCACTTTAGTTTCAGTTACATACGGGATCCCACTGCTTAGTTTCACAGCATCTCACCGGAACAGAAAAGGAGAAGGGAAAGACAAGATAAAGATACGAGCAGCTGTGAAATGCGCAGCTGCATTAAAGGTGTCTGTAGGAACAAGTCTCACAAGGAAATTAATTTTGTTTTTATTCTGAGATCTGACAGGGGGGTTTCCTGCACTGAAATCTGATGATCCTATAGCTCAGTGGTTAGTAACTTGACCGTTACCAGTCTCGGCTTGCCTACATTTCCCATCTTTGATACTAGGCCCACAGGACAGTCACTTGACACTTGAATGGCTTTGCAGGCTAAGAAGGAGCTTGGGGATGTCAGGACTCTGGCTATGAACTTCATGCTGAACTAATGAGTAGCACCAAATTCAGTAGCACCAGAAGAGTTGAAGTCCTCGGAAGTCCTGACCTCCTCGGTCATTTATAATGGTTCAGACATCTAGTAATTCCCACATCCACCTCTGCTAGGTACTGGAGGGAAAAAATAAGTGCTTCTCTGCCTGTTGGGGCACTGATACCAAAAGTCTTGGTAACTCCAGGCTTCAGAGGCACAAAAGCCAGAGAATGCCTCTGCTTTCAGACAGGACTGAGAAGCAGGGCTGTGGCTTTGCTCTGACCTTCTTCAAGATTACCCAGGAGAGTGGCATCAAGTTCTTGGGAGGAACCCACACAAGCATATGCCTCTACCTTTCTCACCACACCCAGGAGCAGTTCCGCCCCTTCCTAGGAATTACACGGTACTGGGAACACGCCCACAAAAGCTTTGCTTTAGGGATCACGCTGCGGAGCTTCTACTGCAATGCCAGCAGCCTGCAAACAGAGTTTAAAGTGAAACTCACACCAGGAAAGTTTCTTTTACTATTTTTATCCTGTGGGCAAACTAACAAGAAGGACTAGCAGAAGCAGTATACCACCAAAGGATGAAGAAGGACACTGCTGGGCTACATCTCACTGCTACTGGTGGCAAATATAAACCACCAAAGAAAAGAGGCAACTCAGCCCCCAGAAACCTTCTGTGTCACTTGCAGGTTTCAGTAACTGGATGCAAGAGGAGATGTTCTGAGAGGTAATACAAGAGACTTCGGCATGTGAGAGGGCACGCAGAGCAATGTGTGCAGGAGGCTGTTCCTCAGCACGCAGCATCACCCGTGATCGAGAAGGCCCCTATCCTGTTACTGAGTCACTGCATGGAACCTCCAACCAGGTGAACTTCCCACCTCAGTCTTCCTCCCCTTATTGCCCACCTCTGACAGGAACTGCTCTGGAAGAAGAAGTCTGCTTTCTCTGGAATGCAAGTGCATGACTAGGCACATCAGACATGATAAGGTGTGTCACAGCCTTTATCCACCTCAACACCGGAGCGGTCTCTGCATTCAGTTTGTAGCAACAGATCTGCTGAAGAGATCCCTGGCTAACCAAAAATCAGCTGCAGCACCCACAAGGAACACAAACCAAAAGACCTCCCATTAAATCCTCTGAAAGACCAAGTTTCCTACCTGGTTTCTTCAGTGGCCATGTAAAAAACATCATCTGGTGCATCAATCCAGTTCATCCTCCTCCTTTTCACTGGAGGCATGGATCCACCACGAATTAATCGGACTTTTGTTGGGTATGATTTCCCATTGAGCAGCAAGTTTCGGCTTGGTCCCTAACGTGATACATAAAAAAGTACAGTCAGGGACTGCTACAAACCTGCAGTAGCATGTGATAAGCACTCGAAGGAAAAGAGAATTCAAGTTTTTGTATCAGTTGTGGAAAGTTTATGGCAAATATTTGCCCTCTTGCCCATGACTGAACACAGAATTCACATAAAAGCAGTTGTCCACCAGCAGTAGGAGTTAGGCACCTTCAGTATACAACAGGACAGCAATACTCCAGCGACAGGACAAATAATAAATGGAAGGCATTACCAACAATCTGTTGCTTGTGTCTGAAAGATGACATAGGTTCAAAAGATTGAGCATAAGACTTAGATTTCAGCTACTACCATAAATCTAGAGCGACTCTATTGATTGGAGGGAAGGAAATCTAGCTATACAAATCAAATATAAAAATCAGAATTTACAGTTATTGTGGGATACCAAACTTACCCAGATCCTTTTTGTTCTAGGGAGGTTCATATTTAAGGAGGATAGTATATAATTAAATATGCTGTTGAAAATGAATCTAGTACTACAAAGCTCAGCAGCTTTCAACATAAAATCTTTTCAGCGTTTAACACCACAGGTATATATATACACATTTGCTTTGCGAATCAGCACAGGTATTTTCCAGACCCACAGCAGCCCCCTTCCACTCAAACGGAAAAAAACATGAGCCATTAAGAGAGGTGCAGATGAAAGGGAGCAAAATATTAAGCTTCTCAAATGCAGCTGTCCTTGATCATTTGAAGTCCAGTTCTGCTGCCCCTCTTCCTGCCGATTAGCACATTGAGAAATCCCACTGAAATCAGCAACACTGGATAGTCAGGAAAGATGCAAAATAAGGGCCCATAAAATTTGAAATGCATAAATTAAAGCTGGTCAGAAAATGCCCCAGTAGAAACTTAATTCTGGTATTTCACAGGCCATTGTCCAAGGTCAGACCATCTCCCCAGATGCACCAAGGCTTCCCCATCCGCCCAAGAAATAGGAAACTCAGCATGTACACGAGGCATGTCTGGCCTGGGACATCCACCTCAAAAGGAAAGGTGGGGACACGAGGTGTTCAAGTCCTTAAGTGTCACGTTATGGCAAAAGTTCAACCAAATTTTAACACCTTGACTTAGAAAGGGAAGACTTCAGTCTGTCAACCAAGGAAAAAACCAAAAACCCCTGGATGTCTCTCACTTTTATCTGAAGAGAAAATAATGCAATAACATTTTACTTTCTTAGTTGCCCAGCTCCACGTTATACAAGACAACTTAGGCACCACAGCAGACCACTGAAATACTTCAAGAATGGCTTTTATATTTGAGATTTATTAAGTAAAAGATTTCAAATAAAAAGCTTCTCTGGTTTTTTTTAACCCCCTCTAGATTTCTGCAAGAAAATATTTTAATTAGCGTTGCGAAGGATATTTTCTCTGCACATACTACATACACAGGAGAACTCTGGAGAAAGTTCTTGGAAATACCTAGAAGGGGCACCCCTGTGCTTCCAGGATGTCTTTTCTCTACCTGCATAGAGCGATGTGTTTCAAGTGGCACATCCTGAACTGTGGACCTTTAATTTTCAGTTCAGTAGCACACTTCACTTTATCAAGCAACCACAAATCAAGACAGTTCAGGGGTTTCACCCTAAAACACCTAAAAAGCGTTAGGTGATCACAGATTTCTCCCACTGCACTGAGTTGGTTTATTCAGCAGACACAAACAAGTAGCCAGTCTCCTCAGCGACAAGAAATGAAGCTGCATCCCTGGAGGAATACAATTTATCACGTCGGATCAGGTGCTCAAGTATCAAACCAAATGAAGGCTTCATTATTACAGTCAGACCAGCATGCTCAAGGTATAGCCCACCCCCATGGCACTGCACGCTATCCCAAAACGTTATCGGATTTAATAATGCTTGTGATCACCATTCGGCGACCATCGGTCATACCTGCTGCCGAGTGACCCACATCAGATGTCTCTACTGACACTAATACCTTGTGGCAGTTCACCTAATGAGGCAAGTTCCACTTGATCAACACCAGATCATTTCTGGGGGGAAAAAAAAATTATGCTTGAAGTTCTTTCCCATAAGCCATGCGTGGGGGAGCTTTGCACTGGTCCCTTCGCTCAGAGGTGAATTTCAGGAGAAAGCATTTTGCCAGAGACGCTTCAGACTGGCTATTTGCTTCTGTCCTTTGATAAAACTCAGCATAATGGATGAAAGGCTAGGAAGAATTTTTACTCGGGAAAAAAAAAAAAACGAACATAAACCCCAAGCATTCTCAGCAGACAACTTGCACACCAACTTCCTAAGAAAAAAAAAAGAAACTGTTTTCCAAACAAATCCTTCCATCATTTAAACCTTCCTCCTTCAGGAAAACACATTCCACCTAGAAACACATCCCAGAACTTTGCTATAAACAGCCACTCAGTTTCTGTATGAGCAGAAACAAAATGTTCTATTCCAAACAGAATCTCATTTTTATATATAGATAGATTTGAGGTTTAAATCGTATTTAACCACTTGCATGTTTCATATGCACCAAAATTTTTTTTTTTTTAACTTAATTGCGAACTATGACCAGCTGCAAACAGCAAAGATGGAAGTGAAATGCTACAGTTTAATGGGGTGTTCTATCTAGCGCGGGTTAATAATTCTTCTTTTCCCTGTTTTGGTTAAATGAACATTCTCTTACCATTTGTCTGGTTTGTCCGTGGTTAGGCAGACCTAACAAACAGGAAAGAGAATAGAGCTGGTAAGACCATTGCTTTTCCAAGACAGAAAAATGTACAAAATCAAAACACACGCAGCTACGTTGCTTTGCTAAAACAAGAGTTGTCTACCAGACTAACTTCTCCCCTCCTTGAAAGGTCACTGAGAAAAGAGCTTCCTTAACAACACGGTGTGAAGGGCAGAGGCCTCAAGTTAAAAACACGTTCCATTCGCCCAGTCTTTTCTCCATTTACCCACATCTTTCTTCAAACTACCGCTAAAAGCACACCGAGGAGGTGTACTTTCAGAGCTGAGGTTTTCCTCAAGTCTGGGGAAAAATCTGGAGTTCTGTTTTAGATTTGGAGGCATTTACTGACATCAAGAAGGAGAAAGAGGAAGGTATTATACACTGTCAAGACAGCAACAAATAAAATCTCTCCTATCGTCCTTGGATCCCCGGGGAACTCTTCAGCCCCGACGTTAGCTACAAGCCGTTAGCAAACGGACTGTATCTGCTGAACCTACCACAAGCAAATACTTCCAGAGGCATAGCTCCATCAGTCGCAGAGCACAGCGACTCCAGCTATCGCACACGCCCTTCCCCAGGAACACAAACAGCACCGTAAAGCACCGAGCACAATGGCCTGACTTTCCTAGCTTGTTTGCCAGACTATCAGACACCCTGTCGTGCTGCCACAGCATATGTACTGAGCTGTACTTCACACGTATGAGACCTTGTAGGACACACAAAGGTCTTGGGATATAAGAGAACGACATGTGGCTGTAGGGCAGCAGGGTATGACACGGAATGGACTGGGAGACACGATAAACCTTTTTGTTAGCACTGTTTAGTTGCCCAAGATGCACGCTCCCAGAAAACACCATTTCATTAACACCAGTGCACCAAACCATCTTTCGCAGCCCCTCCTGGCTGAGAACCAACATGTTGGTCCATCAAATCCAACAGGCACTACAGGACAGGCATCAGCAACGCTGCTGCTGGCTGCAGAAGCTGTCAGTATGAATTCTGCTTTCACATTCATAGCAAGCTTCCCAGCTTGACTTTTGAAACTTCCCATCACTAGCGAGTTAAGCTGTGACGGAACAGCAAAGCTTTTTAAAGAAGCCAGCAAATTAACTTCTACAGCTCGTGGTCTGTACCCCAACAGATTCCTTGAGGTTTTCCTTGGCAAAACCAAACACAATGTACTCACAGCAAGTATGCCAGGAAACACATGGCTCAGCAATTGATCGTGAGGGAGGAAGGCGGAACAGGGGACATTTTCTGAGCACTGAGTATCACGACACTCCGTTATAATCAATAGTTGATATATCAAGTGTATCTCCCATTCTGTGGAGATGTATGCTGTCAGCTACTTCAAATATGAAGACACGTAGTTTCAATTTTTGCTGCATTTTTGTGCCTAACTGTCCACAGAGATGAAGAAATAGTTGGCAGAAAGATTTCCGTCAAATCTGGAGAAGAGATGTACCAGGCACCAAGTAAGAAGACCAGTAACAACCCCTGGATGTTGACAAAGGCAATGTAGGTGCCAGACAATCATGGGAACAGTAATCGCATCCCAAACACAGCTGTGAGCTGCTGTTTGAGACGGATGGACAAAGAGCTCCTCGGATACAGGGAAACGGCACAGCCAGCAGGATGCAACCCGAATCTGTTGGCTTCAGAGCTAAGCTCTAGCACTTGTTTTCTTCCCCCTTCCCTAACAGAAAGGTAACATTTTCTCCATTCGCAGGAGCTTTGAGAGGTGTAAATCAAACGATTTCAGACCCTGGACTGAAGCCACACATTTCATTTCAACCAGGCTCCAAATGAGCTCTTTTCTTGTACTAAGACCATTCTTGATGCCAGAGAAGATCAGTCTACAGCAGCAGCTGAGAGAAGGCTGCTGCGATGACTACTGCTGGGTGCACCCCAGACAGTAAACAGTGCTATGCCCCAATACTCCACGGTGAGAAGAGACGTTGAGACTGACACAAACCAAGCCAAGGCTGAGCAGAACTGCTACTTACTCTGAGCCCCAGAACTTTAGAGCCCTCAAACAGCAAAGCAGCAGCACTAACAGCAGGGACACACCTCATCCCTAAGCTGTAATTTCTAGGATAAAGCTGCCCACGGCAACTTTTTGCTTCAGTAAAATAGGACACAAAACAAAGTTACAGTTTCAATACAATTTATACTCTTGCTGTCACAGTAATAAGGTCTCAATTAGCATATTAATCTTCACTATCTGTGACTTTTCCCTTTAGTCACACTTGGGTAACTGGAGTTTGAAAGAATAAGAACAGACACTAAAAAGACTGGCTTCAGTTTGCAATTAAAAAAATCACGCTAAAAGCACATGCAGCTGAAGCACTGCTATTAAATGAGCATCTGTTACCCACAAGGGTCACCAAAGAGATGCAGAGAGACGGTGTAACATCTGCAACCCACTGCAGAACAGCTGTCAAGACAACAGGATGCATCTGTACCGGAAACAATGGATTCTCACCCAAAAGTTCCTGGTGGCTTCTGTGTGAGAGATGAGGTCTGTGAGGCTGGCCCCTCTAAGAGCTAAACCAATCCTCCACCTCTGGGCAAGGAGTGGCACAGGCAGGCAACTCACCGCAGGAGACTTAGTCCTCCCGAAGGTGTTGGCTCCATTTTCACAGATCAAGGTTTGAGACAGACTTCTCTCACACACGCATCCACGAGCAGGTTAAAAATGTATGACAGAGTATGAATATAAACCAGAAACAAAATACAACAGAGTTCTGGCAGCTTCTCTCTAGGAAAAAAATACTGGCTGTATTTTACGGGGGGATGTCTAGAGAAGGCACAGGGTAGAAAGTGTGGGTGTTCCTTTTGATGATATCTCAGGTCCAACTGCTTGAATTTACATAGCTCCCCAACAGAAACAACTCCAACCTCCTCCAAGTGAGATTAAAAAACCAACTAACCAAACAAACAAAAAAAAAAAAAGGAGGTTTCAGGATTGACCAAACCCTTAAAAACACAGAAGTGTAGAGGCGTACAATGATGACCCTAAGCAGGTCTTCCACTCTTTTGCAGGCAAAGAAATTGAAATATATTCTGAAAACTCAAGATTAAATGGTTTTTCCATAGCACTGGAAAAACCCCAAAGCCCTAGAAAATCTCCTGCCATTCCGTTCCTCCTGCCAGTCTCCTCTAGACACTGAAATAAAGAGGAAGTCCCAGGGGATAAAATGAAGACAAGGTAAACTGAAGGTGTATCAGCAGATAAGCATGAATGTCCTTTGCCACACACAATTCTACATTGTTACTGAAATGGCAATAAAACACCTCATCACAGCGCAGAGATTAACTGACACCCCCAGAGCACTCCCCACGACTTAGTGACAAAGACCTCAGAACCGTTGCTCAAGCATAAGCACATTCACAGAGATCCTGGCTCAAAAGCAGGCACAGCAGGTCACTATGCCCTAATGGGCCTTTCGTTCCTGAAGTATCAAAGCTGCAGATGAGTACACCTTCACCTGAAGAAACAAAAGTGGGGAAGGTCTAACACAAAGAGCAAACCCAAGTCTCTTACTACTGTTACTTTGCAGCTTTTTTTTATCCTTTGGGGGCAGGGGGAACCACCTCTCAGTCAACCAACCTGTTTCTTTTCCAGCAATCTCATTTCATTTGAATCTAATGCTTTCAGATTCATAAAAGAAAATTAAAATGAGAGAATACCTAAACTTCCAGTAGCACCTAGAGCACCACCCCAAGAGCATGCTGTGGGAGCAGGGAATAGCTGGCACCTGACAACACAGATGGAGTGGGGGAATCTAATTTCCCAATGGGAAGCAAACCAGCACATCTGGTCTCACTGGAAGCCTGAGAATACAGATACATGGTCTTTGCTGATCCAGTCCCACCCCTGCAGTGGGAGGACCTCAGCATCTGAATGGCAGCGTTCACAAATCACTCCCACCGCTCAAATTCAGCCTGCTAACTCCACACGATACACAACTGCCATTTTGCGAAGCAGCAGAGCCTAACCCTCAGCAGCGTGCCCAACGCAGACTGGAGCACAGGGTCAGTTCCACAAAGTTACTACAGCAGCGCCAAGAAGCTGCAGAATAAGCACCAACCATGGGCACTTTTCTAGTGGGGTAGACACCTGCCGGTGCTTTTCCGTGCCTGAACACGCACACACCGTTGCCTGTATATTTAAAGGCTGTTTCATAGTTCGACACAAGAAGTCTGTTCAGAGCTGACCCTAGTACCAAGGAGGAAGAGTAGCCCAGCTTCCAGCCATTGAATATAACTTGGAGTTGTTAAATTTGTATTTACTCAAACTTATTAACTCAAATCTTCAGCATATCCACCACGCCAGCATAAGTCATCTTCTCTTTCTTTTTAAAAACCATTCAGGACATCGAGCAATTAGTCACAGATGGCATTTTGGTTTTAACTTCTGTTTACCAACAAGAAGTACCGTTCAGAACACGCAATATGCGGTAACATTCATAAGCACATCTTCAGTCGCAATGAAGGTAGAGAATTTAACACACCCTTTCACAACCAGCAAGTTTACTGTACTAAAATACGTTGCTTTCAGAAAACCATATACTCTTCATATGCATTTTCCTTTTCCAAAAGTAATCCTCCTCCCGGGACTACATCCTTCCCAGCAGTAACAAAAACACCAACGGTACCACATTTGTGAGCAAGCTAGAAAAAAATATAAAAATTCATGCATGAATGACGCTCGATGAACAAGGATTTCACTTTCGAGTTACTGGTCCACTTGAAGTCGTCTGTGTGTTGACATCTACGCACATACAGTTTTTGCAGGCTTGCAAGAACACTTTAGTACCCCTCTCTTTCTTAAACCTGAGTGTCCACCGTCTAACAGACTATAAACTTTGGGCAGTGCAAGTGCAACAAGCAGAACAGAGCATAAATTGTACCAAACACCACCTAGAATATAATTTTCTGAAAATTCTGTTGTACATAAAAACGATGTTAAAATTGCAATTTACTTACCTAAGTAAGTTCCTACCAAGATTGGCAAGGGAAAAGGAAAAAAAAAGATTTAAAGTTAAAAAAAAAAGGAAGATTGACATAGTTCAGAATACAGCAGCCCAGCCCCATGCAACAGATACAGAAACACAGACTGGTTTGGTAGTAATGAAACACAGAAGTGATCACAGTTCTCTGCTGGACAGATAAACCTGAGACAACATTAAACATGCAGTAACTCCAAATGAGAGGTTCCACAAAGAAGAGCTTTCATTTCAGATGAGTGAGTAGTGGCTCGTTACCCACCTCCTTCCACTAACCCCCGCATAGTAACCTCGTTGGATTGGGATGGTACTTCCAAAAATGCTTGGTCTAACAGCTCACGCTAATTTGCTTCACAGTACCTCAGAGATGACGTGTCTGGTCATGCAAAGCCATACCTTTTGCTCAGAGTACTTCGAGGATCCCACTAATACTTTCTGGGCAGTGACATCAAACCACAGTGAGTCAGTGGCTACCCTTGGACATGTTGAGAATGGAGAGCTGCTCTCTGGCCTGGTGTTGTGTCAATCAATACTATCCACCCACACTCCTAAAAGAGCATCATGGTGTATTCTGTCTGGCTGTAACACACTAAGTGGTTAAAAAAAGAGGTGACAAAACTATGTACCTCACTGCTTAGGATGATCTGATCCAAGCTATGTAAACTAGAAACCACTGAATTATTCACTGTTATTAGAACTGGGAGTATTACACATCATATACATATATGTATGTGTGCATATATAATATGTATCACACATGTAGATTCCACTGAATTACAAATTCAGGCTTTGTACCATTGGAGCATTTGCCATTCTGCCCTTGCGCTGTTATACATTCATTTCCTCTCATGAACTGCACCTGCTCCCTCCCATTGTCTTCAGATACGCCATCTCCTCTCTCTCCATCAACATTTGCATCTCTCTCCATGCCATCCCTCATAAGTGAAATGGTTTTCACAAGCTGATCCACAGAGCATGACGCCCATCTCCTGATTCCATTTGCAGATCTTCCTCCATAACACCAAAAGAAAGTCATCACCGCATCACAGCTAAGCTGAAGGCAAGTGGAAAGTACAATTCTAAAAAATAATCTGTTCTTTTGGCATATAATCCAAAGCAAGGAAGTTGCACAGACACATGGTTCTTGAGGTCTCCAAAAACCATTGCAAGCAACTTGTCATTCTTTCCAGCTGTGCTGCTGCTGGCAAGAAACAGTCATTCCTTTAAGCAGCACTGAATGTTTTCTCTCTTGACACTAGTCAGCATTACTTTGGTCTGGATATCAAGCGCTAAAGCCAGGACATTTTCCCAGTACCCCATGTACCACATTATTCAGTGAAGGACCAATACTCCCTGCTGTTTACAGTCATTCCTCAACTTTGGAAGGGCAGCCAGGGCCACTGCTGAAAAAGGCAGAATTTTAATGCAACCTATGCATAAAGCTAAATCCAAATTTTCCGCAAGGTCTAAATCAGACAGAAAAAAACTCTTTGAGATTAATCTGGTCACCTACATAGGTGATGCTAGAGAACTTCCTTATATTTCCACCTCAATAGCTGGTATCTCCACTTTTGTGCTCACCTCTTGATAATGAAACTAATGCCATGCTAGGCTGATGAATGCTTCCAGTCCTAAGGAGTTCATTTACGTTTCCCCGAAAGAAGGGGAGAAACAATGAACCACAACACATTAAATTAGACTGACATTCCTTTCTGGTTTAGAAATCCCCAGTAGCAGAGAAGCAAGGTATTCCAACAGTTAATTAACCTCACTCAAAAAATTTGCAGCTTGTTTCCAGCCAAAGTTTTCCTACTGTACCTTCTGGCTACTGCTGCTCATTATTCCATTCCCAGCCAGACTAAAAAGCCCTCTATTATTACACTTCTGCTGCTCCTGTCAGCAGAGACAAACATCTACAATTTCTACTTTGATAAAAGCATTTTCCATTATACAGTGTGTTTTCCAGTCCCTTCACCGTTTTCATGGCTCTTCTATAAACCCTCTCCAATTTTCAGCATTCAATCCACTACCATTTTATCAATGCAAGTTTGTTGCTGGGAAAAGCCTTCCCTTTATTTCAGCTACTCATTCATGTTCTCTCTCTTTCTGCCAATTTTAGAGTGCATGTGATGACCCTGAAAACGAAATTTGATTAGTGAAAGCTAACATGGTGTAAAAGAGAGAGGCGGGGGGGGGAAAAAAAAAAATCTAACAGTGCTCCCTCCCTTCCCCTAGCAGGAATTTGCACAGACAAGTATCGCATAGCCCCCATACTGGAAAAATGAAAAAATGTAAACAGGGTCCAGAACATAAAACATCCTCTCTGCCTCTCTAAAGGAAGTTTCATGGCAAATATTGTCAGTCAAGGTTCAGAATGTTAATGAAAATGCCATAAACTAGTAATTTTTAAACATCTCACTGCATCTGACAGCTTATAAGACTCCATGTACTTTTCATGCTCCAAAAATAGGGCTCTGTAGCAATTTGTTCATGCTAATCTAACGTTGAAGGAAAGCTGGGAAGGGCACTGAATGCCTAATGGCGCCTCCAATGTGATTTAAAGAAGAGGAAAACAAAATAGATGAAAGGACTACACCCTTCTTATAGAACAGAGGGCAGGTAGTGAGGAGAGATTAAGAACATTTTCCTGTTCTTGGAATTCAGGCACCAAGTTGAAACTCTAGATGCCTGGCCAGACAAATCGTATTCAAAGCTTGGAAAAGTCCAGCTCTCTGGGGTTAAGCAGGGATGAGTCAGAAAAAGAACAGTTGAAGATACTTAGCTGGAGTTACAGTAGCAAGAGTGAAAACAAACAAACAAGAACATGCCAGAGGAAAAATCTGAAGTACTTTTAAGTTCAGCAATTTCCAATTTCTCCATAGTTTTAACTGATTCTGGCCGTGGCCCACTAACAACAGTGTCCTGTCCTTTTCCTCCTTGATCTCTCACCACCGAGGTTTCCCTTTTCCCAACCTTTCCTTACTTCCCATTACTTCACAGAGAGTTCAACCCGGCCAACCCACATCCGCCCATAGATTAGGTGGTCTCCCACCTCCAACCCCTCCAACCTCAGTCACCGTTTGGCCACATTTAGGAACAGTATTTCCATTTACACGGAATGTTCATCAACGCATTTTACCAATTAACTTTTCTGAGGGCTGAGCTCTAACCCCCAAGCACCCATCATCGTAAATAGCAGGAGGTCCTAGAGACTGGGAGGAAAATATTCCAGCAGTGTTGCCTGAGGGAACACCCAAAAACCTACACGAACAGTTCCATTTTCAGCAATGTTCAACAGCCTAATTCCTTCTAAACGAAGGCGGCAGATGCCATGGGAATTTAAGTGCCTTAGAAACCTGACCACCAATATCTATGTATAAACATGGATCTTAATGCTTGACACTAAGCAAAAATACAGGCTGCTGTTTGGCTTATTGCCTGCAAAGCAATCACTTGATTTTATACTGGTTTATGATCTGGCCATGAAGAACACCTTAGAAACTCATCACATGCAAACAGCTCAGCGACCAGCCATAACTGACGGTGTATATACTTCTCCCATGAGTCTGGAAAGAACAGCCCAGCACCAAAAGGCTTTTATCACCAGCAGAGACTTCAGCTAAAGCCCACCACCACGGCTGTCCACTGTCACATGCCAGAGGCTTTGACACAGTGACGTGTCCAAACCACAAGGTATCCTCCAGGTGCCACCAACACAGTACATCAGCAGGAACCAGAAAAAACCCTGGATAAGTCATAAAACATTGCAGCAGGTTAACGTCTCCTTGAAAACTATTTCAACACAGGTGGACAAAGTGCCTTCCTGCACCTACATTTGTGCAGGAGGAATATTTTCAGCCTCTCCACGTAATCGTCTTAACACCAGCTTTTCTTGGCATTTAACACCTACAGTGACCTAAACCAGCCAGTATGTCACCATGTATTACTAAGATATCGCTAAGAAGAAAAACATAAAACCAAAGAAACCCCCACCATTTCCCGTGGTATAGAATCACAGAATCATCTGGTTGGAAGAGACCTTTAAGATCATCGAGTCCAACTGATCACTCTGCACTGCCAGGGTCCCCAAACCATGTCCCTGAGCTCCACATCCACACGGCTTTCGAACACTTCCAGGGACGGGACTCCACCCTCATTAGTATTTGTCTTCTATTTCAGGCCAGTTATAATCCAAAATCCCATCATTCTAGATAGTATAAAAGAACTGAAATAAACCCATCTAACGCGTTGGTCACAAGGCTTCATCACACTCACTGCCAACCAACCCTTTTTCACAATGGTTCCAGCTTGTGCTCCTCCTTTCCTCCAACCCCCTCCTCTCCCTTCCCATCAACAGCACCCCCAAACTATTAAGCCTGTATTAACTCCATCTAGAGCCAAGGAGAAGTCTCAGCACCACGTTCCCAGTTCTGGCACAGCACAGGAAACCGGTGTCAGCCATGCCCAGAGCCAGCAAAGCTTACCAGCTCATACGCAAGGCAACTGGGAACCAGTGCTAAATGGCACTGGCTCACAAACTGGCTCCACGTCAGAAACAGATCCACCAAACTTCCACCATCTGCTTCCCTGTGCCCAGCGGATCTTGATCCAAGTTATTTAAACCTTGTTTCCTTGCAGATAGCTCCCTTCCCTCTCTGTCTCGGCAAAGTTTCCAGCAACCCAGGGTCAGAAAATATTCCAGATGTCAAAATCGCAGCGTAGCAAACATTTTCCATTCACAAATAAATCTCAGCCAACAAGTTTAAGCTGAACTGCTCACAAAAATATCCAGTTGACACTCTCTACCCCAGCAGGTAAACAGATTCTGGGACTGAATCGTAGTCCACTGCCTAGCAGTTATAGGAAGAAATACTACTCTCCAGATATTTCAGTGGCTGGCTGAGACCAGACCAAGCAGATAGAGCAGCAGGCGCTCGCTGAGAGCCAGCCCCTCCACAACTACACACATACGCTTCAGAGAAACACGTACGCTGAGGAGCCTGAACAGGTACTTCATCAAAATCTTCCTTTTGCAAGCTGCTCCAGCAGCAGTTAGGACTGAAACGTGTCTAACCAAGTATGTATACCTGCAGACAGTCATTGTGAAACACTACAACAAGAATTCTCCATTTCCGGTAAGTAAGTGGTCTCAGGTTATCAAATCCAGCGCTCAACACAGAGAGAGCTTTCCTGAGGGAAGGATCAGCTCTTCTTTTTCCCTCCTTTAGGCCATGTCATCTCAGAGTTTGAGAAGTGTGTCACCTGCTGATTGACTCAGCAGTCCCCTCGCTGATGAGGACAGGGAGCAGCAGGCACGCCCATAAGCAGGCAGCCACTAGGAGCCATGGAAATTCAGTGAGCTACTCTGCATCTACATCCCTCATTTCTGGACAAAGCTTCAAACCCACCAAGGCAGCAGGTTTTTGTTATTCTTCCCAAAACATAAAAGTTTAAAACGCACATGAAAAACTCAGCAACACAATATCAGGGCATGAATTTTCAAAGAGAGCAAGACAGGAGAACGATCACTGTCCTCATTCCTACTGCACTCTTCTCATGCACTTACATATGCATGCACAGAAATCTTGGTGACAGCCACCCCCTCTCTCAGCCATTAAACACAAAGCTTCACGCCAGGGCATGCAGTGTCGGCCGTTTCACAGTAACAAGTAAGCTGAAGTTTTTGTGTTTGCCTGTCTGATGACGACATCTGTATATCCTGACTATTCAAAATCGGTCTGGTCTGTTGAACTTGGTTAAGTGACATCTTATGTAGGTTTCCTGCATTATCACAAACTAAAGCTTCTGAGGTCAACTCAGTGGTCAGAACAGATGGATTTTTAACCTGTGGAAATTCTGAAAAACATTTCTACTGCAAGTCAAGAAAGCGTGGACAGTGCCTCACCAGTGAGCCTGTCCACTCACAGTGGGGACAGTGGGACTCCATGTGAATACTGTCTTCTGTTTCTTTTGGTCTAAGTGAATTTAAAGTTCAGGATGCATGCAGCTTTGATTTCTTAAAAGTCAAACAGTGAAACAACACCTAGTTTCAAACCAACCAGCACAGCTTTGAACAGTTTCACAAAACTGCTAGAAAACTGTTCTGTCAACTTGAGGAATTAGTAATCAATTCTGAACACAGCCCTTCACGTCTTCAGTACGGTTGTACGACTTGTCGTCTGCATGTGGAAGGCCTGGAAGGTGAGCAGCACAACCATGGGTGGAAATGGTTACCCAAGGAACACTTAGACATCAACACAGAAGGTGCACACAGACTCATTAGCCACAAAGCACAGACAAGCCAGCAGATGAAGCTAAAAATCACTCTCCTAGCATAAGCTGAGCGCAGCTTCAAGGTCTTACCCCTGCTAGGCATCAACAGGCGCTTCTTCATGTTGCCTGATAGAGCACAAGTGAAAAGAGAAAAACATCACGTAAGCAACCTGAACAGCAGCAGTTTAAAAAGTTCTTAATGTTAAAACACAAACAATAAGATATCAAATGTTTGTAATTATATTTCGGATAAGCTACGCTGAAGTTAAAATTAACGGTAAAAAATGAGAAAGATTGTCTGGATCTCCCTCCCTGCTCAGAGTCACCATTAAACCAACTGTTCCTTTCCCCTGTTAAGGAGAGCTACCCTCCAGGTTCTCAGTCCCATTAAGACCATTTGAGCAGACCCTTTTACCCTCACCAGAGAAAAAGACTGCACTGCCTCTTCCCTGACGCTCTCAGGCCAGAGCTATTCCTCAGAACAGAACCCTGCACTCCACGCCAGGAACATCCTGCATCTATCTCCCACTTCAACCATCTTCCCCATGCCTTTTGTTCTTGAGGAGATGAAGCCCAAACTCCACTGCACAGAGGTGCTCAGTGACAGGACCAAACGGGAATGCTCTGGTTCTGTGCAAGGCAGGAGCAGGTTTATGCCACACCTGATCTGGCATGTCTGCCTCCCTCAGCTAAGCAGAGCCTGCCTTTGTTGACGGCAGCAGCCTCCGGAAGCTTTGTTGAAAGCCAGGTGATCCACACATTACAAAGCCACCTGGGAACTGCACAGCTACTACCTACAGGTTAAAAAGCTGTAAACCTCAAAGGAAAAAGGAAACATCACTGGAAAAAGCTATTTCAGGTTTTCGTTATCCTACTCATTTAAATATCGAAGGGAAGTTTCTCCTTCACTATCTCATTTGCAAGGTTGGTCGAGCCAGGCAGAGTTCCACTAGCACAGTAGCTCTATGTGCATGCCCCACCCAGGCAGGACACATCATACGTCTCACCCAGGAGGAGAAATGGGACTAGCGACTTTTACAAAAGAAAAAAATTTGACCTCCCTCATGAATCAGAAACTTGGAACTTGTATCAGGAACTATAGTTTTAAATAACCTCCTTGTATACCGGAAGGACAGAAGAAAAAAGCCTATATAGACAATACATATTTTGCAGAAAAATATTTACCATCCATTCCATTGTGTTGTTCGTAACTTCTTTTTCCCAGGATAGTTGGGGACCCATTATTAATGACAGGCGTAAACTTAGCAGGAGTCAGATTGTTGAGAGAACTGGACAAACTCTTTGCAGGGTCTGGTTTCGGAGGACACGGATGAGACTCTGTTGTAAAACAGCAATGGGAGGGGGTGTGTGTGTGTGTGGTGTTTATTAGTGAAGATACTGGAATTATAAATCTGAAAACAACCTGCAAACTGCCAAGGTGAGCAAGTATACCTCCGCTTATACACTATCTGTCTATAGTTTTGACTGGAGATTGCTATTTATACAAAGCATTTTAAGTATATTTAGGAATTCAGCTCTACTGAAAACCTTAAAACCAAGCTCATAATACTATGCTAAAATAAGAGTTGATAATAAAAGCACTTTGTATCTATTTCCAAAACATTCTTCTCCAACAATTTGGGATCATTTTGGGGGTGCTCTATATTAAAAGCCATCTTCGGGCAGCCATCCGACACCCTAAACTCTGGGGAAATTACAACGTTGCCAGTTTTGCAAGGTGTGTAAAAAACCCAATTTCTTAACTGGCCAGACAAGTGAGCATGATTCAAATCACCACCAGAAAGAACACCCACAGTTTGCATTCAAACTTCAGGCCAAGGCAGAGATCAAGCACACGCTGCTCTCGACTGAAAAGATTTTGAAAAAGTTACAAGAAACAGCAAATGGGAGTTTCAAAAGAATTTTTTTGTTACAGCCCCAACAGTCGAGTAACACATAACTTAAAGAACTCCTCCAAAAATACATTCTTGCCAGTCCATCAGCCCCTCCCTCCATTCCTTTTGCTCCCTTCTCCCAGCTCAGTAGTCAAATGGAGACCCTTACACATAGCGAATGAAATCTCAAAATCCACTGCTACATCCTGTACAACTAGTAAAAGCAGGATTTTATCCAACAGCCAAACTTCTCCCTTTATTGGCTTTCTTTGGTTGCACTATACACATCCAAAGGTTTCTCAGTCTGTGTATCTCATTAGTATACTGCAGAAGTACAACACTCAACAGAGCAGCAGTAAATATTTAATAAACCCTGAGCCTTACAATATTTCAGCAACAAAAATGTTCAAAGAAACATAAAATTAACTCCAGTGTTTCTTATCAGAGTAAAAAGGCCGTGAATTTCCTAGTTAATCTGGGAGCCTTCAAAGAACCACTGTCCAAGCTAGCTTGCTGTGGTCAGACTCACATTAGACCGCTGCAACAACCTGAGACGTGTCTTCAGGCTATCTGTACCAGCCGGCAACACTAGGGAAAATTTTGCATTCATTTGTAGGCAGAGCTGACATGTCACGTAGCATCGCTTTAGATGCTTCCAGCACCTAAAACTTACATCAAGGTCCTGGATGAAACTACTCAGTACTCCCCCCCACAGACCCTCAAGAAAACTGTAAAAAAAGCCAAACAAACAAAAAACCCCACTCCCACAAAAAGCCCCCCAAAACCAACGGATTCACAAGTGCTGTCCTAAACCCAAGAGGCTTCTTGGAGGACGCTACTGGAGGAACTGCCTCCAGACAGCCCAAAATATGGAACAGTGGACTGACCAATTGTCCCAAAACATTATGTTCATGCCTCCACTAGCAGATGGTAACTCGTCCCCACGTATATTGGAAGCCACAGCAAACCACATCCCTCCCTTCACTTGAGAAGGTTTGGCCATGAGCCCAGAGTGACTGCTGAGTCACCAGGGCTGTCAAATTAAGTAGGATAAGGAAAAAGGGCCCGTCCATGGGAAGTTTTTCATGTTCTGTTTTTTAATCCAGAACCGTCGTCTAATTCCAGAACCAAATGGAAAAAGAAATGGTTATCGGAATTGGCTAGTAGGGTTTTTGTCTGTTTGGGGTTTTTGTGTTTGGTGGTGTTTGGGTTTTTTAATACCTAAATACCGGAGTACTGCTTCTAAAGGCTTTCGAACCACTTGCTTTAATAGCAATGGGTTTTCTGATGCCTCAGGTAAACGTGCTGTGCCTGTAAAACAAAAAAATAATTAGAGGGTAAAGACATTTCGATATCATAGCAAAACTGAGTAACTCAAGTGTCCTCAAAGAGCTTTCCAATTAAAAGAAACCTTACAGGTCACAAGCGCATCTTGGCAACAGGACACAGATGCAGGAGAACACTAAACTTAATAGCAAACATGAATATTTTGAAACAAACAACTCATGAATTTCCAAAGTTATTTGTCTAGCCTACAATTGGAATGCTCTGCAAATACAGCTAGATTTTGTGAAACCACATGCAAGAGAGCATCTCAAGGGGCTGCAACTCCAGCTTTATAGGAGAGGAATCTCAAAGGGCTCCTTTGCAAGTAGGTCCCAGCTGCATCACCACTCACATTCTGCTTTGATTGCTGCGCTGTTAATAGGCAGATAGGGATGTCTTGCAGCATGCCAAGGGCGCAGGATATCTCGACATAAACGTCTGGCAATTCTCGTCAGTTTTGTGGTATGGAGATAGAAAGCTTGTCGTGTCTTCATAGCAAACTTGGGACTCCCACTGTTTCGTACTGGCACACCATGAGGACTCTAAAAAGAAAGAAAAATCAATATAGTTTCTCAGAAATAATTTTTAGACAGTATGGTTTTAAAGAAGAGAAAGAATATCGTACAAAATCATTTTCAACTACTGATTCATAGAAACAGTACTAGAGATGAACATACACTCAGCCCAGCAATCCCCCTTTCCCAAATCTTACCCATCAACATTTGGAATTTGCTTCCAAAATATCTCAAAGGATAAAACGAAGGTAAACATTTTCTCTTCACAGGAAAGTGTTTCTTTCTGTGCTGTCCCAAGCTTTAAAGCAGGGCTCCAAAAGCTAGACCTGAAGAAGTTACCTGATGCTATCACATGATTTAGTGCTTACAGAGTCAACAGAAAGACTCTCCAACTTTGGGTGCTCAGAGTGGCTCTGGATATACAGTGCAAACTGCTTAAAACAGTCATTTGTAGGAGGGAAAATAAAAGTCAGGAAGTAGCTGTATGGTTAAAATATACATCACAAACTCACTTCCCAAGGCAAATTTACAGCATGCAGAAATGCTTTTGTCTCAAAGCTGCAAAACTTTAATTAAAACAGAACTTCTGGTTTAATTCTTACTCTGCACTCAAAGCATTTCCAGAGTTGTCAAATATTCGCTGCATGTAGTAACAAATATACTGAAAGACATTTATCAACTACAGAGAGCCAAAGCAGTATCTTCTGCATGAAAAGCAACTAAATCAGCCAATAAAATAATGAAAGCATATCTTGCTATCTCAAACCTGCTCACGGCTGGAAAACAGGAGGAAATTTCAGTTTGGGGAGAACAAAGCTTTCTCCTCTCTGACTATTTACATTCTTTTTAATTAACAAACAAGAGGTACATGGCTGATAAAACCTGGCAGTTCTCTCAGCAATTAGGTAGCTTCAGAGGGCAAACTGAAGCCTGGAAAGGACAGAGGTTACACGAAAGAAGTAGAATAGAAAGAGACTGATAGCAAAGACCAGGAGAGAGGAGAGAAACTAATGTAAGACCAAAGTTCAGTGTGCACTATCATTCTGCCCATGTGTTGCAGCTTTTTCCAGTCAGCTCAATGTATGAGGCTTCCAGATTGAACATCCACCAAATTCAGAAAAATTCTGTGAATTTTGGTTCTTAAAGGGGAAAAATTAAGCAGAAGCAGCTCATACTCAAACCTATCCAAAAGGAAGGAAGATTAATTAAAAAAAAAAAAATGGAAAAACAAGATAAGGGATCTCTAAAAAGCCTCTAGCTATTTGGGGTATCTAATTTTGAGTGTGCCTTGGGAAAGGGAACAGGTTTCACAAAATCATTAATTCCTTTACCGACAAAAAAAAAAAAGATCCTGTTCCCCCCTACAGCAAAAATCATGGCAACTGAATACCAGAAACGCTGGCTGGCTTTTCATTTTTTTCATCTTCATTAGGTTACCGCATGCATTTGCTGGCTAGTTAGCTAAACAAATGATGTTTTTTTTTTTCTTAGGGCAGTACTTGAAAACAAATTGCTTACAGCCGAAGTTAAATGTGCCAGCTGTTGCAAGACATGAAATCCCAAACCTGAGGACAACAACGGAGGCTGAAGGCATTCTTTTTGTTGTCAAATATTTAAGAACAGTGAACAAGGAGTTAGATAACTAGCTTTCCAGGCAAGAGCACCAGCAGTCTGCTTTGCAGATACCTACCAAATTATTGCGGTTTGGTCCTGGTCTCTCCCCATCTAACCGTGTTGGCATTTTCAAGCCACCGTATTTCTTCCAGTACGTCCAACAGGATGCGCAGAGGCGACACTGCATGTTAGGGGGACCCCAAGAATACCACTGGTAAGACTGTGTGGCTAGAGATAACAAAGGTGGAAATTATATATATCCTTAAACAGGATCACTTTTCAGAGCTTCTTCTCCTTAAAACCATCACAAAAGAAAACCATCACAAAAGAAAAAACACACAAAGACAGTGCAAAGCTCAAACAGACCGTAAAAAACTCATGACGGCTTCACTGCTATCACCACTGTTAAATGTACTTATTATTTCAGCATAATAAACACACATAAACCCCTTCTAAAACATGAACAGAAAAAACCCCAACTAGTAGGATGGGAAAATTTCCTGCCGATAAAACTGAGAGCTCTCATTTTGCAAGACTGGTACACGACATTTTCTGCAGTGCTTGGGAGAAAGGGAACTCCCCAAACATTAATTTTATGACGAAAGAATGTACAAAATCTGTGACTTGACTTCTTATACAGTCCTGCATTCCAGCATCTCTAAAGGCTCCCCACAAAGGAGAACAATCATTAAAACTCAGTATATTAATATCAGGCAACAGACCAAAGACAATGATATCAAATATTTTTAAATCTACTAAAAAATTTATGAAAAAATTGTCAAAATCACACCTTGGTGATTTAAGTCTTTGCTCAACAGTTACCTGCAACTATGTAGGACATTTGCTAACTCCCCTGTAGTACTTCATAATTCTATTTACAGATATAACACCAGTAACTCAAAAAAACCCCCCACTTTGCTTCAATGCCGCTGTGTCAAACCCTGTCCCCCGACCCTCCCAACGCCTTCTCTCCCACCCCCACCACGATACAGCTTTGGTTTTACAGTTTGCAACCCAGCACTCAGGCTCTCTGCGCGCAGCTGCCGGACTGGCGTGTCACTTACTATAACAGCTTTCACAGGCCCGTCCTGCTCCCGTGTTCTGTGCCTGGACTCCAGTACCATTTACCACTCCTGGTTTGACATTATTTACATTGATCTGGTTGGGGTTTGGCTTGTTACTTAAAACACAAAGCAAAAAGGAGGACAAACATTAATTAAGGCATGAAATTTCCTACTTGACTTTCAAAAGTATGGCCCAAGACGTTAAGATTTAGATGTTGTTCATCGTGTTGCTTCCAGAACAAGCTGTACTTACCAGCAATCTGACTTCCACGAACACACTGTGTCCGGTAATATTTGAATAACACCAACAATAAAAATAACTGTAACAATAGTTAGATGCCATTTTAAGAGCCTGAAACCATTGAAGAATAATAAATCAGTGAGGTCTGGCAGGCATCCTACTCACTATCCCAGACATTCTGGTCTAGGTGACAAAATGATCTCACCTACAGATCTCTCTGTCCTCAACATGGGGGATATTTCACTTAAATCTCCAAAAAGAAGGCTGGGGGCAGGAGCAGGAGAGGTAGGCAGAGAAAGGGCAACCCTTGCCTTATTCACGGAAATAAAACCCTAGACTGCAGTCACAAATACTCCCACCTTGTCTTACTGCAAAGGTCTTACTGCATCAGGCAACCACAATTTGCACAAGCACTCCCAACAAATTCAACAAGATCTTTGGGCATTGCGTATACACAGAGGTTTTCATGAATATGAGCCCTCTGACAAGTCTTGACCTATGGGCTGTGCTTCTAATAGAAAGCATTTAGGTTTCTAAATGGAAAGAGTCCGAAAGCCTAACACCCAGAGAGCAGACGGCTGTCACTAATGGATTCTGATAGAGCAACAGCTGAATCACCTCAGTTCATCCCGACACGCTCTTAAAACTGTTGACTCAGGGAGAATTAAAAAAAAAAAAAAAAAAAAGAAGAAAAGAAAAGCTACTGGCAGGAGCCGAGAATGGAAGGGCAAACAAAACCTTGGCAGGGAGAGCAGCACGGAATAGTACACAATCACTGCAGAGGAAGAGGTGGCTGAGGGGGAAAGCGAGGCATTCAAAAAACCCTTGGCATGGGAGAGAACAAGGAGGACAGAGAATCCGTATGGCAGGGGCAGGACTTCTGGGGAATGAAGGAAGATGGGAGAAGTCGCACAAGAAGTTTCAGATAAGAAGAATATACCAGGAGCTTACAAACCGCACAAAGACTCCGAGGTGCTGTTAGGAGCTCCGCCTACAGCAGCACCAATAAGCAGGCAGCCTTTGGTGTCGACTGGTGCCAATTATGTTTCACCCATGTTCTCTTACCTGAAGACTGGGAAGAGTGGACATTCTCCTTTTATTTCCAACTAATAAACCTATGATTGGGAATCCACTTATACAAGCAAAAATTATCTTAAAACGAGCTTTAGAAAACAGCTTTCTTAAAATGCATTTTCTTATGTATCAGCTGCACACTGACACTGGAGTCGCACTGATTTCAGTGACCCAGAGTATTTATTACTTATCGCCCTGGCAAGTGCTGCAAAAACAGCACTGAGGGAATATGGCCAAACTAATTTCTTTCTAGTGGGGCATCAATATTTGGTTTCTCATTCTCAGCAATGATCCCTGAAAGCAGAGGAGTTCCAAGTGACTGAATTCTGAAGACAACTGGCCTTTGCAGCTCCAGAACAAATCCAAACACTACTGGAAAGCTTACACTGCCCTGGAAGCCTTCCCCTCCCTTGAAAATGTCTGATCAGGCACTGAGGTACAGAGCTTGGTAAAGCCCCATTTCTGTAACAAAATAGATTCTGCTGTGAATGACCTACAAGGACCACACACACATTGCATAGGGAGGTAAGAGAGTATTTGCCCAGTCCTAGCAAAACTTCTGATAGCATTCTGATGGGGCTCCTCGCTCTGAAGATAAGGGCCTTTCTGCAGAAGAAAAAGCTCAGGAGGCTAAGCAGCACAGAAATACTGTAACTTGTTCCTCCAGTACACTGAGCAGCCCATACACAACCCAAAAGAAGCAGCGAAGAGGAAAATAAAACAAAGGCAGTTAGATTAACAAGCCTGATTAGGACTTCTCTTTTTGCTTATTCATTTGCCCAGCTCTTACAAGCATTTCGGGATGCTTATCAGAACAGCACAAAGCTCTGACGCCACAGATGGCAGGAGATCTGCAGACACATTTAACAAAGGAAAAGTTGAAAGGAGGTACATTCACATTACCCAGCATTTTGCTCTGGGATGTCACTATAGTAACCTGCTGCAAAAGAACTTCTGCCAATGATTCACTAGCAAACTCCGTGTGCAAACATTACCAAGATGCTGTAAAACAAACAGTCCCCACAGATGCCCACTGTTACAGGCAGTGTTGCTCAACAGAGCAAAAGACTGAAGCAAAGAACACTCAGCCTCCACTCCAGGTCTTCTGGCTCAACATCAAGCACGCTGCTTCCCTTCTACACATTGGTTTATCCTCTGAAAAAGAAGTAAGAGTCTGAAATCCAGCAGTAAAGCACACAAAAAGGTTTTGTTTTATTTGAGCAGCATGCCGGGAAGCCCTGGGATGTCTGGTTGTAAGCAGTTGAGAACAAGACTGTGCGCACTGGCATACGCATCCAAAGCACTAACATTTCACACAGAAAACATTTCAAATGCAAGTGAAGAGGTGCACGGGTGAGGGCTGATCACCAAAACACACTGATCACAAAATTGTCCCACTGTAGTTGTGGCAATAACTTCACTTCAGGATTTTGGAACAGTCCAAGTGAGGTAGCTGCTCTAAGGCTAAGGTCAAGTTTCGCAGGGCAGTAACAATAAAATTCAGGCAGCTAATGTCTTCATCATACGAGAAGCAGAAAGCTCTTAACTGTTGACGATATGTTAATTAAACTTGTTTGATATCACTAAAGCCTGCTACAGCTATTAACAAGAGAATTAGATGAGTAACTGGATGAATCATTAGGCAATTAATGAAACTGAAGTGGAAGATGCAAATAAGGTAGTAAGAATAGTCATGGTGTGGCGAACTACCATTTCCAGTTCCTATGTCAAAAATGGAAACCTTTTAAATGGGTTTCAACTGCGCTGGACCAGTCAGTTATACTAGAAGGACGATCACAAAGTGCAGATTTCTAGGCTGGATTCTGCAGGAGATCAGTCTCAACTGAAGAGATGAAGGTGATAAAGCACATGCAGAAAGGCAGCACTGGAAGCCAGCCATCTTGGACCAAAGCCCCTGCCCAAAAAACCCAACCTGAAGACAATCCTGAGCCACGTGGAACGCTGAAATCCCTTCACTGCGTGACTAACTCGCATTTGACTCAGAGCACAGTGATAAAATTCTAGTTGTCAACAGCAACGATAAACTTAACACCACCAATTAATGTTTCCTGTTATTCAGGAAACCATGGTGCTACTGGAGGCAACAGAACAATTAAGAAATAAAGCCTCAGAAAAAAGAACAATTCTAAATCTTTCATGTTCCTAACGATCCTAATGCAAGTGTCTGGATTCCTTACCCAGACAACAGGGAGGTGAGCTCTCATCACAGCTCTCCTGGCCACTGTAAATATCCGCTCCTAAGAACAGGTCTGACGACTGGTAAACAACACTTTTTGAAAATGAGAGGCTTTCTGCGACAAAACGTTGAAGATCACCATTTTAACCAACACAGCTATGAAAGAAAGGACAGTGTCACACCTTTAGTTTTCCATGCTGCAATGGACCTCTGCACAATTAAACAGGGAAGGAAAAAAGTCTTGTTCCTCAGGCAGATGACAACCAACAAACAGATAAAGGAATTATCTTCAGCTTGTTAAGCAGTTGCCCCTTGTAGTCATGCAAAGCGTTGACCTGTTCCTCCAATTTCCCCATTATCTTAAAAAAAGAGGCACGGTAAGGAGAATAACATTTCCCTACTTCAGAAGTGTTTGCGAGACTGAGTTTGCAGCTTTAAAAGGGCTTTGAGATTCTCAAATAAAATACCTTAAGTAGAATGTATTAATTTACATTTAAAATTTACATTTTACATCAATACATTTTGGAGACCAGGGATTGTATGGAGCACTTCACTCTTCCCTTTCTGTTCTTACCCATTCTGGTATCACTTAGATCAAAGCCAAAGAGAGAAAAGCCACTCAAAATTGTACATCTTGGCCCGCATGATTTGTAGATGTCCTGACCCCCAAAAGCACCAGCTACACAACCAGACCATCATCAGAAAGAAGCAAGTACATATGAGGGCAGTAAGATCAGCACAACCAGAATATGACTTCCACAAGAACCTGAACATTATGTTTGGGTACACGCTAGAAGGAGAGAGGGACTGAGACTACATCTGCAACAAGAAAGGTCTCCGAGCCCCACATTCATGCTGGCGGATGGCAGGATGAAGTGTGTAAGAACACGGAATCTCTTTGTGCATTCAGGCTTCTGCTACTGTTTTATTTAACACCACTCCCACTGACAGAGAAACTGCTACAGAAAACAACTAAAGGATATTTTTCAGTATTTCCTGAATGCAGAATTCAACTCATTTTATACTTCTTTCCTTTCACCAGGAGAGTACATTAGCGCTTTTCAACCTAAGGGATGCATTACAAAGCCATGCATGCAAACGTTGGGATAATCACATCAACTACAGATGTCTGTCCCCAAAACCTTGTTTTTGGAAGGAGCACAGAAACATTTTTCCAATATCTAAGATGTTGGTTTAGGACTTGATGACCTCACATAATTACCTGTATGACTCTCCATGCTTTGGTTACCCACATTATAAGTTTGGGGCATCGTCCCAAGTTAAAAAATACCAACTCTAGAGCGTCACGTAGAGCTGTTATTTTTCACTGTATAATATGTACGTGACATGAGAAATAACCTTCGAAGACTGATTCTATTGTTTTACTTATTATTTTTCTTATTATTTTCCTCCCTTCTCCCTAGATTTTTGTATTAACATCACATGAACAAACAAGAGTCCTATCAGTGGAAGACAGCCAGAGAAAAAAAAAAAAAAAACAAATTGCCTGAGTCTCATATCCTCCTGGGTCTCTCTTTGCAAACAATTTTACACCAGTTATTGTTAGAATAGGTTTCACTCAATCAGTTGATACGCTTCTGTGTAGGTCTTGTGACAGCCTACATCAAGTAATTTATTTTTGAGGTGACAAGTGGATTATTAAGGTTCAGGCCTCGAGACAGGAATGGGCTCAGTAACACGATAAGGACAAATCAATAACATTGATATTTAGATCCCTACATCATGTATTGCTACTACAAGCCAAGAACATAATCTTCTAGGTCACAAGATAAAGTCATTGTAATACATTCCCTATGTGCCAGTCCTTGTCTGAAACTTAAGAAATAATCTAAAAATCTTGGAAATACTTAATTGTGGCCACATTTGGAGGATTAACAGAAAAGAGCAGCAGAAGCATTCATGTGGGATTAGACAAGTCATATACACAATTGCTACTTTTCCTGATACACACGAAAGGATATTGAAGGAGGAGGAGAATTTGAGACCCATTTTATCAATTAAATAATGTAAGTTAAGGTATAACACTCACAAAATCAATGGTGGCTGCAAATCAAAGCCAGAGCCAAAAATAGCAACCACGCAGGCAGAGACAGAAGTCTTTTCCTGAAGCAGAGGTAAGCTGCTGATTCGATTATATTCTCTAGATTGCAGCAAGAATTATCATGCTGAGATACAGCATCGAGGGATAAGATACCACTCCAGCCAGCCATCATCAAATGAGCACCATAACCTTTCAAACACAAAGCCCGACCTACAGACGTTATAATCCAAGAGCAACAGCAAGACTACCAGGCTCTCGTCTGCAATATCCTTTCGCATCCACAGAGTAAATTACATTGGCTTTTGCTTTACAAGCTCATCACATTATGAATTCATGTTTAATTGGATGGCCACTGTCCCCCTGCAGAGTAACACCAGCCACAAAAAGCAATACTGCTGAAAAATTGCATGACAAGAACTCTATTTGGCTTCACTCTGAATAGTACACCTTTAATTTCTCGTAAATTCACCTGAGAGATATTGACATATCTCAAAGCAAAAAAGACATCAGAGATCCACTATTTTCACAAGAAGTAAGGGACTGTCTTGCAAGCTAAAGATGTAAAACTTACTTTTGCCTTAAGTAACAGAACACATGGTAGAAGTTCATAAATCTTTGAAAGGAGACAGCATAAAAGAGTAAAGGAGTTACTGGGGATAACACACAGGGGAGCCTATCTGGGAGTGAAAGCTGCAAAGAGTAAGGACAGGGAGAGTTAAAGTTCTGCACTGTAACGGCTGTTAACTGGGTTATACAGAGGAAATGCAAGAGAAGAAACACATTTTACTAAGGTTCTTTAATACAGATATATTTTAGATATTAATTTTAATATATTCGCACGTAACATTTTGTTTTATATACTACGTAAATATATAAAACATTAGGAAACAACCACACATTGGTGATCCATTGATGACAAAAATGAAGAAAAACATATATTATCGAGCGGTTAACTAGCCACCCTTTTGTTCAAGTCCCCAGCTCTGTCAGTATGAAAATAAAAATCAGAAGCTAAGTAACGGTTGTTTCAGGACGGGAACATCATACAGGCTGAAGGAAATGAGCAACACGACAGCACAGCATCCTGACCAGGAAATCCCCCAAGGAAAAGCCCTCGGCTGCCCATGGAGGAAATATCCTGTGTTCCACAAGTGGAAGGTCAGCGTGTGAGGACAGCCTTGTCTTTTACCCACTCATGAGCAGCAGCATAACTGCACTGGGAGAAGTGCTGCTTGCCTTGTTCTAGCCAGCTCTAAACTACTGAAGCTACTCCATTTTCTTCCACAGGGCTGCTAGTTATTTATTAGCACCAAGGTGGTGGGTTAGCATTCAGCATCACCAGAAGGTTCGTTACATTGGTAACCTAATTTAATAGTTTGGTCATGGACATGTTTGGTCAACTATGTCTCTGATTATGTAAGTAAAGCAAATACATAACACTGGCAGGTCACGGAAACTGCTACACCAGACCCTCCACAGTGAAACAGAGAACAAACCAATACGAAAAGATACTTACTAGTTGGGTATATACACTTGCTTTAGCTTGCTTTCTGCTTCTGCTGCTTTCAATCGTTTCTTGAAAAAGAAATGAAAAAATGTTAAAAGTTAGAACAAAAACAAAATACAGACTATTTCACCTGGGGATCAAGTCACAGACCTGGAAAAACTTTAATGCTTATTAACAATGAAGTTTTCTTTTCACGGAGCAGCTACCATAAAATCCTTTTCCAACAGGAAAATCGCCACTGAAAACAATTGCAGGCATCAAATGACTAAGTACACAGCTCTGCAAAAAGTCAGAGATGACAATCTACTGTTTACAAGGACGACCTTTTCATTCCCGTTCACTTCAGCGCAAATTCATGCTTGGTTCCTCCCACGATCCCTTTTTTTCCTGCAGAGGAAGATCTGACACAGACTGTGTTCTCCAGGATAATATTCACCGGCTGGACACCGACAGGTGCAGTAATGTGCCCTCTCCAGCGTATTTCCTCAAGAGCTGAACCAACTCAAAGAATTTGAACACAGACTTTTTGGTTGATAGTTCTCACTTTGGAAGACTGAGTGACACAGGAGATCTTCTTTAAAAGTTAAAGAGGCCAAAAGCTCAGCTCAAACCCAATGCAAAATTTCCCCACAGATTTTTTTAATGATGGTCTGTCCTCACTTGTGGCTAAAGATCAGCCATGGGCAACCTGTACATTGCACGTCGTACAGGTGAGAAGCTCCAGGTACATGAACACTGTGCATTTATCCTGCTTTAAGACAAAAAGGACATACACCCCAGGTGCATGTGCAAGTGTCAGGGGACAGGTAGCACAGAACTGCAAGTGGGTAAGAAGGGGACAAGACAACTAGACCAACCACCCAGCCCCTAACAAAAAACACCACTGCCAGGAGATATTAAGGAACCTTCTGTGTTTAAGGAAAACACATACAAGAAGTAGTCTTCCAGAGCACGGGGTGCATATTTAGAAGTACACACCATTTGTCTCTCTATGTGGCCCTACTTCACTAAAACCATCCATTAACTTCTGCCCACATTTCTGAAGTAAATGGATTAGAGAATCCTTTCACGGGGATGGACGGAATAAATTCCCCCAGAATACCACTGCTCCTTTCTCTTGTTTAGTGACAGCTCTGAACTTGCTGAGAGCGTGCAAGAACATGGTAGAGGCAGGCCATTAGCATGAGCTTTACTAACTGGCCAAGATTCTTTTATACCTTAAACCTTCACACCATTTAAAAAGTAAAAGGGACATTCTGAGATTGTCTCTGTATTACAACAGCTAAATTAATAATTAATTTAGGGTGAACCTTTGGAGGCCTCTGGTCCCACCTCCTGCTCAGAGCCGGGCCCATGCTCTTCAACATCCATGCCGATAACAGCAGTCTGCATCAAGCCACAACATTTTCCAGACAAACCAGCAGCACAGTGACACTCTAGACAAACAGATTAGCTTAACATTTTCTATGCTGCAGCCTCAAGGCACAGCCTAGGAAAATAACTGTAAAGCTGAAGTCAGTATCTTCATCGAAACAGGAAGCACCAGAAAATGCAATAAAGACTGTGTCACTGAGCAACTGGACGAACATAAAAATCCTTTTTACAGGGACATGATGGACATGCAAAGAAACAACAAAATAAAAATTTCCCACAAGCATAAAGCTTGCTTTGATCAGAAGGACAGTCGTAAGTAGTGGTTTTCTATCTGACAGTCTGACAGTTCCTTGCCAAGGCTCTCTAGACTCCTAAAGAATTCCCTTCTTTGCTTTTCCTGCAAATAAAATTCAACCTGTCTTAGAAATCAAAGAATGAAGTTGTCAGACAAGAGAACAAGGACTGAGAAAACAGAACTTCTGAAAGTTATCCTGAGACTACGGGTACACCTTCAGAGAGCTGCATCCAAGAGCTGACTGCTTTCTGCTGTGTAGGCAAGTTTCCCAGACTGCTTCTGTTAAACCTCATCTAGGTCAAGGATGGCTAACCAAAAACTGTTCTCAAAAAAAAAAAACCCCAGATGAAGACTTCGATGAGACAATCCTTATCAGTCCTACAGACTTGGAGAAATCAATACACATTTTGCTAGCACTGGTGATGGAACTGAAGAGGTTCTCCCTGTGAATACAAACCACAAATTCAAAGTGGAACATTTTAAAACCACCCAAACCAAGTCTTTTTATTTAAGAAACCAAAGCATCCAGACATGAGCCTCAAAAAGCGCTGTGACAATGGTTCTCCAAACAGCATCAGAAAGCCTCCTCTACCTTCTGGAGTCACTACCTCAAAAAATCATCCTTCAACAAAACGCACACTCAGGTGCCTTTCTGCTCATGAATTGGACTGAAAAGTAGGTCTTCTTTCCTCAGGTACAGACTACGATGGGCAGTTAGGTCAGCAGATGAACAGCCACAGCGCTCACACTCTCCCCAGGAATTACAAGTCCAACATCGGATACTGATAAACAGCTTAAAATACTGCTTGATGAACCTTGTACAAGAATCATATTTCCTTGAGACCCAAGTAGGGAATTCAGGGAACTTCCACTGGTAGAGAGCTGTTGGACCTTTTTTTCAATTTCCACCAGATTTCTAGATTGTGGGGGGGGAAAAAAGCTGCAGTTTTCTTGACAAAAAGGTCCCAAGGGAACTATCTAGAGTCATTATGTTATGACAGTTTTGGAAATCTATGAAAGCAAAAGCTTCATGCAAGCACAAAGCATTGCCAGCAGCTGAAATATTCTACTATCCACAATGTAAAGTCATTTGCCTTGGAGACGTGGTTAATTTAGGGTATTAAGCAACATTTTAGTAAACTGGTGATGAATGTTAACCTCACACCACAGATATTCTTTGTGATTGATGACCACGGTGTGAGCTCTGAGCTAACAACTGGGTAAGTCACCTGAACGTAGCAATACCCTCCTCTCTAACAGCTGCCTGGGGATCAGGCACAGGGCACAACATACAGCACATACCTTTATCACAAACTGATATACCAGGAAAATGGAAGGCTTTCAGAAGGTACCACAATGTACTTGATAAGAACAGATTTTGCACTAAGAACCTGCAGCTGTGGGCGATCAATAGACCAGATATGATGAGTTTCTTATTTTCTGACAGTGACTGATACCAGAAGGTACAAAAGAGAGGTGCCTGAAATGTAGTCATGCACCATTTCAGACTAATCCCTTCCCAGAGAAAGTGCTTTGCTAGGTCCTTTGCCAGTTATTAATTGATTTGTGCCTGAAGCATATTTATGCTATAAATTCTTAATGATGTCTGATGTAGTTATGAATGTCCTCATCCACAAAAAAAACCCTGAACATTGGTAACTTTTTCTAGTAGTTTGGCCTAATGAAATCTTTTGTCTTTGAGTTATTGATATATATACACATCTTAAGTATATCCTCTTATTTACCTCAACACATTTTCCCCATCTATAAAAGGGAGGTAATACCAACTTGTCTATCCCAGAGGGACCAAGGGACTAAAATACTAAGCACTGCACATTTGAGTTGGTGCAAACACATCTGTCCTTTATACATCCTCTCCCCAGATTTCACATCTTTCTTTCTTTCTACCCACTGAGCTTGGAAGAGTTTTGTAATACATGACATATCAGAGCAAACATTTGTGATCATCTTCTAAAGAGTGAACACTTATAAAGAGGAAATAACAGAAGAAATCCAGGAATGCAGGAGATATTTTGAGGTCCACAACACAAGAGTTGTTTTGGTAGACAGCATGGGGACACTTCAAACATTCTTAAATACTAATCCTGTATTACTTGATGATAGGAAAGATAAATGCCATTTTCTGGAAATAAAGGAGAACTTTCCCACTGTTTATCCTTTTCCAAAACTCTGAACATACAAGTGCTGCTGGGAGGCAGGGGAGATGGGACAGAAAAGATAATCTGTCCTCGATGCATTTGGGAGAAGTGTTTCCAGCTGCTTGTGCTCCAGCAACACATCTCAGCACTGATCTGTGGTTCCTACAGTCTCTTGTCACCCATTTGCCAAAGCTACCACAGCTCCGTGTTACCACAGGCTGAGCAGGAGGTGTTCGGGAACAAAACGTCCTGCCTGTGCAGAAAAACATTTCTTTGATGTTACTTCTACTTTGCTAGCACACAGCACTTTATGAACGTGGGTACATTAAGATATCACCCACAGCTGTTGGCTAGGTACAAAGGCGGCTTGCTTACCTTAACAATGATGTTTTCTATCCACATCAAGGTTTACCCAGAGCTCCCCTCTTTAAGCTCCCTACCTCCTCATGGATTCAAATAAGGGCTTTCTCCAGTATCTTCTCAACGCTATGCATACCTTAAAACTGATGTTCTCTGTCTATTCCTCCTACACTTTTCTAACGGCACCTCCACATAAGAAATAGAACAGTAGAAATTCTTAATCTTTGATCTTTCTCTTGAAGTTACATGTTCCTCAAGCACCAAAAAATAATAGCAAAAAGTAAATGAAAGCCTTCAACTCTCAGCAAGCATATGACTAATTCAAACACTCATCTGCCACTGCCGTGTCCCAAGCTTTTCTCAGCTGCATCTCAACGGTTGGAAAGTGTTACGATCTGAAGTTTTCAGGACTTATAGGCAAAACAGTAGAAGCATTTAAAAATCTTTCAGGAAAAAAAAAAAAAATCATCCTGGAATTCACAACTACCTAAGAACTCAACCTCACTTTGAATGAAAATGTAGATGTACCCAAACATCATATCAACTTTTAAAGTTTTCAGACCACTGGGGGAAGCCTCCAAACAGCAGCTACTCAGTAGATGCCATTTCAAACCTTTCTGAATCAGAAATACACGCTCTTGTGAATTGACACAGGAAATCTCGAGAAAAGGATGCATTCAAAGGAGACAGGGGATACTGAGTTTGGAATGAATCTCCCTCGTTTTCTTCAGGACAACTCTTGGGATCACTTTGAACAGACATTTAGGAGCCTACATCAGATCACAAATTCTGCAGTGACACTGCAGTAGAATTACTCCTTCTAGCAGTTCTGTTCTTGGAGGGTCAGTCCTTCTCCTGAAATGACTGAACTCATTACGCTGGTAACCTTCAAAAGCAAGGTATAGCTGAAGCCAAAAAAAAAAATTACTGGGTAAGAGATCCAAGGCCATGCTCCGAAACAAGTCAGTTTGCATGTATCTCCATCACGGTATCCTACTCACAGGACAGGGAAGTCCTGTATTAAGCCTTTCCATACCAAGCGTAAGTACAGCTTACTGTTCAGTTCTGAGAAAGGGTCTTCTGTGGAAGGCAACTCAAAATTTCGCTTCCTCAGTGGCAAGAAACAGATGGATTCTGCTTCAGATTCTGACAGTGCTTTCTTGCTCCAAGTAAACAGTTCCACCTAACTGTTTTTCGGCAAAGCAGGTAATCGGCTGATGACCAAATACTTCATTGCTATGTTGTGTAACTCACCGAAATAGTTTAAATGAATGTTTTTGTTCAGCCAAAGATTCTTCAGGAACGAGACGTTATGTATTTTTAAAGACAATAACATAGAGCCTTGGAATATAATTTAATCATCCTCTTAGAAGGAGGGCAAGTGAAATGCCTCAGAATACACACTTTTCATATCCTTACTTAGCACATTTTCACTACCTTATGTACAAAAATGCTGTTAGCCCCAGAAACGTTTTGTAGTATCAGACTGAGGAAAGAAGCTACACAGGCAAAACACTACGAAGAAACAGATGGAAAAAGTGGTGAGGGATGTGCTTCACCAAAGACTGCACACATCAAGTAAAATATAAATGTAATACACCATTATTTCAACTACAACTTCCTATTATTTCTTTGTGGTTATATATAGATAGCTCTCTCAGGCTTTTTATAAATGTTTAATCGTAGTATTTGCTTGTACAAGCTGGGAATTTGAGATGAGGTCTTCAGCTCAGTTCAGAGTTAATTGATGCGGTATCTCTGTACTGCAATTTCTACCTGTTCAGCTCATACTCCTCCTGTCTCCTAAGCACAGAGCCTCTAATTGGAAGTTTTCCCCAAATCCCTTCCTGGTACGCTGCTAGGCAGCACAGGTAAGGTAGGGTATAACCATGATGGAAAACCCACTGCATAGCAAAACAGTACAATAAACTATGGGTTTGTTGGGTTTTTTAATTGCTGCAAGAAAAATTAACTAAGTCTTCCACGCAACTACCCCCTCTGCAATTTTGTCTATGTAACAAGAAAGTTCAGGAAAGTGGAAATAGCAGAAGAATTTAACCAATTCCTAATGAAGGCACAAGTTCTCCAGTTGCTTTGCCTTTCCAGCACACTATTCTGATCTGTCTCCTATGGCACCCAAGAGTGAACACCAAAGAAACTGCTCCCTACCCCTTATTCCCACCACCACCATTGTTATATACCTTGAGATGGGCAGAAACAGAACTTCACTGCTGCAGATGTATCGTGGAGTTTCTGAGCAGTACAGAGATGCTTTTTGGTTTAACCTTTCCCAAGGCTTCCTGCTGAAGCTTCCTGCTTCCCTGACTGCACAGGGGTGACAGTTTCATGCAACAGCCTAAGATTCTAGTTTTCAATGACTGATAAAGTAACTTGCCTCACTTCTTCTGATACCTACCATACTGCTAGATGGATTTTTATCACTAAAAGAAGTGAGGTGAGATAAAACATGCAGGGAAAAAGATAAATGGATTCCTCTCAGTGCAAATACTGGATGTAGTTCAGGCTGAGTACACTCAGCTATCGCGTCCCGAACAGCAGTAATCAGACAGTACAGTAGCACTCACTACATCAACGATACACACAGTTCAGTGGGGAAGGAAAGACCATGATCTCCTTTCTCCAGCATGTTTTTCCCTCACCATGCCAGCTTCCATCATTATCCCACTTTTCTACCATCCATTTCCTTACTAGAAGGAAAAATTTCAATGAAAGAATGAACTTGGGGAAATACTGGAATAAGGATGCAGTTAGTACTGTTTTTTAAAAAGGAATACAGAATTGATGTGAAAAAGAGTTCTCATGTGTCCTAAGGATCCCTCTGTAACTTAAACGGTATTCCAATCAGAAAGAAAATGGTAAAAATCACATTACAGATCAAGGTGCCCAAATTGAGCACATGCCAAATATTAGTCAATGCCTCAGGCATCTACTCTTTGTCCCAGGCTGAATTCCCAATGAAGCAAGTTAAGGCAGGACATTTTTATAACTCCATTTTTTCCTAATACTTCAAATAGGTGTCTAAATATAATACTGATAGTTATCATGAAAAATCCATTATATATTTCCCCCTCCTTTTAATTCATTTTCCCATTAAATATTATAAGTAGCTTTCAGCAACGGATACTTTGCAACAGTTTGCACGCTGCTTGCATTGTGCTTTCTTTAAGGGACCAAGCAGCCTTCATATTTAAATAAGTAGAGATAAAAATGATTGCAAACCCTAGTCAAAGCTGATTCTCGAGGGTAACGAGTCTGGGAATCTGAGCCATCATCACTTCCCAGACAAACACTACTTGCAGTGCGTACACGGGGGAGCCTCCCTGCAGTCAAAGCCATGGGCAGGCAGAGGTGGAGAATTACCATGGGTGTCTGTTGGACAGCCACTGCCCACTCCCCCAAAACAAGTCAAAACTGAAGTTAATGCTGATCTTGAACTCTACAGGCAAAAACTAAACGTGTTCCTTTCCTCGAACTGCTGAATCCCAAACCAGACATTTGAAGGCTCCAAACACAGGAAGTAGCACCAAACATGAAAAGAAAGCACAAATGCCAACGTTTGTAGCTACGGAACGGCTAATGAGTTTAGCGACAAGAGATTGTTCGGTGCTTCCAATCATTACAGAACCCACCTATCGGAAAGGCAGAAGCACAAGAGGGAAGAAACAAGCAACGATGCTCGGTTTCAAAGGTAAGAAAACCATCTTCTGTTGGAATGAAAGAGGTGATTCCAACTTTCTTACCTGCTGAACGTATCTGTCTGTAGTTTTCCACATATAGTAATATTCTATAATGCTTGTTAAGGACTTCCATGGGAGCTAGGGACATAAAGGAAAAGCAGCAGTCATTGCAGGGAGCTGGCACACAGGCTCACTGAAATTCACAGGATTCCTTTGACAGACGGTTTATAGCAGTGTCTTGCAATCACTAACCCTCCTAACAAAAAACAGACAGTCGGTGTCTGAATCTCCTAAGGGTATTAGAAGCACATGGGACCCCCGTTAAATTAAATGCCCTTTCAAAAAACAGTGCTTTCAGTGTAGAAGTACAGCAGGTTACAGGTGAATCTTCAGGCCGCATTGGCTCCACAGTAAACCATTCAAGAGAGGCACAATGTGGAAGGGAGCCACTGGCTCAGATTCTCTCTGCTTGAGCAGCAAAGACTCGAGCAAGAGCCACAGCTACAATATCACAGTTCCAATTTGTTTGGCTTCTATGGAGCCGGCCCATTAAAAAAAATAAAGTAGTAATGACTACTAACAGAAGTGTGCCCTGCCAGCTCTGTTCTCTGCTTGAGAAGCACGAGGATTTCAGCAGGACCACAGAGTGCTGTGCTGTTTCCAAGTCCCCTCTGTCTGAAAGATTAGAGCACGGGACAAGCAACACTGAACCTACTTGTTTTGTTCCAGAGGACTCGAACAGCGACACAGTGAAACTTGGCTCTCTCTACAGTGCGCTCCATTCAATCTGCAGGCTAAGCACCTAGGGTGGAGCTTTGGGCAAACTACAGGACACTTCCCTTGGATGCCCAAGATTCCTTTTTAAAACTTTCAGAAGACCCTTTCTGAAATCATGTTATAAAAGTGACTAAATTTTCATGTTTGAGAAGGCCCAGGACTACCTCTCCTTCCAACTTGAATTCATCTACAGCAGCTAGGCTGTCACAATACTCTCCTAAATCCTCCCTCAGCTCTAGTGGAGCAGATGATTTTAAATTAACATCTCTAACGGAAAAGCTATCATGTGCGATTTGAAATTCTGACTGTACAACAGGCTGTCAACAGTATGAGGTCTGCCCTTCCCCAATTTACAGCAAGGCACATGCTCCAGTTCAAAGCACTCTTCTTCAACATGAAGAAAACCAACAGAGTTTAGACAAGCTGTAAACCAGCTCTGCCACTGAGCAGAACTGGTCACCGCGTGGGCCCTCATTTTATATACTTACAAAATCTTGCTGAATGTCAGTGAAATCTTTGCCGTATTTTTCTAGTGCTTCTTCAAAGAGGTTTGCCTCTGAAGCAGACCACTCCTCCATCTCATCTCTGCACAGGACTGGCCCACCTTGTGGCACGAGCGCAGAAATTGCCTTCGAAATGTCATAGACATTTTTGTGCAAAGTGTCCATAGCATGGAACTACATGGTTATAAAAGAGAAAAACAAATGTAAGGACAAGCATCTACAGGGGAAAAAATGCTTAACAGTGAAACAGCAATAACAAAGATTCTCACCAAGATTTGAGGATGCAGTATTCTACACCTAACACAAAGTCAGTAAAAACTTGTTCCACCCGCAGATTCAGTGTAATTATCAGTGTACAAGTCTAAAGTTTGCTAACAATAGCGGCTTTGTGGAACATGAGCCCTTGCATATCAACGATTCCGACTTTGCTACTCACCAGCACCACCACTGTAGTACCACTGTTAAGAAAATGCACGGGTAGAGACGCATTCACCCCAGGACTGAGCAGCCCTGCTAGGTACCATCCACAGATGGGGCTCAAAGGTAAGAGGCCAAAGGGCATATTTTCTAGTAAACTTGGCCACGCACTTTCTTTGTCAAATTATCCACAAAAATTGAATATAAAAAAAATATTTAAGAGCAGCAACACACGCCTAGAGAGTTCTGGCCCAAAGGCCAGAAATCCCAAAGAAGATGCAAGACAAGTCACACATGATAGCTGAGTAGAAAAAAAAGAATTACTCCCAGGAGCAATTACTCCTCAAAGCTGAGCTACAACTGTCTGCAATTTGTGATTTACAAGGGCTGAGAAGAGCCCCTGTTGCGAGGGAGGAATTGGTATGAGTAAATGAAAGCTTGGCTTTGTTTCCTGATTTCTGTAGTTTTAATCAGGGTGTTATTTGCCTTTCACCATACCAGTTTTGTGCACGTGCATAATTAATCTACAGTGTTCTGCTGTAGAATTTGTTCTATATACTATTTCACATTATTCCAGTTACGAGGTGAGACTTTGATAACAGTTCTCTGGAGACGTCATAAATTTTATTCAAATTTTCATTAAACATTCTCTGGCATAGAAGTTTAAGTTTTCCCTTTCCTTTATCTACTCAGAACAACTTATGGTTATAAAATATTAACAATGTCACCACTCCTCAGGTACTCTGAAATAGCTCATCGAAGAGAAGAGCTGGATCGACTGAAATTTCTTAATCTGACCATAAGCTTTTGCCCCAGACGATCTGGCCTGGGGATGCCAGTGACAGTTTGGTGCTGGGGAAGTGATGAGGAGTAGCACTCTGGCATTATAACAGTGCAGACAGGCAGATAATCATTTGCATTCTTCTCAAGACAGCTACTAAACCCACGCAAGAGATGGGCTGTGAAGCATATCATCAAAACATTTTAACAAAACAAAATGCACAAAAAATTATCTCATAGAATTAGCCATGATGGATCATAGGAGGCACAAGGCCAGAAAAAGTTACTTCATATGTAAATAAAGGGTTCCTTTACAAAGACGGGATCTGCTTCACAGCAGGCTGCAATTACAATCCATCTGCCCCTCTCTTTTTGCCAACTGTTAGTGCTGAGGTGATTATTTTGCATTTCTCTAAAACTCAAGGTCCTCTTTGGGATCTCACCAGCGTGATGTCCCTGGAGGCTGCTGCAGCACTCATGTGCAAACTTGGCTGTCTGACGGAACTACTGCAGTCCAGTGCTCGGGCAAACGTACCGACAGACCTGGAAGAAATGAAACAGAGCATTAACTTTGCGCCCAAAACAAGCATAAATATATATAAACACCAACCAACACTTTTTGAGATCAACAGACTCCGTTTCTCAGTAACAGGATTACATGGTTTGGCACTCGTTCTGAGCCAATGACTGTTCTCTTCAGATGTGGTTTGTCATTAAGAACACTTTACCTAGTTCGTATGACCAAAGAGGCTTAGGTGTAGGAGAGGAAACAGTGGAAGACTCAAGGATCAGAAACAGGGAGTTTTGAACTACTCTTTCATCCCTTATCTCTCAACAGGCTTAAGCTTTAACGGACACTGAGCACAAGCAAGCTTTACAAATGGCAGAAGTCTCTTCCTCAATGATGACAGCAGCGCTGTCCAAAGGTACAGAGAGATGTCAAGACCAGACAGAAAAAAATGCAGTAATGCAAGCGTTTTTCTAAAAGTTTCAGTGAAATTAAAAACAATCTTTATTTTACAACTTAATATTGTATATTACATGTGTATATTCCATAGCCTGCAAAAGAATACAGCAATTCCTGAACACTTCCCTATGTCAGCCACTCCTAAAACTGAGGCCGCTACCCCCCTGCTCCTCATTTTACTCCTAAAGAAATCAGTTGGGAAAACCTTTAACAGGAATATGGGTTCCAGTAGTTCCTAATTCTCTCACGGCTTGCTACGCCACATGGGTGAAACCCATGTGCTTCTGCCTGTGAACCGGAGCTGAATTCCTCTGAGCAACTACGACAGATCACTTCCCCAAACTAGACGAGTGCACAGAGGAAAAAACTAGTGGCAAGCAGCGCAGGAGTAGGAAAGGTAAATGTCTACACAGTAGTTGTCATCAAATATCTAGTTTTGGCCAAAACCCATAACAGCCTCCCCCCACCCAAGTTTCTGTGGCGACTCACACTTCGCCCTCTCCCCAGCCTCCCAGTCGCTATGCCCATGCCTGCTTCACAACTCCCCTGTCCCCAGCTTTAGCTGAACCAATACTTTTTTGTGTGTATGTGTGTGTCATCTAATAATAAACTGGATCACTTTGCTGGTTCCAGACAGAAGCAATTTTCATACTGATCGTCTCAGTGATTCTCGTTACAGCATACACCTTCGAGTGGCTGCATAAGCAAACTCAGTGGGCAGCAGCGAACAGCCAGAAAGAGCTACTAAAAAACAGCTTCACCACCAAAAGCCTACACGAGGTGGAAACCCCCGTCACAGAGCAGCTCTGCGGTCACGCTAAACTAACCCACGTGCAAACCCCCACCCCCCCAGGGAACTTCTACCCTCTCACTTCCTGCTGGGTCTTCCTGACGCCAACAGCAAAGCACTGGGTGGCTGAGTGGCAATTTGAATCAATCCTGCTGAAAAGCAAACTACAGAACAAAGTTCTTCGGTGGTGTCCCGTACTTTACTTGATTAGAAGCAACTGTGTGACCACAGCCTTGTCAAGAAGGGTCCCTTAAGAAGAAGGAATACCCTTTGCTGGAGATAGCCCAGCTCTCCTCATCACTCCTTCATCTCTTTGTTCCACATCACTGGTGGAGATCACTCTCTCCCCACTTTCATCCATTTCCCCATGTCCACGTGATGAAGTAGAATTAATCTGTTGCATATAAACCACTTAGTTCTGCCAGTTTGACTTTACTGTTGGCACAGCTCGAGGGAAACAGCAATATATCATACAAGCAGCACAAAGAAACTTCCAAGGGCCTCAATTTTAAGGTTATTCTTTAGTGTAGCCAGAACACTATGAGCTTTATGACATTTAAAAAAGTCTATACCACAAAAGCACGTGTTTAACCAAAGGCAAAAACGTGTTAATGGTTTCTGAACTGTGTGATTTTGTTCAGTCTGGACCACAGTTAGTATTTTTCATTTTAGCCAGCCTAGTTTCACTCTTGGCTCCCTGTTACTGGACGCCCACATGAGGCCCAAGCAGCCATGCAAAGGTTTGAGTGCTGCAATTTGTATCAGCCATTTTTAAAAATTTTGGTCAAAGTTCATAATAATGGCAAGTTTTATCCTCAAAGTACATAGAAAAATCGATTTGGGTGTGTCTTTGAGTATACACACTTCTGAGCACTTAAAACATCATATTTCACCATCTCATTTTACCTCAATTCTTTTCCACAGCATTTCCCTGGGCTCGTATCACTTGGCATGTCGAACACATTTACTGCTGTTTGATAAAAACGTGCCCTCACTGCCTCAACCAGCAGCCTCAGTCAGAACTGGAGGGCCCTGTCCAGCCAGATTCTTACACACAAGCTCTAGCATTGCCTCTCTGGGGTGCATTCCATGAACGTCCCCCACAACAGGCACAGCAATGCCACAGTCGGGAAAGTTCAGAAGGAAATTCAAAGCACGATAACTCAAGAGGGGAAAAGACAAGAACCAAAAGGCTAACAAAATGAGGGCCCCATTTAACAGAGTATCTGAAATACAGGCTTAACTCTGTTTTCCGGGGCTAAAGCCCCTGGCTGAAGCAGGCAGCCCTGCAAGTCAGGGTCCTGGTCTATCCACCATGTCCAATGAGCAGAACTCTCAAGACTAGCAAACCAGAACCTGCTAGCAGCTTGCAACTTTACACAACCCTCTCTTAACTATACTCAATGATAACTTGCTCCATGACTAAAAACATCAAAAGGTTAACCTATCCACCTACTCATACCACTAGCCTCCCACACAGTCCTACAAACCTAACTAAAAGACACAGAATTTGGAGAGTGTTACCTTTGTTCTTTTTTTTCTTCCCCAAATTGCTCAGTCACCAGTTGCTATGGGAACCTAAAATTCTCTTCATATAAATGAATACCAATGAAAAAGTTCCAAGAATATTTTAAAAAGAAGAAGTTGATCAACAAAGATTGCTTTGGACTTGAGTAAAAGCACACATTTCACCATCTGTACAGATCTGCAGGGTTTTACTTCATTGTGCCTACCTATTGGAATCTAGGCATTAGAAAGCATCCACACTCCATCAAAAACACTTTACCAGACTTCTTAGCGAACTATTAACGGATGTTAAAACATCACTGGATTTGAAACAGGGAGAAAATGGACAGTCATGAGCTGTCAAGAATTTAGTTCACTAGGCTTCTGCATGCTGCCGTGTTTGGAAAACCTCACCAATCACTGGACGCTCTTTACACGCCATTTGCTTTTCTTTCGTGAAAGTGATTAATTACGTTGTAAATCTGAGTAGCTGTTCCTAAAGCCATGCAGTCCCCAGGAAGAAACGTAAAACGTCCATTATTTGAAAACAGAGCAAGTGAATCAAGCAACCAAAATGAGCATTCAAACTAGTAAAGCAAAAAGAACATAAAAAGCGCTTGGACAAGTTATTAACATTTACTTATTCAAAGGAAAGGTAAAATGCTCTTACCGTGCTACCACCAGGAACTGGTCTATCTGCTTGTCTACTAGTGGGTTAAAGGCTTCCCAAACTTTTGTTTCAAGTTTTGACTGATCTCTTCCATCATCCTCACCTGGTTGAAAAACAAATTAAAAGTGCTCAGTATGGCTGCTTTAAAATAAAAGTACTTGCTAGATTTTTTTTCTCTCAGAATAATTTAACTGCTAACCCATCTCAGTTACTCTGCCTAACAGGCCGCTGTGAAAATTTCATTCGCCGACTTGTCTGTGACAATTCTAGCTTGACAGACGCAGCCACACAGCTCGCCTGAAGCAGGCAATCAGATTTTCAACCCCTGGTAGAAAAGGACACATGGAATGGGAAACAGAGTACATCCTTCTCCCAACTAGACAGTCTCTCTTCAGCCCCTCTCTCCTTTATCTTGCAGCGGTTCCAGGAAAACAGGCACGCTCCCAGCTGCTCTAAGAAGGCAAAGAGTAACGGGTTCAACTTGTGTCAGCTGCTTTCTAAGGGGGAAATCATGGCATCAGACTCTCCTGCTTTTATTTCCCTGACTCTACACAAACTAAAATAACCCTGGAAAAATACAGGAGCTACTGAGACTTCTTATTTTCTTCTCTCTCTAAAACTTGTGGAGGTTATCCTTCTCTGAAGCCCCACGCTGGCCTGCTGAGGGAAGAGAATGCCTTTCAAATTAGTTCATCCTCACCTAGGAGTCTTGCCCAGCTGCTGAATACATACCAGTTTCATAGACAAATTAAACAAGAGTCCTAACCAGTTTGTTTGCCTTTTCTAACATGAAGCTAACAGTATCAGCAAAGCTCCTAAGCAAAGACAGAAGTGTCTCATTGCTTTCACATCCCTGCCCACGCAGTCTGGAGAAGGTCCTGCCAACGTGGCTCACAAGCCCTGCTCTCTTAGGAGAAGCGTATTGACAGACCTTTCCCTATGTACTACACGAATCTCAGAAAGGAGCAATGAGATACCGATATTCCTCACCCCTCTCAGTTTTTCCACCCACTTTTAGATCTGTAGTGTAGCGCAAAGACAAACCTGAAGTTAGTTACTAATTGGTAACTACTACTCTCTTTCCCTTGGGCCAAGGTCCTTGTGGTCCTATGACACAGTGGGAGCAGGTTGAGGTCTCACAGCACGATCAGGCCAGCAAATTCTTCCTCCTGCCTGTTGCGCAGGTGACAAGTCTAGGCTGGCAGCCAGCACTTGGGATGGGGCTCCGAGGAAAAGGCACCCAGCAATAATGGGCAAATTGATGAGGGGAGACAGCATTTAATTGGCAACAGTTTGGGAATGGTTGTTATAGGGAAGTGAGGCTTGATTAAAAACACAAAAAGCTTTACAGACACGATGGAAATTCATGTTTCCCGTGGAAATTCTGAAATCTCTTAATAAAAAGACCGCAAGCTCCGAAAGAGTCAATTACTCCAATTTGTTTCAACACCTTTTTATGATTTGGCCAAACGCCCACTTAAAGACTGGTTTCAGATGTAATTAATTGTGTTCAGTGGACAACAGCTCCAGTCACCAACAAACCAGGCCCTCGCTGTATGCATGACCTGGCAGTGGAAACCTCCACCTCTCGCTCCTATGCAGGCTGCACACATAAAAGTGGCCACATTTGACATGGCCTCTTGACAATTTAAATAAATTATGGAAATTACCCTCTTTTAGTAAGTCTGTTATATCCGCCTGGTATCTGTTTCCGACTCGAATCTCTCCTTTATCAGCAAGTAGGGTCTTTTGTTGAGGATCGTATACCAGTGAATAAAAGAAGAAATCCTAAAAATAAAAGTGAAAAAGTAAACAGTATTATTAGCTTTTACTTTCAACTTTGCGTACATACTACCAAGCTTTTACGTTTTAAGTTTGGTTTTATTACCTATAAATATATTTTTAAATCAGGTGAATATACAATAAACGAACCACCGGTTTTAAAACTCTACGTTAAATTCTGCCCCTTTCTTCTGTGTTATAAATGTAACAGCTCTCCCCAAAAGCAGCCATTCCCTTAACATACAGTCTTCCAAGCTGAAGTGAACAAAGCTCCTCTTGCACAAGTGAGGCTCAGAAGGTCCAGGATATAATTTTTAGTAACATCAGCCGTTTCAGAACACAAAATTGCACTTTCCCATACACCAAAGCAGTAGTACTACATGCTAGTGACTTACCCGCACAGAAATATTGGTACAAACTAAAGCGTAACCAGAGCGTTACAGCCATACCAACGAAACACCCCACAGAGAGAGACACGAAGCCCCAGACAACCTCTGTGGCCTCTGCTGGACTTGCTCCAGGATGTTAATGTCTCTCTCACGCTGGGAGGCCCAAAGCTGGACACAGCACTCCAGAAGTGGTCTCACGAGTGAGGAGCTGAGGGGACGAACCCCTTCCCTCCCCCTGCTCACTACACTACTGCTAATACAGACCAGGAGTGCTTGGCTTTCCTTGTCGCAGGGATGCACTGCGGGCCAACTTCTTGTCCACCACCATCCAAGCTTAAGCCACCATGTTTCCTTGTGCTCGTTATTGGGAGAGGGGTAGCAGACTTGGCAGCAGCAGGAATTAGCTGCAGGTGGCAATACGCTAATTTGTTGGGTTTGTTCAAGTAGATGAGGAAAAGGCTAAAAAGGCTGTGTGGCTTCTGTTGCTTGGGTGTGTAAAGTTAAAGATGACATATCAGAATGAACGTCCTGCCAGGCAGAGAAAGGAAATGGCCAACATGTTAACTACTTAAAACTGCATAGTATAAGTAAGTCACTTTTCTGCAGGGGTAAGTACTTTGCTATAGCTATCAAGTGACACATTGGAGACCAGGTACTCTCCATCAAAGTGTAGTGTGGGATATGGAGCAGGAAGAGAGCTCTGTAGGATGTGAAATAACACCTTTTGTCACCTCCATCCACAGCAACACCATCACCAGGGAAGAGCAGTGTTTCTCAACAGAAACACAGGATGTGTGATGCGCCATTTTTCACACTCAGGTTTTTGGCTCATATTCCCTTTCCCCATATTTGTGTGTCAATAGCAGGCTCCCTGTTCAAATACATCTCATTTCACGCTCACCTCATTTTCCCTTTCCCTATATTTGTATGTGTCAACGGCACGCAACAAAAATTAGGACAAAACCAGCATCAATTTCAAGCCCTGTTCATCTTTGTGAAGAGGTGGCAAGGGAAAAGAGAGTCTCCCAATCTGTCATACCAAGCCCCAAAAAGGAATAATCACTGCGAGTCTCCCCAGTAACATGGCAAAAATTCTGTGGGCTAGGGCTTCCAAGGTACCTACTGGTTCTGTTCTCCAGCCCTGCACATTACACAGATTAATCTAAGACTGATGCCATAGAGGTAAGCTCTCCTGTGGTTTTTTTACATGCAGAATGCATCCAGCATCCAATTACAGAATTTAAGTGTTAAACATGGCAGCTCTTTATTTTCTGCTCCAATTTTAAGAAAAATCAGCATTTTTCTAGGAAGCGATCAACATCTATGGAAGGGAGGGGAAAAGCCAGCAGAAAGCCCAGCAAGCCAGGCAGACCTGCTTTGCTACCTAAGAAAGCTACTGCACCAAAGGTATCACCTACGCAGCACTGCACGAGAGGCAAGACAGGAACTGCCACCGATCTCCTCCAGCAGAAAACGTGCCATTTCCCCACTGTAAAAGCATGAACTCCAAGGGCAAGAACAATCTCATGTTATCTCACGGTAACAGGATAAAAGTCACAGCTAACACTTGGCAAAACGCTGTTCCAACACCCAGCCAAGTCAACTGGTGGGGGGATTCGGTTGCATCCTAAATGAATGACATTTTTGACAGAATTGATTCCTACTCCCACAGGCACCAGGGTCAAATTACATCAACCTACTGACAGAAGGGAGCTTCAGAGTCTATGAAAACTCATTTATATTACAGATGTGCAAAGGAATCTGGGTCTCTTGCTCCCTGACATACACAGAGTTCAAGATATGACAGTATTTTGAGAATGTATTGTTGCATAAATAAAATGTAGGAAGAGCTTTTGTCTCACAAGCTTAGAGGTTATGAATATAGTGTTATGTTTGCTCCAGCTCCAAAACACCTAACTGCAGGACAAAGTATTTGCAGTGCAACGCTAATGCTTTTTAGGCACGTTGCCCAGCAAATACACAAACCAAACACTGTAGTGTAAGGACACAGCAGGCCCCAAGGCAGGCCAATTCTATAGCCAAGCTCTTAACAGTCTTTCTTAGCCAGGGAAAGTCATTCCTTGTGGAGGTGTTTTCTCCCACGGTATTTGACTGTTGGATGCCCTATTGCTTCTCTTTTATTGATCATCAGTATGAATTTTCTCTATAAAATAAAACCCATCCTTCTCTACCGTCTTTTTATATCTTGTCCAGTTTTCTCTCGAATCAAACAGGTTCAATGAAAGAATTAAAAGCCTCTGAGTTCTTCTCCCCAGCCAGAGTCTCCTCCACAGAGAAAAAGTTGAAGTTTAGGGGATCAAGAGTGAATACAAGGCAGACTGTAATCCCTAGAGGTAATGCAATACCACTACCATCTTCACCCACAGAAACATGAAATTCAGCTCATGCAAACGGAGTGGGATTTCTGAAAACACGAATAAATACCAGTTTAGGGCCAATGCAAACTATAGCCTAAGGAACAAAGCAGATCCTTGTATACTCTAAAGTGCATGTGACCTCTGGATCACCACGCTGTGGTAAGAGCAGTTCTTCAGAAGGGTTTCACAGGAAGTGATGTTCACAACAAAATAACACGGCTTTTCAAAATTCTTCGTGCTCATTTTAGCAGTCAAAACTGTGCATGCTGGGTTTACAGCAGTGAAGGAAAAGAAGGGTTTTCTCTTTTAATTTCAGATCCCAGAGAACACCCAACACATTTGGAAAAATTAAAATGACCTGCCAAGAGTTAAAATTAAGCCATGACTTTCTACTTCTCCAACGTGTTAGACAGACACATATGCTCAGAGCTTCCCTACCCAAGCCCCTAAGCAACCTGTAGCTATAGCCAAGAACCAAAGCCACTAAGAAACTGCAGAAGACCTGGGAAAAAAAAAAAAAACAGGCTCAAAGAGAAAGCACAGTACAGAAATAGTGCTTAGTTCATTACAGCTTGCAAACTTAACTTTCATGAAGTCAGTTTGGGTGAGGGGAGGAAATATTTAACTAGAGAGCATTTTATTTTTAGGGGGGTACTAGAAGGATCAGAAATGCCAGACATCTGCCCAGCTGGGAAAATTCACACAAGCCTCCTGATATATCCTAGCAGAACAGTCAAATAGATGGTACATATAAAACACTTTACGGCAGAATACAGAAATCTAATGCTTTGGCTGTAACTGGCTATGCCCCTTCTCTTGATCTCCGTGGGAATGCAGCATCTACAGGAAATTCAGGTTCCCCAGCTGCTTTTTTTCTTTTTCTTCCTATTCCTCCTACTACAATCCAAATTTTGCCAGGCACAGTAAAAAAGTCAGTGCTGGTCCCCTCCCCTTCAGCCTGCTCTCTGAATTTAATGGAGCAATCTTCCCAAGGAATATGACAGAGAGAGGGTAGAAGAGGAAAGCAGAGATAACACAAATGGAATTTTGCTATGCTTACTATCCCCCTAAAAATTTCTGTATGCATGTTTAACCTCCTTTGAGGCAGACAGCCTCAAGCTGAAAACCTACTTGTCGTGGTCGTAACGTACGAAATCAGATGACAGATTCCCTAGAACTGCTTAAGCTTTATTGACAGGGAAAAAAAAAAAAACCACCCTCAAAACATTTTGAAAGCAAAGAACAGCTTAAAAACAGGAGGGAAAAACCCCAGAAGAAACAGTTCAAAAGAACACCATCCAGTGCTAGGAATTCATCAGGCAGCAACCATCTCCTTTTCTTAATCTCTTTACCCTCCACCCAAGCACATTTGTGTTCCTGAGCTTTTAATTTCTTTGCCATCTGTCCAAGCTAGTTTGCACCACAGCAAAATACCACGCTAAGTGATAGGACACATTCAGGGAACTCTCTCATTCTGTGAAATCTCTAAGTGTCTGCTCAGTTTTAAAAATAACCCGCATCGCTCATCCTGCATTTCAAGAGTTCAAAAGGATTTAAAAAACGAAATCTCTTTCTATTCCTACATCTGCAACTGAGTAGTTGCACAATTAGAGGAAGCCAGCTCCCTTCTCTGTCTCAACATGCCTACCTGCAACATTAGTGATAAAAAAAAAAAAAAGTGTTGGGAGCAATCAAGAACAAACACTACTTAAAAGTTGGGTACTAGTAAATCTAAAATAATTCCAGTTTGATTACTTTTTGCTTTCAGATTGGCATATCCTGGGCTGCTGGCTGGTTACGAGCACTTCTGAATACAACCGCCCTTGTTTGATGCCCTGCCATTTGGCAGCCCTGAGCAGGTTCTACATGTTTTTGGTTTCACATTGCAAACAGAAACCTGACTATTTCACCCCTGTGCTTTGTTTAAAACTCTCTTAAACTAGAGTATCAGATTAAAATTAATCTTACGCTTAAATAAATATTAAAGAAAGGTTAAAAAGCATTTAAAAAGAAAGAACAGCTATGAGACAGCCTACAGTGTGCTCATTGCAAAAAATGACCTGTTTTGTCCTTGTTCCTTAAAGGCTGGTAATGACCGATGCCCTACTGTTTTTCATTACAACATTTCCTCTCTTGTATAACATTTTAATGTTTTCAAATGCAAATGTAATGCTTGCAGATGCATTCAAATAATAATATAATGAAATTCTTTGCTAATCTCCTCAAGTAAACCTCCCAGAATGTCAAATTTCAAGACCGTCTAGCCCAGCTGGCAGCCGGAGGTCTAGCCACAATTAAAGGTATATAAATACTTTTAAAAGAATTACAACAGTAATTTTTTAAATCCCAAAATACCTCAAAAAGTAAAACCCAAGATTTATATTCTGATCAACAGCACGAGACAATTCGGGTTCAAGTCTTTGGTTTCGGGTACCTTTAAAGAGCCAGCCAGATTGGATGAATTTCTGCAGGACTCAAAAGTTAACTGACAAGAAGGATCTAAGTGTCTGTGGTGGAATATGAAGGACCACAGGTAAATATTTTTAACAGTGAACTCAAAAAACCAGGAAACTAAGTCCCTCAGAAATCTGAAGTAAGATCAAGCTTAAACCATATTAACATAAATCTGAAAGACTTCAGGATAAAGCAAATATATAGAAATACATCCTGCTGGCTTGCTCTCTCTTCGATAGTTGCTGCATCTCCCACCCTGTCTTGTCTGGAGCAGGTTTGAATGTTCAGGCCGATGAGCAAGCAGGGTTCTCTTTACAGAGGGAGAGGCAGCTTACTGTCACAAGGGTGTGAACAGCAGGTCTGGCCTCTAGATCCACAACGTTTTATACCAGAATGAAAATTCTGTAGAGCCTGAAGCTTCTCACTGCCAGCACCCAGTACGTGAAGACAAGAAAGAAGCACCTTCTTTTCAGAAAATCTGTGAAAAGCCACCAATCCTAAATTGTGCCAGAATAAACTGTTCAAGCTTGACAATTCACAAAATGGTTCATACCTCCCGTTCCAGATATGATTTAAGGGATTCTGTCTCATTTAACAGAGTAACGCTGCATTTGCCTCTAAAAAAAGAGAAACACATTTTATGAAAAAACATGCTCATGTGATTCACAAGATGGTATTACTGAGGTTGTACACAATTTAATCTTACCTTGAAGAATACTTGAATAATAATAGTAACAATGCCACTTCGTTTTTGAATAAAAAGCACTGGAAGAAAATGGTCATTACCTGATGTGTGTGGCTGGCAGAGATTCCAGCTGTCGTGAGAGAAACAACTCACGATGTCGTAGCTGATGCTTCTGTTTCTCTGGTAAATCAACCATTTCTGGATTTTCCATCTCTTCTTCCATTTCTCCTAGTTATAGAGAGACAAAATTGGCCATCAAGAAGAGTGCAAGTATTGATTCCGAGCCAATCATGATGAGATGCTCCAAAACCTTTGCTAAATAATACACATTATTTAGATTAAATCTAACTTCACCTGAATCCTCAACATTACAGCCAAGTGAACTATTAGATAATTAGTATAGATCCTTTAAATAATGTCTGTGAAGAATTGTACTTATTTACCACTGGAACCAAAGTATTCCAGGTACACACAGGTCACACTGGCTCACCAGGCTGAAAGTCACACAAATCTGCTACCTGGAGAGAGCCGCTCTTGCAGACCACCATTGCACCATTAGATTCATCAAGAAGAAGCTCATGCACAATGGGTGACGCAGTAAAAGACAAGTCTTTCCTCTTTGCCAGGCATTGGCTATCTCAGACCCCACTCCTTTCAGGATATCACAGACTGTCCCACTCCGACTTCAACTGCTTTTACAGGAAATGCCTGCTGAAAAGGTTAGTTTATTTATTTAGTGCATTTTATTCTCTTCACCCCAACCACAGGGAATAGACCGCAGTCGCAAGATTGACCAAGTGGCTAAGGCCAGTCTTGCCACCCATCCTACCCTACCACAGCAATACTTCTGCATTTCAAAAGCTTGCTTTATTCTGCAGTCAGGATCCACCATCTCTGGCTTTGAGCTATCCAACCTCCATCCAACCAGCTTTTAAATTAATGCCAAAGCACATACATGAAATCACAGCCACATTGATACATGACTCACCCAAAACATCTCTCGGCACCTTCCTTGTAGGAAACAAATATTAGTATGTTTTATATTCATTAGCAAGTATCCTGTCAATTATGCCAGGTAAAGCTGTAAAAGGCAAAATACTCCCAAAAAAGCTGCAGAGCTTCTCCATGATGATGGACTGCGAAAGAAAACAGACTTTCTCCTTCCCTAAGAAATTAAGGCAGTTACTGTATTTTCCAAAACCATGGGAAAAGTTTCCCAGACTGTAGTAGACCGATCTGCAAAATCTCATACATGAATCATAAAACTCTTTTTATGGCAGCTGTACTCTCAAAGAGTAGACTTATGCCTGCAGCTTAATTCAACAGCTGTTGCCAAGAAACATTTCTTGTCAGAAACACATACAGGCACATTTATGATTTATATACCCTGAAGATTAGTTAACTATAATCCTCATAGTTATCCCCAAGTAAAGCAAACAGAAAGGAGAGATCTCCATTTTATGGAACACTGAAATGGCATTTAGTTTTAAACAGGCCACCGTTACGCCAGCGTGGGTTACAAATAAATTACGTACACTTCAGGTTCCCCACAATTTATCACTGTTTTACTGTCCTGGAAAAAGACCTGTGGTTTATACGCCCCTCAGGTAAGCTGCACCAGCACGGAAGGTAAAAACTAGTTACATAATTAAACCAACTGCAACATACAATAGCTCTCATACCACACGAGCTGCTAAACATACAGCAGCATGCACCTACATTTTAATATTTTCCTAGGAACTAGAACGCAAAATTTACATTTGTGCCACAGTCTCATGGTTCTGCAATTTATTTACTGAAGTGGATTCTGTTTTAGTTGAAAATTAATATTGTGGCTGCTGACCTACACTATAAATACACCAGCAGCAATCCACAAACAAGTCAGCAAGTTCCAAGCTAGCTTGCCTAAAAACCCAGGGATGTCCAAAGGAGAAGGCGTTCCTGCCGGCACTTAGAACAGTTTTCAGAGAATGAGAGTAGTGCACGGTGTAATGCAGGAGAAATACTTAAAGGAGCAACCTAAAATACTTAATATCGTCGGTATATTTAGTAGCCTAGAGCTTTTAAAAATTACATTAAAAAAGCCACTACGTGCCACTCCAATCTACAACCAAGATGAAACCAGCCAGCACAACCAAGCTCATTTCAGGAACTGCACCCCTTCAGGTAGGCTCGTCTTCCAAATACTGTTTCTTGTGTCTAGTTTTTGTAGTAAAACAAGGAAGGTGGAAAGCACACATTTTCTTCTTATGCCAACTCTGCTCTGCACAGCCCTTCAATATAACGAAGGGCAATACCTTTTTTTCTTAAAAAGACAAGGCATTTCTACAGGTAACAAACAACTCCCCCTCCCCAAGGTAACACTGTCATAGTTCCCAAAGACAGAGGTAAGAATATTCCAAGAAATAACAAACAAACAAATCGATGTGAGCATCTTCCCTCTTTTTTCAGAGTCATGATTTACTGAAGAGAGTGAACCTGGCAAATGCATTCGGAACCAAGGGAAGGAGGAGAGAATACAGGGCTGGAGCCTGCGCAGGAATCTCTCTGCCCCACTGAAGTCATGCAAAAGCAGCTTTGACAAAAACTGTAACTAATACCACCACCTCAGCGCCTCTGCGCGGACAGCAAAGGCTTAAGTCAGACTATAAACCGCAACGGGGGCTGACCCAGCCGCGGGTTCCAGGACAAGCCTGACACGCACATCTCCATTCCACCCTCCTGTAGCTCAAGCACTCAAGCTCTAAGTGAAGCAGTCTGCATCCTCAAGAACGGTGGCCCCTGAGAAATAACGACCACAGTCTTAAAAATATATAAATATCTGTGAAATATTTAAGAAATCTTTTCTGAAAAGACTTGCCTGCATTTTTTACAGTACTGCAGAATAAGTGATATGGGAATACAGTAGGTGGGACTTCAATGCTCTCATAAAACCTTGCTTAAAACTTAATCTCTCTGCTTGATAGATGTGCTTGTACAGATTTAAAACTAAATATTTAGTCTTAATACAAACCGTAATATATCAGCTGTGCCGAAGTAGCCAGTGGAATGCTGCAAGGAGTGGATTAGATTAAATATTATTTGATATTTGATGACAGTATCGTTAATAGCACATTAACAAAGCCTGAAGACGACTTATACCGGGAACAAGAGACAGGCAGATTGGACACAAACAGCGAGACTCATGTGAAAGCTAACATATATGGGGAAAAATAATTAGGTAGAGTAAACTCTGAGTTGGCAGGAGAAACCCAAGAGGCAGGAATTGCAATTTAAAATGACTGGGTGTGTGAGATGCGAAATTAAACATCAATATTTGCTAGACACGAGAAAGAATAGCAATTTGCTATAGATCAGATTGGGCTCTCGACAGCGTCAGAGGCAGGAAGCACCAGCCCTTTCTCTGCATTCTGGGTGTTGTAAAGGTAGCTACCGGGCACAATTGGGAAATGCACAAAGACAAACAAGATGGAGAAACTGGGTTTAGAGGGCACACCAGGTTGTCCAGCCTGGGAGACAATCTGTAGTAACAGATAATTAGTCAGCATGGTTATCACTAGCAATAAAATGTATAGAAAAAAGAAAAAAATAGAGTAGAAGTACAGCAGAGCCAGTGCTAGTGACCCGCACAACAGTTCCTGCGGTAGCGAAGGAAGCTTAAACTCTTGGTGCTTGAACAGCTCAACTAAGCCGCTTGGAAGGACATTATAGAAGTGTTGCATTTGAAGAAAAGAACAATGCCATCACAATTCCTTCTCCCAGGTCCAGTTTCAAAAGGTCTATAATAAGCCTCAGCCTTATTCATTTTCTCTCTACCAAAAACCAGATACTGATTCATAGCTATAGAAAACCTGCTGAAGTTTTAACAAACAGAAATCCTTACACCTTGACACTTCAGAAGGAGTTTGACACATTATCAAGACATCCCACTAGGAACCCTTCCAAAAACTTCTTGTGACCATCTCCTGCAGCCATGGCCACTGTCACAGGTAGCAGGCAGAGCAAACAGATGCTATTTTGGTCACTTAGCTTGTCTTTCCTCACGGCACCACCCCCGGAAGAGGAAACCCACAGTTTCCTCCTCTCAGTAGCAACAGAGCCAAAGTCTCATTAGTGGATTAATGAATTTGACTCCTCTTAAATCTGCATGTGTGGTGTTGGGAGAAAATGAAGAAGTGGAATAAAACGGAAGAGCTAAATAAAAATATGAAGAACTCATTTGTGAAGGTATTGTTAGACTGGGGTTACCTCAAATTTAAAAAAAACCCCAAACTCAATAGACTCTCTACCTGTTTAGGCACCCAGGTCTCAGGCAACTGGTGGACTGATTGAGCAACCACACCTCACTGCTGCAAGACATTTATTTTTAGAAGCTTTGGCACTTACAAAACCACGCTGCCATGTGTGCCTGGCACCCAAACATCAGCTGCTGAAAATGAACCATAAACCTGCCAAAGCAGATGGCACTAACTACCCAGTTCTCCAACCACTACCAACCAGTCCCTCATTGTTTTACAAATCAGGATAAACGTTTTTAATGAAGTGAAAACTGTGGTCATAAGATCAATCATAAGTATCTAGAAATGGCTGGAGATGGATCATTAGTCAGGAGGAGAGGAGGATGTATTCCTGCTGTTGGAAATACTGACTTAATTATATAAGAAACTATGTAAGACATCATACGGAAACTATATATATAGAAAATACATAGGCACAGCATCCAGCAGTAGCTTGAGGAGCAAACTATCTTTCTCACTTCTCTTCCATCAAGTTCTGCCTGCAATCTTGTTTGCATACAATATCTATCTTAAACCACTACAAAGTCTCGAGGCAAGAACATTAAATAGTCTCCTACTTGCGGAGCAGGTTCATTGGAGGAGCAGGTGGAGAAATTCCCTAGAATAATTTGTGAGGTAATTAAAGAGGCTTATGAATAAAAAAGTGCTATCAATGCATGGAAGCCATTATAAGGCTGAAAGACTTAAGGACAGCTCAGACGAGCTTTGTATCGTAAGATAAAAACAGTAAGATCACAGATCAAATCCAAGAGTCAGGCTGCATACATCAGGTACTAATTTACAGTCACCAACCACAGAATAAGGTGTTTCCAACTCATTTCTCTGTATAAAGGGTTATGAGAAAAGACAACATATCTCAAGACTTGTCTGTTTCAGAAACCTGACGGATTATACAAGCTAAAGCGCAAGCTTTTTTTTTTTTTTTTTTTTAATTTGCAACATTCAGTTCACAATCACATCTTTTTCCTTCCTTTACTGGAAGCAAAAAAATATTACAAAATATACATATACTTTTCCCATTCATGTTCTGGCCATATCTTGCCATTACTTGGCTCTCTTGCTGCACTGATCTCAACAGTAGGTCTAAGATAAAGGCATCTTGAATAGAAGACTGTGTGAATCCAGAAATGTCTGCAGTCAGAAAGCTCCATTAATCAGCTGAACAAAGGCAGTTAAAAGATCAGCGATGCAGATACGTACATCCACTGCAAATGCATCAAAATGAGGCAACAGGAGACTTTATGGAAATTAACTCAAAGTCACTGACAGTCTTGAGTATCTCTACTAGAATCATTAACATCCACACAATTTAATTTCTTTATATCATGCAGGATGTAGATACTATTATTTTCAGCGTAAAGAAGTAACGGCTGTCCAAAAGCTTAATTTTCCTCTCTTGTCCCTCTTTAAGAAGAACGGAAGCCACACAACGGCACATCTATCTAAATAAATAGAAGCCATTTAGCAGCAATTTTATTCTGCACCAGAAAGAAACGTACTGGAAAAAAATGTTAGTTACTAATGAAATTTACACCAAGAGACAGCCCCAGTTGTCTCTGGTGGCTCTATTAATAGGATTGTGCTATAGAAGAATTTTCCTGGCTTTCAAACACATGTGAATATGAACAATGAATTATTTGTTTGCAAGAAAAAAAAAAATCTTAAATTTCTTATCACAAAAAGAAATCAGCCTTTGCACGTTCAAAGAGCATTTATACAGGTACAAATATTTTTCATTTTCAGCCTGAGACATGCGTTTCTTTGAATCATCCCTACCCGGTTTCTCCACTAAATCAAGTGAAATGAGACACAGATGAAGGAATCAATAGTTACGTTGTTTATGGTGAAGCTCCAGTTAAGCTTCAGCATTCTCAGATAAAATGAGCACTGCTGCACTGAGGAGATATCAAAAATGCTTTGCCTGCTACCACAATTCTGCAACACAGCCAACTCGTATCTCAGTGCCATGTGACTTTTTTTCCAAGGTACAGTTAAAAAGGAGGGACTTATTTGGACTTGAATCCACAACAGAAAATATTCAAATTTATCCATTAAGGGGCTAGTTTTGCTGCATATTTTCCCAATGGCGCTAGCACTGACATTACATTCATTGTGAGAACGGACTATCTGATTTGATCCATCCCCATGCATCACAGCTATGTAGAGCTGTACTACACATACATCACAGCCGATTCATATCTACAAGAAGCACAGTAGAAGACAATGATGCTTGGCACCTAAGTGGTATCCTTGAATTACAAAGGTTGCTATGACTGTGCATGCTTTTTGCTAAATGTTAAGCAACTGGAAGAGCTACATCTCACATCCTCCATTGTTTACAAGTAAAAACAGTTTGGTAACTCCACCTGTTTAGTCTTCTCCCTTTCATCACCTCTGCTTTGGTAACTGTCTGTTTTGGTAGTACTGTGTCCATCACCTTGCAAGGATGGGACAAGAGGGATGCTTGAACTGCCAGAGGAAGATGTAATGAACCTAAATCTAATCATCACTGGCAACTAGAATGGAGTCAAACAGGCTGGGAGCACCGCACGTAAAGCGCCTCGTGTCATGCAGTATGTTGCACTATTTTTTCCCCTGGAGATGGATATTCCCCTTTAGAGCCAGCTAGTGCACCACGCTCACCTCCTCTCCAGTTTAGCACACACAGATCTACAGCAGCTTCTCAGCTATTTTGTGTGGGGTTTGGTTTTTTAAACTATCCGCATTTTTTTTTTTTTGCAGTACCTTGCCTTACAGATTTATACAGGCAAATATCTAATCTGTACTGACACATAACTATTTTGTCTATGCACTTTTTAGCATTTTAAAACTGTTTCTATAATGGAAAGAAAATTCTAACACTACATTTTTATTCAGAAGGAAACTTCCATCTCTACTCAGCTAGATATCTCACATGCCTCTGATCTCCTTGGGAGAAGAGAAAATGCCAACATAGGTTAACACAACATTCTGTAAAACAATAAAAATCAAGAAATTAGTTACGCAATGCATACATGCAAGGGACACTGATAGAAGGTATGAATTTTATGATAGTGTAGTTTCATGATTTTTTTTTTTTAAAACTGGAAAGTAACTACAGTACTCAAAAAAACAGTTTGCAAGTCTTCTGTCAGCATAGGCTTTTTTTCCCCTAAAAAAAGGACTTGAAATATTCAAAATAGTGATAGGATGTCCTAAAATTCAGTGCTTTTGAAGTATATTTACTGAACATGTTCAGACGAAAGCCATGTCACTACAAAAAATTATTTTTTTTAATATTACTGAAGTTTAAAGAGAATTCCTGCGTGTCAAGTTTCAAGCTGGCCATGTTTCAAGTCGGTCTCCTATGATCAGTCTGTTTCATTTACTCATAAAGAAAGTTTGAGGGGTTTCTTTCATCTACTAACCAAACCAAATCATTAATGACAAGCAATACATGAGACAGGGAGAATACTTCCTCTCGTCCCCGAAATGAAGAGATCGACTTCTGTAGAGCAAGATGTCTTTATTCAGCCCTAACTGAAAACTTCTGTCCTGTCCCCACCATAATCATACACAAAATAAGGTTTTAAAAAGTTTAAGGAAAGAAAGGGGAAAATTAAAAAAAAAAAAGGGGGGGGGTGGGGCGCAGGGGGGGAGAAAAGTCATCCAAACAAGTAATGCAAATTGCTGAAGATGAGTACAGAAAAAATACATTTAAGAATAATAATAGTGATACTTGTAACTGCAATATCAAAGTTCTATGCAAGTTTGGCAATTCTCTGTAGAAGCAATCTGAACACAAACAAGCTTACTTGCATGTTTGTCTGCCAATACAATCAGTGTACTTGATATGTCTCTTCTCCTGTAGAAACAAACCACCTTTGCTTCAACATTTCCATTGGCAGTCTGAAACGGGGAAAAAGAAAAAAACTGAGCAGAAATCAAGAGCGAAACTGTACGCAGCGAGCTAGAAACTTCCTAAGTAATTTGGAATGTTGCACAAGAGCTACATAGCATCACCTTTTAGCACCCTCCAGCTGCACACGTGTTATCTAACACAAAAACTCCAGTGTGATCCATTCCAGGGTAGAGAAACAGAATTTGGCCCTTCCCTCCTAATTGTTTCCGCAGGATCACCATTTTCAGCAGTTACAGGTGTATCAAGGAGCGAGAAAACACACTTACCTGCAGTTACAACATATGAACAAGCCACTTTGCTACTTTTCAGGTGATGCCTATGTTTAGTAGAATTCAAAAGCATGTTAAAAATCCTAATAAAAATAACTGCGAAATAAAGTAACAGAATTCAGGTTTTGGCTGTTCTCCAAACCCTGTAGGACAGTAGGAAAGCAAGAAAAACCCAGCCATTACTGCTGTCACAAAAGAAATCACATAAGGTTTTCCTTCTCTGACAGCACTGGTGAGATCAACAATGACCAATACAAAAAAAAAAAAAAAATCATTCCAAAAGGAGAACCAAGGAAGCTGCACCAGGCAATAAACTCTCCACCAGTGACAACATACAAAAAACTCTGCATTTTTGAAAGGTTTGAGTTTTTTTAAAAAACTCTTAAAATGAGATAGGTGATCAATCACTTGTGAGGTGGCACCTGCCAAATTGTGAAACTGGCATTATAAAATTTCTAAGGGAAATACAGTGAGTGTATCACTGGTTTGTAACAGCCCCAGCCAATGTACTGTCTCTAAAACAAATCAACAAATAATGAAATATAACTTCAAAGAGTTGTGTCCTGTTACTGAAGAGCCCTTGAAAACCATAATGATAGCACACTCTTTAAGAAACTAGAAGACTTAAGATACAAATTCCCCTCTGGGAAGTCTCAAAAAATGGTAGTGGACCAGCAACCTGTCCACAAGGAAGCAAAATAAAAACTTATATAAATGCTTGTTGCTGAGATGTGAAGGGAGGAAAAGTGTCATCTGTTACAATACCAGTTTTCCAAACAAAGAATCAGACAATATATACATGCAGCCTACCAGTATTTGGGACAGAGTCTACAGAATTGCTACCCTTTTCTGTTAAATAATTCAGAATTTTTAAATGTTGAGGAGCTATGACACAAAGGCAGGAGCCACCTTGTTAAAACACAGGCAGCTACGGTGTAGAATTACCTATTTATTTCATTTACTTGCTCTGCCTTCATTTATACTCAAAAAAGGCCACACACACATGATCATTTCAACCCAAAAGACCCATTTCAAAGAATAGGTCAGAGAAATTGCAGCTCAAGCACGAGTTGCACCAAGATGAGAGATTCAGGCTGAAAGTTCTTTTTTTCAAAGCCGCGTGCAGGGGTGAGGGAGGGGTTAAGAATGAAATGGAAAACCAGGGGAAACCAACACTTTTCTTCAAAGCCATCAACAAATCTGCCCCCTGTAACTGATGTAATACAGTTCCCAATACCTCATGGCTATGGATCCACTGGGAGATTTTAAGAACTCACTCTTGTTTCATTAATGGGAAAAAGAAAAGTGTTTCAGCAAAAGACCTCCAGTAAAAAGAAGGGGCTACAAGGATGTCCTAGCCTTCAGATTCTTTATTTGTCGTTATACTGATAAATTTTCTCTTCCATGTTACTCTTTTAGAAAGATGTGCTTTTCCATCACTGGTGGCTGAAGAAAAAGACCTAATTTTAGTCAGTTAATTTAAATTCAAATCCAAACCAGCGATGTTGCATTCCTTCTGTATGGGCTGCAATGGACATGCTGATACTCAGCTTGAGAAAGTGACTTGTTTAGGATATAGCTAATGGCTGCAGAACAGTCTTCCCCCCTCAACTAAAATTTCAGCATCAAGAACTTCAGCCGGCTTCCCACATACAAACCCTTGTGCTTCAGTTTTAGATCCAATGAATGGGAAATTTGGCAGTGAAATAATACACTGGCCCAAAGGACAACCAGCAAAGACAAAGTCTGACGAAGCAGGTAACAGCTCCAAACCCTCCTGTCGAGCCAGAGTCTCCCCCAAGAGCGATCAAATTACAAAGCTCTCCACTGCCTAGGCAAACCGTTAAATTATCTTCATATCCCATGATCCTGGCAGAGAACTGAAGAACTGCAGAACCCTCCTGCCCTACAGGTGGGCATAGTCACCTTGAGAATGACCTACCACTGACACACACCAAAAGTGCTTTCACACCAAAAGAGAACCATCTAGCCGGTCTCAAAGCATTCCAGAAAATTATCACAAGTATTTTCAAACTTCTAAGGACCATAGAACTGTTAAAGAATTATTTTGATTTTAATCATAAATTCAATTAACTTCAAAGACTTGATGGAAATTTGTTTACCTTATTGAGCTCTTCTATTCTTCGTATCAAGTACGGGTTACTTGAAGAATTTTCGAAGTAGACATAATCTGACAAAAAGAAGAAAAAAAAAAGACTCTTTAAAATACGTACTGCTAAAAATGGAATCAAAACCTCACATGTATACCTGTAAGGAACACCATAACAAATTCACTTCTTGGCACAAGCAATATTTCAAATGTTCCTACTAAATCTAGGATTTTAAGCAAGGAAACACAAAATCTATGCCAGTATAAGGATCACATATATTAATGCAATCTGAAGGCAATAAACTCATTTTCGAATAAATAAATAAGATGGAGCTCTACTGTCAGCCTGGAAAGCAAAGCACATGATGCTCCTTCTCTCTCTCTGATCAGATTATTTCCACTTTGATCACCCTGTTGTCTTCAGTTACTTCCTCTTCTTATCAAAATCCAGTCAGTTCTCACCTGCAATATGCGATCTTTCCTCTTCCCCTCTAGCTCAGCTAACACATACTGCCCATTTACTTAGAATACAAACTGCTCCACTCTTTCCTGCTGTCTTTACTTTTTTCTCTAATTCCTGGTCTTCTATGCCTATATTATCCTAGAATACCCTCAACAAAACTCCATACAGTAAGCCAAACAGATCAGTAACGCTTGTGTTTTCGAGCAGGATAAACAACTTTCAGGAAGAAAATTAATTCTTTACCCAAGGTAGTGCCTTCAAAACATCAGAGAAGCATCAAGGAGTGCCATATAAATTATTTGGTGTTCTTGAGCTCCAAGCTTAAACAGTCCCTTTTACAGGTAAGGAAACAGAAGCTCACGAGCCATTCAGCCTTTATCTCCCCGAACTCCAGAAGCCAAACCCCAAGCCCTGAAGCGAAGCAAACAGAGGGCTGAATGTACCTCCCGGCCCAGCCTCCCACCCCGGGGCGCAGACCCTGTATGCAGACCCAGCAATTCCTTCTACGACTATCTGGTAACTTTAAGACCATTTCTCTCCGGATTGCCCAGCTCATTCGCGCTCGGAGCACAACACCCATCGCCCCTGGGCACGACTTGGGAAGTCTTCTGCAATGGAGACATTAGCATGATGCTCCACTGATGAATGGGTGCTCAGCGGTGCTAGGCTTTTGTAAACGGACACAACTACCGAAGCTGTTAGCCTCAACCTCCCCGAAACGCTCCTTAAAAGGAGCCTCCCCAGCCTAGAGGAAGGACACCTCCAAGGGGCTCCTGAAAAGCGGCACCACGAGAGTTAACGATCCGCCTCCTATCTTCAAGGCGGCCAGGGAGACACCAGAGCATTCACCCATCCTGTCCTACAGCCCCGTAGCACTACCGAAGCTCCATTTTTCCCGACTCCTGCTTACAGCCCCCATTACCGTAGGGCTCTCCGGCGTTAGCAGACCCAGCTACCCGCTACGGGAGCCACAAGAGCACAGCAGCGAGCGCCGGGCTGCGGCCCCAGCAGCACCTCCAGCCCGCACCACCTGCAAGCAACTCAAGTGCCTTCGTGTCCTTTCAACAGCGCCGGGCTGTCTTAGGAGAGCAGTTACACGTTCAGGAATCCGAGAGGTTACAAAAAAAAAAAAAAAAAAAAGTTGTTTCCAAGCCCTTGACTTTCCAAAAAAATATGTCATATACCATGAGATGCAAAGACACCCCTGACAATGAAGTCTCATTTGAAATGATGAGTGACATGCTTGCAACGCCAGCACTCAAACTGCGCATCTTGGGTTACCTAACCATACCGCCAGCGGAACCAGGGCTAATAAAGCATAGACATGTGACACCCATTTTATTTTATTTTTGTGCCTTCTGTGCTCCAGACCTCTCGGACTGATCATCAGCTATCTTCATGCACAGTAACACGCATCTGAGCAACTCCAAAACTTTATTCAGAGTCAGTTCCTCTTAAATGTCACTTCCCTGCATGCTTTTGACTGGAGAATTCTCTCACCTAAGGAATTCAGATTGGACATCTAGTTTGTAGAAAAACAAAGTTCCCAGAAGTGGTTAAAACACCCCAGTAACCAGATCCTAAATTTCCCCTCCCAAGCACCGGCTCTGTGCAGCACACCAAACAGGAAACAACGGGTTCAACATTACTACGACCAACTCTATCACAAGTCACAAAACCAAACATGTATTTGCAGCTTCAGCAATAACAACTGCTGACTGAAATAACAACGACAGGCACTAAGCAGTTTACAGATCAGCAGAGTATTGGAAGACAAATCCCTTCTCCCACAGCAGAACCACCCATGCCCTAAAAGGGTGCTGCAGTGGAGGATGTGGAAGCTTCGAGGTGCCTCCAAGCTCACCCACCACTCTTGCCTCAAGGTTCCACCACCTTAAGACAAGTTCTTTACCTTCACCCCTCTCATGACTCCCAAAACAACCAACTATCCCACACTTGAGGTACTTTGGCTGAGGCCGATGCAAAAAACTTACATTTGTGAACACTGACTGAAAGTTAAAAATTAAAACTGAAGAAAATGTCAATCTCTATCTTGAAAATACAACCTTGTCTTTAATTTCACAGGTTTCAGGCGACTGTTAAAAATGTTCATTGCTCACATCATTTTTCTAACAGCTTGTGTGCACATGTGTGCATATATTCTCACAAACACGTGAACATTAACTCAATTTTTCATGGAACTACAGTTTGATTGCAAAATCTGGCACAGATTTAAAGAAAGTTTATCACAGATGAACGGTTTACCAAAGAATAGCTCACAGTGGTATCCCACAGTTATGAATAACAAAACCCCCAAAACGTTGTTTTGCTCAGCAGCAGAACATCCCCAAACCCACAGTCTGTGATCGGCAGCTGCAAACAAACCTCCCATAGAACAGCCAACAGCACACTGCTGGCAGACCCTAAGCTGTCCCACAGGGTTCTTCAAGAGTACACACACGATACAGTCTAGAGGTGCGTACTTAGACCTTGATGACTTCATCACCTCACAAATGCACAGCCCAGTACATCTCATCCATGTTTTAGACTAATCCCACAACTACGTTAAGCATTTCACCAGCAGCTACATGACTAACGGAGATCTATTTCCCATTTCCCAAAAGGAAAAGGGTTTCTTCCTCTCTGCAAGTAATGCAGAGAGCACTGCAAATCACATAAAGAGGAATGTGAGCAAATCAGAAGGGAGTAATTTGCATTTTTCATAGATTTTAAATACTGAAAGGAAAATTAAATTGCTACACTGTACAGAGAAATGCTCAAATTACTATTCCACACAAAACAAGGAAATTTTAAGTTCAACAAAACACTCTCCAAACTGATGCTTTCGCAGGTGAGAGCCCTCCTCTAAAATTCTTCCAAAGCAACAAAACCTATGGAGGCTGTTTTTTGCACATGGGTACAGCACCTCGTTCCATTGACCCCTACACTCCAAAACACCTCCCCTCCCCTTGAGCAGCTCTGCCCCTTCATCTCCAGCTTCCTCCCACGCCATGGAAGCACATCCTTCCCATACTGCCTACCCCACTAATACTATTCCCAGTTTGCTTTCAGGACAGTAGCTACCACTGCACGTGCAAGCACATGGGGTAACAGAAACCCTCTACAGGTCCCAACAGTCCAGCTGTCAATGGGAGACATCCTGGGCTGAAAGAGAGGATGGAGAAAGAGACAAAACTAACAAACCTCTAAGCAACAGGAAGATACGCATCTTGGCTCCTACCCAGAGCAGGAAGGAAAGAGTACAGTAAAACAAAAAATAAAGTCTAGGGACAGAAAAGTAGTGCCTGATAGCTAGCAAAACAAGTCAGACTCTTCAAACACAACAGACTGTCTATCCTCACTAATTTATTGGCTCTCCTACTTACCCCACTGAAGAAAGGACTATTCACTCTGCACCCCACGAGCAGTGCCCTTACCAACAGCAACCGCCATAAACACACAAAGCTCACCCCTTACCACCCAACCGCCTGAACAAAGGTTGGAGACTCAATCCCATACCCTCACAAGAGCTTGCAACTTAAACTCACAGCCCTTGAGTTAATCAGCCATGTATCCTCATCACCATCGTAATTAACAGCATCACTCATGCACATTATGGAATTCCCTGTGATCAGGCTAAGCAATGAGTGAGAAGTGAGGCAATAACACCAGACAGTAAGGACCATCATGCATATCAATGCCTTCTGACACAAACTCGAGATTTACTTCTTCCTCTTGCTGGTACTACTATAAAGCAGAAGTACCCGCATACGTGCATCTACCCAAAAAGCCTTTCTATCCTGTAACTTTTTTTTCCTGAAGCTGAGAATATACATGACCTAGTAGAAAGCAGTGATGTATTACACAGGTACCGAACTGCTATGAACACACAAACACAAGCATACTTGCAACAGTACAGCAGCTAAAACTAGAATGACAGCCTACAGACCACAGAAGATGGACGTTTTCCACGAAGGCAGTAAAATAATTATTCTCAATTAGCAATAAACATAACAGACTTTCTTTTTGCTCTCATACACTTTTAAGACATTATTGCAAAACAGCTTCACTCTCTGCCCTCTTCATGTTGGCTGTTGATTAAGTCTACTTCGGTCCATGGAAAAGAAAAACAGGAGGGGGTACTGCAAAAGAAAGAACTGTCTAGAGGTCATATGTTTATAAGATTAGACATGTCTGAGCTACCTAATAACCTTATGAGCTTTTAGGTGATCAAATTGCAAAAATGCCCCAAAGTATTTTTATCCTTCCCAACTTACGCTGCCTTTCAATCTACAAGTGCTTTCTGAGGACTCCCTACCTTACCTCCAGAAAGTCTTACCCACTGCATACTGCATTAGCTTACAGATGTACTCAGGACACGAGGAAGGCTGAAGCCTCCTCTTCCCACCCTCATTATCGCTGTTGGGTACAATGTGCATTTCCAGACATGTGATAAAGAAGTAACTTCACAGTTGCAAATATTTCCCCTGCCCAATCCACAAAGCTGCTGCCCTGAATTAAAGATGAGCATCAAGAGAGTGCACAAACTTATGATGACCTGCTTACTTTATGACTTCTCTTATGGGAAATATATGCCGCCTCACACTCTGGGTTTCCAATTCAACTTTGGGCCAGTTTCTTTCAGTAAGCTCCCGTTTTCAAATTATTCAGCAGCTTGGTCCTGAAACCATGCATCACTTTACATTTTGGATAATAACAATCCCTCCTGGTCTACGTTCTCATGAAAGAGGAGGCTTGAGAGGCTATACTGCTTTCAGCCTACGTCGCCTTCTGGCTGTTCCAAAAACCAGCAATGCTCACAGCAGCTGTCACCTGATGAAATGTTTAGTTACAGAATGGATAGAGTTTCAACAGGGAAAGCCTTGCCAGCACAATATTTTCAATACCAGAACAGCTGTTTCTGTTGCTAGAAGATTTATGAGGTCCAGTGCACCTAGCAGCATACAGGAACGAGGTATTTACAATGAATGTCAAGATATACAGTCAGCACAAGTTCAATTTGTATTTACTGGACAGTAGGGTGTGTGGCTACTGCACGCACAGGATACATACTACCTTGTCCTCAGCTTGCTGCGCTATGGGTAACGTCGCTACTACCGCTCAACTCCTTCAAAAAGGAGTGGAAACAGAGCAGCAACTCAAGCACATCCACATCTGAAATACCTCCAGTCATTTAGCGCTTGCAAAAGCAAGCACCACCTCCTGCAGAAATCCCCACTCCATACAGTTAACAGCAAACCATCACTAAACTTAGCAAGGATGGGTTGAGGTACCCATTGAGGTAGTTAAATCAAGCTAGCTTTGCCCTTCTGAGCAAAGTGACTAGGTCAAAAGGCTCGTGAGAATAGAGATCAAAACAACTAACCCTTGACTGAAATCTTTAACTGAGATACATGTCTCAAAAGGGACCATGCCCCCGAAAAGAATCCGCTGCTCACACAACATGCTCCTAAGGTTAGCTGCCTGGTCTCAATAAAAAGCCTTAGCCAGAACAAAACAGGGAAAAAAGACCTAAGCAACAAGTTCTCACTGCTACAGCAGAAAAAGCCTAGTTTTCACCAACGGATCAAGATTAACACACCACTGCACCACTTCCTTAAGCCCAAAGCCTGCAGTAAACTTCCTAGATATAAATTTGCAATGACAGCCCAACTCAGTGTGTGCACGTCCATCCAGAACAGCAAGTACCCTCTCCCTAACCACACAGCGAAAACAGTCCCAAGTCAGGTGAAAAGAAACAAGGCTGCCCTCAGCAAGGACGGCTGCCATCCTAAAGAGCTACCGGTCACAGGACCCAGTAGACTCTGGCAGTCACTCAAATGTTTTAGGTCACCATCAGGTCTACAGATGTCACAAACTCCATTCAACGAGGGTGGGATGGCTCCGCGCAGCCAAATTCTCCTGATGTACTTGCAGCTTCTCAGAATGGAGCCAGAAAACACTCTTAGAGGAACCACTGCAGCCCTACCCTTCCCTTTACGATTTCCTACTTCGGCACTTACTAGTCTTCACTTCAGAGTTCTTACAGCGTGACTCGCTGCTGGCTCCCATAGCTTTCCAGGTTCAGTAGATGTTGAGAGTGGGCCTGCACGGAGTTATACGAGCACGCTTCCTCCAAAAGAACAGTTGTGCCTAATTAAATACACACTGACATTATATGTATAGAAAACCTTAATTTCCAAGGCCATTTTGGAATTATGTAAATTGTTTGTTTCTCCTATGAGACCAGTCCTTACAATGGGAAGTTGTTTTTACCCTCCTGGACGGTTTGCAGAGAGTGTTACAAGGGTGCCTGTACAATCCTGAGCATATAGGGATGTACTGGGAAGACAATGGCCTAGATATTAAAAAATGAATACATCATCATAACACCGACGTGCCAAACACTTTAGGGGTGAGCAACACAGGGCCTCTCCAGATTCTATCATCTCGTATAGTATACTGTAAAACCTCTAAAAAAATGAATTTATAGATGTATATATACAAGAATACACAGCATGTTCAGCTCAACTTCTCCTTTCCACCCCTTCTCCAAGAAAAACACCAGGAATTGAAGGAACCCTGGAGCTGTAAAGTGAAGAGTCTGGATATGTGCAAGAAAAGGAAATGCAGTTTCATTTAATAAACTAAAGCCTCTGTAACTCCAATCAAATTCCAAGCATGCATCTACACACACACGCATGCAGAAGTGCTGCTCAAGATTGCTTTGTACTACAGGAAGTTCAGCCTCACGTATTCAAAAGGCGTGGCAGAAGTCCATGTTCTCAGTTTCATACCAGCTTCTATTCTTATTTTCAATAATAAAACATAGAACAAGATGCCATTCCAGTCCCCAGCAGTGAGAAGGAAGAAGTGGCAAGTTCATAACTGTACAAATGAAAAACTCATGTACTTTTTGCCAAGTCCCCATGAAACAAGAACCTGTATGAAAATGCGTAGAAGCTGACACTCAAGTGCAAGTGTCAACGCCTTAGTTTATCATACTTTAATACCGTGCTTTAACCCAGAGTCAACACACGTGTAAGAAACAGGTAGCTGATTTTCTTGAGTTTGTTAATGGATCTCTTTTTCTTATGACTACACTCTTATTTCTAAAGGTGGGTTTCCCTGGTGAACCTGATCAAAGCCATGAACACCAAGAAGCAGGAACAGGTTTTTATCACCTCACCTTAAAAATTCCCAAACTGTAAACCACTTAAGTAACACGGATTATCTACACATTCATGTGGTAATCAAAAGGTTCACACTGCATTTTCTTCCAAATGTGCAGAACTTGTATCTAGCAAGGGACAGCCAAAATAACTTGACTTGCCTCCAAAAATCCAGGTTCAATATTCCTCAAACTGTAACCCTAAAGTAGAAGCAATTCAAAGCAAGGTCCATGTAACAGAACTACAGATTACACACAGACCTATGAAAAAGCTGATACAAGCTTTTACCAGTTCAATTTCTTCTTGCGTAGTAAGAGATACTACAAAAATCCCAAATAAACCCAAAACCAAACCTCTGAATGACCTGTAATGGTTACAAACAAAACCTCAAATATCTACCACACACAACTCTACTCAAGCTAAGAAATATTTTCTAGTGGTTTTTGAAAAAAAAAAAACCAAAACATGTAAGTTAATGACATGCAACTTGCTTGGAAATCTGATGGTTGCTTGATCCAGTTTAAACTCTGAAACATTAATTATCTGTGCATTAGTTCTTCCCTATTAACTCCTGAACTCTTTGTTTGATTTCAAACATTTCACAGAGGGACAGAAGTCTCAAAGATAATTAAGTTCTGATCACTGTTCCCTATCTTGAAAAGAGAGATACTTAAACTGCAAGAGAAAGTGAGAAAGGCAAGACAGACCGAGATGTGAAACGGCTCCCATTTCAGAAACAATTACCAGACTACATTTTAAAGCTAGGTTCCACAGAGCTTCCACAGTGTTTGGGGGCATTATCAGAAGAGTTTGCTTTCATACATACCTCCCAACACTGCTATTGTCAGTGCTACTCCAGGCAGGTCCTGGGCTCGATTAACTTCTGATTTGACCCATTATGACCACGTGCGTTCCCAAAAGTTCCCCCTCTCTCTGCCAGGGAAGAAGGCAGAGCTTTCTGCCTAGCAGCAACAACCAAGAGGCTCAAGAACATGGCTGTGGATGAGGCACAGAGCTCATATCTTACCTTTCCCAGTAAAAATGCAACATTACAAAGGATCGAGAGCAGAACAGGAAGAACCACCTCAGAGAATCAAGGACACAAATTTTAGTTAAAGTCAATGTCATTATTTCTGTTCCTTAGAGCACTGTTGGGTATTTTCAGTGTGCAGAAGATTTGGGGGAAAAAACCCCAAAGGACAGCAATCTGCTGGTACTAGTGAAAAAGAGGTTATGGGCATGAGCAGCACTTCGCAGGTCACCCTTAGATTAGAATGATGCCACATTGAAATAACTGCTCCTAGGGATCCCAGCTTAAAGGGGAGGTAGAGAGACTGTGTACAAACAAGACTTGAACAGAGAATTTGTGAGAATGCTGGAAATAAAATTAAGCTTCCAAAGTACTACCCTGAGGGTAAAGAAGCAATTCTGCCGCTAGAAATCAATTACATGACAGTACAAGGAAACCAACCCATTTCAATTAATCCATTCCAATATCCCAGCTATAACCAAGGAACATTTGCATGCGGCACTGACCCTTTAGGTTCACTGAGTCAGCTCCCTTCAGCTTCCTGCAGGACAAGCATCCACTAAATATTCCCAGAGAGCCACTTTTTCTTTTCTGTTTTACATCAGATATTTAAGCATGAGCCAAAGTCATCTGAACACAAAGCCTGGTCTGTATTACCTCTTCTGCCGCTTCAGTTCCCAAGGATGCAGCTATACCATTTTCTGCAGTAGCGAAGTTGTGAGCCTACATAATTCCAGTTGTGCCAGTATAACTCTTCGTGGGGCAAGACTGTGAACCACCTCATGGAAACAGTCCAGGCTTAAAAAAAGAAAAGCCTTTCCCTAAAGGTGGGTTGTAAGCGAAGACCAGGATAGTCTAATTTACAGAGGAGGAGCCAGAGAAATAATTGAGCAGATGGGAAAATTAGTAAGAAGAGAACCCCTTAAATCATGGTGGAGTATTAGGGGTGGCATAGGCGAGATGTATCCTCAAACTGCGTCCTAACACCTTCTCTAGCTGCCAAGAGAACAGCCTGTTCCATTGCAACTCTCATTGCTAAGGACAGATAAGAAAAACATTATTTCCCAAAAGATACTTAAGGCAGCGCAGAGGATGACAAGAAATCAGCTTCATGTTCCCTGCAAGTATCGCAAGAGTTGCAAAACAAGAACCTCCGAAGTACTCAAGACACCAAGTTTGGTATCACCCTCAAGAAACAAACAAAACAACAGCAAAAAAAGGTGTCTGGGGTTTTTTTTTTTGTTTGGGTTGGTTTGTTTGTTTAAAAGCAATGTCCAACTTCAGTTGGTCAACGTGATTAACTGCTCAGGCCATAGTAGGACAGTATGTTAAGTCCAGGAGTAAGGGTTTCAGTGCCAGATCAAAAACATTATGGCTTCACAACGTAAAACACAGATGAAGTATAAACTCCTGCCATAGTTTTGCAGATGTTTCTTCAAACAAGAGTGCCAGGAAAGCTGATTCATTCCCCTCCCTCTCATACCACCCTCAAGTTGTGGCAGCTTCTCCTTGGATGGGAGGAGGCAGGCACACACGTGGTAAACCCAGTTAGGAACTCACCCGGGTCAAAAAAACTGTCTCCCACCCAAACCAATTTCCTGATCTGCTTGGCTGCACAGCCCCACACAGGGCTGTGTAAGCCCAGTTAAGGAAGCAACGTGAGGACAGTAACAAGTGTCTGCAAGCAGGCATTGCTAAAATCCACACTGCTACCAAAAGAAACATCCACAGAAACTGTCTCACTTGGCTGGTTCAGATTTGCTCAGATGTTGACAACTTAACTCTGTAAGGACAAGCTCTGTGCTAAATCAAGAATCATCTGCTCACACCACACTAACTTTATGCTTGATCAAGTATCGTCTGTCCTCCTACATCTTGCATAAAAGCATAAAGTCTCCAAATTAACAAGAGCACATCATGTGCAATTTAACAGAAACATTACCGTGGGCCACATCTGACACAGCTCATGATTGGGCATCTGGCAATGCACAGAACCAGAGCTGTGAAATCCCAGGCGCCACGAAGACTAAACAGCTTGTAAGTAACACACACGTAAAAGACTGGAGAAGTCTGTTTTTTTTTCTTTCACTTGCAAACTCACTTTAAGGCTGCCAACTAACTTCTTCACTTTGCTTCATTGATCAATGTCAAGTAAAAATTATCTCAGGAACACTCCCCCTTCCTAAAGAGGACCCAGGCAAAGAGCTGGAAAAGAATGGTTCCTTCTGGGCTGGGCTACAAATGCTGTAGCTTCACCTGTACTTCACAGGTCCTTCCCCTGAAGGTGATCCATCTGCCTCCTCCCTTACTTCAGCAAGCAGAAACTGAGGTTTAGTTCAGAGTGATACACCAAAAACAAACAGATGTTTAATTCTGAGACCATGAAGAAGAACCTAATTCTTCAAGACTTAAGCATTCCCTTACAGCTTAAGGGAATAAAAAAAATCGAGGAAGTCTTCACAAGTTCCTCACAGTACACACTACTCACACTCACATCCCACAGGCAATGGAGATATACATAAAGGATAAGTCCCCACACTGGCAGTAAACTGATCATCCAAGATACAGATCAAGAGCTTTGCTTGAGGGGACTCCCCTGTCCAGTCAGACCCAGGTCTCATCCAGCCGTCAGAGCTCATAACTGAACACAAACATTTTTCATGGAGGTCAGGCTGAAATTTCAAGGGTTTTTTGTGAAGCCAACACGTAAATCAGAAGACGCAGGCTATTGTCTTTACAGGCTGAATTCTTCGCTGAGATAAGAATGGTTTCCATGTGTCTTGAGGCATCAAACAGTGTTTAATCCACTAAGAATCTTCAAAAAAAGAGTGGTGTGCCAGAAGTGCTGGAGCAGCATGGGGGAGAAGACAAGGCGTTCCCTGAAGCTTCCAAAAAGAACACTTTCTTCCTTAACTTCATCTTAGGCTTTACTGTATATTTAAAGACAATTTGTGAAATAGATGAACATTAAAGGTTGCCAGCTATATTTAAAGCTTAAATGTTATGTTTGAATATCAAGCACCAACTCTGAGGACCTCACAGTGTATTAACCTCCAGAAACAGTTGTATCCCATATCTTACTGGACATGAGAAACCTGCCATCTGCAATGGAGAATAAATTAACTTATTCATCTGAGCGCCAGGGTTCAACCCCCTTTGAACTGTGGCAAAACAAAGTCCCTTTTAAAAGAAGATTGTTTCTTTTTTAATGTGAAAAATTCCTCTATGTCTTTTCCTACTGAAATACTTTCTTACACATTAAATAATTACAGCAGAAACTCATTAGTTCTTGTTAACAAAAGACAGTCCAACAGACCAAAATTGGTTTTACAAGTAAAGAGGAGAGGGAGAATCATACCAGGCTTTAAAACACACTTTGAAGCACGGCCTGTTCATATATTAGATCTCCAGCCGTGACCTCCAAGAAACTAAAGACCTAAAACCATAGTATCTTAGAAGAGCACCTTTCCTGACAGTTCCAGTTACCTAAACCTCATGGGAAACTCAGGCAAAGCAGCTGAAGGGCTTGGTCAGTTACCTCTTTGGGGGTTTAAAAAAAACCAATGATCTTGCAAAGCAGCAAAATACTCCTTACTTGGTGCAGAGATAACACTGACTTAACAGATTACCTGTGCCAGAAGATGTGCAGAACTAAGAGGACGCAGCCTCCAACAGTTCGTACCCATACTTTCAAATGACCCCAAACTGCTCAGGAGTAGTTTACAATTCAAAGTAAAAACAGTAACAGCAACCACCTTATTCTCTTCTCATCCTATTGGGGAGAGATCAAGTACTCTCTATTTTTTGAAGTTAGGATGTTTAAACATCAAAAGCTGCTGGAAAAACAGCGACTAGATGCAAGTGAAAGGAAAGTCTCTTACGTTCACCCAGTCTCACTAGTTAAACAAAAGGAGATGTCAAAAGAGTTTAAAAGTCCCTTTTCCACAATTTCTTATCAAGTGTCTTTTATTCACCACCGCTGAATAGCAAAACAGACAAGCAAGATCACTGGGCTCCGAGGGCCATCGAGAAGTACACCAGTGTGTGAGGTGTCTTGACTGCCCACCAAACCACAGCCGGCCTGCGGGGTCATGTCACCCACCCCAGCCCTCCCAGCCGGCTGCCCTGGCACAGCTTCCCATGCGCCAGCCTGGGAACTGCTTAAACTCACTAACCCAGCAAAAACCATCTCCATCGCTGCTGGGCCAGCGACATCAACCTGGCCATGGGCAGCCAAGAAAAATGAAAGGAGGCAGTAGGTGAGCAAGGAGGCAGTAGGTGAGCAAGGAGGGAGGAAGCTGGATTCTCCACTTTGGCAGAAGAAAGCTCAGTGCTTTCACTCATTTTTTACAGCTATTACAAATCCACAGAGCGTGTATCGACACAATTGTTACAGGTCTAGACCCCAAACACACCTAAGCTGGCTGACACCACGCTACTCACCGCAAAATGTTTCCCAATTAAAGGCTACTGAATGCTGCTGAAGCAGTCTGTTATGGGAGAGAGGGGGAAGGAAAGGAAGACTGTACAACACAAGAAGATAAACTTGTGTAGAAAGTAGAAACAATGAAAGGAAAAGGCAAAGAAACCCACTACCTGGCTGTGGCTGAAAGGCAATAAGCTAGAAGCCATCCTATATTTATTAGGGCAAACAACCACAGCAAACCTGTTAGTAAGTTGCAAGAATAAACTCTCATTTTTCTTATCTTTACTCTCCACTAAACCCATTCTCAGCTCAGGTTACCTTCAAATACTCCAAATGAAAGTTAAAGAAGAAAAAAACAACAAACCCAAAACCCAACAAATGCAACCCAAACAAAAATATCCCACAGTAATCCCTTCTGCAACCCAAAATATGAACGCACTAGCACAGCAAGGGGACAGGAGAAGGTTTACACATGTCCCTGCACTTAAATTATCTGAATTACATGCTCCAGATCTGGACTCAACATGCTTCCATGCAAGCTCCCTTAATAGCTCTGCACCTCAGTTCTTTACCATGAGAAGCACAGAAAATTGTTATTGACATCACTGTGATGTCAAGAGGACCAATGGACCCATCTGCTCGCAGCTCTGGCAGCAGTATGGATGACGACGAGTCAGATGCTGCCAGGATGGCCTGGATGCCACGCAGGGGTGACGGGATGGGGGGCAGGTCAAACTGCAGTCACCAGGCACGCATCAGTAGCACCCTACAATAACAGAGTAATGATGTGATGATGTCATTCGTAAAAACTTTAGGGTAGGCTACGCCAAAATGAGAACTATGACTGCAGCACAAACAGGCACTCCAACACCAGGTCTAATCTAGTGAGCAAGAATAACACCACCAAGTAAACTGTGGAGCTTCAGGCTCCAGCACACTGGAATAAAGCTGGTGGAAATCTTGGGTGCCCATGCCAGGCACTGTGGGGTCATAATTTCACTTACTTTACTCCTGTTAGATACGGCTAGCACATATGTGCATGACGGACCTGTGATCATACCTTCCAGTGCCATTTAAACACACTGTAAGCGTACTACAGACACAAAAGCAGTGAGAATTTTGCAGCCGAGTACAGTTCCAAACAAGAGGGTAACTTTTAAAAGTCAAGAACATACATAAAAGGCTTTTCCTTTAAAAAGATAAACTGGCATTTGTCTCAGGAAAAGTGTTGGCTCCACTATTTCTTCCTCCATCCTTCCTCTCCTTTCTTTCCCCATCCCCTTCTTCCCAGCCCTCCCACTGAGCCCTTTCAGCTGTTCACGCAGTCCCACAGTGAACCAGATCGGGTGGCTGGTGCAGGGTAAAAATAATCCAGGAAAAAACAAAGAGTGAGGAGGAGGGAAGGTGGAAAAATTTAAGTTCCTCAAATCAGTGCAAGATGGAAATGCAGAAATCGTCGTTTCACTGCATCAAGGGAATGCCATAGAGGCATAAACCTGCAGTGGGGCTCAATCAGCTGCCGCATCTAAGCATCTAAAGAAATACTTGTCGCACTAGAGTTAAACTCTCCTCGAGAAGGTGGAGACATAATAGCTGTTGGAGTCTCTTGATACCAAGATGACCTGTTCTCTTCCAGGCAGCTGACACAGCACTCTCCTGAAAGCAGAGCCTGGCACTAGCTAGAACAATGAACATCTCTCTCCCACATGCATTTTTTTTATCAGAGGCCCCAAATTCCAGCTCGGAGGTCCCAAGCTTCTCAGATCTGGTGTTTATCCAACATTCACATACAGTCTGTGACCGTGCAGACTGCCAGTCTGCTCCATGAAGTGGCAGGCCAGCCCACCATGACTCCTTCCAAGCAAAAGCACCCACTCTCATCATGCTGCCATATACTTCATGGCTGTACAGCAGCTGTTAAGAAAATCTTCACTTCTGCTACACTAGAGGCAGGCGATTCCAGGATTTCCTTCTGGATGAGTAAGATCCCACACTTCATTTTGGAATTTGATATCCCGGCATCTTCCTTGCACACTTAAAAAGCTTCATAACCCCTGTGAACTGTATTAGCTTATGAGAGTCCCATTGGTATTGGAAACCAACCCTCTCCCCATCAGAAACGTACCAGCAGAAACTTGGCAGCAACCAGAAGAACCAGTTTCTTCCCCTAAGCAACTTGATGGCACCAGTCAACTTACCCACAGAGTCTTACAACCATTCATGTGGCAGCTCCTAAACCCCCCCAGCGTGCTCGCTCTGCTACACAACACCGAGGAGAACACTTGCGTTCTGCTTTTGGCACCCACAGCACAGGCTCCTCGGCTCCTCTACCCAGGAACTACTGCACGTCGATGTTAGAAGAAAGCAAGACAGTTCATGTCCTCTAGAAGAGCTGTCAACAGTGCATTAAAAATCAGCCTTTATCACAGAAGTGTAATCCACCTACTGGTTTCTGAAAACAAAAACTCACAGTGTTTCATGATGAGGCCAGAAGTGATGACCATCCTTTCCAAGTCAATGTATACTTTGAGGAGCATCATTGATCCATAGCGAGCAAGCTGCTTTTGGCAGCTGTTAGGTCTGGAGTTCATACAACGCAATTCGGTAGCCACAAGAATAATAACGGATTATCTGCTGAATGTTTGTCTTCCACTGGGAAGTGTATGACATGACTATGCACAAATCCCACTCAGGATTTAATCCTGCCCTGGAGTTCACACGCAACTTCAGTGCACAAAACCGTTAATGAGAGACACCAGCACCAGAGGTCAGAAACAAGTCAATAAACAAACTCCTCCAGCTCAGGCTGAACAGAGCACTCATACAGAAACAGCTGCATCCATCCACATGCTGATCTTGGTAATACATCAAACCAAGACTTCTTCCATACATACACTAACAGAGCACCGTAGCCTGGGCTATCAGCCAGCTGCCTTGCCCTCTGCCCAGAAAGGCTACAGAGCAAATCCTGGACACCATTTCCAAGTACAGAAAGGACAAGGTGACTGAGACCAGCCAAAACGGATATAACCAAAGGCAAATCACACCTGACTAACCAGACTCCCTTCTGGGATGAAAAGACTGGCTCTGTGGCTGAGGGGAGATTAGGGGGCATTGGATACATTGACTGTGTCAAAGGTTCCCTTGGCATCCTTTAATCCAAAGAGCTGAGTTGTGGCCTGGACAACTGGACAATAATGGTGGGAGGAAAACTGTCTGTAACACCAGGCTCAAAGGATTGCGTTCAGCCGTACAACCTTCACCTAGCTGCCAGTTACTAACGGCATCCTTCGAGGATCAACACCGGGGCCAGCCTTGACTTGGATAAGAACAGTCTCTGAAAGTCTGGGGACTGGGAAAAGCATACCAGATACTGGATGGCAGGGCCACTGTTCAGAGGGACTTAAACAAGCTGAAAAATGGGTTGACAAAAGCCTCCCTAAGTTCAGCTAAGGCTAGAGCAAAGCCCCACATCTGGGCTGGAATAACTCCCTGCAGTGGCACAAGCTGCCGGCATAGCATCTCTGTAGGAAGGCACCTGGCAAAACAACACATAACCCAGGAGCCAGCAGCGCACCGTCGCAGCAAGAGATTACCATTTGGGTCTTAACTTGGGCTCCCCAGCACAAGTGACATACAGGAAGGAGTCCAGCAGAGGCCACTGAGGTGGTTGGTGCTGCAGCGTGTGACTTGCAGAGAAAGGTAGACAGAGGCAGATTTAGTAAGTCTGGGAAGGAGATGTGAGAGGTGTAGAGCAGAAGGGCCAGGCTCATCCCAGTGATGCACCAGGATAGAATGAGGGACAAGGGACACCAGCTGGAGCACGAGAAAATCCAACCAGGCACATGGAAACAAATATTTGCTATAAGCATAGTCAAACATTGGGCAGGGCCCAAACTAATGGTGGCATCACCATCCTTGGAGATACTTGGAACCAGGCTGGACACAGCCCTGAGCACTCTGCTCAAATGGGACAGCTTCTAGCAGGAGGGCAGCCTCGAGATCTCCAGAGTCCCTTCCCACCACTCACGGAGTGCACAGCACGGATTTTGCCATACACTAGAGACAACATTCCACATGAGACTGGCACCTCGAACATTAAATGCCCAACAGTAGTTTCCATGAAACAATTCCCTTCCCAAGTCACACCAGGAACCAAGCTGTAAATTTCCACAACTCATCTTGCCCTTCATCCTTCTACTCTCAGCATCTCCAAACCAACGTAATGCTACACACACATAATCAGCTTTTAGCAACCCAAGAAATGAAGCTGGGAGAGCCAAGAGGCACACCTTATCTGTCTACAAAACCAACTGCAACCAGAAAAAAAAGTACAAACGTGACAAAAGAAGTGACACTTTTCAGAGCACAAAGTAAGGGTAGGCCAGAAAAGCGGAAAGAACGGAAAGTAGTTGTTGATGGAGAGCAGCCAGACAGGATGGCTTAGCCACCTTTGCTATATTTTTTTCCCTTGTTTACTTTACTCTAGTTTAACAGAACTCCACAAGAAACGAGGTGTTTTGAAACGGAGGGACCCCACAAAGACACCTTCCTATGCATCCTACAGTAGCGGGAAGAAGGAAGCTTCACAGAACAGCTTTTATAAAGGAAAATGGTAGAGAACAAACTCATGCCAGGCCACCCCTCAGTTTATATTCCATAAAATACAGTCCCAAACCCTGCTGCCTCTCCTTTCTCTTCGCATGAGTCAAAACAAAGGACAATCAGACAGGAGCGCAACCCTGAATAGAAGACTAATGGGAAAGCATACAACGAAACAGCAAGAGCGGAAGGAGAGGCCAAGATCTACAGGACGTGCCTCATGCCAGTCCCCCCCAGCCTTCCAGCAGCCTCTACCCATCTTTGTGCTCCTTATCTCAGCAACTCCTCCTGGGTCCCCACCCCTGGAACCTCGCATGACCCTCACCTAAGCAGCCACGCCACCCCAGGCCCCATCCCGACCCTGTTGCCCACGGCCTCTCCGCTCTTGCTTTCCTGTGCTGCCCCAGTCCCACTAACCCATCTCACCCTGCCCTCTACTCCCCTCTGCCCAAGCACCCACAGCCCCGCACATCACATGCCCCATCTCCGGACACCCTCGAGCCCCATACGGCCCCATAACGCTGCTCTCCACCCCTTACCCCTCACCTAAGCCCTCCCCGCTGCGTTCCACCTCTGCCCCACATCCCTGGCTCCCATCACCCCATCTCACCCCGCTCCTCACCCCACAGCCCGCATAAGTGCTCCCTGCGGCAGCCCCTCGCCCCGTTTAACACCACACGAGGCCCCTGCCCCGCTCCCGCCCCACACACGCCTCATCCGCCGCCCGCCTCTGCCTCCGGCCGCCCCCACCCTCGAAGACCGCGCGCCCCGCCAGCCTCCCCCCATCCCGGGCTGCCCCCAGTCGCCCGCCCGCCCCAGGCGCCGTCTGAAACGCGGCCTCGCCGGGCCGCCGCCCCGCCCCGGGCCTGCCCCGCCGCCGCGGCCCGCCGGGCCCCGGAGGCGCCGCTCGCACGCGGTAGGGAGTGAGGGGAAGGGAGGCGCGGCGGGGCCGGGGCCCCGGGGGGCGCTTACCTCCGACCCGGTACATGTTGGCGGCCATGCCCGGGACGGGGCCGGGTGCGGGCCGCTCCCGCCGCCGCCGCCGCCTCCAGGTGCCGGATCCGCTGGAAAATGGAGGCTGGAACGGTCGGGCGGGGGAGGGGAGGGGAGCGGGGGAATTAAAGGGGCCGCGCCGGTTGCCGCCCGGCCGACAAGGAGGGAGGCAGGCAGAAGGCGGGGCGGTGGCGGTGGGCCCGAGCGCAGGAGAGGGGCCCGGCGGCGGCGGCGGCGGGAGGAAGGGAGGGAGGGGAAGGAGCCGGCCCCAACCGCCCAACCCGCAGCGTGCGAGGGCGGCGCTCCGCGGCCTGCGCCCGGCGGGAGGGGAGAGAGCAGAGCGGAGCGGGCCTGTGGCGGGCAGCGCCGCTCCTCATACAGAAAGTCCGCCTGTCCTCACACACACACAGGCACGGCCCGCCTGTCCTCACACACACACAGGCACGGCCCGCCTGTCCTCACACACACACAGGCACGGCCCGCCTGTCCTCACACACACACACACAGGCACGGCCCGCCTGTCCTCACACACACAGGCACAAGCACAGCCCGCCTGTCCTCTCACACACACACACACACAGGCACAGCCCGCCTGTCCTCTCACACACACACACACACAGGCACAGCCCGCCTATCCTCTCACACACACAGGCACAGCCCACCTGTCCTCACACACACACACACACACAGGCACAGCCCGCCTGTGCTCACACACACACAGGCACAGCCCACCTGTCCTCACACACACACACACAGGCACAGCCCGCCTGTCCTCTCACACACACACACACACAGGCACAGCCCGCCTGTCCTCTCACACACACACACACACAGGCACAGCCCGCCTGTCCTCTCACACACACAGGCACAGCCCGCCTGTGCTCACACACACACACAGGCACAGCCCGCCTGTCCTCTCACACACACAGGCACAGCCCGCCTGTGCTCACACACACACACACACACAGGCACAGCCCGCCTGTCCTCACACACACAGGCACAGCCCGCCTGTCCTCTCACACACACACACACAGGCACAGCCCGCCTGTCCTCTCACACACACACACACACAGGCACAGCCCGCCTGTCCTCTCACACACACACACAGGCACAGCCCGCCTGTCCTCACACACACACACAGGCACAGCCCGCCTGTGCTCACACACACACACAGGCACAGCCCGCCTGTCCTCTCACACACACAGGCACAGCCCGCCTGTGCTCACACACACACACAGGCACAGCCCGCCTGTGCTCACACACACACACACACACAGGCACAGCCCGCCTGTCCTCACACACACAGGCACAGCCCGCCTGTCCTCTCACACACACACACACAGGCACAGCCCGCCTGTGCTCACACACACACACACAGGCACAGCCCGCCTGTCCTCACACACACAGGCACAGCCCGCCTGTCCTCTCACACACACACACACACACACACACAGGCACAGCCCGCCTGTCCTCTCACACACACACACACACACACACACAGGCACAGCCCGCCTGTCCTCACACACACGCACACACACAGGCACAGCCCGCCTGTCCTCTCACACACACACACAGGCACGGCCCGCCTGTCCTCACACACACAGGCACAGCCCGCCTGTCCTCTCACACACACACACAGGCACAGCCCGCCTGTCCTCACACACACACACACACACACACACAGAGGCACAGCCCGCCTGTCCTCTCACACACACACACAGGCACAGCCCGCCTATCCTCACACACACAGGCACAGCCCGCCTGTCCTCACACACACACACACACACAGGCACAGCCCGCCTGTGCTCACACACACAGGCACAGCCCGCCTGTCCTCACACACACACACAGGCACAGCCCGCCTGTCCTCACACACACACACAGGCACGGCCCGCCTGTCCTCACACACACACACACACACACACACACAGGCACAGCCCGCCTGTCCTCTCACACACACACACAGGCACAGCCCGCCTATCCTCACACACACAGGCACAGCCCGCCTGTCCTCACACACACACACACACACAGGCACAGCCCGCCTGTGCTCACACACACAGGCACAGCCCGCCTGTCCTCACACACACACACAGGCACAGCCCGCCTGTGCTCACACACACACACAGGCACAGCCCGCCTGTCCTCTCACACACACACACACACAGGCACAGCCCGCCTGTCCTCACACACACACACACACACAGGCACAGCCCGCCTGTCCTCACACACACACACACACAGGCACAGCCCGCCTGTCCTCTCACACACACACACACACACACAGGCACAGCCCGCCTGTCCTCTCACACACACACACACACACACAGGCACAGCCCGCCTGTCCTCTCACACACACACACACACACAGGCACAGCCTGCCTGTCCTCACACACACACACACAGGCACAGCCCGCCTATCCTCACACACACAGGCACGGCCCGCCTGTCCTCACACACACACACACACACAGGCACAGCCCGCCTGTCCTCTCACACACACACACACACAGGCACAGCCCGCCTGTCCTCACACACACACACACAGGCACAGCCCGCCTGTCCTCTCACACACACACACACACACACACGCACAGCCCGCCTGTCCTCTCACACACACACACACACAGGCACAGCCCGCCTGTCCTCACACACACACACACACAGGCACAGCCCGCCTGTCCTCTCACACACACACACACACACACACAGGCACAGCCCGCCTGTCCTCACACACACACACACGCACAGCCCGCCTGTCCTCACACACACACACACAGGCACAGCCCGCCTGTCCTCTCACACACACACACACACACACACAGGCACAGCCCGCCTGTCCTCACACACACACACACAGGCACAGCCCGCCTGTCCTCTCACACACACACACACACAGGCACAGCCCGCCTGTCCTCACACACACACAGGCACAGCCCACCTGTCCTCACACACACACACACAGGCACAGCCCGCCTGTCCTCTCACACACACACACACACACAGGCACAGCCCGCCTGTCCTCACACACACACAGGCACAGCCCACCTGTCCTCACACACACACAGGCACAGCCCACCTGTCCTCACACACACACACACACAGGCACAGCCCGCCTGTCCTCACACACACACACACACACAGGCACAGCCCGCCTGTCCTCACACACACACACACACACACAGGCACAGCCCGCCTGTCCTCACACACACACACACACACACAGGCACAGCCCGCCTGTCCTCACACACACACACACACACAGGCACAGCCCGCCTGTCCTCACACACACACACACAGGCACAGCCTGCCTGTCCTCACACACACACACACAGGCACAGCCCGCCTGTCCTCACACACACACACACACACAGGCACAGCCCGCCTGTCCTCTCACACACACACACACACACACAGGCACAGCCCGCCTGTCCTCACACACACACAGGCACAGCCCACCTGTCCTCACACACACACAGGCACAGCCCACCTGTCCTCACACACACACACACACACACACACACAGGCACAGCCCGCCTGTCCTCACACACACACAGGCACAGCCCGCCTATCCTCACACACACACACACACAGGCACAGCCCGCCTGTCCTCACACACACACAGGCACAGCCCGCCTGTCCTTACACACACACACACACAGGCACAGCCCACCTGTCCTTACACACACACAGGCACAGCCTGCCTGTCCTCACACACGCGCACAGCCCACCTGTCCACCCCCCCACACACACAGGCACAGCCCGCCTGTCCACACACACACACACACACACACAAACAAACACACACAAACACAGCCCACCTATCCTCGCGCGCGCAGGCACAGCCCCCGCCTGTCCTCACACACACACAGTCACGGCCCGCCTGTCCTCACACACGCACACAAGCACGGCCCGCCTGTCCTCACACACGCACACAAGCACGGCCCGCCTGTCCTCACACACGCACACAAGCACGGCCCGCCTGTCCTCACACACGCACACAAGCACGGCCCGCCTGTCCTCACACACACGCGCGCGCACGGCCCGCCTGTCCTCACACACACGCGCACAGCCCGCCTGTCCTCACACACACGCGCGCGCACAGCCCGCCTGTCCTCACACACACACGCGCGCGCACAGCCCGCCTGTCCTCACACACACGCGCGCGCGCACAGCCCGCCTGTCCTCACACACACGCGCGCGCACAGCCCACCTGTCCTCACACACACGCGCGCGCACAGCCCGCCTGTCCACACACACACGCGCGCGCACAGCCCGCCTGTCCACACACACACGCGCGCGCACAGCCCGCCTGTCCTCACACACACGCGCGCGCACAGCCCGCCTGTCCACACACACACGCGCGCGCACAGCCCGCCTGTCCACACACACACGCGCGCGCGCACAGCCCGCCTGTCCACACACACACGCGCGCGCACAGCCCGCCTGTCCACACACACGCGCGCGCACAGCCCGCCTGTCCACACACACGCGCGCGCACAGCCCACCTGCCCCCGCGGACACGCACGCACAGCCCACCTGCCCCCGCGGACACGCACGCACAGCCCACCTGCCCCCGCGGACACGCACGCACAGCCCGCCTGCCCGCACATACAGCCTGACGCACTCACATATGCAAACACCCCTACGCTCACACACATCTGCCTGTACACACAGCTCTCCTCACACATACCTCTGCCTGTACTTGCACACAGCCACCCGTACTCACAGATAGTCCACGTTTACTCACACCTCACACATACACACATCTCCTGTTCTAGCACACACCACCTCTGTTGACAGTCTCCACACACAGGCACCGCCTGTACTTGTAGACAGCCCTCGCTACCTGTCCTCACACACACACCATCTCACACACACCTAACCACAACAGGCCGTCCCCTCCGCACGCAAGTACAACAGGCCCCTCCACGGACACAGCCCTCCTAGCACACCCCTACACACACCCATGCATGCTTTCCCTTGCCCGCTGATCCAGGGGTGTCACCAGTGCTGAGCACTCCAGGGGCTGTACCAAGCAGGCACATGCCCTTCGTCACCCGTGCGCAGCTCCTCTCCGGGCATCTCCTCAGCAGCTCTGCAGCAGTTATGTGGTTGTTCAACAGTCGCCAGCTCCAGATAGCTCTCCAAAACTTCTACATTACCACTGCCAGTTCCTCTCCTCCCGGAGCCGACAGGCTGACATCAAAGAACACCCCAAGCAACCATCATTCTTTGGTATGTAACACCTTTACAGTAGGTCGCCCAGCAAGGGCTGACAAAGTACGGCAGAGCAGGTGACAGGCCACCACCCCGAGGACTTCTCCATGCATGTGGCCAAGGCTGGCTGGTGCACCCCAAAGAGCTACACCTCCGATGGTCAGCACAGGCAGACCCAGGGTGCTGCTGGCCTCTTGGGCACAGCAGGACGACTAAGCTCACTCCTTGGCTCCAGTGCAGAGCTGGAGAATCACCGGGTGTTGCCTGAGCCAGGTGTCAGCCCAGGACCTCTCCTCACAGACAGGTCACGACGGCCAAAAAATACCTCTCGTGAAACTCTTTGCTGGAGTAAGTGGTTAACAGCGCAAAGAGTCACACCTTTACCGGCGGTGGGCACAGCCCTGGTTCTCATCAAGTCCTGAAACAGCTGCACAAGACCACCCAAAGCTTGACCTCTGCCAAAATAAGTTTTTTTTAAAATTTGTTAAAATTCGCTTGGCCTGTTAGGAAGAAAACCCCAAATTGGAGAGTCCTTAGGTCCCAGTAGGGCACAGAGCTCTGCCTTCCTGTTCCCAGCATGCGCAAGGAGTGCGGCTGAGCAAGGAAAGCACTTCTGGGGGTGAAAATCAGTCAGCCCAAAAAGTTCCACATGCCAGGGGGGCACCACTGCCATGTTCCTTCCTTTCCGAGCTGCCCAGGGGAGCGCGTGCCAGCACAGCCATCAGGGACTCCGCAGGACAGGAGGGCTGGCTCTCCCCAGGCTGCTGCTACAACCATTCTGCAGAGCAGAAAATAATCCAGTAGGACACAGAAAACTATCCAGAACAAATATTTATGCATCACAGGGCACTAGGTAGTTGCACATGAAGCAGCAGTCACATGGCCTTGACTGCTCCTTCCAGATGCTAAATTGTGTTTCAAACGATAGCAACAAAAACATGTCGGAACTTCCCTGCTGTTCCTCTTGCAGGTTAAGCAATAGCTGTGGTCGCTGCCGGGGCATTGTGCAAGGGGAGGGAGGGGAGCCCGTGCCCGTGGCTGCAACCAGGGAAGGAGCAGGGTCTTGCAATGCCCCATCTCCCACCACTGAACACCACTCCCACGGGTGCCACCAACTCCCTCCATGGCAAACCCAGTCCCTTCCAGAAGGCTTTTGGCGCATCCCAGCAGGGCATTCCTTACATTTGATGCCACTCGCATGGCAGTGAGGGTGAACCTCCACCAAGAAAGGCCAAGACCTGCAAAAGGAAACCGCCGGCGCTTTGAGAGCCCCGTCTGCAGTTGCCTGGCAGGAATCAGTTTATCCCAGCAGGTGTGGGTGAGGGAAGCTCTCCAGGCCCATTGTGCATGACCTGGCACACTCCGGCCCTGAACCATCCTTGCTCCACTCAGCTCTGATTTCCTTCTCCTTTCTAGAAGTGAGGGGAGGAGGTCCATGGTCCCACCAGAGATTTTGGCTTGGCATGGAGAGCTCACACATGCTTCCCAGTGATGTGGGGCTGGTCCTCTGCTTGCCCCACCAGCAGCCAAGCCTTCCCATGCTCAGACAAGCTCCTCCATGGGCTCTAAGAAGTGAAGCTCAGGCAGAGCATCTTCCACACAGCTGAACCTGTGCAAAAAATACATAGCCAAAACACAGCCTTCACCCACTTGTCTCCCCTGGCCACCCCACAGCGCTCCTTCCCATCTCACTAGCAGCCTCAGTCTTCCCCCACTGAGACCCCCCTGGGTGCCCTAACACCACTGTGGCCATTCAACACAGCCCCCAGACCAGAAATGGGCATCAGCCTGGTCCCTTCTTGCAGCGAGGGGGTAAGGACCACCTGCTAGAGAGGGCTGTCAGATCCAGAATTGCTGCAGGAGGGAGAGGTGGCATCAGGGGCAGAGCTGTGGAAACCACAGGAGGGCTCCGTGCTGGCGAGGACATGCCAGTCCACCATCTCTGCCCTGGAAGTGCTGCCAGGCAGCTGGATAAATAACACAAGAGATCCCCCCACACCAGAAAGCCATGCTGCTGTCTCCTACCGGAGACAACTGCCCCAGTCACGCCAGAGCAGCCCGAGAGACGACTCAAGGGACGGGTGTGTGCTTTCATGTCCAGTTTTATTAGTGTTGCATTAGTACCATAAAATAGTTGACGAGGTCGAGCACGTTGCAGTTTGTTCCAAAAAAAGGCTATTTACATTTAATTTGTCTTCATAAAAAAAAAACCTAGAGCCCAAACAATACAACAATGAAACATGATGGACAACTCAGGAATCTACAAGTGGTAACATCCCCTCGTATGCCACGGTCCAGACAAGGCTGGTGGCACTCAGCCCCGGTACCCGTGCTCGCAAGGCGTTTCCCACAGCCACGGCACGTACACAACCGGGCGGGCAACGCGCTGGCAACCCTCTGGCCAAGGCGCAAAGCAGACGCTTACCGGATGCGGCCCCATACCGGTGGTCTTCCTTCAGGAAACCAGTGACCTGCTGCTTTCCAAGCAGCATGTCCCCTTCTCCCCCAGTCTGTCCCAAAGCAGCTGAGTAATGCTGCAGGACCCAGCCCTGCCAGGAGCATCCCCAAGTGAACCTCACTGAAGAGGTTCCAGGAAACCTCCGGGAGATGCTGCTGCTCATTTCTGGCCTTCTCCCCATCTGGCCAGATGAGCCCAGAGGGATTGTCCCGCTAGAATGCCACCACACAGTTATCCGCCAAGATTGAGGCCCCCTGAATGAAGGGGACAGAGGCTTTGCATCCAACCTAGCTCCAAGAGCGCCAGGGCCCCCCAGCCCTTCACTGCTGCACGTGGGGCTGCCCTAATCCCAGCCTTCCCGATGCCCCGGCACACCAAGCAGCAGCAGAAGGCCACTGGCTCTGCTGCCTCTGGCCCGGATTTTCGTTAATCGTGGAGGTGCCAGGTGTAACGCCCTCCAGCCCGGCACACGAGAAAGAGGATGGGGCCTTTGCTGCAATCGCAGGTTAAGCACAGGGGCAGTGTGGTTCTCGGCTGTGTTTGATGATGGAAAGCAAACAGGAGCATCTCCTCCAGCCCCAGAAACCTCCCAGCCACCTTCCCCTGCCCTCTCCACAGGATAAAGCCACAAGCACATGCTAATTAAAGCAGCAAAACACAGCGGCTCTCCCCAAACTCACGGGGCATTTAGGAGGTCTCTGCAGGTACTGCTGAGCTACAGCCAGTAACAACTGAACTGGATGGGAACTGCAGCGCTGAGCTAACAAGCAAGATGTCCTCCAAGTCGCCAGCGCCGCAGAAGGGCCAGCTCTGACTGAACGCTGGTAGGGCCCAGGTCCAGCCTTTGTCTCCAGGAAACTCAACCCGGAGGACCAGGAAGCTCTCAAGGTGCAGAACAACGCCACAAATCCTTCCATCTTTCATCTGCTCGCCAGCGCTGTTAAACTAGGTCAGCGTCACACAGCCCAGCGCAGTGGTGAGCCCGCTCTCGAGATCTCACCTCTGAGCAAGGCGGAGGCCCTTCGCACAAGAGCGACTGGAGAAGAAACCGGCTGCTTTGAGAAGCCACAGCCAGGGGACTGGGAGATATGAGCTCTGTGGGGAGCAGGGGCGAGCTCTGGGACACAAAGGGATAGAGACCGACCAGGGGACACCGCCTTCAAAGCACCTCCGGGCCAGAGATCAGCTCAGACACTGCCTGCTCCAGCCCCTGCCTTCACTGTCACACCGCTCGACTCCAAAGCCAGCCCCGTCTAACGCAGGTGGGTGAGAGAACATCACGGTGTTTCTTCGTTCAAGTTGCACCTTCCTTGCCAACACTCTCAAGAGCCGAATGCAGAGCGGTGCTGTCTCTGTTCTAAGTCACCCTTCTGTGCTCACCGACTTGCACGCACCCACCTAACCCCCCCGGCTGGCACAGCTCTGCTGGCACAGACCCATCACTGCCCTGGCAGCTCTCCCTGGCCCCATAGCAGGGATCCCTCTGGCTGGTGGGGCTTACTCGTGGCAGGGTCACCCAGGAAATTGTTGAGGAGGGTGCGAGACCTGACATCAGTCACTCGTTTGTGTCACCAGGTGAAAAGCCCCTTCCCAAAATGATCTGAGCCACGTGCACGCCTTGACATTCATTTTCCTTAGAGACAGAAACCTGTTTCTCCTCCAGTCAGGGACAGAAACACAAAGTGGCTCCACGTGACACCACAGAAGCACGACAGCCTGACCAGAACAGCACAACCAAACTGACATGCCAGCCCTCGCCTCCAAGGCTGGGAAACACCCCAGCCACCCCCTGGGCAGAGCTGCCGGCGGGCAGGCCCAGCCTGCCACTGCGGGACACGGGGAGGACATGGCTGAGAAGCTGGGATGTTTCCTTGCATGGAAGGAAGAGCAACAACAGCCTTCCACAGGGGAGAAACCCTGCAGAGCTGCAAGCCCTCTGGTCTCAGGCACACAGAGTTTCCCGGTAAATCTGCTCGTATAAAGTTAGAACAAAACACAAACCGACATGAAATGCAACTAGCAAAAGTGTTTCTCTCACACGTACACACGCACACACAGAGTAGAGCAGGGCAACACACATTTGATAGGCAGGACCCTGGAAATCCTGTCCTAGCTACCGTTTGTTTCTTTACAGTAGGTTGAAATACAAAGAGGAGCACAGTGATGGTTCCCTCTTCACTCCCCAAGTAAACAAAGTTATTGCAGTCGGTCGGTCCACCCCACCTCTGCAGCAACAACACGCTCCGGCACCGAGAGCTGCCCAGGCTGCGCGCGGCTCCTGACGCTGGAACCCAGCCCAATCACTCATCGCACCAGCGTGAGTCTCAAGGAAGAAACCACACACTGACTAATTTCCTTTAAGAAGGTTTTTTTTTTATGTAACAGCCTCAATGAAGAAAAAGAAGGGATGTGCTTGTACACCGTGTCCCCCACTACTGCTGCCAGGCAACACTGTACAGTCCCAGAGCATCAGCTCAGGTCAACTGAAATCACAGGAACCGATGGATACGACGACATTCCAGCTACAGCCGAGCTCCTGCCACAGCCAAGAGCCAGCAGACCTGCCCACGGGACTGCGGGAAGAAAGGGAGTATTGCAACCAGACAATCTGTGCTGCCCAGCAGTGTGCCACCAGGCCTGGGACAACATCCTCCTCCCTGCGCGGTGTGAAGGGAATACCCAGTCCCTGGCCAAGTAGGCTGCAGTTGTGCTGGGAAAGGGTTCCATGAAATCAGAGTCGGTGAAGCAGCCCGTGCTGTGAGCTGCGACAGGCACTAGATCTAGCCGGGACCACGCTCTCGCCTAATAACCCCTCGCTCCCCATCAGTGGGAGAAGGCCTAATAGAGCACACCGCCCTGCCCAAGAGAACCCGGGCGGTCCCTGCGCAGAGCAGGTCCTGCCAGGCAGGGCAAAGCGGGTTCCCCAAGCCTTTAAAAACCCAAGGGGTAAGGGAGCCAACAAAAAAAAGAAAAGAGGTTCAAAAGCATCACTGCCCTCAGAAAGCGCCTTCTGGAAATGCTCAGGGGCTGGCCTGCCCACAGGGGTGGGACCCAAAGGGACCCCACCAAAAACTTCAGCCCCTTACTCTGAAACGCCAGAGATGTCTGTCTTCCGACGACAAGCACACTCAGCTCCCCAAGGCCCACCCGCCATCTGCTCCCAGCCCCTCCCAGGCACAGCTTGGGAAGCCTGGAGAGCAAAGAGCCTCATCTGCAGCACCCAGAGCCACCTGGACCCATGGCTTGTCACACTGTCTTCCCTGTAAGAGCAACCCCTTGTCCTGGCACCCTGAGCATCCCTGGCAGCAGCGAGGTGTGCAAAGCGAACACAAGTGCAGCCAGAGCCAAGCCAACAGTGTGAGACCCCTAAAAACCTCACTCCTCCCTCTCACAGGATGTTGTGCTGCCCAAGGTGGACAGAGAACCTGGCTGGCTTCAGCCTCTCTCACATCCCAGCTACAGCTCCCACCACCTTGGGACTGAAACATCTGGCGAGGCCTCACTCAACTGACGGGCAATGCTGTGCCACACGAAAGCAAATCCTGCCGGGGAAGGGATGCAGTCCACAGAGAAATGCCTGTAGGGAGGAATACTCAAAGCAGAAGGTAAGGACAACATCCATCTACAGATCAGCCCGTGGGAGGCTGCCGACCCCCAGCACCTTTCATTTGTGTTAGGGTCTCTCAGCCCCTCCGAGGGGAGGTCCTGGGTGGTGCAAGGGCATGGCGAAAACGCCCTCCCAGGGCAGCCCTGAAGCCAGGCAGCCTGCACCCAGCCTGGGGAAGGCACGAGGGGGACGGCAGCAGGCTCTGGGGAGAACGGTGCAGTCAGGGCAGGACAAAGGCAGCAGATAAAGCAGCCCACACTCCCTCACGTGTGCAGTTTGACAGATGGACAGGAAGGCAGCTGGACACGCAGGGCGCCCGGCTGGCTCCCAGTCCAGCCATTACAGTGATGTATCACTTCACAGACAACGGCTCATCTTCCTGGGTTTGTTTTTGGCAACTTAGTTTCTTTCTCCCCCTCTTGTTTTTTGTTTTTTATTTTTTTAGAAAGCATTAAAAAAATCTGCAGCTGTTAAAAAAAATCCTTTCCCTTTAGAGGCTGGACGAGGTTTTATTGACAGGTAAATAATCGGTGTGAGTATGTAAATAGCAGCGACCCCACTGACACGGCGTCCCTCAGCAGCAGGGACATTGTGACTGGCTCGGTTTGGTCATTGTCACAGACCTGGGACACTGGAGTTTCCTTACACCTAGCGTTTCCCTAATTCCTGTTCCTGCCCAACCCTCCTCAGGCATCGCTTCAGCACAAACACCTGCCCTTCCCCACAGCGGACTCACGCTGCGAAGGGATCTCCTTCCTCTCCAGACCTCCCTAGCTACGCAAGGGGTTTGTTTTTCAAACGGGACAGTTGAACTCCTTCCCAGACTCGCTGATCTCTCATCCTTTGGCAGCAGGAAGAAAGACTGGCCACCTTTTTTTTCCTAGAAATACAGAGGGAGGGGGCCAAACGCACCGTAACGCGCATGCTCTTCTGCAAAGTCCACTTCAGCTGATCCACGGCTCCCCCAGCCCACTCACACCAATGAGGTCTCAGGTTAATAAGCAGTGCAGTTATTCAGCTATCTGCTCGTAAGTGGTAGGTGGTCTTGGGCAGGTTGCCTGCTCCTGCCAGCTCCCCCACGACTTCATGTTGTCAGCACATCTATATTTAAGACTGGGTTTTTCTGCCTTTGTTTAAAGGGGTTTCCTTTCCTTGTAGTAAACTTAAGAGTTAATAGAAAAAAGTAATTCAAAAGTAATCCAAGCACATCTGTAATTAATTCTGCAGGAGAGGGCAGAGCAACACAAGTCAGCGTTGGCACGCGGTTCCTGGCTCCTGGTGTGCAGTCCTGGGACGGACAGAAGGTCTCTCCGCCGAGCGCGGCTAGAAGTTAGATTTGGAGTGTCCAAATATGCAGATGGGAAAGTGCTTGACATGAGAGGACCACTGTGCTGCCAGCTGAAAGAACTTCACGTCATTCCACTCCACCCCATCGATCAGGACTGCAGGGGAGGGTAAAAGAGAGGAGAGTTAGGAAATACTGAGTGCAAGCGGCCATCCTGAAAGAGTTCTGCTAGAAACCTCCCTGCAGTCAGCAGAGGGAGGCCTGGCCACGTTCTGCGCCCAGGGTACGCGCTGCTCTGCCTGGCCACCCCGCCGCTGTGAACTGCTGCACACACCGGGGAGAAGGGCTCGGGAGCAGACCGGGTTTGGGGAGAACAGCTCAGGTGGTTGTTCCAGCATCGCTCACTGACACTGGAGCTCCCCAGACTGCTGATTTCAGCATCACCTGATCCGATTTCTCAAATTTCCTTAAGACATGCATTTTCTTTTTTGGGCAAATGCACTCTGACGGAGATGGGCAGCAGTCTCTCCTCGCTGGCACTCTTAACCAGGAGATCCACGCCTCCTAAAGAGGTGGCGCATGTTCTGTGACCACCCCTCACACTCATGAGTGACACAGGGACTGGGCCAGGATTAAGGAGCGACCTAAGCAGATCCCTCTGCTGTTAACAGCAGTGCGGATTGTCAGCTGAAGAGGCTTCAGGGACACTTTTCATGCTGGAGGCACAGGTCCAACTGACAGCAACTTCAGGTCTGTCTGCGAGCTGCACATACCACTTCTGCTATGCCCGAGTCCTGCCCAGAGGAGCAGCCACCCTCTCACCGCTCTCCACCACCACTCGCACCAGATATGCACGAGAAACAGAGAATGACAGGGAGGGGAATGGAGCCTGGCCCAGCCGTTGTCCCCATCCAGGGCACCCATTCAGGAGAGTTCCTGGGAAAGGGAGGATTTTCCCACATCCCAGAGCTGTTAAAGCATTCCCCCAGGCAGGACACATCCAAGCCCATACCCCAGGAACACACTGGCTCCAGGGCATGAGGCAGGACACCAGGTCAGCCCTTTGCCTGGAGGACAGCACTAGAGACTGAGACTCACCCCACAGCCCGACAGGATGCAAGCGCTGCACTTACCGCGCAGCATATTCTGCTGATGTTTTGCTGTGCAAATCAACCTGCTGATTCCTTCAATACACTGGCTCTTTGACTCAACCTCCTTGTCTTTTGTTTTCTTGGGCAAAAACATCACTGGAAGAAAATCAAACCAGCATACAGTGAATCTCTGCCACTCACAGGAGCTGCACCAAAAACCCGATCTGAAAATTCTGACTCTAATTTTAACTCCTAAAATCATCCCTGTTTGGCAGAAGTTTGACTGTGCCAGTGCTCAGCACCATCACCTATACCCATAGACATCTTAGCCCTAGGTGTCTCGATGTGAAGCACTCCCAGCACCCCAGCTCATGCCCCAAGGGGCACTTTCAGGGTACCTCCTACCGCTCTGTTGGGACACCATGGAAAGCAGCTGCATCTGTGGTGGTTCCCAGCCCGCGCCCCTTGCTGCGGATCTGCCAGGCGGCCGCTCCACCTAGGGGGGATCCCACACACTGCACAGGGCTGCCGGCAGCACCGTGCGCCAGCCTCCCCTCTGTCTGCAGGCACCAAGAGCTGCCCAACTGAGCCGGGCTGCACAGGCACCTGGAAAGCAGGAGGGATGATGAACCATGGGCAGCTGGTGGAGAGGGAGGGCGTTTGGACAGCTAAAAAGGGTCCAGTTCCCTGAGAACTGTCCAAACGCGTGAGCGAAGATGTACAAGCTGGCTCCACAGAAGCTGCTGGAGTTGAACATCACTGCTCCAGGCTGGGCCAGCCCCAGTGAAGAACGTTTTGAGCATCTCAGGATTGCTTCTCCTGTAGGCATGTCACTGAAATACAGTGTTGGTCAGGGGTGGGAGCTCTGGTACCAACAGCTATGTTGGTCCAGTAGTGACCTGGCTGCACGTTTATGCACCCGTGTCCTGCAGCCACTGATCCAGAAGGCACTGTCAGCCTTCTCTGAGCCACCAAAACCCCTGCTGCCATCAGGAATGATTCCCAGGCCCATAGGCAGGAAGATAGCATGAAGGACAGCTACCAGCAGACAAATGTAAGTGCCGAACTGCCTTGCTGCTTCCCTTGAAAACATTCTGCTGCAGAGCTGTTCACATTACCAAGGCCAGGAGCCAACACAGAATTACTGACAACATTGAAAATGCCTTTTTTGTTTGTTTTGAGAAAATAAACTCGACACTACGAGTTCATGAGCAGAACATTAAAAACGAAAAAAGTTAACACGAGGCTTTGTGCTGAGAGCATCTCTCTTCTCCCACACAGCACTCAGGAAACACTGGGAGCCTGTCCAGAGCAGTGTACCTCCTGGCTTTCTGCACAGCCACCCACAAGTGTCCTTGCTCTGTCCACACCTTTGTTCTTTCGGGCTATACCATCTCAGCTGTTCAGCTGCAAGGGTGAACACAGCCTCTTTTTACAGCACAAAGAGGAACCACTCCGTCACCTCATGCAATCGCTCCTCATCTGCTGACAGACTAGGATTTAGGGGATAAAAACACGACCAAAGTGCTGTAGTGCAGGACTGACAAGTCAGACAGCCCTGGAGTAGCAGAACAGGGAGAGCAGCATGGCATTCTTGGCCTCTGGCAACACTAAACGTGTCCACCTTACCTTTCTTGTTCTTCTCTTTTGTCACGACAGTCATGGACATTGTCGGAGTGGTGGCAATCTCACCGCTGGCAGGTAACCTGCTGACCTGGAGGGACCGGAAAGTGCATTTCAGTGTGTTTTTGGTAGTGGAGGGGTCCTTCTTCTCCGGGTCTCTCTTTCTGTCCATGGGTGGAGCTGCAATCCAGTAATCCACCTGCAGGCCCATCAACTCAGCACCGAGGCTCTGGCTGGAAAACAAGAGAAGAAGGTAGTTTCTGAGCCAGAAAAGGGAAGAAGAGCAGCTTGGGAAATTCCACCCCTCGCCTGCCCCTGCCTCTCACTAGCTAACCCCAAGTGGAGTAAGGGCTTATCATTCAGCACTACGGCTGACAGCCTATACTCCTACAGCCTACACAATGACAGAGTGCTGAATACTACCCAAGCACTAGACAAAAACCTAAATTTAATCTACCAGTCTCTGTCCTCTGTTTGAGAAATGGCAACTGTTAAGCAAGATGAGTCTGTGATCTTGCATGAAATACGCAGCCCCCTACATCACTTGTCTAATAAGAAACTTTCAAGGTAAACCAAGGACATTCCATCATTAAGGTTCTCTCAGCAGATCATTTTCTTTCCTTTGCCATTTATTCAGCTGAAAGCCAGACCTCAAAGTTCACCTTTGATCACCAAACCCAGGTTTTAGGTTCTCAGGGCAATTTCAGAAGTGAGGTTCTTTAAGGACGATGTTTTAGAGATGCAGCTTTGAATTTTAAGGCTCCTTTGCATCACATTTCTCGTCTCAGTTGTAAAGATGAAGCATCCTAATGGTCACTGTGCCCAGGCAGGATATTCTCTTCCATACCTGGTTAAACACGCAGTTTAATCTTCCAGTCTGGGACACCCTCCACCCTCTGTGCTGTCGCATAAAGATTAGAGGAGATGGAACAATGTTGAACCTAAACTTCCAGAGTTCTTGATGATTGTACCACACAGAATGAAATGATAAAGTGCCAGATTCATAGAGCTGGGCTGTCAACTTCAGATCTATCACATCCATGGCTCGCAACTTTAATAGCCTACGCTCTTGCAAGTACAGGCTCCCAAACCACTACCACACCCGGAAAGCCCACGTGGAGCTCATGCACGAGAAGTCAGCTCTCCAAAGCCTGCACAGCCAGCCAGCTGCTGCTGGGACCAGCTTGGAGCAGACAGGACTCTCCTGCCACCAAACCACAGCAGGGACTTGAGGAACTGGGCTTCCTGGCACAGGCCTTTAGCACCTTCCAGTTGCTGGGCACCTGCTAAACTGGGACTTCCACACTTGCATTTCCTCTTGTTGAAAGAGAACTCTCAAGCCAGTTTAGGAAGTCAGAGGTTAAGGTCCCCCACCCAGGACTCTCTGGGGTGAGCAGGAAAGGTCCCATTCTGTCTCCAACAGGGACAGCAGGAGATGCTGCTTAGAGAGAGCATGTGAGCCCAGTCTCTGCCCACAGGGCATTGCCTTGGACCTCCCCAGCCTGACAATCACAGGATTAGGGGTGCCAGAGAGGACATCCCTGAATCATCCTATAGTATCCAGTGATGGATCTGCTGTCCACAAATTTGCCTAACGCCTCTTCGATCTGCTGATCCTGCTGCCACAGAAGTAGTAGAGGCAGACAGGGTCCTAAAACACCTTCCCTGATGTGTGCCCAAGTCCTGCCCTTTCTCCCTTTTAACTGACCTCCTGCCAGTGTCACTGTGTGCCCCCAGGTCTTGTACCACAGCCTTGGTCAACAGCAGTTCAAACCCACCACCCTGTGACTTTGTAAAACTCGAGTGGCTTACCTCTTTCCCCTCCTCCCCCAAACTGCAAAGTCCAAGTGCTTCTAGACTCCCCTCCCAGGGCTGCTGCTCTGTCCTCTTGATCTTTTTAACTCCCCTGAACCTTTAACTTCACCGTGTGCTTCTGGGTACCAGAACTGCACACAAAGGGTTAGACAGTTACACCAACATTTTGTGCAGCCACAAGATGAGAGTCCTGGTCGGGATAATTCTTTACTGGCAGTTTTCTAGGGGTTTCTTCCCTTCACCCCAAAAATTTCAAGCTAAGCCAGAGCTTCGCCTTGCCTACAGGTGCTGCCTGCTTGGTGTTCTGACATGCTTTCAGGCACACGCAGGAATGGGAACTGCAGTTCTGCTGCGTTAGCCCTTCCCTCAGAGAAAGAGCCTGCTCCTTCCACAGGGTCATGCTGACCTTACACTTGTTCAGTCCTTCAGAACATAAGGATGAGGGATTAGGTTAGCACCTACGTGTATTAGCACCAGTATTTTCTCTGGCTACGTTCAGTCTCAAGATAATTCAGTCTCAAAGGGAAGTACCAGCAGATGGAGAAGACCAACCTTCCCAAACAGACTGTCACAATGGCTCAAGTCAGGGTTTCTGCCAGACTATCAGAAACTAGGCTGCCCCTCTAGTTCCAGTGTGTCTGCCCTTGAGAAGCACAGCCTTCCCATCGGGTAAAAGATCCCCTCTGCCCTCCCCAGCTCCTTGTTGGCCAGCAAGAACATGGTCACTTCAGAGGCAAGAGAGGTGAAGGAGAAAGGTGTCAACTTCAGGTGTCTGCTAGGGAGGAAGAAGGCAGAGCTATGGGTTTTCCTTTAGAAGAGTTCTCCTCTCTCACATGTATGTCAGATAAGGCAGCCAAGGGAGCTGTAAGGAGACAAAACATGCTTTACCTTGAGGATGAGAAGCTGCCTGTGACAGACGGTGAGGAAGGTGGTGTGGGGGAGGCTTCTTTCACAGCAGGAGACACAGAAGGTGGGGTAGAAGAAAGGACACTGGAGCTTGAGGGAGCTGCATCATCGGAGTCACCTTGCAGAAGAGAAGTCAAATCATTTGTCTGGGTTCATCTCACAGCCCAGCACATGCGCAGTGGGATAGCTCAGTCTCTCTACCCACATTCCTGCTGAGCAAGTTTTTTTTCCAGACTCAATCCATAGATCAGCTAGCTCATCAGTTCTGACTGCCACCACACTTAAACTGTGGGACTTTCTGTGTTTGGGTGAGAGGCAGGCACAGACCTTCACATTCCTCTGGGCTCCCCACCTGGTATCTGCTGTCCTGGAGTTTGCTCCCAGCTGATTTTGAGCCTCCTGCACAGTAAGAGCCCAGCCCACTGATCCCTGCTGGGGAATCTCCTGCTGCAACCACTGCAGGGCAGCATCACTCCAAGACTCTTGGAGAATCCAGTAGATCTGGGCTGTTGATAGGGATCTGACCATTCCCTCTGCTTCCACCCTCCACAGCCAAGCCATCATTCCCTTTGTGTGGCCCTGCAGGATAGTGGGAGCACCATGGCAGCAAGGACTGACCCACAGCAGGGCTACCTCCACACACAAACTTATGTGTAACCCAGGTCACAGTTATCTGGGTTTAACAGTGGAGAAATAAGAAAAAAAATCAACAGATGAGGAAAAAATTACTGACTAGCAGTGCGTATGAAGGAGAAAACAAGTTCACACTGATAAAACAGCACGAGCCCATGTCCATGTGTGTAAGCAGGTGGTATGGTATAAACCAGCTTTGTGCTCCCCATGAAAAAAAAAAATGGGTCTAAATTTGTTGTCAGATTGGCAAACTGGTTGCCTGTCCTGGAGTTCCCAGTGTCAGGCACATGTTTCCAGAAAGAGGCCTCTCTTCCTGTAGACAGCCACTGGGAGTCAAGGCAGTGCAACCAGAAGCTAATAAAATCCAGTTCCACCTCACAAAACCCCCAGACAGCAGCAATGGACAAGTTTGTTCATCCTGTGAAGTCATGCTCCCACCAGCTGTACCACACAAAACACACACAAGATGCTTGTTACCTGACGTTGCAGAAGATTGTTCCACTATTCCAACCTTCACCACCTAGAGGGGGCAAAACAGAAGAGCTCTATGACTCAGGAGTCCCCTGAACTTCGGGAGCAACCAACCCCCAACCTAAGCTCATCCCTACAGCCTCCTTGGCACTGTCCCTGCAGTCAGAGTAGTGTTAACGTAGGCTAAAAAGTGGTGTCTTCTCAGAGCCAGGCAGGTCCCAGCAGTGTCCAGCCAAGCAGTACCAGCTCCCAACCCTTCCCTGGCCTAGACAAAAGGCAGCACAGACCCTGTGGAGCTGTTAGAGACCTGCACAGCTCCAAATAGCCCATTGCCAGCCCCAAGCTACAGCAATGACAGTGCCTGTCTGTGACACCTGTGGGAACAGGGCAGGGAGGAGAAAGGAACACAAATAACCCTTTCGCATTGCTTTGAGACATTTGCTAATCACAGACATACTGCTTCCACCACACAAGTGCAGCCACTTCTAGGGTGCAGCATAGTTGGGGTCCGTTAGGAAACAACAAAAGCAACAAAGTACGGTTTCTGATCAGCGTATTCTAGTCTGCAAACTAGCAAAGTGTTCGGCAAAGAAGATAAAGCTCCTAGCAAAGCCTGTGGGTATAGACATGGATAAACCACCACAGGGGCAGGTCAGATCGATCCCAGTCGCACTGTAATAAGGATACAAATGTGTTCTGATACGGCCAACCACCAGCTAGTACAATTAGGTTGATGATAAATGCCACTTGCAATAGCTTGTGGAACAGAGCATGCTACAGACACAAGCTCCCGAGAGCACACTATGCCTAGAAAGATACAATGACCCTTGGTGATACAAAAGCAGGGACCTTCTACAGTGATCACCTCTGTTGCACAGGGACCATACTCTTGACACTCCAGAGGACAGACCCTTCTTAAGGTCCTTAAGAAACCAGGGCTACTGTCAACCCCATATAAATATTGACATATGGGAAAGAGCTGCAAAGGGGTCTCAGGTCAGTTAAACCTGCTTTATAGTGAAGAATTATGTCATGCAGTCTATTTAGTTTGAAAGGAGAAGATTGTTAAGTTCAGACATGATCTAGAGCACATCTCTAGGGAGCACATTTCTATGCTATGGGATCAAGAAAAATGACGTAATCATTAGAAGCAACAAACTCTGCATAGTTTGGAGTGGAGTGCTAGACCTTGGAGAGCTGTCAGGCTTTCTGGTGCATTCTCTGCTAGCTCCAGTCTTGGAAAAGCCATTGTCAGCTCAGTGGTGTGTGCAGAGGCTCCCCGAGTGGACACTGACTGGGGAGAAGGCGGCTGCAGCTCAGTCTGAGCAGTCTCTACCCAAAGGGCAACAACAGAGGCTCTGGAGCCCAGGAGTCATTTGCTCTGTACGCGTTAAACACCAAGAGGATGTTTCATAGACTAACTCACTGCGAACAAGAGCAGGCGTGGCAGAGGAGCTGGGGAAGAACAAGCAGCACAGAAAACTGCCTACAGCCACCTTGATCTGCAAGCCAGACAGGAAATCTCTTCTGGCCTTTTCCCCCTGGCTGGCTGACGGACGATGATGGCGCTTGGACACACGGGAGGAAGACGAGGTCAAACACTTTCCCTTCCCTCCACTCAGGGAGGTGCTTGAGACTGCTGCAGCCCCAACAACGCCTGCATCCAGGAATGCCAGCAGCCAGGCTCCCTTCCCTTCAGGAAGGAGGCACATCCTGTTAACTCACCCGGCGACCGGCTGTCGGCCACGCAGCCTCACCACCCAACCCCAGCTCTCGCACCCAACCGGCCCCTCGTGTGGCTCTGCTCCCACCACTTCAAAGCCTGGCTGAGCAGCACTGCTCTGTTTGCTGTGTCCGAGACTGCGCAACTCAGCCACAGGACATCAGTTTTTGCACCCTAAAAGCCAGCAGAGCCCAGCCAACACCAGGAGTCGCAAATTCAAAAATTGCTGGCTCCCTCTCTTTCTTGGCCAACAGCTCCAAGCATGTTGCAGCTGAGGGGAAGAGCTTCGGGGTTCACGTTCAGCCTCAGACTTTGTGAGACCCCTGCAACTGGCCTTTCAGAGCCTCTTCAGATGTGTCTCATGGGGAATTACAGTGTCAGGCACACTTCAGAAGCAAGGATGAGCAGCATGGATCTGACCCTCACCACCAGCCAACACAGAAAGTCAGTCTGTGCTTTCAAGGCAAGTTTTTTCAGGGGGTGGCAGTGTTACACACACAGAGCTGTTCACTCTTCCCACTTTCAATCAAATCCAGACCGGAAACGCATTGCTAATGTCAGGACAACGATTGTCTTGGAGCAACTGGACAAACACTAAGCCCCGTTTGCTTGCACAAAGCACTGAACTAAATCAGCCCCAAAGTCAAGCTTTGCAGAGCCTACAGTGAGACGAGCCCAGGAGCTTCCAAGCCCTTCTGGACCTATCATGTATCAGGGAAGGTGAAACAGCTGTTTCCTAACAAGCGTTCTTCACCAGCAATTCCAGTTCGTGAGAGGGACAGGACCACAGCAAAGCTCACCAGCAGGGAACAGATCGGGAAGACGAATCCCTCTGCTTTTGCAGAAGACAAAAAAGTCCTTCAAACAAAAGGAGATTGTCATCTCAGGAGCACTGCAGAGAGAGACTCTCGCTCCTAAGAGACACCAGAGTGAAAGCAGGGTCAGCCTGAGGGCAAGAGAGACTAAGCTCTTTAAATGCCTTGGGATTTCAGATTAGTTCTGACACACTGGCAGGGGTACAAACGGGAATGCACACATGGCAGCTTAACACAGAGGAGACAGAACAAGACAGCCAGCATGCAGGACAGAGAAGCTACAGGAGAGCAGCAAAAGCTGTGAAGAGGACATCCAGTAGCTGAAAAGCAGTCAGGGAATATCCTTTTGGCCACAGATCAGTGACTCTATACCTAAAACTTAACAAATTGAAGAGCATGATCAAGTAAGAGGAGAGAAGCTGGAAAAGGTTAAAGTAAACTGACAGAAGCACCAACACGCCCCTGCCTAGATACTCTGCACTTGGCCACCTGAACTGGGGACATTTAAAGCTAAGGATGGGAGGAGGAGCCAGGAAATACGATCCATATTCACATAATGAAATGCATTAAATATTTACTGCCCCAGACTCAAACTTGACAGTGCTAGAAGTGACCTCCCCGGTGGGACATACTCTCTACTTCCTAGGAGTGGATGGGATATTAAGAGGACTGGAGACCGTTCATGACAAGCACTCAGAGAACTGACATTGGAACAGCAAATTTGGCCACATCAATCACGCAGGGCAATGCTGGGCACAGCAACTCTGAGATCAGGTTTGCAGGAGCACACCACCTTCCTCTGCACATGGCCCAGCTGCAGCTCTCCATCAACTAGGTGCTTTGGTGCGCAGCAAAGACAGGCTGTGGATCAGAGCAATTCAGCATCACACCTTCTTCTCAGTATTGAATGAGACAACAGCAAAGCTACGGTGCCAGCTTTAGAGCTGGCAGGCAAGCAGCGCAGAGCTGCCCGGGAAGTAAAACACACCCTGTATTTCCTTGAGGGATCTTAGAGGTTTGCTTACATAGCAGGCAGCTGCAACCAACCATCAGATGCTCGTGCATCTACCTTAGAGCATTCAGTGCTCCTGCTCTCCTCCAGAGACCAGCTAAGTTTGGCTTAACACTTGTGGACATATTCTAACTGGCTTCAGACAGCATAGCTAAGATAACACTCACCCCGACAAAGGGAATGAACTTCTGCGAAGACTCTTCGTCAGGGCTAAAGGCAAAGAGAAAAGAGTTGTTAACAGCTTGCTTCCACGGCACGCACAATACTCACTTTATACGTTGCATTCACGCATGCAGCAGGGACGGACAGTATGCAAGCGCCAGTCCAATGTCTCCTCTCAAGGCCCCCTGCCAGCACGCTAAGAATCTGCACGGGTGGGGAAGAGCACGCAGCTTAGGGCACGTCTCTTGGGGGAAAGGTCTCTTCCCCCCTCCCTCACACTTGACAGAGAAACATGCTTTAATGGCATGGCAGTCATTACAGACACACGACCTCCTACTGCAAGGAAACGGATCTGTGCCACAACACCACGGAGAACCGTGCGTTACTTACTAGTCCCTGAAGCGCTCTGCACACATGGCCTTCACGCGTCCCACCTTTGGAGCCATGGGCCATACCTTGCATATCCCAGCACCGCTAAAGCAGTTAGCCTGCCACGGGGTTACAAGCCGTGACACGTGGTTATTCGTACAGCACTAGCAGGTACGTACACACACTCACGCACGCAGATACGCGTTCCCTGCCGCTGGGAGCTTGCGGTCCCTTGGACAGGCACGCTGGAGAGGTCAGCACCAGAGCACACCGGGTAGATCAGGACACCGACTCCAGAAGAGCAAACAGCTAAACCAAACCGAACGAAACGCACAGCACCTCCCAGGAGCTGCTGACGACTACACTACACACATGGTGAAAGCAGGAAGGCATCAGCCCCTCCTGCTCTGGCCCTGCTCCGGATTCAGAAGCCAGAGGGTGGAGAGGGGCCCGCAGCAGTGGCCACAGTCAAACCTAGCAGGAATTAGGGAGAGACTTAAAGACAGAAGACTGGAGTGAGGAGGGCAGCAGGCTGGGAGGGCCTGCAGAGCCACTGCTCCCTCGACAGGCAACAGAGATGAGAGGATTGCAGGAGCACGTCCACATGTTTGGAGGAATCACAACTCAGCAGTAGAAGTGACTGCACAGGCAAGACACAGAACATTTCTCAGAGGCCAAGCACAGGAGACAGGGAGGAAGCAGACAAACACCGAGGTTTCTCTCTGTGCATCCCTCAGTGCCCAGAGCACTGCAATGCTCAGGGAAGACCCAACCAGCATTGACTTCATCCAGAATATTGCTGGCACAGCACTGATACTTCAGGAAAGCAGGTATTTCTGTGCTGTTCCCAGCACAGATCAGAAATGCATCAAATGCACTGAGGTTGCCAACCGCTGTGTGATTAGCACGGGCTGGAAGTTTCCTCTAAGCCCCGTGGAAAGAACGGCACAGAACTGCAGTGAACGCGACTCGGCCAGGGCTCCCTCTCGGTCCACGGCAGAGCCTGCTGTTGCAAAGAGCCTCTCGCTTTGGCTCAGCTCTGCTTACTCACCCCTGAGGCAAAGCCAGGGGCTTTGCTCCCTTCCTACCTCACAGCCCCAGGCACTGCACCTTCATTCTTCCCCCAAAGCACACGACAAAATGACCGAGTTCCTGATTCTGTGTTAGAAGCCAGGCGGTCACATCTTTCCAAACACGATTGCACATAAATCTCCTACAAACATGATATTTCCAGCTCCAGTTTTGAAAAGAGAAATGAGAAACCCACAGAGCTGTTGGGAGAAGCACAGAAGAAAGGGTCAGGCACCTTCTCATTTCTTCAGCTCCAGGGGCTGAGCAGCAGGCAGAAGCGAGCCCCACTGACCAAGCGAGGGAAGCGCAGCAGTCACCTAGTCATCTCTCAGCTACTGGACGGCTTTATTCAGAGCTCTCAGAAAACAAACCATGCGCAATTCCAGCGCAAAACTCATTTTTGTTCCCCCGGGAGCTCAGACTTCCACCGAGGAGAGCTCAGGGGCAACTCTGAAATAAATCATTTGCTTCAGTCACCGTTTATCACAGTTTGCAATGATGCACAGGCTGTTCCTGAAGCAATCCAGTTGGATTTCAGCTCGGCTGGTCGAGGCCTGTCACACATCCTCTTGGGAATTCTGATCTTGCACATGTGCCTCTGGAAAACGCAGCTTATCAAAACAGCTGCTCTTCATGTGGATGAAAAAGACGACGAGATGACCGTGCTTCTTCTTCTCTTTCATGCTCTTCCCTGATTCTTGTCCTTTGGGATGCCAAAGTATTAATCCAGAATCCTTTCACCTTGGTAACAGTCTCTTCTATTCCTCCTGCCACAGCCCTGCTACTAAAATATCCCCTGTTCCTGGAAAAGCAGCTCCCCTCGGTTCCCCCTCACGCTCCTACAGCGGGTTAGACATACTCAACAAGGCATCCAGCATTTCCCGAGCCTTGACCCTCCTCTGCTGCACTACTCCGGGCAAGGGGCACAAGTAAACCCTGTTAATGTTTCCACCAGCTGTCCAAGGAGGTTCATGCAGCAGCCAGACAGATGACAGGGACACTGCTGAGCCAGAGGAGGGACAGGTCCATCTTCACCGGCTGTGTTCATGTTCAGCAGCCACTGGAGGGTGTGTTTGAGAAGCAGCACTCAGAGAAATGACCTGCACTTCACCTAGCCACTGCCCTGCAGAGCCTCAGAGACACACAGCAGGCAGAAAACAGTGTTACCCCTGCTTCCTACTGCCCAGGAACCCTCCGACCCACGGCACTCATGCTCCAGGGAGCAAGAGTTGGAGAAGTGCTCCATGACACATGAGGAGTGAAGAGCTTTTGGTAAATGTATATTAGGTAGGAAATGACCCAACCCTCACCCTGACAAGCAAGCAATGCTTTTCTTTCCAACAGCCAACCTGCTCCCCGGATTCGTGCAAGGGCTATTCCAGAGGCCACATGGCATGAGCAGTGCTGGACACTGAATTACAGTGGGTGACACCAGCCCAGTTCACAGAACTGATCTGCAATCCAGCTACGCTGGCAATGAGTGTCTGTCGAGTCCCAGATCTCAAACACCGGAGGGTTTCATTCAAGAAAGCAATGCAGAGATACCGACGTCGATGATGGACCGCTGCTAGCGAAAGGCCCACCTCTGCCACCACGGTCTCAGCTCCACAGACGTTGCCTGTACCGCAGCGTTTCCTGACAATTCAGTAACCAGTAACTCTCCCAGTGCTCACAAAGTCAGTCACCCAGTGTAACGCAGAGGAGCTGAACTGGCAATTCATTTCTCTTGAACCCCTCCCTCATTGCCAGCCCCCTTGATTTCAGTAAGGTCAGCAGACGTTCCAAAAGAATGGGACAAAGCTTTCGCACCATTGCAGTCCATCACAGGCAGTACATGCACCAACCTTTCGCCATGACACACAGAACAAGGGGACGGGAACGAGAGCAGGGGTGAGTCAAAACAGGGATAGCTGGCAATAAAGTCATAAAGCAGCTCATCACATACAGCTACATCCTAAAGACTGGCTTGGCTTTCCTTGGACCACTAGGGCTTGTTTAACAGAGCAAATGCTGGGATACCGGGAGGTTTGTCTGGCAATGAATTTGTAGGTAGCGCTGCTGTTTCTACACGGACCACTGCCTTGAAAGCTGGCCTTGGAGAAGCCATTCACCTCTGGCCTCGAGTGAGAGGGACTTACAGTAACTTTGTGAACTGAGGACAAAAGCAACATTCAATTACCATACGATTCGAAGCAGGGGACCCTGCAGAACAAGGGGGTCTTGGAGGCAGCTCAGAGAGCACAGCTCCACTGCTAGCACACTTTAAGCTCAGAGAAGTCCCATACGTTTGGGATAGCCTGCCAGTAAAAGACTAGTCCTCAGTTTTTGGCTTACAGGGAAAAGATTTGCTGGTCTGCACTCTGACACTGCACAGCTGAACCCCACCCTGAGCCACCGAGTGCCACCTACAGCACTCCAGTTCTAACAGATGGGACCCAAAAAGCCTTTGCTCAGTCCCGATCCTTTTGGAGCTACACTACATCCTCTGATGGCTAGGAAGAAGGGAAGTAAAAAACCCCTACCTTCTCCATGTTTTACTGCTCAGAACTGCCCTCTCAATAGCCCACTTATTCCCATTCAGTCTACACCCTGGGAACCCGTATGCGTGGTCCAAAGGCAGAGCAGTCATTTTCAACAGTGCTTCTGCCAACCGATGCTATAGCTTCAAAGCAGCGAGCAGAATTTAACCTAAAGCACGAACTGCGCATCCCAGACCTGCAGGATCTGTTAAACAAGGCACAAAAGACCAGTTCATGGGGGGAAAAAAGATAGGAGATGGGAAAGGGAACCTAAAAGGAATTGATACCTTATGGTAAAATCAAAATGAAAGCTCTTTTTCCTTTTCAGAAAGCATCCAAAGAAAAAGATAAATAAGTTATTATACTTACAAACTGATCCATTCATTTAGATAGTGCTAATGGAAACACATTTTCTGTGTTGTTTTTCACAATGCCCTCTCTAAACTGCCATCAATGACAGAGAGTTGTATTTCTAAAACAAGCCACATGGGGAGATAACTGCCCATCACTCCATGGGAGCGCTTGTTCCTCTAACTCACTCTCCAGTTTGCTCAGGGGGCACTTAGCTGAAAGTAGAAGTTATTTTAAAGTGGACACAGAAACACTGAGAGACTGCAGACTATGCAGTTGGATAGTTTTTATTTTACTGTTTTACGGTTGGACTGTATGGTCTTTTCCAACCCAAAACGATTCCATGATTTTGTGCCACGAGTCTGAGTAAGTCTCAGCACTCTCTCTTCCAGGTAACCTTCTGCAGGGTTTGAGTCCGATTTAAACCTTTCAACAGCTTCAGCTGCGGCACCACCAAGTCCAAAGGGTCTGAAATCCAAATGGATCCGACCAGTTTGGTAGAGCAGTCACGCACACTGTGGGGAGGAATAAGCACGTGCGTGGCTGAAGGTATTTCTCAACCAAGTAGCAAACTGACATTTCTGGGCACATTAGAAACTCAAAATGATTAAATGGGTTAATCACTTCTCAGCCTTTTGGCTAAAATCAAGTGCAGTGTAGATTCTAATGACAAAAATGAACCTGGAACAGAATGGAGAAGGCAGTGAAGACCAGTGCAGAGCCCAGCAACTGAAGGGTGCAGAGAAAGAACGAGGCAGCCATCAGAAAGGGGTCGCACTGCACTAGGGGTGTCTGAACTCCGTATTGGTATCTGAAGTAAAGTCTTCACGCCAAAACCAAAATACATTGAAGTTAAGAGCTTTGAGTACCCTGTGGCTCTCCAAACTTCACCTTTATCAGGTTAACATCACAGAAGTTCAAATACATGAAGAGAGTGCTCTCTTTTCAATGGACTCTGGGAATATTTTCTCCAGGAGAACATGAAGAATGGGATAAATTTTACTGAATAATTTCTGCAAAGTAATGTAGAGCAGACACAGGAATGGAAAAGCAAAATACAATCAGGACTTCTAAAAAGAGGGGAGAAAAGCAACTCTACCCACACCTTTAATCCCTCCCAGTTCTTATGCAAAAGAGGCACCAATGAGCGATGTTAATGGCTCAAAAATGAAAGACCAGATATAACATGGGAAGGGTAATTAACAATTAACATCATCCATGCCTCACAGGAGATTGCTAGTTCCTAATCAAGAAAAGTCACAGGAGCTGAGTGTTAGCCCTTCTCTGATTCACACCCCAGTAATTTCTGAGTCTATTATTCCCCTCTGTGCCTCGGAAACAATGCATCTCTACCCTTCAGTGACAGTGATTCTTCTTCCTGGACCACTGCCACATGAGGCTCTACGTAATTCCGAACCTTGTTTTCAAGCCCCAGTCCTCCCTCCTACAGGCTGCTTATCCCTTAAAAGAAGGTGAAATAAAACCTGATGAATGCCAGCTCTCCCCAGGAGCAGTCCTGGTAGCCTGCAACTGCCAATCAACAAGAATTCTCTCTCCTGCGAGAAGCTCTGCTGTTTTTCAGTACTGAAAGGGAGCTTACAACAGGGATGGGGACAGTCTTTTTAGCAAAGCCTGTTGCGACAGGACAAGGGGTGATGGTTATAAACTAAAAGAGGGGAGAGTTAGGCTAGATGTAAGGAAGAATATTTTTTTTTTTTTACAATGGGGATGGTAAAGCACCAGCCCAGGTTGGCCAGAGAAGTGGTAGATGCCCCATCCCCGGAAACATTCCGGGTCAGGCTAGACAGGGCTCTGGGCAACCTGATCTAGTTGAAGATGTCTCTGCTCACTGCAAGGGGATTGGACTAGAGGAGCTTTCAAGGTCCCTTCCAACATAAAGCATTCTATGATTCTATTTACACTCCAGAAAAAAGGGTTTCAGTTCCCTCAACACCAATGTAAAAAGGCCAGGTCTCATGGAAGATGCTTTGGTGGGGAATGCTACACTCCAGTCTTACACACCCCAAAGGTCTCCTTGGTAAGAGATCTCCAGAACCTAAGCAGTTATAATCTGTCCATCCCCCATCCTGCCTAGTCCCCACTTCCCCAAACCTCTCAGATCCTCAAAGAAATCACTGCACTTCAAGTAACCCCACTGTTGTAGATTCACTGTTATCTGGGCAGGACACATCGCTGGGGGCAGGCTACCGTAAGGCTCCCAAGGCATTTGCGATTCGGAGTGATTTTAAGACTGCTGGCACAGGAGATGAGAAAAGCACTTTGTTTTCAACCTGATGCTCGCTCTGCGAAGTCAGTATTGTGTTTGTGACATACCTTTTCTGCTTGTACGTCAGCATCGCTTCAGCAATGGGCAACTGGTGCGCACAGTTTGCCCCTGCTATGTACTGCGTTATCCGGGAGACGACATCAGGCGTTTCTGGAACTGCAATAAAACAAAGAGGGGAAAAAAAAAAATCAAGTCACTTCAGACCATCGCCAGCGCCGTCCTCCGTTTGCTCAGCCAAGCAGCTGATGGTACCCCTCCAGAGCACTGTAAAGCTGTCTGACCAAAACCAAACATCCTACGAGAGCACCAGGGTAAAGATACTGGGAAGGCACACCAGCTACACAGGCCTCTGCACGCAGCGTTACTGACTGAAGGTAGTAGCACGGTTACTTCACATTTGTTAAAATGCTTTTCTTTGAAAATGTGTACCTGTCCAGAGTCACTTTTTTCACACCTTGGCTGTAGGTATCTGCTGAAGGAAGTGCCTAACCGTCTCTCCCAGGGCCTCAGCAAGCTGCTCTGATCACGCCAGCACTTGCAGTACCTGATCTCCTCGCGAACTTACAGCTCTGCCGAGTTAACTGAAGAGACCAAGAGCCACACAAGGGTAGGAGGAGCACAAACCTCACATGCGTAGCAGTGAGTATGCTTCAGATCTGTGAGGTGGTGTTTGATTCAAGTTGACAGGAAGACATTTCCTAAATGCCTTCCACATTTCTTTGGTTTCAAGGAAAGAGCCTCAAACCATGAGATCAAGGGAACATAAGTGACCTTCACCAGGCACTTCTAAACCTTAATGGGCACTTTAGCCCATACTCTTTGTATTTGAACAGTGAAGAGCTATGATTCCTTGCCAGATCTTCTCATGCCATTACAGGGTTCCTGTGCAGTTCTCACTGCACAGATAAAAATGGAGAATCTACACCAAAATGAGGTTCCATTTTCCTCACAGCATGCAGGCACATAAATAAGGGCTGCAGCGTACAACCAGCTAAAGAACAGATATGGTTTGAGCTGGATTTCTATAGCTAACCAAGTACCCCTAAGCTAGGCACAAAAATCAAGTCTGTATTAACATCTGTCTGCATTTTCAAGTGCAGCAAGGAACTGAAAGAAACCAGTTACAGACATCTGTTCTCCCACGAGCTCGGAATCAAATGGAAAGCGTAGGTTGGGTGGCACACGAGGAGATCTCTAGTCCAGCCCCCTGCTCCAAGCAGGGCTAACTTCACCTTCAGAACAGGCTGCCCAGGGCCTTGTCCAGCCAAGTTCCCATGTGCTGGAAAAGACGCTGAGCCATCACCTGTGACGAGGTCTCTCTACTCCTCTCATAGCTAGAGGACTTTCCAGAGCATCCTGGGAGACTCGGGCACTCTGCAATTCCTACGGGAGAACCACACTGTAACCTCCCTACAGTCATGGCACTCCAAAACCTCCAAAGCTTTTTCCTTCTAATGAAATTTCTGTATGGGATACGCTGCCATGAAAGCATCACTCCTCAGTTAAGTCCCAAGCCTTCATGTCGCCCTAGATGCTAGATGCAAATCCCTTCTGTTTTTTTCCATTCTTGAGGGAATAGATGGAAAAACTGTAAACATTAATATTTTATGCAAATTAGTACTTTAACACAGAGTAAAGCTTTATCCTGGCCTAGAACAGACTTGAATCAGAACAGGAACTCGTTGATCTGACCCAGGGCAGCTTCCACATGTTACAACACTGGTAAAGAACAAAATTCTTTTTTAATGAGAAAGATCCTGGCAGCAGACTTCAGAAACATCAAGGTCACGCACAACTAATAGAAGTTAATCTTCCCAGAGCTCCCAGTTTTCCAAATCTTTTAGGCTGGACAGTTTCTGAAGGTAAACTAAACTTCAAACTAAACTTTACTAAACTTGGTAGCGAGACCCTCACATCAAAGAACAAAGCAAGAGCTAGGTAAAACCAACATGACTCAGAGGGAACGAGTGCCTCTGGGAGCCAACAACTGTTTGCAAACCACAGTGTAGAGGACAAGCAAAGATCAACATCTGAAAAGCGAATGTGATAGAGTGAGGAGAAAAGAGGAACAAACCCATTGTCTGCTTCCTCTTGTATTTACTTGACCTTTCCTAAAATTACTCATTCAAGCCTTTTATCCCCCAGGCCAGACACAGCCACGTGGTCTTACCAGTGGTCTGTGCTTCAAGTTTGTTGAACAGATCTCTCCAGGCTAGATCTTGGAAGAAGTTGTTGTATCTGTAATCTACAGAGCCCAGGTACTTGGCCACTGGATGAGAGCCTAAGAAAGGAAGGAAAATATGACAGTTCTCAGCACTGAACACAAGCGTGGTTTTTATCTGTAAAGAATTAAATTGCAAAATTAAAACTAGACACCCCAGAAATAAATTTCTTCAATTATAACCAATTAATTCAGTCCACCTTATCTCTACAAGAGCATGCAAATAGACTTCCCAGCAGCGACTGCTTCAACACCACTGATATCTTTCAGTGACACCTCCCCTTTTCACCCCCCCAAAATTAAGTTTTAAAAGGCCAAAGAAAACAGGGCTGGGAAACTGCTGAGGAAATAAATGATTTGGAAGACACCTCAGCCTCTGTTTTGCAAGCAGCTTTCCCAGCAGCCCTTCCTGCCTGCAGGCTGCACCACACACACTGCAGCCAGGTCACCTCTGCCAAGAGGAGTCAGACCTCCTCCTCCAAACACCATTTGCGCACCACAGCTCTTTCACAATACTGAGAAGAGGGAATTGTCCTCAACCAGGAAAAACGACCCCAGGAGACTTGTTTAATCAGTGGAGAAGGTCTACAAGTTCAGTAAACAGGCTGTAATTAAAGACAGAAGGCAGAGTCCAAGGATTACAGTTTCCAGTTCTAGCTAAACCTTATGGATCCTCAGTGAGCATGGCATGACCTCCTTGCAGAACATTTGTATGTCCAGCCTCCAGCATGCAGTCCCGCCTGGAGATCTGACTTCATACTGAGCAAGAGAAGGAAGGCATCTAAGTGACAAACTCTGCCCTGGGAGCTGGTAAAAATTTGCCACCTTCATTTTTAGCCACATGTGTCCCCAAACCAGACAACCTGCTTGTGCAACCACCTCTCCAGTCCTTCCATACAGGACAAAAGGTGTGCCAGGATTGCACTTTCCAGTCACCACATTTCAGTCATGCTGAGCATAAGTCCTGTATGTTTATGATCAGCCATGAAGTGGCCTCAGAGCTCCTTGTAATCAGCTTATTTTTATCCTTCCTGCATACCAAATTCTCATGTCAAGCCACACTTCCAGAGACTGCAGCCATTGAGTCACCAGCTGGTAATCTGTAACCTGACAACTCCTTCCAAGAAGTTGCTTAACTATACTCACCATCCTCCAGTAAAGCTCATGGTGGAAGAACCGCACTGGAGAAGCTTTCCCACATGCTGGGAAAAAACATCACACATGGCAGATGCTGTCAGAAACAAGTACTAAACACAAGGTCTCCCAAGAAGTTCTCTCCATGGGAGCTAAACAAAATGCTAAAAAAAAACCCCTAACAGCCAAGACAGCCCCCAAACTTTTTCTGTTTATTTGCCCCTTTTCAGTTGTTTATACACTCGTTTGGACATCCAGAGGAGTCTTTCAGCCACAGAATCAGAAGCATGAAGCAGGACTGAATCTCCCAGCACGGATGCTCATGGACACTAAGTGTTTCTCTTTGTTAACAAACCACTGTAGGTTGACTCTTCTGGCATTGTTGACTCTTCTGGCACTGCAGGGTCTAGTTGTGAACTGAGAAGGTAAAACCATCTTAGAAAAACCTCCACCATTCCCACTCCGAAGGTGCTGCTAATAGCAGAAAGTCTTTTCCTTTAAGAGGGTTATGGCATGGTCACCGTTGGGTGCTTTTTCAGTTGTCAGAAAAGAGAAGGTGCTCCTCAATCATTCTAATGAACTGCCAGAAGGCTGGCCACAAATAAGCACTCGATCCCATCAGGAAATACTGCAGATGTCTATGGGAAAGGTCCTGTTAGAGAAGTTTCTATTCTGAAAGTACTTTTAAAAAGCATTCACAGTTCTGAAGCAATCCATTATCAAAGTGCTTGGGGTTTGTTTTTTTTTTTTTAAAATTACCAAAGGAAGTTTTAATATTAAAAAAACAAGACAAAAACCACACTAGCTAAATCTTGAGTTTCCCTTTCAAAGAGAATATTTTCAGGTTATTAAAAGACTGCAGGACAGAAAACTCTTCTTCTGAGGCCAGGAGACAGTCAGCATGTGAGCAAAGTCCTCACTCACACAGATTCTCATTCAAAGCATACTTAACCTTGCAGAAAATTTTTTTTGTTTTTACCCCCTAAAGGGTGCTCTCTCCTCTTCCTGCCAACCACTCTGGAATCTAAATGCCTTCCTTACAGAAGGATCCAGCCCTCTTCCTCTGCCTTTTTCATTTGACTTCTACAAACGCCACCACTTAATCAACAACCTAACCCCACTGTTCATGGCACCGGGCAGCAGCTCCTGACTCCCGCAGCAACTGCTCTCAGCTGATCCCAAACCCAGAGTACAGAAAACACCAAGAGAAAGTGCTTTTCAAGTTTTCTCTTGCCAACATCACCTAAATACCGCATCCACACAAGCCACCCCTTGGACTAGACCAGCTTCTGGCATGACACCCTTACAACACCGACATTGTCGAGGTGCCCCTGCCCACAAGCATCAGTGACCACCTGGCTTCCCAGGCCTCGTCACTACAACATTCCTCATGTTTATGCCTACAACAAGACCCCTAACATTATTAGCAGCTCCCTCTGCTTCCCCCAACACAAGCAATCAGAGCTGGGTAACTTCCCAGCCAGGCAGGCCTGTCGAGCTGCTGGAAGGGCCGAGGTAAGATGCTCGAAAACCGAGGGAAAAACCTGAAGAGAGCAGCACATAAAGGGAAGGTCAAAAGATATACGTAATTTGAATAATTTAAACTCTCAGCAGTTTCAGAGCCTTTAAAAATGTTCCACAACCCCTCCTCTCCATAAATATTTTCTGTATCAGCCCCGGGGAAGCCAGAACAGTTATCACTTTGGGAAACTTGATGCCCAATGAATTTTGAGACTTCAGCCCGGGAAAGGGCTTCCAGAACATTGTCCTGTGTACTCATCACACCATGATAAAAAGATACGCAAGAGCCTCCTTGTATGGGGAGGAAATACTCAGCTCATTGCCTGAAATGAAAAGTTTACAAGCAGACTTTGGCATCATGAACATAAAGATGAAATTCATTCAGGCAAGAGCAGCATCACAATACACAATACTAAAACAGCGCGACGTTTGCCTCATTTAACCACCATACACCTAGCCAAAGCTTCCAGGAGAGCTTCTCCTGAGGAAACGCACCACATTTAACCCGTTCATCTTTCTATGAATAAAAATTGTTCCTTATTTACCTAGAGGGATGATCAAAAATCTCATGTAGCCAAGCCAGTCTGGGGTTTTGTGAGACAGCTGCTCTACAAAGAGCCTCAACACAGCACTGAGGTAATTCTGGGCTCCGGCCACCGCAATTTTAATTGGGTTCGGAGGCTGCGAGTTGCAGTTACAGCTAGACAGAAAAAGACGACACATACTCATAATCGTGCTTGCAAGCAGCTATTTCAGAACAAGTAAACAAAAAAAAAATCAGTAACAACCACAGCAGAAGAGAGCTCATTCAATACACAAGGCAGTATCACGATGATTATCAGCAGCTTAAAACATTATTAACAAAATGCAATGTTGTTCAGTACTTTAACTGGTTTCCTTGCTCCTCCTTTCACATATTTTGATAATCCAAAGGCCTGGACTCAGTTATCTAGGTTAGGATGTACCTGTTGCAACTAACTGCTGTGTCAGAGCACACTCTTGGGTACCCACAGCCCTCAGCAGGTATCTAGGGAAAGCCTTGAGGAACTGAGAAACCAACCTGGGAATTACTTGAGGGGGAAGCAAGAACTATTTAAGAACCTACCTACCTATTAGCTTTGCGCTCTTTACTGGTTATTAGATCTGACCCATGACGCAGCCTACAAAGCACAACCTTTTGAAGTCACCACGTCGATGAGAGAAGGCTTGTATCCCCACACACACGGCAGAACAGCAATAACTCTGCAGAGCTGGTGAGTGGTGAAGAGTCACTCAGCTCTGCTCTGACGTCAGGGGAAACATCGGAAGGGAAAAGTATTTCTCAGCTACTGGATGGAAGACTCCCTGAGCACTGGGGCACAGGAGCTGAGACTCAAACAACACAAGCAAGGTGAGAACTTACTATCTCTGTATCCTGGAGACAATAGTGCTGAAAGCTGCCTGAATATCAGCTGAGGAGCATGTGCAGACCACAGGCAAGGTATGCTTCTGCAAGACATCTGACAGGTACTGAGGAGAGAAGAGAACGTTTTATAGTCCTTTTTTTGGTACAGTTTGTCACAAGAAGAAAATCTGCCTCCCCCAGCCTCCCAGGTATTCTCATAGGCAAGTGTGGGTGCTCTCCCCATGTCCAATTTGTGACACAGCTATTTCCCAAATATCTTGTCCTTGTGCATCAAATGAAAGTTCCTCCTCTAGAAAAACAGAAACATTGCACCTTCCTGACAGAGACCAACACCATATCCAGACCATAGCAATGACAGCTCTAGAACAGCAGTGGCTGCAGAGAGCAGGGCAGAAGCAGAAGGTCATTTGCCCAGTAGACAGCACTGGGTAAGAGCAGACGCTGTCTACTCGCTCGCCTGCTTCTGGAACTACAGTTCCATCTCTCTGACTAAACAAATGCAATGTTCTGCCCAACCTCAAGCACAAAAAAAAAGGGAAGGGTGCTACTAACACACATTCCTCATGAGGGACTGTTTCCCCTCCACGCAGCTAAAGGGAAACAAGTTAAACACACACCTCGGGTATATGTGGACATAATATTGATGAGACTCGGTCTCTACTTTCAAATTCTGCACCCCAGCCAATGATATCTTCATGTCCCCTGAGATACTGCAGGCACGAGCTGCCAAAACTACTGGAAGACAACTTACAATGCTTTCTGTCCATCTCTAGGAGGCATTTCCCTATCTTCCAAGTATAGAGAAAACAGAACCAGTAGCTCAGCTGGTATTTTTGCTCTTGCGGACACTGAGACCCTAGTTCTTTCAGAAGCAGAAAGCCAAACCAGATAATGTAACTCCACAAGCCTGGCACAAGTTCTACAGGCAACAGTCACCCAGCACACCTTTATTGGTCCTCTTCCATATACATTTTATTGCTTCCTCAGACTAAGGTTCCAAACGGAGCAAAATTTGTTCCAAACCCATAACAAACCACCTCGAGTTGCCACAGCGCAAGAAAGCACTGCTCAGGGTTCCCCTTAACACAACCACCACTCACTCAGAAAAGATGGGGTGACATACCTGCAGTCAGGAATCTCAAGCACGCGTGCAAGGCAACAGACCTGACCTGCATATTTTCTCCTGTGTTCACCACCTGTGCCTAGAACTCTCAGCCTAAACCACAGGTCAGTCATCCCTGCTTCCTTTGCCCCAGTCTTCCACAGCAGAGAAGTAGGCTCTTGAGTGCAAAGGTCTAGCCATTCCCAGTGTGCTGCTAACCAGAGGAATCATTTCATAGAAGAGAAAAAACCTCTGTGGCAAAGCTTTACAAGATCCACGGCATCTCCTGGTCAAACGAAATCCAACCTGCAGGCACTGAACACTCAGTGCGCTGCCAGCCCCCACGCACCACCACGCTCTTCCAACCAAGCAGCAGAACCTACTTGGTTAGCGGTAGAGCTCAAGACCTGTCCATTCCTGAGGAGGAACAGTGAAGGAGAACTGTGCTTCAGGTAACATCTCCTGCCTTTACCTGGCCTTGCCAGTCAGAAGTATTGACAAGAATAATGTTTTCTGGCAGCTGGTCATCGGAAACCAGGATGTGATTTAGTTGGTCATACACTGTTTTCCTGGGGATCTGGAAATAGAGACAAGAGAGAACAGTAGGCAATGTCAGCTCTAATCAAACCACCACTCCAGCTCCTGCAGTTTGTGAGAGGTAGCAGTGCATGGCTGGCCAGTGCTCAGTCACCCCATCAGTAAAAGGCAGGCTAGCAGCCACGCTGGCTGCTGGGACTGACACTTGTCAACTACTTCAATCCCGCAGTATTCTGCAGGCTCCTCTACTGGCCACCTGGGTTTTGTTGGCCACCACTCCTTCTGCCATGCACTTTTATTTACCTCACTTTATACTAAGGGATTTTGGGTTCATAGAAGCCAGGAGCAACCTCCTTCAAGGAGGGAATCGAGTCCCGCAGCTAACAAGAGCATGGCACGTGTGTGCTATGCATAAGTCAGTCCCCATTTGCAACCACTAGCAATTTACCTCATTTCAGAGGAGTAATTTCTCAACATACCCCTAATCATTTCTCATCATAACAATCTGTTCCAGTGTTTTCAGTTTATGGTGGGGTGACAGAGCAACAAGCTGGTGAAACCCAGCAGACTGGATACAAGATATAGTATCAGCCAAGACAAATCCTCTCCTTTCTGAAACCACAGGGCTCAGTTCCTTTCCCGTAGACATAGCACTTGCACCAGAAGGAAAGGGACCACAGCTGGAGAAGAGGAAAAACTATGGGTGGCCGCAGAGACAACAATCTTTTTCACACCTGTAAGTGGTGCCGGGTGTCTGGAGAGCGTTCATTGTCCAGACTGTTCGCTCTCTCGTTCTGTGGCCTCACTGGCTGCCTCTCCTTCAGAGACGTGCTCCTTCCCCGACGTCCTGTCTGCTTCCCTTCAGACCTGCCGGAGAGATGTGCTTGCATTCCAGAACTGGCTTGTATCTGAGTGAGATTCATCCCCCAAATTCCACATCACCCAGTCTGGCAACCTCAGCAACGAAAGTGGAATTGGGGAATCTTGTATGTAGATCTGAGCTACTTTGAGACCTGCTAATTTTGCTTCTGATGGTGCAGAGCACATGGTTCAGCTACAGAGCATGTTCCCAGGAGTCCCAGGCAGACTGCCACAGCCCATGCTAAGAGCCATACCACCACTCTGCTATTGCTACACCAGCGTAACAGCATCTAGCCACGCAAAATGCAGTCACACACCCAAAAGCAGCACAGAAATACCAGTTCAAAAGAGCATCTATTTGCTTGCAAATGACCAGAGGAACTAGATGGCGGGGTTGCTGAAGCCCACATTCACTACCCTATTTGGGAAGGTTTAACAGGGCATAAGTTAGACTTGACAACAACCTCTAAGGGCAAAATCTGTATCAGATATTGACTTAGCAACAGTATCTTTGAGCAAGCAGCTCTGGAGTTCTATAAAAAATTCCTTGGACCTGGAATGAGTAGAACACAGGAGACAACCTCAGAGCAATGCTCTTCAGGGTTCTGAGCATTCATTTATCAAGTGCTCAAGACCCATCACTTAAGTGCCTGAACACAAGGAGCATCTTCTTGCAGTCAGGTCAGTGGCTTAAGGCCATCCTGAGCACATGCTAGGAAGCTGTGTGTGACTTCGCGAGCAGCCCTGCATCAGGTGCGATGCTGTCACCACTCTACCTTGTGGACGGGATAATGAGAGACTCGGTCTTAGTGATCTTCCCACTGGGTGGGAGCTTCTCGACAAACACATCTGGTGTGGGAAGTTCAGCTTCCTGGACCTCAGCTTGCTGGTTAGACTCCTGCAAAAACACAGGGAACCAAGTCATCAGGAACAAACCCTCCCCTCTGTCTCCCTACCACAAGGGCTGGCAGGAGACACCCCAGCTTAGCTCTAGCTGGGGCACACTCAGTCTGCTCCTTCCAGACATGCCACTCACTGCCAGAAAGCCGGTATTGGCTTCTCCTTTCTGGGGCTACCAGTTCCCAGTTCTGCCTCAGGAGGGAGCTGGAGGTAGGAAAGGTGCTCAGATACGCTATTTGGAACAAGCACTCTCCCAGCTCAAAGCAGAGAAAGACATGGGAGAAGTGTTACAAACTGCACATCCCCAGCAGAGCAACTTGAGCTTCGGGATTTTTTCCTAAGGACCAGCTTGATTTCTCCCAATTCAGCTTCAATTAATACTTCTGTCTGATAAAATGGAACAGCCCCAAGAATACTTTTCAGGACAACACACATGCTCAGTAGCATACCTCGGGCTAGCCTTCCTCAAACCAAGAGAAAAGCTGTTTGAACAGAGGGCCATGTAAAGCATTTCAGTTTCAAAAGGCTGAAAGACAAGAACCTCCAACAATCAAGATCAGGAGGAGAGCTCAGCATTATCTCCACTGCAGCTAGTGTTACCTACACAAGTTGTGTTGCATGTGCAACTATATGGATGGACAGACACATGCCACAGAATGCAGTTCACGGTTGACACTGCCAGGAGGAATGTTAACAAGGGCATTTTCAACTTACATAAGAGACAGTGTCAGAAATACTGTCGCCTGCATGTTTGGTTCCAAGACTCTTTGTCTTTTCAGGCACTTCTACCTGCTTGAGAGGAGAAAAATCATGAGGAGGTATGGCACCAGCAGTTTCCAGCCACGCTCTTTGGATCAGGCTGTTCAGAAGACAACGCTTCTCCACTTAAACATTGCACAGCTCTGCAGGATGACCAGGAGAGCTTCCTGGTCACACCAGAGCAAACACATCAGTGTGGGATGTGGCAAAGCAGCAGCTGATGCACAATACACAGTAGAGGCAAGAAAGTGTCCTGGAATAGGACCGATACTTTGTGCACCTAATACGGCCATCCACGAGGGGATGGAAAAGGGAGCGAGCTGCCCCTCAGTGTTGGCTCCCAGACACCATGAAAAGCATCCCAACAAGAGTAAGGTAAAGCTTCCTGCAAACAATGGCAAGAAGTCCCTGAAAGTCCCAGGGAATTTCTCCCATCCTGGCAGCCACTTCAGAGCTGTTCACACCATTAGCAAATATTCAATGCACCACCTGAAGGTCTCCCATAACCTATTGTTAATGCAATATGTGCTTTAAAAAACAAACTACAAAACTCCACCAACCCCCCACCCCCCAAAAAATATACCTCCCAAAACAATAACCACGTTTTCTGCAAAAACCAATCTCCGCATTCGAGGCTGTGGAGGAGGTCAGAGTGGGTGCTTTAATTTACACAGGCAAATGGAGACAGTGCAGCTCCGCTATATTTCCTGCGGATAGATAACCTTCTTGAAATATGACTTACAGGACTTGATGGCTCTCTCTGGCTCCTGATGCTGTGGATGCTACCAATTTCTGTCTGAGAGCTGGAGTGTGACAGTCCTTCAAAATAAGGTCTGAGTAAGGAAAGCAAAACCAGTAATAATCAACAACACTAACAGAGAAAGTCTACCACATTCACAGCAAAGCAACAGGACTGTTCCCAGGTGTCTTACTGCTCCCCAGCAGTTCCAGAAAGCTCACAGGCAACTTTTGAAAGGAGAGAGGGGTCTCCAGGACAGCAAGCAGAGTTACTGCCCCTCACGAATTCTCTGTTCCTGCGGTAAGTGAGTCTTGGTGCTAATAGGCATTTTAGTTCCAGCTTGCATCTGGATTTGGCTGCCAGCCCCGGGATCCAATTACCCATTTACTCAATAAGATAAGGTAGTGCATACAATCAGATTGCGCGTCCACGTAAAAAAGGCAGCTCATCACAGCAGGCCACGAGATCAATTACAATTTCAGGAACAGATTTTTTTTGTTGTTGCAGGAAAATCCTGCCCGCAAGCATCAGCATTTATCACATCCCTTTCAAGATACGAACACAAGAATTTGACACAAACCACAAAGTGTAAATTCTTATCCCAGCAATCACATATCCCAGAACAGTTAGCTCCTCAGCTCCAGGGAACAGGACACCAGCTCTCAGTGCGTGCAGCCAAAGCAGCGGCTCACCACAACACGCCTACTTTCAAATCCCTTCAAGGCAGAGCCTACCAACTGGCAATATATCGGATCAAGCTCCAAACACCTTTCTAAGCCTCCAGTTCCATCACTTGCACCGCTGCCCCAGTCTATCCTCGACATCTGTCAGTAGGGAACAAGCCACTCCAGACTCACAAGCTATTCTTAGCCCAACTAGGTTGTTCTACATTAGGATATTATGACACCTGGTAATTAGCTGGCATTTAGCAGCTACTGAACTGGCCAACTGCAGGGGTTGGCTTTGCTTCTTTCAGAGCCATCACAACGCTGAAAGCCTGAGCATTCAACCACCTGTCAAGTCAGAAGCATGACTGCAGCTCAAACAGTCTCATGCTTTCAGTCTTTATTCAAGCAGGGACATGACACAGCTCTGTTAGCTCTGGGTTCTGCAGCTGCTTGAGACCCTGAGCCAGCTCAGCTCCACAGTGCTGCGATTGCCTGTACATCAGTGCCCACAAAAGTCGGTTCAGAACAGGCTTGCACATACCTACGTGTGCTGCAGTTAATCACCTTGGGCCCAGAAGAACTCCTTTGTTTCCCACAGTTCTAATTCCTTAATTCCTGGGAAGGCTCTCCACACAGGGTCTTACCAGCTTTGCCAGAAAGACAGAGTCTGCCTTGGCCATTCCTGCCTCTACCTCTGCAGCCTCCAACCACCTGCAGCTTCTCCTCCTGCCCTAGCACAGATTTCCTGGCTGTTTCTACCACCTCTTCAAAACCCCTGCGTATGGTTTAACTCTACCTCCTGCCTGTCAGCAATTCCTACCCCTCTGCTCAAGAGGCAGGGCAGGCAGAACATCTGCAAAGGGAACAAGGAAGAAACGAGACTGAAGTTAGACACCCCACACACTACCCCCAGCTCACAGGCAGGCATTCATACTGTAACACTCATTACGGCTCCGACACCAGGTTAAGAGGGGAGAAAACCCAGGATGGAGGGGTGGGAATAGAAACAACATCCAATCTGTGCTGACACCGCACGTGGTCTCTCTCCAGCCCAGCACTAGCCACCCCACACTTACTTTAACTTTGGCTTCGGAGTGCTCAAGACACTGTCGTCATCCTCCATTTCTGGCCCACTGTCACTGGGGTTCTCTATATCCAGTGTGTCATACAGAAGGTCCAAGTCCTCCTCTACCTCTGGAACATGCTCTGCTGGGTCCTGCTCTGAATCCAGAACCTACACACAGGACCAACACAGGCATCACTGACGCTGCTGGGAGCCAGACGGATCCCACATCACCTGAGCTCCCCTCAGCACTGCAACACACCACTCTGGGGAGTAAGATTTTGTTCCTAGTGCAAGGATACTACATCCAGCAGAAACATTAAGTATATGTGAAGTGCCTGTTTTGGGTCAGGCTTGTCAGTGTCAGGTTAGGCAGGAGTTACCTGCTAGACAAAACATCTGTGATCAAACTAGTAACCATAGATTTTATGTCCATTACTCAATCACCATTCTACAAACAAGGCTTTAAAAAGGCCCCTCATGGAGTCCCAGTTTTCTTAGAACAAGCACAGAAACACAGTACTCCCAACAGCGTAACCCGTCTTGGGTTTCAGTGGAGAAGTTGCCATGACACCTCCTGACTTGTTACCCAAGCAGGGAGAAATGACAGAAGTGTCCACAGGAGGAGCCTGAGACCTGGACAAGGATCAGCTGCCACCCACACGCAGAGCCCAAGAGAACCAGACACCTCACACAGAACTTCCACGGGCTGCTTCACGCACACACCAGAGTCAGCAAGCTGCTGCGCACAGTTCAGAGCTTGCATTTAGAATGGCAGTTCCAGAAAAGCAGCAGCTCAGCTGGCTGAGACCTCCGCTATGGGTGCTGACTCTGCTGAGCAGCAAAGCTAATAGGACTGTTTGGAAGCGTAAGGAAGCACGAGGAGTTACTCACTCTTTCCCAGAAGCCACAAAACCAGCACACAGCCAATTGAGATGTCAACTGTTTTTATATTAAATACTTCATGTTAACACAGGTTTCTTGGATTCTGGATCTCTTTCATTTTCAACGCTGACCAGACAGCTGACTCCCCGGTGGATCTGCGTTACCTGTCCAAGTTTTTCATGTCTTGCCTGGCAGTTCTAGTGAGATGATCAAACAGGCTAGGATTTAACTTCACAAGCAAGATACACTGTAGGCTACTTGCCTTTGAAGGGGTCAAAGCTAATTTCAGAGCAGTCTGCAGAACTAATGGGTATGCACAGGGTTGCCAAAATCTGCTTTTGATAAAACTCGATCTAGAAAATGTTTGATGACATTTCCAAGTTGGCCCTCAAGCCTCTATGCAAGGCCAGGGTGTAAGGAAAGGTCACACCCACTGCAGTCTTGAAAACAAAAATCAAGCGAACTAGGGGGAAACAGGAGTGTTCCTGAAAACTAAAGCAAGATGCCCCAAGCAGAAGGCAACACACAAGACCCAGAGGCTTACAGAATGTATTACTTACCTCGTCAGACACTTTAAACCTCTTCAGCAACGCCACAACCTTCTGTTTGAAGTTTTGTTGCTGCAAGTCAAAGACACTTTTACATAAGTAAAGCATTAGGTGAACTGTATTCTCACAGTCTGCAAGAAGCCCAGGCACATCCGACACTGGTGCCCTAGCTGCTGCTTCAAATCAAACAACTCCTGGCACCACAAACCAAGTCTCTGCTGTTGTTACGGTTGAAATCGGCTTTCCTCACCTATGATACTTTCTTTCCTGCATTACAAAACCCCACTCCAGCAAGTGTTATAAATTTTCTGGCCCTGATGGACAGCACACCACTCTTGGTTGGACACACAGGGGATAACAAATCCCCTTACCTGCCAGACCACCTCCTGTACCCATTTGATGTATTTCAGGCAAACATTTGACAGTCAACTTTTCTGATTCTTACCAAGGGTAAGCCACCACAGGCACCTGCCCGCTGACCCAAAGTACAAAGGTGTTCTCTACCAACAAAGCACTGTTTTTTCCAGCAGCTTGCAGTTCATCATGGCAGGCTCATTTGACTAGCAGCACTGTAGAAGAGTTGTGGGACTTCTCCTTAGCACTTGCCTATCAGAAAAACGCCTAGTCTGATACCTCTAGATGCTGGACACAGCGGGCACCAAGTCCAAAACAACACAAGTCAAACTGCCGCACTTCCTTTGTGTTTACTTGCCCCCACGAGCTACCTCTCGCAGGACCAAACAGCTGAGATGTACCACGAGCTGCCCAGCCTTTCTTTGTCTGTCACTGACCAACCTCATATGCACACTGAAGGAAAGGAAGATGAGAAGGGCCCAGGTGTGAGTGCTGGACAGAGCATTTGAGGTGGCATCCCTGTATCAGGAAGAAAGGAGGTGGAAATGGCTGCCACCAAGCCACTCTTGGGCAAAGAAAATGGCTCATTTGCTGCCTCCCCTGTGTCTCAAATGAGCTTGAAAACAATGCTAAGGACACCAAGGATATGAACCAGCATGCTCCTGGTCTCAGAGAGGATCTTCTCAGTATCAGATTCAGGTCAAAATAGGGTTTCTCTCAGACCTTTTCAGAACATGGATTTCAGAAATAGCCTCCCAGGAGGTACAATGATCTCCAAACTTACTCCTAAGTCCAGAAAGAAATCTAGCCCATCCTGGGGATTGAGTTATTGTCATCATAGACATGCATAAACACTTGTGTAAGCAGAAAGCTGCATTATGGCATGGTCAAGCCCAAGTCACTGCTCCACAGAGAAGTGCAGCTTTGCAGGCATACACATGCTTGTCGTGCGAGGGTGGATAGCTGCATGCAACTTGTCAGAGCTTTCAATATCCAGCTACTTTTGCCTCAGCACCACATGCACCACCTCAGGTTCACCTGTCAAGCTCCAGCCCCTGACTGAGCTACTTCATTTTGAAACCTTCCCACTGGCCTCTCCCATGCACAGCACAAACAGAAGAGCTTCCCTTCACTTAAAGCTACTTTCAGGACTTGTATGAGCATGGATCCTGCACTGGTTTCTTCATGGGAGTGGAATTTCATACACTTACATGACAATCACTTAACCTTGCAGCCAAAGGACACTCAAGACAGCACATAACACAACACCTTGGATGGCCCCACTCCTTGAACTGGCTGCCCTTGCTAGCTCTTCACATGCTGTGACCATGCCCCACAAGCTCTCTGCTGGGCCAGCATGTCTAGTACTGCTGTCCCATACGCCACATGCACTGCGCATCCTGGCCAAACCCCATCAGTGTTAGTAAAACTAATTTCCACCGACCCTGGTTATGGACGTCGTTCTTACTATCGATCTCCGCTGCTTCTTGGGCTTCCCCAGCTCGTACTCATCATCATCCAAATCCTGAACAGAAAGAGGATTCCTGTGTTACCTTTGTCATTTGGGGACACGTGAGCATTTAAGTGCTAAAAATGTTCCTTCTATGAAGATGAACCAGCTGCTCTGTCTTCCAGGCTTTCAGCATTTGCCTTCATCGCAGTTATGATGGCAGGGGGGAAAGGAAGTGAACCAGGTCTGCAGAGAGCCAGGAATAAGAGCTTGGAGAAACTCAACGGCCCTAGTTCTACATTTAACAAGAGCAAGGACAGGCATCGCCCCACATTTCAGTGGGCTCCTCTCTCTGTACCCTCCAAGAAGTGGAAGGCAGGTGATGCCAGAGTCTGAAGGCAAATAAGAACCAAACTCGAAAGCATCTCACATCTATCCAGGGGGTTCTCCATAATACCTTGCAGAAGGTATTCAAGACTAATGATTGACTCAGATCCCACTGGTCCTTTAATTACAGCCAGGGATCTAGCTGGGCTTCTGAATCCAATCAGCATTACAGAAGCAATCAATTGATGCCTTGACCATTAGGCAGAGAAACACACAAGGACAGTAATGATTTAGTGTTTAAAGTGAGCTGAAGTTCAAACACGTGAACAGATAAATCACAGCATCAAGGAAGAATTGGGTTACTGTGCAGGCCTTCTGCCACTGCAGCTAGACACTTGGTGACAGTCTCACACTGCCCTAGTTTAAAGAAATAGGCTTTTAGTTTCAAGCACAAGCTTGAGAGTGTGCATGGTCTGCTGAAGCTCTCACAGGGAGAAGCCATGCCCTAAACAGTACCTGGCCCTGTACGGCATCATCACTGGCCTCCTGCTCAGAAGAGAAGCTCTCGTACTCTTCCTCGGAATAGTTGTCTGAAAGGAAAGGAAAGAGGGGAGAGATCCTGTGAAACTCCTTTAAGGTGAGGAGACAGTCTCATCTCAGGAGCAGAGGTGGCCAACTAACAGTCACACATCAAGAAAGGAGGCATGCAAGGAGATGCCTGCTAGTTTGTCTTCCTTCTGTGCTACAACCAGTAAGATGGGAACCACCTGGAGGTAAGGAACAAGGAGAAACACATCTAATAGGAAGTAAGAAGCAGCACACAGATAAGGCTCCTTGAAACACCACCCCCTTCTACCCTGGAAAGAACTACCTGGTAGTCAGCAGCAAGGATAGAGGTTTCTCCTCAAGGGAAATGACTTCTCCCCCCTAACATGGGCATAACTGGCTTAAAGGAGCACATAAGACAGGCCAGGAGAGTCTAAATCCTTTATGGAAATGATGCTTCAGGTGAGCTGCCTGGCCTCAGGCAACAACACACAAGCACCTGCGTGCACTACCTTCAACAGATCACTCTTCTAGCAGAGCGCAGAAGGCTGGGACCACATAAAAAGATTGTCACAAGCAGAAACCCAGTGACTTCCCTATACAGTGCACACCACCACAGATTTACACTCATTAAACCAGGCCACAGTCCACAGCAAAACACGTTGCAGGTTTGCAGGGCTCATCTAAGATAATGAGATTTATTGTACAATACTCAGAAGAAGTTGGAAAAACAGCTTAAACGTGAATCTCCTGAACACAACACTGTCAGCCAGGTTCTCAACACACCCACCAGTAATGCTGGAAGAGTGTTGGCGAAAACACAGCTAACTCCTGCTGGATGGCTCAGGCCTGGTGTGACGTGCAGGAGAAGCTGTGACAACTCAACACTTCCTGCTCACACAGCAACAGGATTGCACTGTGGATTTTCTTGCATCAGTCAGTTATAGACACAGCAACTTGTGCAACCCAGTTCTCATTTGTCCCAGGAAGCATCTAAGCCCAGGTGAGGTTTACCTCCAGCTAGGTCAGGTAGACACTGGTCCTCAGAGCACGTGGTCGTACCCTTACCTGTAGACTTGATTTTCTGGCTGGCCTGCATAGTGCTGTCTTCGTGGTCAATGGGCTGACTTGACAAGGAGAAGATCCAGATTTCTGCTACCTTCACTGCAGCCTCTTTGATGTTGCTGAAGAGGCTCAGAACCTGGCCACCTTCTGTTGGGTGCTGCATGACCTGGGACAGAAATGACGCAGTAGAAGTCTGCACTTACATGTATTTACAGTTGCATACTACAGGAGTTATGTCAGTTACTCCACATTTTCAAGTACAGAACCAAGCCAATACTCTGCAACTGCAGAAGCCACTAACCTTGCCACTGCAGGCAATGCAAGGCTAGTTTAGAGTTTGACTCCTAATGGAAGTGATGGAAGGAAAGAGAAAGTGATCTGAGCTTGACGGTTAATTAGCTCTTCCCTGAAGCACGATATTACTATGTATTTGCATCCACGGCACAGTACTGATGTGAATTAAAGTTACTAACCTTCTCAACACCTAATTAAGGCACTTAATTTTGTGTTAAAGCCCAGCAAAAGAACCAGTAAAGGCAAAAGTTCTTGGTGAGATACGAAGGCAAAGTGCTTCCTAAAGCAAAAATCCCTGCTCCAGAGAGCTGGCAGCTCCATCTCAGAGGACCTGGCCACCCCAGGGTAACGAAGCAGTGGGTCACAAAGAACAAGACAGTGGTGGAGGCAGAGGGACATCTCTGTGTGGGTTTCTCCTTCTTTTGCCCATCACAGGGCTCTTACATTCTTCTCTCGCCCCACTGGAGTCAGAAAGCGCTTCCCTACGCCTGCATCTCAGCTCTCTAACACACACCAGGCTGCTTTGTCAGCTCCTCACATTGCTTTAAGAAGGCCTGAGCTGATGAGGAACATATGCCTCCTGCTCTTAAACTCTGCTCAGACTCACCACTCCAATTCATTGCTTTGTTTCAACAGCTAAGAGGACGTATTTTCAATTATTTAAAATGTTGAGAAATGTGTCAGTGCTGTTGAGGGGTCATTACAGTATAAACCGCAGAGGGGAGGCAGGGGTGGCTGGTAAAAGTTGTTCTCCTGAGATGTTCCATTTCAGACGTATTCCAGATGAGCTGGAGAGGAACTATTTCCTAACGCAGCAAACCTTTGCAAATGTTTACCCTTCTAACCTCAGTCAGCTGACATTACAAAAAGACATAAGAAAAACCACACACCACAGCAGCAGCAAATGTCCAACGCTCAGAAGTTCACTGATGGGTCTAATTAATGGGCCCACATGTTTTCTGCCTTACAGCACTATTTCATTTCTAGTGCTTAATCAAACGCAGCACAGGAAAAACGCCAGCTACACCACCACAAGTCAGGATTCGGCCAGTTCGAATGGGGACTTCACTGTTTACTGCAAGTCAACGCACACACAAGGAGTGATCTTTGTAATGAATTATTTAATACAGTAATCACTCGCCGCAGCATAACGCTAGCTTAGTTTGGATGGAAATGATTTGTTGACAGAATGCAGTCTGATGAAAAATACTGGTGTTAAGCTGAACTTGCTACCACTAAGCACATCTCTAAATACTTAGAAACAGCAGAGATTAAACAGGGCATGAAATAAGGAAGCATGGAGTTAAGCTGTTCGGAAAGCCTTAGCGAATAATTTATCCATAATTGATTCCAGCATTAATTTTCCGATGTAAATCTGAAAATTCTATCATTTACCTCTCTGAATAGAACTCCAAGTAAATTACCAACAACCATGAAATAAGAATTGCAAAGGGTGTTTCGAGCAAAGTAAGAGAAACTACTTGATCCTGAACTCTCATGCAGTGGGCACAGAGCAGCACACCAAATCCTGCTTTAACATTTCTTAGGGTTAGAAGGCTTGCCTGAGTAAACGTAGTCTGTCTTGTTCTGCACTTATGATCTGGACCCCTCAAGTCTGAAAAAACCACACAACAAAACCCTCACAAGGTAATAAACTCATCTTATGAACTCCCAAGATACTATCCAGAAAATGCCCAGTACTACTGCTCCGTAGTAAAATCTGTTTAAAATAGCCCTGTGAACACTGACAACAGTTATTATGACAGCTATCTGAAATCCTGTCAGGTACTTCTCGGTAAGGAGAGTGACAACACGGGGTTTAAAGAGAAAGGAAAAATCTCCACCTTTTTAAACAGCAACCACATCAAATGCGGCTCACCTCAGCCATGTTGATAGAGCCCACGGCCAGAGTCTTGTAGCCTAAAATAGTTCGGTTCTTGTACCGCTTCCGCCGCTGCAGCATGATCTGAAGCTTGTTGCCTTCTCTCTTCAAGAAGTGAGGGTACTGCAGGTGGAAACACCATGGCAAAGTTTGTTAGGTCTCTTGTCGTTATCTCCCAAGCTGCCCGCTTCAACAAGCGAACTCCACTCCTAGGGACTAACGCCAGGGCTTTTAGAAGTGCCTCCAGCCAACTTGCACTCGGTGGGCAATCCTTCGTTATCTCAAGGAAGCCTTCGTCTCTGCCCAAACAGCTCAGCTCTGGGCTTTCGCTTCCCCTGCCAAGCACTCTGAAAGCACAATCCAGGGGAGCTGTTCGGTTTGGGAAGGGCTGAGCTCAAGCTCGGTTCTAGAGAGATGAGCAGCCTCCAGGAGATGCTTCCCCCAACAGCTAAATGGAGGCTGCCCAGAAGCGGGGTCCCAGAGGTGTCACCCGGGGCACGGGCTGCCCCAGCACAAGCAGCAGGTAGCATGCAGCAGCAGGGACAGCGCCGGCCCCCGACACTCGTGGCAGGACACTGCCTTCTCTCTAGCACAAGGACACTTGTCAGTGTTGGACCCTCTGCTGCCAGGTTTAAGAGCCTATTGTGCTCTGAATGGCAAGCAAAGAGCAGCACAGCTATAAAGAGGCCAAGGATTTGCTGATGCCTCTTTTGCTAAACACGGAGACCTACACGGTCACGCAATGATTCTCTCCAGGACATCGCCGTCTCCTCCAGGAACCCAGCTCTTGCAACTGTCACTCAACAACTGGTGAGCAACATACTCAAATTTCTATTTCTCAACATGATTGTAAGTAGTTAAGTCAAGAAAAACCCTGTCCTACTGCCAGGCTATGTGGCAAAGTCATAAATCCTTCCAAGACATGTTCCATACAAGGAAACACATTTGTTTACACATGTCCCAAAACACTCCCCAAGAACAGAGAGGCTGTGAAGTCAAGCAGAGACTATTTAGGGAATGGCTAATTTAATGGCTGTTAGGGGGGCTAGCCATGCCTTCTCCGCTTGTCCGGCTCCTCTGCACAGTTATCAGTGCAGGCAGATCCTGCTTTCTGCCAGGACACTCCTCACAGCGCTGAGAGTCCCCAGGGCCCAGCTCACCGGCTGTGGGAGGAAGAAGCCATGCAACGGAAGAGCAATCTTCAAGAAAAGATGCAGCAGCACCCTCAGCAGTCTCATCTCGAGAACAGAGATGACTGGGACACGTGTTCTAAGTGCACATAATACAATGCACTAAGTGATCTGCAAACAGGAGGACCTAATTGCAGGGATCTCAAACAGGACATTCCCAAGTGAAGAATTCCCATTCTCTTGCAGGCAAGACCTACATCTTTGTTTATTTTTCCTTGGGACATTATTAAAATAACGTCCTGCTGATCAGAACACTTGATAAATACAAATGTTGAGCATCACCAGAAACACCAAGGTATTAATTTGCAGTCCAGAGCCAGCCTGACTGCTACATAGCGAGCTGGGAGCAGTGGCCACACAATCAAGCAGAATACTAATTAACCGATTGCTCTGCAAGGGCAAGATCAACAAGGAAGCGGCTCTGCAGAGGAGAGGAACACAGTCCATGTAATTAAAAGAGAACCTCAAAACACGCCTGCATGCAGACACAAAGGGAGCCTGCGACTTTACAGACATGCAACATCACTAAACAAGGATGGAAGGAAGTTATTAGGGGGAAGGGGCAAGTGGGGCTCAAAAAGCCAGAGGCACCTCTCGCATTCGAATCTACCGTCTCCTTGTCTCTGGGGCCCTTCTGTGTGTTGGAAAGGCAGGAGGGGAGCGGGGCTCTTTGCTCTCAAAGCACTTGGGTCACACCAAGGCTGCTTAAGTACAAGCCTGCAGCTGAAGTCCAAAGTCACCCTTGGTCCCAGGCCAACTCGATTTCAATGTGTACAGTTTTCAGGGATTAAACTGGACAGCTCAGGTCCATACATGTGCAAGGATCTTTTTTCTCCAAGGTGTGTTGCCTGATCACCTCTGATTGGCATTCACAGAGGTGATAAGAGAAAGGCACAGCGAGACTCCGGCCACACAGCCCCTCTGTTAAAAGCAAGGGCCTCTAGAATAAAAGCTGAGCCATTTTCATAGCACAGACGAGCTATTTTTAACAGCAGCCACGCAGTACAGTTTTGACTAAAAGTTTTCAGTAATTGTCAGTCCAGGACAGAGATTAGAGAGGAGATCAGTTTGGCTCAAGGCATTTGAAAACAAGACTTTCAGAGGAAGTAGCCCAAGGCACCTCTGAGGGGTGAGAAGAGGGGGCCACCACACACCAGAACAGCAAGGGTCAGGGCAAGACATTCTTTCTGAAGCCGCAGTGATGTAATCCCTTTCATCTGGAAAGGTTTATTAGATTAAACACAGCAATTAAGTGCTCTGGAGAGCTGCAACGTTGTGCTCGAAATATCTGGGGAATTTCACTTGATCCTGTGAAACCCACGGAGGGTCAGGAGAACGAGGCATTCCAGCAGTAAGGGTGACGATGGCTCACCCGGCAGAAAGGCTACCCCAGTCTAGCCCGAGCTAGCAAGGTAAACCAGGATCTGACACACCACTAAGTCCAGTCTTACCCCAGCTGCGTAAAAGAGCAACAGGAAACTCCTCCCTCCTGTGTGAGCCGAGGGCTGCCAGACACAATGGGCTGCCGGCTATTGTGCCAGCCTGCACCGTCACCTTTCTAGCTTAGCTCTGACAAGGAAATGCTCTGTGCAAAGGACAGGATTTTCACTCAGGAGAAACAGCTGAGAAAGCGATGGCTGAAGGTACAGGGACTGCAAATCCAGACAGCCAGCACAAGGTAAGGCATACAGTTTGAAGAGTTGCCAGTGCAATATGGAGATACTGGCTGCTGCAAGACACTGAAACCTTCTTGAGCTGTGACACCCACATGCTTTTACTTTGTGGCCCATCACCACTCTCAAATATATCCCAGGCAATAAATTCAGCCTGTATCTGGCTGCAGTTGTTAGCCAAGAGTAGCTTCCAGCCATTGTGCAATTAAGAAACAATAAAATCTGTCATAAAAATCCTGCTGTGCCCTTTCAGGAAGGCTTCCCAGGCCTTACTGCATCCAAGACCACCAATCCTTCCTGCAGTCGGAGACCAGCAGCACATCTCTGCCTTAAGCTTGCTCACCTCTTCTGAAGGCTCAGTGTCACGGCCACCCTCCCCTATTTTGGCTCAATTCCCAGTCCCTTCAGGGGAAACTGAGTTTAAGGCAATGCTCTGTGTCCTGCTGCAGCATTGCTCGGATTCCCAGAAAAACAAACCATATTCCCAGCTAACTCCAATGAGATCTGCAGAAATAATTGCTCCTTGCTGCCACAGGGAGACCTGGCTCATCTTACAGCTCTGCTCCCAACCACGGGAAAGCTGCAGTCCCAAGACCCAAGAATTCGTATTCCTGGCACATGGCTTTGTTATTCCTGTTCACAACAGAGGGGATGCAATGCTGCAGCAGTTAACCCAGCCCGTGGGCTGCACCAGGACAGAACCAGAAGCATCAGCCATCTGTGTATCTGCCTAGGCAGCTCCAGGGTTATCATCCGTCTGCAAGGAAATCTTATCTGCTTCAAGTCTGCGCAGGTCTGAGTAACAACCAGTCTGTCTCACATCATCACTTGAGCCTTTCTCCTTACCAGATCAAATTCTTGACTTCAAGATCTAACCAACAGTACCAAAACACAGATAATCCAGACTGAGCTTCTGAGCATCATTCTGGCTCTGCTCTGTGCATGCAGGATCCTCCCTCTTCCTTACAGCAAGCCAGCTTCCGTTTACCTTATTTCCCTGCTCAGGAGGTAGCACCAGGGCAGCATGCTTTGAGGAAAAGAGGAACCAATAAAATACAGTTGCTCCAATTCCCAGCTATTCCTGGGACTTTACAGCCAGGAATAACTGTCTGCATACTGCTCCTGCTTCCACAAATGGTGCATCCCTTGGCAGCTCCAAACTGAGGGTTCACCTGTCCCATTCCTACTACTGCCTTCCGACAGCCCGATACTCCACACCACCCACCACGGCTGCCATGCTCCAGTGCCCGTTCATAAGGAAGGCAACAAAAGGCAAAGAAGAGCCATCCTGCTCTGCTCTAGCTCCTGCCACAGTCATAACAAGAAGAGGACAGACTGCAGCCAAGTCCTCATGTTCCTGGGCTCCAAACACAGGATGCACCACTAGGAAGATCCCCTAACACTGCTCCAGGCCCTCAATGCTGAGAGGCAATTCAGACAAATTTGTGGTGGTGGGCCAAGGACGTGCAAAATACAGCTAGTGTCTAACCTCCTGTTCCCCCAGACAAGTCAGGATTAGAGAGCTGCCTTCCATGGCACAGGGTTGGTCCCAGAAACAATTCTAAGGGTTCATATGGCAGCTTTCCTAGTGGGCTTCCCCCTCTCCAGATCCTGGAAGTCTCTGGACCATTTTTGCTCAAATTCCCCACAGCTGACTGCCCAGAGACAAGCCAAAAGTGCACAGATAGCGCTGCAGAAATGGCTGGGACTGCCTTAAGTCCAAGCACCTCCGGCAGCACGAGAAGGATCTTCACCTCAGAGACACAACGCACCTCTGCTCACTGCAAAGCAGCAAGTCCAGCAAGCGCACACGCTCCAAGGCCACAGCCCACCTCACCTGCAGTGAGAAGGTCAGTGCAAGCTCCGTCTCCACATGTCCACTCGGAGGCAATACAATCTCATGAGACCGCAGGATGCGCTTGGAGCCCTGTACAGAAACAAAGTCCATCAGGTGAATTCCCCAGAAGCCAGCCCTTATATCCCATCCCAGTTACTGAAGACCAGGAAACATTGTCAGTGACTACCACAGAGAAAGTGAATGTATGGGTCTGACCTTGCACTTCTGTGAAATATTGATGAGATGAAAGGGAGATATTTGACTAAAAGATTTGGGCATGTTTATTGTCCCTAACTGCAACAAAGCAGCTTTTGTTCTGCCAAACCCCATCATTCAAAAGCTATGAGTCAATCCCCACCCCTCAAGTTCAAGTCTCATATTTTTTACTTCAGCCAATAGGTACGAGGCTCATCATCTCCTGGGTTTGGAGACTGCAGCATCATGCTTAAATCTCCAGCATTGGCCAAGACAGACCGTCTCGTCTATTTGTGCACACACCCCTCCCTGGGGAAAGCGAAGATTTTAACATGTTCAAACAACGGCAAGTAGCTGGAGTTATAAAAGAAAAAAATCCACTAAGCATCGCAGCAGAGACCGGAGACCTGCCAGTATCAGAGGGCAACTCCAAATCAACACCGGGCTTGGGCTGTTGTACACTAACCAAGTTACTGGGCTATTTACTGCGTGAGCAATTCATTTCAGAGAACGTTTCAGGGAAAATCAGCAGGACAGCACAACACACTGCTGCCTAGCAAATCCTTCTGCACTCTTCAAACACAGTGGCAAGTTTCAGAGGTCCCTGGCTCAACGTCCTGCTGAGGCTGCAGATCTGGCTGTGTCCCAATGGGCTGATCTCCCAGAAGCAAACTGTAGCTCTAAAAAAGCAGCATCTGGGAAATCAGAGACAGACTAGGGGGGTGGTAAACACTTCCCAGCTACATCCAACAGAAAATCTGGTCTGCCTGTATCAGCCTCAAATAGCATCCCGAGACAAGAGAGAAGCGGAGGCTCGTTTACATCCCTTCCTCCCCAAACACATCGCTCAGGCAGCCAGAGCAAGTGCTGTGATTTGCAGCGGTGCCTCAGCTCCTGCACAACACAGTGCCGGCTCCTCTGTGGAAGCACCGAGGTGCCCAGGCTCCAGCAGATCAGAAGAGAGACAGCAGAGCAGAGTGAGGAACCCCCAGGAAAAGCAGCACGGATGCAAGCAAAGCACAGCGAGCCTGGCCGCTGGCAACAGCGGCATCTGTTCTGTTGGAGCAGAGCTCCTAATAGCAGCAATCTGGCTTTTCTTGTTATGCAACTCAAAATCTAATGAAAGACCAAATATAGCTGCTTTTAAAAGACAGCAGCAGATAAATAGAGCAACAGCTCGGGAAATACAGTTGACAGCTCTTTGAACATCACTGTTCAGGAGCCCGCAAGGAGACAGGGGAAATGCAGGTGAGATGCTCTCATTAGGTCTGAATACAGTCATCTCCTCTGGAAGGACTCCAGTGCCTTGACACCTCTCTCGCAAATCCCCACACAAAGGCAGTGAGTCATTTGACAGAGACCATATAGGTGATGATCCAATATCACCAGCCTCAAACAACAGCCATGTCAGAAACCTGAGTGCTGGCAAATTGAGTGTCCCTGAAAGCTTGTCGGCAGCATCATAACCTGCAAGCTATAAAGGGACTTCTAATAACAGGGCTTCAAATCTGCCTGCGTCTGAGAGTTGCAGTGCTACTGACCCACCGTTAAGCAGCACATCACAAAGAAATATGGGTGCTGATCCAGCACTAGTGACACCCAAGAGAGGCACCCTCTGGGACAGCAGTCATTGCAGCCGCTGTCACCTCTAGGTCAACTGGAAGGACAGAGCAAAGGCAAAAGAACGATGGCCTGGGGATGTGAGCTGCAGCCTGGGACTTGGCAAGTCCTTCTAAGCCTTCCAGCTCTTCAGGGACCTGCCCTGGTGTAGAACAGACCGCAGAAGTACTCAGGTTCAGGCTTACTGCAGCAAGGCAGATCACAACATGTACCCAGGACAGACAAGGAAGTTCTGCATTTTAAAACCCCCTCTGGACCAGCAGGTCTGGGGCAGTACTTCCAACCTTTTCACCTATAAAAAGTGAAAGCAGCCAGGACAGGAAAAGAAATTTTTGCTCTAGTAAAAGCTACTGAATTCTCCAACCCAAGTCTGACAGGCTCTACACGTAGATCATTCGCTGACAAGCCTCAGGCCCTTACAGGGATGTATTCACCATCTAGGGAGTACAAACATATGGAAAGCTTTCAGCCCTGATAAGCAGTATGTGACAGCCTGGGAAACCTCAGCCATGCTTCTTCTGAGGTTCCCATGAACCCAGGTGAGTGAAATGATCCCCGGCCTTTTTGCATGAGCAACATACAGAGACATTTTTACCCTAGCTGGACTTCTCACAGAGATGAGAGATCCTCAGCTACACATAGAGACTTCACAATTTCAGTTTCCAAACCAGACTCTGTGTGTTTTGACACAACCAGCTCTCTGCAGGGTTTTTCCTGCCTCTTTATTCAAAAAGCAGCTGCTTTTTAGTGTGGTTAATTGTATTTTTATACTTAGAGGTCTGCTAGGCTTTCAACTCATTAGGTACTTCGGCATTTGCAGCAGTGGAAGCACGTGAGCTGAACTGATGCTGTGACAGACTGTGGAACCAAGTCCCTTTCCTTCCCAGCCCGCCTCCCAGCAGCATGACCTACATGGAGGCACCTAATTAAACAGCACAAATGCATGCTGTAAAGTGGGTTATTTACCTAGGATGACAGCTGTATTTTGTGGAAACAAATTAAAATGTACAGGCACCCTACAAATCCACTGACAAGCACCTGGCTACAGAATGAGCTGGACTCGATAGCAGAGCTGCCCATCAGCAGAGGAAGGCCCAGACTCCAGACCCCCCCAAACCGGGGCCAAGTTCCCAAGACATTCAGCTCTAAAGTGAGCTGAAGCTTATTAGAGAACCAGGCTCGGATTTAGTGACAGCTCAGGAAGAGGAGGTGACGCATGTGATCTGTAAAGAGCATTTTAACATAGAGATAAGCTCATGCTGAGTCCTCAGCAAACAGTCTCCGCTTACAACAGTGAAATGCAGTAGGAACACGAGGGAAGGATGAGAAACGACTCTCCACACACTCAGAATGCCCTGACGTACTTGGGAAGAAGCCTGTGGCTGTAACTGACCCTCGCGTAGAGGTGAAGCTTATTTTAGGCATCTGCCAGTATTTTTAGCCAAACAACACATTTAATTCTTTGAACTGAGCAGCAATTACCTGCATTTTGACAGCAATGACCCCAGAAATAAGCTCCTTATCCAATTCCTTTAAGACTACCAGTTTCTTTAATGTCAAGCTGCACAACCTGCAAACAGGAACAGAAGAGAAACAGTTACAGTCATGCCTGAAAAAAAAAAGCTCTGAACAGCTTTTACACACAGCAGTATCCCAGTTTGAGGGTGAACAGGCTCCAGACACAAACCACAGACTGATACAGACACAAAGACAGCAGCAATACATGAAGCCTCCCTGGCTTTTCAGACTGAATTTCTCCAACCTTTCACAAACACAAGGAGGTGGGCAGGAGGGACGTCTCTCTGTTTGATGCAGACCCCTGCCACATCAGAGCGCCGCACAGCACGGACCTCCACTGACCACAGCCTGGGAACTCTTGCTCTGAGTCAGACCAAAAGCTTTAGGGTCAAAGGAATTAAATTCCAGCAATATAAAAGCACTGGGTCAGACTAATTTTAAACTTGTCTACAAAGCTCTCCTAGATCACTGGCTTTCTCAGTTTCAGGCTCCTGGCTCCCAAAGATCTCACTCCCACCTCCTCTTGTCAACCCACACATTCTCCTCCTCACCCTCAAACAGAAGTGCCAGCAAGTGGCTCAGGCATCTCTAATGGGAAAGTTAAAAAAAAAAAAAAAAAGGACTCCAGCAGTGCCCTCTGGCCCTGGTTCACATGCCACACATAAGCAAGTCACTCACATTCTTCACCCGGGCAATGCTACATTGTTCTGGTTAATGCTGTTTGCACTTCTGCCTTCCAGCACAGGGAGTTGGGAGGGGGTAAAGCCGGGGCTTGGTGCAGCCAAGATAAGGCTCTGAGGTAACGGGACCACTGTATTGGCACTGTCACAATTTCACAGAAGTCTCCACCAGCAGGTGTCATCAAGAAGGCATGGCTAGAAACAACCTCCAGGGAAGGAGAAACCTGAAGCAGAGACAGCTCAGCTCGCAGAAAGCAGAGGCCAGAGAAAGCTGCTGAGTGGGCTCGAGTGACCAGACATCATCTGTCACACTGGCCAAGAACCAGCAGTGCCTTTGTGTCAGGTCTCTACATCACGGCACGGGCATCTTTGCCCTCTGCCATGCAATGTTAGCAAGCCTCAGCACATCTCCTCTGAAACCCACCGCAGAGCTTTCTCCCAGATAAAGTATAACACCAGGGCTGTTCACAAAGGGGCCGAGTCCAGCCACAGATGGGAAGGGAAGAGGAGCTGGACACTGGATTTCGGTGCATGCTCCAGCAGCAGTAGCACAAGAGCCATCGACTGAAGCCTGCACTTGAACTACAGAACTCCACACTGGTGCCAGGAGCCCAACAAGTCACCACTGCGAGGGTGGCATGTACCTCCACCATCTTCACCACGGTGCGATGCTGAAACATTGCTTTGTGGCGATGCCCGAAGGTAGACACAACCAGCCTGGGTGCAAAACTGCAGGAGAGATGCAGCTGAAGGCTTTTCCCGACAGGAGCGGTGGCAGATGTTGAAGCCACTCTGTCTGCCTCATCCAGAAACGCCTGTGGCTCTGCCTGAGCTCTGCCCTCTTGCATGGGGAAGAGATGGTCTCAGCTCTTACAGCCTTCACGCAAGCACCTCTCCAAACTCACCCTTCCCAGCCTCTTCTCCACCCCAGCCCACACTACCTGCTGCTCCTGCTCACCTGCAAAGCCCTGCTTTCTGCTAGGAGCCCCCCCCAAAAGCAAAGAGGAAACTAAAAATGCTCTCTTTTGCAGAGTTCTGCATCAGAAGGCAGCGCAGCCACAAATGCTATAGAAATTACAAGGAAGGTGGAAAAACTGGGTCTGCCTGGGCATCCGTTCCCGCTGTCACCGCACCAGCAGCTGCGTGCAGCGTCATCGAGACAAACGCGCTAGAGGTCGCGAGCCTGGAGGTGCTGGGTGCCGGAGGAGGGAGGCAGAGGTGGGCAGGACAGCTGCCGCTAGGCTGGCGGAGGGGAAACCAGGCACGCTTGCACCCACGGGCAGAGCCTTCCCCTGAGCAGAGCAGGCGCCTGAGGAAGCAGGAGAGCACAGGCCAGCGTTCAGCTGCAAACACAAATGTCCCTGCACGCTGGGAGTCAGGTGAGGCTGCATCCCTCAACCCAGAGCGCAGGAGAGGCCACGCTGAGAGAAGCAGTGAGCACAGAGGCACGCAGCCGCTGTCATGATGGGCCGGGCCAGGATCTGGAGGCAGGAGGCTGTGATGCCATTTGTTTTCTTTGTAATGCTGTAGCTGGAGGACAATCGTGCTTGGCTTGCCAAAACCCACAGAGCTGGGGCCAGTCAGGTGCTGAGAGCAGAGGTAGGACAACACACTGGCATTGTCTCGGCTGACAGGCAAGGAACAAAGGCCTTTTCTCTCCAGCTCCGAGCTCGAGGATTAAAAAGGTACGGGACGGAACAATGGTGTTCTCAGCACACACAGCAGAGCACAAGGAGGGTGTTCTGTTCTCCGCTGGGCATTCCTTCAATTCATCATTTATGAGCTTTGATCAAGCCCTGTGGAGCACTCGCTGCTTGGGAAAAAAAAAATTAAAAATTAAAAGCCTCCTTTACAATGATCAGAAAAACAAAACAGTTAAAAAACCCACCACGGGACACATCTGCTTTCTTTATCTCCCATTGCTGGGCTGCTGGTACTAAAAGGCACTTCACACAAAAAACAATGAAATGTTTATATCCTCCATCCGGGTGGTGGTGGTGGTGAGAATAAAAATCAGACAGTTTAAATCCCACCAAATCACTCTTACCCTCAACATGTTTATTGTTCCAGGACTTCAGTCTAAGTTTGCAGCTTCCTAATGAAAACAACCTTCAGAACACTTGGCAGAAAGGGGCCATATCTTACTCAAATAATCATGAAAAGGCATATTCCAAGCATGTCGCTGGATCCAGAGCCAGCAGGATGCCCCTGTCACCAGCCGTAGGTACGGCAAGGATTTGTCTGCCACAGGTGCCTCTGGTAATGGCAGCATCTCCTTCCTTACGCTTGTCTTTTGCCTGGGTTTTGCTGTACTTCCGTCAAGTCCCAGGGATCAGGAAGGGGACCGGTCTCACAAAACATTGCTATCAACAGGCCTGCTAAGATTAAACGCTGGTAGGAAAAACAGGACAGACAGGTGGACTTGCAAAGATCTGAAAAAAAGAACAAGGCTACATTTGGAAGTTCCAAATGCACATGATCTCTGAAGAGAGGGGAAATTACCTAACACACACACCGCCCCCCACCAAGGCGAACTGAGGAAGCCTCAAGCCTGGAGCTGAAAGAGCCTGAAGTATTTTGAGCGGTCTATAAACAGCCTGGGACTGCAATACAGGAGGTGCGGACAAACCCCTCCTTCGCATGTGTGTTTCAGCAGTGACCTGTGGTTGCACGCAGCGAGTGAAGCTGGCAACAGCACCAAGTTAGCCAAAGCAGTGTTAAATAAGGGCAATGGAAACCTGAGAGCCACCCTTTTTTGAAGACGCATAGTAGATCTTCCTGCTAGGAGCACAGCTGGGACCCCCCCAGCAGCAGGCAGCACCTGCTGAGGAGCTTGTGTCCCCTCCTGTCACACACGTCCCCTCCATGGCAACGAGGCACAACGTGCTGCCTGACCCCGTTCTCCGGTTAAATCGTGAGTTGGCTTAACGTGTGCTACAAGAATAAAACTCCATCTTTCTCCATCGCTCCTGCAAGAACGCAGTTTTCAAGAAGAAACCTGCCCCAATGGTTTCGACTGGCCCTGCTAACGCAGGTTGTGCTGAATAGCTTCACGGCGAGTTCTTTGCTCAAGGAGGCAGTTATCTGCAAACGCCACAACATGTTGCTAACCGAGATCCAGCAAACTTATCCAGAACAACCAAATAAGGTGTTGACATTTACTCACTGGATGTTTTGCTTTTGCATCCCTCCGAGTAGGAAGATGAGGAAAATAAACCCTCTTCAAGACAGAATCTGCCTCACTGAATTAAATGTCTGTTTCTCCACAGGGAGCACAGTAATTGCACTGAGACCTCGCTCACGCAGAGACAGTCGAATCATCAGGAAGGAAAAATTAAAAATTAAAGACCTGTATTTTAATTAAGCCCCACAGAAGTCCAGAATAACAACAGATGCATCCCCAGCTATAGGGGACTCCAAGTGCAAGACGGGAGCTGGGTCAGGGGGACTCCTGCCAGGAGCACTCTCCTCCGAGGTCTGTAAACCTCAATCGGCCGACAGTTATAAGGAAGAAATTCGTTTGCTTTGGTCACTGGACAAGTTTCACCTCACCCAGCTTATTTCATCATTTCAGGACAGCAAGCAGCCTCCTACCCCCATGCTTGCAGCATCCTACCCCAATGCTTTCAACCTCAACTTTTGAGTGTTTTGCTCTGAGCTGACACTTCACACCCAAGTCAATCCCAAAATAAATCGCAAGCCACTTGAAGTGGAGGGAGACACCTGCCTGCACACACGCCTGTCCAGACAAACAGCCATTCTGCACATAGCTACAGGGGCATCTGAGCAGGAGAGGCCAGAGGGAGAAGCCCTGCACAGCATTTTCCAGAGACAGCTGCTTAAGAGAGGTATGAACGCGCGCAGCACACGAACAACCAACTGCACAGACAGCTCCTTACATCCGCTTCGCACGTGCCCAGGAAGAAAAGAACGACGCATGGTTGGACCCGCTGCTGCCCTTACGTGCTAAAGGCAGGGCTCTGAACTGGTCGAGGAGAGTTAGCTCGGGGAGAAGGGCTGGCCTCTAATGTCACCGAAGCGTCAGAGTGGGGCCTCTGGGCAAGAGTAGCAATGGTAGAAGCCGTGGAAGAGTGCTTCTTCACTTCCCAAAGCTAATTCCCTCAAAATTCTCTCATCTCAGTCCCAGTCTTGGGCAAGAAGAAATTAAATGGAGACAGAGGTCAAGCACCCCAATTTCTGTCATGCCAGAAACAACCTGCATAACTTGCAAAGAAACATCCCAGTCCTGTATTTGTCTCTGCTCACTTTACTGCCCCTTCATTCACACTTACCACTAAACAGCAACCTTTAGCCAGCTGTCCTGTAAGGTCCATTCCAGTAAGCTTTAAGAAGCCAGGAAACAATTGCAGAGCAAGTATTTTCATTGTTCTTGTTCTCCAGGACCTTGAAATCCTCTTCCCAGCATTAATACAGAGAATAAAGCTCCTCAGATTTTAGAGGCTAAGATCCATAGAAATGCTGCAGCACGCAGGTCTTGTTCAGGCAGGTAAGAGCACGGCAGCTTATTTTACGCAACAGGCTCTACCCAGGACCTCACAAGGACACACATGCACAGCCAGACACTATCCTTTTGCAGCTGAAATACTGTCCTGCTCACTTCAAATATACTGCAGATACACCTGCTCCAAACTGAGCATGCAAAAGGGGTTGGGCGTCAAAATTTTGCAGATCTGCATCACTTTAAAAAGATCCTAGAATTCTGCATGGGTACATTTGCTATTTGAGTTGCAGTACACAGTTGATATGACCAAGGATTAAAGCACCTCTGAGCTTCGATACTCCAACATATCAGTCAGAAAATGCTGAGAGATGTCTTCCTTCAGTGGAGTGCACTGCAGCTGGGCAAACTCACCTGTGTTTTCACACCACGCTGCCTGCAAAGCCAAGCACAGGCAGAAGAGTAGTTAAATACACCTCTCCTGGCTTGCCTCTAACCCAGCATCCAGAACACCAGGACCGTACAGCATCCTGACACCAAAGTGAACATCAATGAAAAGCCTATGGGACTGGTGGATTAGGTTTCATCAATGCTTTTAAAGTTTGGAGGCAAGAGGGAAGTGTTTTATTAGCTTCAAAGATTAAAATCAGCAAATAATGAAAGGCTGATTCTTGGTTACAGCTCTTTTGACAGACCATCAGATTACGTTTTCTATACTACGCGACACAAACACATCAGAGATTTGTTGTATTCATTTAGTAGCAGCTGGAGTAACCAGAGGCACCACCACCAAGGAACCGGCAGCGAGATGGAGTCAGACCAGGCACAGCCACCTCCTTCTGACCAAAGGCCAGGGGCAGCAATGGGTCTAACAAGCTTGCAGGAGATACCCATGCAGTGCAGTCCAGCCTCTCGCCCCGAAATGCCAGTCTCCCATTTGAGCACCTAATGAGAGCAAAGCAGCACGCGTCAGGGAGGGGGAGCCTTTGGGATGTGGGCTAGTCAAGCCATTTCTGTAGCTAGGGCTTCATTCCTCAGCTAGCCAGCAACAAAACAAAGGCACAACCCACTGCGCTTATGCGAGCCAGCCAGGGTGGAGAGCGGCTCCCACCACATGCCTTACGGATTGGTGCAAAAGCACATACACAAATGAGCAAACGAATCACGCCCCAAACCAAAAGCAGACTCTGGGAGGAGGAACGCAAAAACAAATCGGGGGGTAGGGGATGAAGAGGAGAGGCCTTCACAGCTGGAATGAACCCAGCAGCCCTCTCTTCCTTGCATGCCTTCCTCATGCAACCTGCCTTCTCTCCAGTGGCCCCCTGCCCCAGACAGCAGTGTCTGTCACACAGCAGGCTGATCACTGGGATCGGCTATTCCAGGCACGCTGCAGAAATGCTCTCCCTGCCTGCCAGGAGCCGTTCCCATCTGCCCCTGAACCCTCTGGGACTAGCAGGAGCTGAACAAAGTAGTCAGCAGATGAGAAGGACCACCAGAGCTAAAGGCTTCCTGATCTGTCCGCAGCTTGCCACAAGCATGGAGCAGAACATCTGTGTTCATTTGTGCCAGCATCCTCTTCCCAAGCTGACAGTGCTGCAGCCGACTGCAAGAACAAAGACAGCACCCAGCTTTGCAGCACGTGCCTGAAGAAATCCTTGCAGTGGTAGCCAGCTGTTACAGGCATCAGCCGGTGAGATGAAAGGGTTAATGAAAATGCCTCAAGGTACATGTTTTCTATAGCATGTGCCTTGCCTGGACCATAACCCTTACCCTGTCCTCTCCTCCACCACATCCATGCCTCATCCTGAGCACAGCATCCCCAAACACAGCGGCAGCAGCATCAGGTTGGGAGCTGCAACATCTCCACAGCAACTGGGGATGTCACAGCCCGCACATGACCAGCTCCCCGCAACCACGAAACTAATGAGACCAGCTCCTCCAACAGACCGCTTGTTCCCCCTCACTCCCCTCCAGAGCAGCCTGATGGCAAATCCTCTTTCACCACTGCGTCAAGAACTCTGTTCTCCGAAGAGCCACCTCCCCAGCAGCCACCCTGCCCCATCTCACTCGGCAGTGAGGAGCCACTGCGCACCTGAGTGCAGGTAGAGAGGGAGATCCTGTGCTGGCCAGTCAGATTTAATGTTTAGAATTTTCTTTTTGATCAAAATACTAGGTCTTGTTCTGCCTTTTGTTCCCACTGCTGGAGGGTCCCCTTCAGAGCTCGCTGCCATGCCCCCCAGTGCTGCGCTCTCTCCGCACTCCTGTCAGCCCCTCGGCACCCCAGGAAGACACCGCAGTCCCTGCACAGCACACACCGTCCCTAAGGCCTGCAGATCATTAGAGGCCACGACTCAGCCTGAAATATCCTGATCTTCCCCTCTGCAAATCGGCCAAACCACCGCCCCCCCACCCCGCCCCAAGAGGGAAAACCTGTGCCAGCAGGAGCCTTGATTTCTGGCTCACGCCAGAAGAGCTTGTAACGAAGAGCTCGGTTCTGCTCGGGTTACCTGTCAGCGTGATCTCTTCATCATGAGAAATCAGGACGAGGAAGCCTCCAGCTAAGAAAGCAGTCAAGGAAAAACAGATGGCTTCCTGGTGTTCCCGGACCCGAGCTTGCTCTCAGGGCATGCCACCTCTCTGCCTTACTTCTCTCCACTTTGAGCAGCTTCCTCAACACCTTCTGACGCAGAGGTGAGCTGAACAGCCCATCGCTCCAGAGACCAGACAGGCTCACACCGTGGGTCGCGTCAAATTACTTCTCATCCAGCCATCTCCGAACGCTTCCCAGTTCACGAGCAAGTCAGACACGTGGTCCTCCCAGTCAAAGCCAAGATCCTGATGGCATGTAATTCTTAAGACGTGGTGCCTCTCAGACAACCACCTCACACCGCTCCGAATAAACAGATTTTTCTGAAAACTGTTGTAGGAGTTTCTGAAGAGGAATTTTGGGGGTGCGTTTTGTGTTCACTGTTAAGCTCACTTTTCCCTCGCTGACCCATCCGGACCCGAGGCAGCAAAGCCAGGGCAGGTGGCCCATTCCTAACAGACCGTCATTCTCCAACCTTGATTTAAACCAGTCGCATCCAGTGCCAGATGAACAGGGGTTTGTTTGCGAAGTTTGCGATACAGCCCAAAATAAACAAGACGGGAGAACCACACGGGCATAATTTAGAGCCCAAAGGGCGGTTTGCTTTTTTACTGAAAACTCAGAATGTCCTGTAAGGGTAAAGGCAGAGCAGCCAGCAGCAGCAAAAAACATCTGATGGTACGTTTGGTATTAGCCAGCACGGCCATCAAATATGCAAAGCATCTCGCTGGCGGGCTTGCTTTCAGCGGAGAACTCTGCAGATCCCAGCGCTGTTCTCCCTGCAGCAGGTCTGTCAAAGCCTGCCATTCTGGCTGCCTTCCAATCGGCATGTGCAGCCAGCCACCCCAACACCTCGCAGAGCCGGTGGTTCCTTTAATTGCCCCATGTTTAATGCCGGCTCCCTCCTCCCCTGGCTCCAGAGATAAACGGGATGACAGACAAAGACGTATCAGAATTTGTGACTTAAGTTAGAAACGTAATTTTTGCACGATTCTCATCCTGCCTCAAACACAGGAGAACTATTTAGCACCCCAAAGTATGATTTCTTCCCAGCCTGCAGAGGTTCCAAAAATACAGCACAAGCAACGTAAACCACAAGGAAGGACCAAAGGAGAAGTTGCAACTTCAAACCCCAATGTATTCAACAGCAGGTCAGGAGGAAGGTGAGGAGAACCACCGGCTCCACAGAGAGCAACCGCTGCAGCGGTGCTGAGCACCGCTGGCAGCACCTCAGCTCTTTGCTTCGGCACCGGGCTCCTCTGTGCACAGGTACTTCGGGCACAGCACTCCAACACTGACAACCTGTTTTCTCTCTGGCCGCAGCTCAAAGGACATTTCCCAACCAAACACGTTAAAGTAGCTGGAAAAGGCAGGCTCCTGTTTCCCAGATTTGAATGGTTCTAGTTTTTACAAGGCAACAGCACACAGCTGACAACGCAGCCTCCATCGGTGCTCAATGTAATTCTCAAAGAACTCTGGATCCTGCCACTAAAGCTAGGGAACTCTATTCAGCATTGAACTCGTTGGCAACGCTGGTTAACATCCTTCAGGCTGGATCAAAACATCAAGGGTTAAGCAGCTGGAATGTCCTATCACTTGCTGATTTGTCTCCTCAAAGGAAGGGGCAAACCGAGGGGAGCTTTGCAATATTAACAGTGGTCAGAAAAGGTCTGAACATGTGAGTGTTCAGCGCTCTTTGCAAGGGAAAAAATGCCTCTTGATGCCTTCGGTCGAAGCTGCGTTGTGCTCCAGCACCTACTCCTTGCATTTCTTCCATAAATATTCCGGGCAGCGCTTGCTTTATTTGCACACTGTCTGCTGGAGTGCTCAGGAGAGCACAGATAAGTTGGAAAGGAAATAAAGGATCTAATGAGATTCTAAAAGCCAAACAGTTAACCACATCACCCAGGCTGATTCAAGAATGAGACGGCTGAAGTGGAACTACCACCACTACTGCCAAGGATGGATCTTCAGCAGTAACCAGAACTTTAAGACAACTGAACTAGTCCTGACTAGTTGAGAACAACTCAAGCTCTCCAGCAAAGGCTCTGAAAACTACAGAAACCCCCAAAAGTGCACTGATGAACAGAAACTGGGATCTCTTGTAGTCTTTAAAGCTGGCCCACGGAGATTACTTTACAGGGAAGCAGCAGATTTTGCATTCACAAAGTCTGCACGAAACATCTTCCCCCCCACTCTGAGGGGATACCTGGGTGGGATGGAACCCACATCACCAGACCGTCCTGATGGCCTGGGGGACAGCCAGGAGCTGCATTCTCGGAACCTGCAGCGGGCTTGCAAACAGCTCAGGTTTTCAGAGCACTTCTGATCCCCTCCCGAGAAGCGCAGCTTCCTTTAGGGAAACTTCCCATCTCCAGGTGATCTCAAAATGTCTCTCAACAACACTTCATAAATGTCTTCACCCCACCTCCACAATCGTTTTCTTCACATCTAAATATACCCTGTATGCTCTACTTTAAAGAGCTGCTACTGAAAAAAAAAAAGCACACGTTTGGAAATAGCACAAGGTTTTCTATTTGTTTTCTTCTCTGTAAACACCCCGTGACTGAGATTTCACTGCATTTCTCATGGAAAACAGTAAAAACCTGGCAACTCAAACTTTCCTTACCCTCTTTTCTGAAAGCTTACATCATCTTTAAGTTTATCAGGGAAAAAGGAACAAAAACTTTTACTGAAGGAGTTCAGAAGAACCAGCAGTGCCAAACGCTTGCTGTGCTGGGCAGAACATAGTGATTTGCTCCGGGGAAACATTTGCATTTCCTTAATACTCTAAACCTCTTCACGAGCTGTCAGAAGTTGAGCTGGCAAACAGGGATTTGGTAGTATTTAGATATTATATTTCTTCAGCAGCATCACTGGTGATACTTCATTCCTGAAAGCAATAAAGGAGCAGCAAAGCAAACCAAACACCTGAACCTGTTAGTTCCATTTGTCAAGAATATTTATTAAAATACCAGTGACCTGTGTAAACCAGCAGAACATTAAGCTGTGATAGACACAAGGTGCTCCATGATGCTGGTCTTCACGCTCAGAACTTGTGCCAAAACTCCGTGAGATTTTTAATGCCAAATATAAGCAATAAAACAAAAAGTGATTTATAACAATCATAATCCATTCAGTCCACACAACCTTTCATCATGTCTACAAATTCACACTGAACCCAGATTTATCAAGATAAACTGTAGACACTCCACAGAATAAGCAGATGAGGTCAACGAGGCATGAACAAGCGGAGGCCGGATGCGAGGCAGCTCTTCCTCAGCAGGGTATTAAGGTTCACTGCTGGGAGGGATTACCAAGGAGCCTATCCAGGATTAAGACAGGCTTACTCCACTTGTGAACTGGACCACAGAATTAGATCACTCATGGAGACCAAACTCTACAGCCAGTCCAGCCTCAGCTCCCTGAAAACATTCCCTTCTAACACCTTCGCCTGATGCAATCAGCTAACACTAACGCGACAGTGATGCTAAGAGCAAAGAAGGGGCGTCAGCATCATTTTGTGATCGGTGCTCCTGTTCATGAATGAGGCAAGGAGCATCCTGAAAGCAGGTGCACATACTCAGACTGTCAAAGAGCATTTCTATCACAGAAAGAGTGAGGACCATCAGTGGGGATGAGATATGGACAAGTACCACAACATTTTTTCAACCATCAGGATGGAATTTATCCTTGTATTTATGCCCTTCTCACTCAGAGGACCACACTCAACCTCTGATTTTCAGCTCATGACTACAGCTAATACCAAGCACATCAAACTTTGCATCAGGGCCTATGGCTAATCATACATGAAATGTGTTTATGCACATGACATGTTTCTGACTGCTGAGATTTTTCACCAATAGCCTCAAATGCACTAACAGGCAAATGATCCACTAAACGCCACATTTTTCTAAAGCTATTAAGTGTTCCAAATCTGGCAGATTGACCTGAGATTTAAAAGGATGATGCAAGAAATCCTCTGTTGGGGTACCTGTAAAAACATTAAACCCCCTTCTCCGGGCCCATCTGCTACAGGGCAATACAAATCCCCATCCCTGACACCTTCCTCAGTAGTTACACTAAAACCATATCTTACCAACAGCAGAATAATGCCTCCTATTTCAAGATTGCGCATGCAATTTGCAAGAAGTCTCCCAGGCCATGTTTTGGCATGACAGTCAGCACTGAGGCAGTCATCCACATCACTGAAAAAATCCTATTTCCCTATAAAAAGGGAGAACAAGAAGAGTGTTTTCGGGGCTCCCACAATCCTGGTGAGCCCGACCTCTCCAGAGAGCCAGCGCAGGTTTGCTACCACTCCCCAGGTGTTTACTCTGAGCCTTCACTTCCATCCCTGTGAAGCAAAGGTCAGCTCACAGCAAGCACCTCGAAACCAGCTGAAGGGAAATGCTGGAGCTAAGGAGAGTGCACACTGCAACTGTTCCACTGAGAGACTTTTGCTACATATGTGAGAATTCTGACCACCCATAAATGCTCGTGTAACTACAAACTACTACCTAATTTCTGTTTTCCCACCTGAATCAGTAAGAACACTGCAGAGACAGATGCCTCCCCCCTCATGACTGATACTCAGCGGGGTCCTGTGTTTGCAGATGTACCATCTCACCTACTCGGAGCAGGTCCTCTCAAGGGCTGGGGGAGAGTGCGAATTCACTCACAGGAGAAAAGCCCAAAGTTATTCATGCAACAGCTTGGAAAATCTGGTGATAATTTTGGAACCAAGAGAGCCCAGGAGACTGTCAGCAGGAGCAGCAGCAGTCTGCTGGCAGAGGACAGCAAACAGAAACAAAAGCTAGAGAAGAAGCCTGAATTCCCTGTTCAAGAGACAGGAACTGTGGGAGACAAGATCAACTGTTGAACTTCCAGAGATCATAGAAATGTTTGTTCACTCTAAGCTACACCAAATTCTGCCTTTAAACCGGTACGAGCCTTCTCTGATGTCCTGGATGTCAAAGCTATTTCAACTTACCTATAAACAGACAATGGCTCTTGGTAGAGCTGTGATTCAGTCAGCCCCAGGCCAAATCCTGCCAGCACTGGGCCACAGTGACCGTGACAGAACACTGTACGCCTGCAGCATCCCGTTGCTGGGCTTTGTTATGCACCATGAAAAGCAAGAAATCACAAAAGCATCAAGTCTGGTGGATCCAAAGAGGAAAGAGAGTTGCAAAACTTTTCCGTTCAGTGGGATGTTAGAGGAGAGCTGCAGCGTGCAAGATGGATATTCCTAACGCTTCAAACATCAGTAAAGCTTGTCTAATGTGTCCTTAATTATACTCCAGCTGTCATATGATTTCCTCAATACAATGCAGGGAGTACAAAGCACAACTCAGTGATGTATCCTTTTCTCCAGGACATGTCTATCACATCCAATTCCCCGCCATGCATCGATGCTACTCCAGACACTTTCTACCCGCCCTCAAAAGCAGTGAGGGGTCAAAACATTCTCAGTTTGCTAAAAATCAAAGTCAAGTGTTTTCAAGAAAACCCTCTTTGTTACCACAATCTGACCACTTGGCTACAGGAACTGCAAACCTGCTCAGAGAGATACCTTAACAATGAAGCATCATTAAAAAAATGCATTTGCAGCTCTGCATATTTCCCTTCTGTCACATGATTGTGAATTATACCTCCAGCACGTCCTTGTAGAAAAGGGGTGGGCTGTCAGGGGGATGGGAAGGGGGAGAGAAAAGGAATTTCTACCGAACAAAAGAGCTCCAAGAAGCTGATACAACTTTGCTGGAAGCTATTTCCAGCCCACTCAACATTTTTGATTGTATACAGACATACCAGAATCCCAACAAGGGGCATTTTTCCCAGCTAAAATGTGAACCATCAGCAAATCTGACCACGACCAGAGAGAATCAACCTAGCGGAAGCAAAAGAAAGCAGAGTGAAGGCATCCTACAGTTGTCCTAAACCAAGAGCTACCTGCGAGAGCTCACGGTGGTGGCAGCCTCACACAAACACGTGCCCGGTATCCATATGGATACGAGCAGAGCAGGATTCCTGCGCAGCTGCTTGCTTTACTGCCAGCGTCATTTACACAGCACTTGAAAGTACACAAGATACAAAGCATCTTTTCCCTGCCTCCCTAGAAGCCCTGTGAAGAACTGTATGACATGACCAACGGTCACCAGATAGTTGTAGAGTGACCCATCCTGCAGGAAAGCACGCACTGACTCCAAGGCTGCAGAGAAGCCAAGCACCAGGCATTGCTTTCACAGCTCAAAACCACAACTGTGGCCTGGGGCAGCGCGGAGAGAAGCCAGGGGAGAAATAAAACCACAAGAACGCGGGAGGCAGCATGCGGCTGGTACATTGGTACAAAGGCAGAAGGACCAAGCACCAGGCTGCTCGTCCCTGCAGGAGAGCAACGCTGCAAAGCAAACCTAAGCATCCAAACCCAGGCAAGGTGGATCCACCTTAAACGCAGTGGCATCGGTGGAGGGCAACAACAGGAGCTGAGCGCTGTGCGCCCCACACGTGTATGGCAAGGGACCAGCACTGGGGAGCTGGCCCTGAACACAGGTGCAGCAGGAACACAAACAGCCGCCCAGCTCTGCCAGCCTGCCCATACGTTTAGGTTATGATCCTGGAACAAGGAAACAATTGAATGAACAGCAAAAGGTTATTATAAACGTTTTTAAGGACAACCAGCAGGACCTGCCATTTACAAGTCAGAAAAACAGGAACACGCTGACCGAACGCTGAACAGAGACAATGCACCTCTGAAATCCCTTCTCCCCAGAAAAAGCTCTACCCGCCTGCTTGAACTAAGCACTGGCCAGGCTTCTGATCCTCAAGCACTTCCCCACGGGCCAAGGGTGAAGAACCACCAGAGTTTTGTCTCAGTGAGCAGCTTTACACTGAAGCTGCTGAATGCTACATGTTGGGAGGAAAAAAATCCTCTGATCTGCTTTTGTATCTGCAAGTAGCCATCTCAGATCCTCACTGGGGCTGAACATGAGCAGGTAAAGCTTATCCAAGTACCTGGAGACTCTCAAAGTCTATTTATGAAGCAAGGACGAAGCCTACATTAATGGTCTTCAACTCCACTAAGCACAATAAAGCAGAATCCTGGCAGAACGAAGATACAGCCTGAAAGAGAAAGCGGAGCACCTTAAATTCTGGCACAATCTCCAGTGCGGCACAGGGAAGAGGTAGAAGAGCAAATAAAAGGGAGTTCAGCCCCTAGCAAGCCACTAGCAACATGAAATATGTATGACCCAGTCCTTGCAGTTCTCAGCTTTCCTTGCAAATCCTTCATTTTAAGGCAGTGGGTGCAACTCGATCGGGAAAGCAGCGTATCGTCTTTCGACCAGTTAGAAAGCATGCGGGTGTGCTTTCATGGAAGGGGACTTTTTGGAATGATCCTTCTGACACTGAAAACTGCCCGTCCAAGAGGAAGAGACCACAGAGGAAGGCTGCAGGACAGCCCCTGAGCAGAGCCTGCAAACTGTAGGTCAGCAGATGGAAGGAAAGCGGGATTAGAAGTACTAGAGATTTACAATGAGTGATGCTCCAACAACAGCTTCCTTTTTCGGAATGAAGCTCTTCCTGCTGCAGCTAATCTATTTCGCCTGAATATAAATTTATACACCAAGAAAGGATTGAATACAGGACAGGCAGCTCCTTGGTAAATCAAAGCCAACCATTTTAAAACTCCTACAATACCTACCCAGTAACACCAGCCATGGCAGAGGGAGAACAGTCGCTCCCCAAACAGCTGCTCCAGCCTTTACACAGGCTAGAAGATGACCTAGGACAGTTTTCATCAGCCACGTTTTCTATTTTCTTTGTCTCTCCCCAACCGAAGAGGTTATGCAGATGAAAAAACCAATTTAACTAACGCCAGATGGGACGACAAGTTAAGCCATATGAATCTTTGCTTATTATATAATTACCTTCATTTCTTGTAGAAACATGGAAAAGCTTACAGTCACTGGCTGGATATTTTGTACATAAACAAACATTTCTAGGCTGTTTATATTTTAAAGAAATTAAGTCCACATGGTTTTGACCAACCATTCCATTACCACGTGGCACTTTTATGAAAAAACAAGCCTAATTTTGAAGCTGTGCCAGGGGTTGCAGACACCAATCCCCCCCAGGAGCCCAAATTAATACTTATCAAATGTGCTCATCAACTCAGTTACAGATTGACTGGGTAGAAAGGGTATTTGCACCTGGTGTTACATACACCAAATTATTTTCTGCAGAACTCAAGGTCATTTAATTTACCTTCAGGGAGCTCCAACACAAAGAAAACAGCACTGACATGTTCAAGCTCATTTTGCTCCTGAACTAGACCAGTATGGCAACGGACAGTTTCAGCACCAAACACACCAAACCTTTGTCAGAACTTCCACAGGTCACAAAATCTACAGGGAAGCTTCACCTGTACAGGGAAGAGCAGCACTGAGAAACCGTTACAGATGGAGCTCTGCAAGTCATGCTCTTGCTGTGAGGTCATTAGCAACTAAAGATCCAGTGCAGAGATGCCGACTTCTGTACGAAGCCAGTTGTATTTGTAGGTGTCCCATTAGAAATCAGGAGCACATGTGTGAATTTGCATGAGAATCGGTGTGAAAGATTCAGTTACATCCCCAGCAATCTCCAGTAGCTTTGGTTACAGGGTCAATTATTCAAGTTAGAAAGCACCTGACAATCCCCTTGCAGAGAGCCCAGCTCCCAAAACCTTCTTCCCACCAGAGACCTCCCCGTAGAGCCCAAAGGAAGGGCAGACCACCTCCACCCCAACCATCTCTTCCCCTTGACCCACGCTGCAGCCCTGACAACAGCAGTCCGGAGCTGGAGAACACACACATGACTTTGGACCACCCAGGGTGTCCAAGCACACAGCTAAAACACAAGCCTCTAAACAAGGGGCTGGACTTCTCCTCCCACCGTTACTAAAAGTCATTTTCCCAGCCTAAAGAGAAGCTCTGCTAAACTAGCAATGTGGTGCATGCTTTGGGAGCATGCAGAACCACTGATTGCTTCCACCTCACCTTCCCGCAGCATCACTAGATTAAATGGGCACCTGCTCCGTCCTCATCCCCACACTCTGCCTGCACAACCGCTTGGACCATCACCCTGCAAAGCACAGCAGAGAACTGATCCAACTGAAACACAACCCACATCCTCACCTCTACCCCCCAAATCCTGCCCTGGTCCGCTCTACCGTGGGAGCTCCCAGATGCTCGCACTGGCACAAGGTGCTGCCAAGCGGCAGCCTAAGCAGATCAGTTACAAACAGCCAGACACATCAGCCCCAGAGGAGTTGGTCAAAGGGAGCTATAACCTCACCTGGAGCATCAGGAGAGTATACACAGCTCTGCAGACGTCTGAGAAAGAGCTCTTCAGTAAGCGAGCTCTTGGAGCTTTGCTGTAACAAGCAGAGGGCTGGTAGATGCTTGTGTCTTACACCCACAACCATCCCCTGCACAGATGGCATGGTAAAGAGGTGCTGTCTCCCCACGGCTGGGAGATGGATACTACAATTGCTCTGCTGAGAACGGTAACACCCCTGTCCCCGTTACAAACCACCGCGTTCACACGGCAGAGGCAGCAGTGAAATCAGGACATACGTGACAAGGTGAAATAAAGACTGCATGCGGATCTGATGAGCTGGGAAGTCTGCAGGATTGTCTTGAGATTAGACTCCGTGTTACAGACACCCATTTTCAGAACAGCCCCTCCAGAGGCAGTCAAATCTAGCTCTGGCACAGCCTCCCCCCAGGCATGCTCTCCCTGAAGAAACTCAAGACAGCGACCTCAAACGATCCTGCTATATTTGTAAAAATGTGTGTGAGGAGATGTCCTCCAACAGGCCTGTGACTTTCATGGGCTTAGGAAAGGCAGAGTACATCTTGTCAAGGTTCCAGCCTGAACAGGGTTAAGAGGCACGCTGCCAGACCAGCTCTCCAAAAGACAAGAGAAAGGAATCAGCCTCTCTGGCGCAGAGTATGAGGCTGCTCTTTCAAAAAGACCGACTTAGATCCACAATCCCAGAGCCAAATGCATCCAAAGAGAAGCTGGGCCTTCAGCAGGTCCAACAGAACCTCATGAGCTATTAGGACTGACATTTCAAGCTGATGCAAAGTTCCCCAGGCTCTCACTTCTTCGGTTTCAGGATGCACTGCCAAAAAGCTGGATGGGCAGCAGATGCTCTGCAGCAGACAAGGCTGTGCTCCTTCACAGCCAGGACAGCTACGAAACCCGGTGATGGACCAGTTGGAGAAAGTTGCATACGGTGTGGAAAGGAAGGCTGGTTGGGAACGGCCTCAGCCATCCTAGTTGTGAAACTCCACTCATACATGAATTAACAGGCGGCCGTGCTGCTGTGTGAAAGGGCAGCCCCGTCCACCTCGCTGGGTGTTCTCACTTACCTAAACTACCTGCTAGCCTTTTTTTTGCTGCCTTAGGACGAAGCAGGTGGGCTGAGCCCTGCAAATCGTTTTCCATTCCAGAAGCAGCAGTACATCTGTGCAGGCTCCTCTCGCGGTACCCCCTGGCAAGCAGCCGCAAGAAAGGGAATTGCACTGGCATCAAAACGCTACAAGAGCTGTTTCGTGACAAGTCATTGCCAAGCGACGGTCTCACCGCTTTAATGAGCGCGCCCAACAGACTAACGTGCTCCGAAGGCGCAGGGACCATCAGCTCTGCACGAACGAGGTGCCCCAGCCTTCACAGCTGTCCCCGCTGGCCGACAGCTGCTGTGCGCTCCCGCAGAGGACAAGCCGAGCTGGCCACCGAAGCCTGGCACCAGCTGGCCACGCCAGCACAGTCACAGCACAGGGCAGTGCAGCTGGGGCCCAGGGCAGAGAATTCCCTGCTGCAACAGGAGCCAGGACACGTTAGGGATCACACGACGGTGGTAGACCTTTGCCTGGTTCTCAGAAGCTGGGGTGTATCTGCATTAACCACGCTCCTCTGGCAGAGATTGTCCTCGCAGCAGAAAGGGGATACACACTTCTATAGGCTATATATAGATAAGGCTTCCTAAGAATCTCTTGATGGGGGTTATTCTCTGCTCTATATCTAGATCTGGCCTTGTGCCTGTTGGGAAACATCTCAGACAAGTGTACATGCAAACTGCAGCTCATTTTGGCCACGAATGAGAGCCCTCCACTCAAAAGCTCTGAAACACAGCCCAGAACCACACTATGAGCTCCATGGCTTTCCCGTGTCTCCATGTGCAGCTCTCCATGTGTCTCCCTGCAGAGCTGAAGATCCCTCAGGAAATCTCTCTCCCGCACGTGACGTTCGCTAACCAGCAGCGAGGAGCACCTCCGAGCCCTCACGCTGCTGTGGCTTTGTAGAAAAATAAAAGGAGCAGGGGAGGATTTTTGAACAGTGAAGCTTAACAGAGCAAAGGGACCTGATGGAAGGAGACAGTGTCCTCCTTCCGAGGATTTTTAACAGCAAAATGAGGTACTCTGCTGAGCAGTAAAAACATTTCACTTCACCCTGCACACAGGCACACACTGGATATCCACACACACCCTTTACAGCCTCACACCTTCAACCTCTGCCTCTCCCCAGCCCCAGCAACACACATTTACGCAATATCCATCATGGATCACCAGGTTTGTTGTTCTTTTTCTTTTTAGAACAAAAGAAACTGCCTCCCCAGGGTCCAGGAGGACCTGCAAGCTGTGTGGGTTTTGGTTGAACACCAGTGTTCCCTCCTCCCTGCTCCCTTCCACTCACCTCCTACAAGCTCCAGAGCACCTGACTGCCAGAAAGGTGAATGAGCTAGAGAGGGGAGCTGGGTTATCTTTAGACCAAACTAGAGCTTGGGGAGGAGGTCCCACATGTCTTAGAACACCAGGGAAAAGGTGCCTAAACTACTATTTCCCAGCAACAGCAAAGCAATCACACTTATTTATTTCACTTCAGCGCAGTTCAGCTGAGCCGCTGCAGGAAAACAGGGCAAGTTGATCGCAACCACCCAGTGTCCGGGCGCTGTTCCCTGCCCAAACGGCACACACCATGCTTGGGGGCATTTCCCAGCACGGTCAAACATCTATGAGACAAACCGTGAACTCTCCAAACCAGCACGGAGGCTATGGATGAGAAGGACACTGCGCACAACATCCAAGCTGATATTTTATGCTAATCTGCCTGCTTACAGGAGAACCAATGCTATTTTCTTTGACAGCTCTTCTGAAATAAGCTCTGAGAAACCCTGCAGATTTCAAACTCTTTTGAAACATCAGTAAACAAAACACTCTTACTTTCAGCACAAAGATTCCCAAACACAGCAGCCACCACCCCGAGCCAGGCAGAGCCCGGGTCCCCATGAGAGCCTCCACCAAGCTAACTCCACAGCATACAAGCTGCTCTGATTTTCATTTTTGCTGCACACTTTAAAAATTAGATGGTTTTCCCACTGGAGCAGGAGAGGTCCAACACTGGTATTTGAGCTCCTGATCAAAAATAGTTATTGTCCTGCAAGAAACTGAAGCCAGGCAGGTCCACAGAGCCACAGCTGCTAGATGAGAAGGAACCACCTCAGAAGTGTGGCACAGCTGGTAACAAGGGACACAGCCATGCAAAGCTCTGCAGGAAAGGCTGGAGTGATTCCAGAGGAGGAAACGGGTTCCAGAGTCCAGCATGCAACAAGAGAGCCCACGCATCATCTTTTCCAGACAAGGAGTTTGGTGTCTCCTCCTTTCCTCAGGCTCACCAGGCAGATTTGCAGACCCTGTGCTGCAGTTGCACTGACCCAAGGAGAGGGTCTACATGCTCAGTAGTCACCAATCACCCTCGTTTTGGAGGAATCTCTCCCTCTAGAGCCACTTGGCAGGCCCATCCAAGCTCTCCAGGCAATTCATTGTTTTAAACAAATGAGTGATTAGCAAGGATCCACTCTCTCCTTGTGAAGCTGGCTGTGCGCCCTGCAAGCCTCCCCATCGCTGCGCAGCACTATAATCCAATTAAACCTCACCACGAGAGGAGCTTCACGCTATCACATTCAATTAGACGGTTAAGCCTCTTATCTGCACATTAGGATCCATTCGGACTAAAGCTCCCCCAGCACCCTTGGCGAGGTGGCATTCTTCGACCAAGCAAGGACACACGGATGTCACCTCTGGAGCCGCAGGAGGATCGTACAGGCTAGGAGATTCACACTGGTGTCTTATAGGGAGGTAGAAACACGGGAAAAATAAAACAGTGACTGGTTCCTGCCCACTCAGGCACACACTGAGCCCCCCGCTCCCTCTTCTCCTCCTGCTCCCCAACTTCCCACAGAAACGGGGAAGTTCTGAAGGAGCACAAGGGGCTCAGAGGAATTTTGCTCTCTGTAGTAAGTCAATGGAAAGGTGAAGGCTAATGGAGGACCTGGCAATACCGAGTCGTTTGGCAGCCAGCCACCAATTCCATAGGAAATACCCTCCCTAGAAGGTCACCATAATGGTGGCAAAATTTGGCCCGAAATAATTAGAAAAAGCTGCCAAGATGTGACGCAAATCAAGCCAGCAGAGCAGGCCAGCTTCCTGCAGGGGCCAAAACACCGAGTGCTCTTGGAGAAAGAACGATTAAGGGTTGCAAGGAACATAACGGCCTCCTGTCACAGCTGAGCTGTTGCTTGTCTTTTCTTGGCAGAAAAGAGGGATGTTTTGTTGCTGGCTGATTAATCTGTTATGCAAATCGTTTCATAGCTAATGTGATACAGCCACAAGCTTGCCACAGAAATCACCCGCGTGCTCCGAGCCGGTGAAAGGTGGAGTATCGATGGCCCCGTTGGACAGAGCTTTTGTTTCCTGGACAAGCAGCTGCAGGGTCACCTCCTGCAACGCAGGGCTGCAGGGGCACGGGCCAGACCTGCCAAGGAACGAGGGGAAGGTCCCTTGGGCACCTTCACTGGAAGGCAAGGAAAGAGGCCATTTGGAAGAGCAGCCCTTTCCTTCCACTCCCAACGCCCTTCTGCTCTGGGGACCCGCAAAGCTTCCAGACAGAAACCACGCACAACCCTATCCAAAGACCTCTTGCCAGCAGCTCCGAGAGGTTAAAACTTTCACAGAACTGTCCTTGACATGCACAAGCTTCACCCTATGTCAGCTAAAGATGACTCAAAATAGGGCTGGCTGACTGGAAGTTTGGCTCCAACCAACCGCCAGCCTCTACATAGAACATTTTTTCCACTGAATCCAAGAGTCCAGATGACATTCAGTAGAATCCCACAAAGTGACAAACAGTAACGGCTGGGACAGGATTCACACAAGGCATCACTTGATCTTGCCCAACACAATGTTATTTTGGTCTTGATCCCTTCCACGAAGTCTAAGGAGGAGAAACAGGATCTCCTGGCTCTAAGAGCCAAGGAGTTGGTTTGGGGCCCTGCACTTTACCCCCAGCATTTCAGCTCCATTGCTGAGTTGCGGACGCTTTTCCTCACGCATCTCAAATACTCAACGTCGCCTTCGCGATTTTTTTTAAGGCCTCTCCTGCGTGCTCATTTGTATTCCAGTTCCTTCAGTGGTAAAACATCAGGCATTCCACGCTATTCAAACAAAGTCAAAATAAAGCCTCCAAATAAGCGCTTCTGAAACGTACCTAGTCATCTGAGTAATTAGGCATTTTCCTAGTTCCAAACGTACCGAAAAGCTGCAGTCAGCTCCCAATGACCCTGCCAGCAGTTATCCTAACAAACAAGAGCTCTCTCCCAAATGTTAGCCCACCACTAGATCAAGAAGTTAAGATACATTTAACTTAACATCTCTCCCTACCTGAATTAATCAGCATTTTTAATTATGCAGCATCACCTGATCGTAATTATTACTTGAGCAAGTTGTCCACCTCTCTCTGCTGATACAGCATGCAGTTGCCATCACTCAAGCCAGGTCAGAACATGCTCTCACTGGCCAAGCTGCCATTCCCAGCATAGGCACAGAATCATTTTAGTTGGAAGAGACCCTCAAATTATCAAGTCCAACCATCAACCCAGCACTGCCAGGTCACCACTAAACCATGTCCCTCAGCACCACACCGACATGTCTTTTAAACACTTCCAGGGATGGGGATTCCACCACTGCCCTGGGCAGCCTGTTCCAATGCTTAATGACCCTTTCCGTAATGAAATTTTTCCTAATGTCCAAGCTAAACCTCCCCTGGCACAAATTAAGGCCGTTTCCTCTCATCCTACCACTTGTTACTTTGGAGAAGTGACCGACCCCACCTCCCTACAACCTCCTTTCAGATAGCTGTAGAGAGCGATGAGGTCTCCCCAGAGCCTCCTTCTCTCCAGGCTAAACAACCCCAGTTCCCTCAGCTGCTCCTCACAGGACTTGCTCTCTGAACCCTTCACCAGCTTCGTTGCCCTTCTCTGGACACGCTCAAGCACCTCAACACCCTTCCTGCAGTGAGGGGCCCAAAACTGGACACAGTACTCAAGATGTGGGCTCACCAGCGCCCACTACAGGGCGACAATCCCTGCCCTGGCCCTGCTGGCCACACTATTGCTGATACAAGCCAGGATGCCATTGGCCTTCTTGGCCACCTGGGCTCAATCAGCTCCTTTTCAGTCACTGGTGACCAGCACCCCCAGGTCCTTTTCCGCTGAGCAGTTTCCAGCCGCTCTCCCCCAAGCCTGGAGCATTGCAGGGGGTTGTTGTGGCCCAAGTGCAGGACCCAGCACTTGGCCTGGTTGGACCTCATACTGTTGGCCTCAGCCCATCGATCCAGCCTGTCCAGATCCCTCTGCAGAGCCTCTCCACCTTCAAGCAGATCAACACACCCATCTAACTTGGTGTCATCTGCAAACTTCGTGAGAGTGCACTCGATCCCCTCATCCAGATAATTGATAAAGAGGTTAAAGAGGACAGGCCCCAACACCAGGGGAACACCGCTTATGACCAGCCTCCAACTGGATTTAACTTCATTCACCACCACTCTTCGGGCCTGGCCATGCCCTGCACACATCCTTCATATCAAGAGGCAACGAGTCTCCCTTCTGAGCACATCTGCAGCAAACCCTCACGGGGAACAGCCAGTCATGGAGTCCACCCAGGTCACAACTCCCTCAGCACTCGCCTGGGAGAGGGAATTAACACCACATCGAGGTGCAAACATGCTGATTGCTGGAGCAGCTGCATGCCCCAGCAGTCCTCGCTGTGTCCCTCCTGGTCACGCATCCATGCTGTTACCTTTACACGCTCACAGACTCTTCTGCAAACCACTGCAACTCAGTAAGCTACAGGAAGCTGAGAGCAAGACAGATCAGTGGAAGATGTGAGCTGGCACAAGGAGAGGAGCAAGTAGCCCAAGGCACCAGCAAACTGTGAGGATCCACTCAGCTGCTGTGAATCTGCAGCCTCACCCCAATCAGTTTCCCTTGCCCCTGGGGATGTCCACACCAGGCTGGTGTGAATGTCCACGTGCTGCGAGGCCATCTCACAGCATGCTAAGCACTGGCATCCCTGCACCAGCAACCTTCTGTTCAAGTCCAGGGGACGCACATGGATTCCCTTCATGTCTCCTCGCCCAACAGGCAAGCTAAGGAGGTGAGCTGACACATGAAATGCCACGACAGCACCCAGTAAACAACCTCAGACCTCCAGCACCATCTTTCCCCAGGTCTGTTCCATAGGCCTCTTTCCCATCTCCAAGAGACACCAGGTCACACCTGTTCCACGGACAGTTCGGTCTCAACACACTCAACTGCACTTTACATTTCTTAGCTTACGAGGACTTTTTTCAAGTATATGACAATGAAGGCCATAGCCTAAAACAAAACCTGTTCTGAATGGGAACACTGCCCCTCGCCTTCTCTTGCTCCAGCAACAACAAAACTTTCCCCCCCAAGAGCTCTCCTCCTCTAAACAGCTTCCACATGGTGCTGTCTCCTCATGAGGCTCCTTCAAGATGGGACACTACTGCACTCTGCCATTCACACTCACAGCTTCAAGAGACTGGAGAGAAAAAAACAACAACAAAATCCACAAAAGAAAGTCTTTTCAGTGTGAGGAAACTGAGGGAAAAAGTGTTGGTTCTCTCACGGCCACGCAGCAAGAAGACCACTCTCAGTTTTGACAGGTGGTAGGGAGAACTTTATGCAATGTCACCTTCCTCAAAGGGAATTATTGCAATGCACTGAAGGAAGAAACAGCAGAAGGTGGGAGGCATCTCTCCCCTCTGGTATGTAGCCATTACGCCCAGATAGCGAGACAGTTTGAGTCACGATTCTAGGATGACTAAAAGAAAGTACTTGCATTTCAGAAGGACTGTGGTCAAAACCACCAGGAGTGACACACGCTGGACAAAGAAATCAGACAACTTCTGTGAATGGCAGAAGAGAAAGGGAGACCAGCACAAGTGCAAACCACCAGCTAACCTTGTGTTTCCACTCCAAACACACAGTTGCAGAACAACACTAGGACTCTTCGCTATTATTCTTCTTGAAGTTTAGACACCTCCTTTTCGCACGAGGAAACTCCACAGACACACCGAGGCAGCCTTCCAGATTGTACTGACACCCCACCCAAGCTGAACAGGCTTTCAGTAAATCCCCCGCCAAAGAGGAGCGTGTTGAAGAGCAGCGGTTTAGAGATCTCCCCGCCCCAGTCCAGCTCTCAGCCATCATGTGGGAAGTGTACACCACATCCGCACGAGGCCCTCCACCTCAACACCCACCCACCTTAGGGCAACGCAGGCACAGCCTGCTCCAGGCACTGCTTCCACCCAGCCTCACTGGAGGAAAAACAGCTTAGAAACAGGAACACTTTATTGTACTGAAAAGAAAACGGAAGGAAGCAACACTCTCTCCCCAAACACATGCCCCTCTTCCATGAATCCGCTGACTTTCTGCCAAGTCAAAGCCTCTTCTCAACTAGGAAGGCCTGTCCTGTTAACAGAAACCCAGAGGGGAACTTGTAACTGGTGGAAATCTCAGAAGAGACCAAGGCAGTTCCACAGCACTTGACCACACACCAAGGCCCACTCTCCCCCACATCCTCCTTTCATGTCCCAACAGATGTCTGCTTGAATAACAAGCTCATTTTGAGTATTGTTTTCCCCACAGAAAGTTTCCACCCCGGTCTCTCTCGCTTTAACGCAAAGCACCTTAACTGCTGCTGTGCCACAGGAAACATCATTACAGTATGAACTTAAAATACAGAGGCAGTAGCATAAGTTAAAGGTTTTCAAGCTCCTGCCTTGTCTGACGGAGACGTTTGTTGCAAAGCCTGTAATGAAATGCAAAGCATGGACCCGATGTAGCATCACAAGACATGATGGTAAATTACTAGAAACAACAGAATTGAGCGTCCAGGCTCTGCACCCCCACTGCTGCTACAGAATTCCGTGTTTGCCCAGCACCTGCAGCAGAGCCGACACCTCATTGAGCAGCCAGGCTCACATCGCTGCAGAGGCTGCAACCTCGGCTGCTCCTCGCTTCACTTCAGATCAACAAAAAAAACCACTTGGCACCCACCGCTACAGCTGCAGCCCCGCCGTATGCTGCGCCCCGAACGCAGCCCTTGTGCGCCTGCCCAGCGCGTGTGGGGTAATCCCCGTCCAGCAGGGCTGCGGAAAGACCTGCTCACTCAGCCAGCAGCAGCAGATGCGGCAGCTGGATGTCTGCTTACTCCCGGGAACAACGGGCAAAGGTGATGGAAACCACAGGGCTGAAGTCAGAGGGGCCCACTGCTACCCACAAACTCCCTCACACAAACCTAGAAGGTGCTAGATGTTCCTAGAAGGTCCCAATTGCTCCAGTCCTCCCACTGATGCCCCAGGGCATGCAATGTGAGCACTTTCACCAGCCCCTGCCTCACAGATTGCTTCAGTGACTCCAACATTTTCCCCTCAAGCCCCAGTTCTGCCCCACCTGCCCAGACACCCACCTGTTCCTCACATCACCCAGACTCCTGCAGGCACCTCGAGCAGCTGCCTGCAATCCGCTGCCCACCTGCCCAACCCACTTCAAGCACCCAGGACCCACCCTGAATGCCGAGTCCTGTGCAGATGCACCCCTATCCCCCACTACATCAAGGCAGGGCCAGTGTCCTTACACTGCATTTTCTGGTCATCTACAGCTTTGCAAACAAGCAAGCTATGTTGGAAGCTGGTGGTCAGATCTGCAAGTATCAGCATAAATGATAATGCAGAACTAAAAGTCCTTGACAGCGACGGACATTTGGGTTTTTATTTCAGGCAGTGTTACGAGGTTGGATAAGACACAAACCCAACTGCCTTCCTGTAGCCAAGGGTGCAATGGAGGGAACAGGTTACAGAATAGTGGTAGGAAAGGGCCTCTTGTCCTCTGTACACCACCAGGGTCAATGCAAACCACACTGGAATCCAGTGCAACAATCAAAAGTGCGCCCACTGCTCCTCCATACAGGCAACTCCTTCCACAGCAAAAGGATTCCTTCGAGAGGGGCATGTTCCCCTTGGTGCTAGTCCCCTTCCCACTGCAGAGAAGAAAGGCTGAACAAGACACAAGCAGAGAAAGTTGCTGCCCAACAGACACTCCAAGGCACTGCCAGCAGCAGAGATAAGCTGCTATAAACCAAGATCATCTGCAATTGCAGGGCTGGTGTTTTCCTCTACTCCACGCTATCTTCTTGCCCACCACACCAAAGCTCTACAGCTACAGCTAATGTTTAAGCTGAAGACAGCTGCTAGTCGCAGAAGCAAGCTGCTAGCCCTGCAAGACAGGGACTCAGCCATCGAGTCCAACCCGCTATCTGGATGGTGCAGAGGAGTTTGGAGGGGTGGGGGGGGTAAAGCTTGCAAGGCTTTACGGTCCTGCGAGGGAAATCGGTCCAATGACTCTGGTCCCTTTTTGCCCGCTTAATTTGTCCCCATCAAAAACCCAAAAAGATAAGGAGGAGCGCTTCAAAGACTGGTCCTGGGCACGTTTAGATGCTCAAAGGCAGCCTGGAGAAGTGCACGTCTCGTAAAAACCGAAAGGGATCCCTCCCATGCGGGCTAAAAAAAGCGCAGGCAGGGACCACATCCGCGTGTTTATACACACACACTACAGGCGGGGAAAGACGCGAGACTGGGAGCGGGTGAAAAACCAGCAGCTGAGAAGCTGATGCCCACCCTGGAGTAGCTGATGTGGGGCATTTACCGGGCAACGCCCCCGTTAACAGGGAGGCCCGGACGGGATGGTGGGGTGGGGGGCACAACCCGGTGCCAGGAGCTGGACACCCCAAACCCTCCCACCAACAAACACCCCACACCAGGTTTTTCGGGAGGGGTGGACCACAGGGTGACCCGGGGCAGAGAGCAGCATCCCACCTTTTTTAGGGTCGGTGGGAACTTTCATCCCCCACCCACCCCAAAACCTATTGAAGGCGTAAGGGGAGGACCCTGCCCACCACCGTGGTAACACCCCAAAGCGGAGGAAGAGACCATAAAGCTGAGGGAGCGGCCGCCGGCGCCCCGGAGACCGGCCGGTCGGAGGCCCGCGCCCAGCAGCGAGGCCCCAGGGGCTGCCCGCTTGAGGGGAAGGGTCTGCCCGCCGTTACCTGGGGACGCAGCTCGGGCTGGAACCGTCGATCTCCCAAGTAGCGAAGAGGTTCATAGGCACGGGCCGCCCCAGGGCCCCGGTACCGCCCGGGAAGCTGAGGCGGCTCCGTTCTGCCGCCGCCGCCATAGCTGCCGGCCTGGCGCGCGCCCACCGGGCCGCCGCTGCCTGCGCCGCCACCCCGCCCCAGCGGGGGGGGCGTCACGTGTGAGTGGGCGCGGCTCGACGGGGCGGGGCTAAATAACAGGGGCGCGACGGGGCGGAGCCAATGGATGGGCGTGGCTAACGCTGAGGGGGCGTGGTTTGCTCATGGGCGGTGCTCCAGCGTAGGGGGCGTGTCCCTACTGGGGGCGTGGCCAGCAAGGGGTTATGGCTGCGCCTCTATCCCCGCTTACAGCCTTTTAGCGGTGCGGTCGTGTTGCTGCCCGGGCGGTTTCCTGGTGCGCGACCGGAAGTGCCCGTACTGTTGATGATGACGGACCGGATGTGGCAGTGGCAGTTTCCGGCCAGCTCCGTGGCAGGGGCAGGCGGCCGTTGCGGGTGCGGGGCTGAGCGGCAGGCGGGCCGCAGTGAGGCGCGGAGATGGTGCTGCTCACGATGATCGCCCGCGTGGCGGACGGGCTCCCCCTGGCCGCCTCCATGCAGGAGGACGAGCAGGTGGGGTGGGGCCGCCTATGGGCGGGGGGAGCGGGTGGGGGTCCGGCCCAGTGTGTCGGTGAGATGCGGGCTGGGGCTGTCCAGCCGGGCCCCCACATCCCTTTCTCACAAGCTGGGCGGCTCCTGCACAAGCATTTCTCGCCTGGTGGTCGCGGGGGGGAGGTGGGGAGCCGTGTCTGTGCTGTCAGACGGCTCCTCGTTCTCCTCGGGCTGAGCCCGGGGCTCTCCTGGAGCTCTCCTGCCTGCGGGCGAGTGGTGTTTCTCCCGTAGCAGCCGCCCCCAACAGCCTGTTCTCCCTTCTCAGTCAGGCCGCGATCTGCAGCAGTACCAGAGTCAAGCGAAGCAGCTCTTCCGCAAGCTGAACGAGCAGTCCCCCACGAGATGTACTCTTGAAGCAGGAGCGATGGCTTTCCAGTAAGTATCTGTAGGTGCGATGGGGAAACGGGCTTCTGTCACTGTGGAAGTAAGCGAAGGCGCTTCAGTGTCAGGGTGAGGATTTGTTAGAAATTGGGCTGCCTGAGAGAGGGTGAGTTACTGAACTGTCTGCCCTGCTGGCTGAAATGCAGCAGCTGCTTGAAGGGGAGGGTGTGTGAGTTGTTACTTCTTGGCACTGCTGACTGGCACTTGATTTACAGACAAGAACATGATGTGTAATTACCGAGAAGAATAATGCTTGAGAACCTAATCAAGCCCAAGATCTTGTCAGGAGTCAGAATTATGCTATTAGCAGAAATAATTGTGTTAGAAGTCCCTGAGATCAGGTGCCATGTGAGATCACTGAGGCAGAGGCGTGCAGTTTTGCCAGCGATGTGCCAAGATTTTCTGTCCTTGGCACCAATTCTGCTGTGCTGCAAGCAGCAGGATGCCTCTGTGTTCCCAAGCGCTGGTGACTGAGTGCGTGTTTCTAGCTGGGCAAGTGGGAGGATGGCCTTTGTATGTAGGGTAAGGGTAGCTTTAAGTCTGTGCATCAATAACAAGTGTTCTTTTACAAATTTCCTGCCCTGTTCCTTTTTTGAGAGATTCAGCAGCATGAAAAGACAGGAACTGGAGTTCTGTGGAAGGGCAGTCTTGGGCAAAAGCTATGAGGTTTTGAGGGCAGCTTTTTTGAGGGCTGGCTTACAGAGCATAACTGCCACAATATTTTTTTTTTAAATCTTCTTTCTTTTGGCTTCTGGTTGCCTTTTAATAGGTAGTTATAGTGGTCAGGTAATGGCCCTGATTAAAAGAGTGTGGCCTTCCCTACCTCCTGTTGGGTTTTGGTTTCCATGGCATTGCACAGATGTAGCTGTGACTGGCAGCGAAGCCTCAGGAAAGAGTCTATGTAGATCCTAGTAATTCCCTTCTTGTGTTGCTTCCATGACACAAGCAAAGCCACGTCTGGGAAGGCTGCACCACTTGCAGCACCCAGGAAATGGAAGCCACTTAACAGTGGCTGTAATGTCACCAGTTCTGACATGAAGGGAGGACCTGGGCAAGCTCATGTTTTGAGAGCTGTCTCAAAGAAAGAGCCAGGTTACCTGGATGGCACATAGGTGTGATAATAATCCTGTGTTGAGTTAGTATCCAGACAAGATCCACAGGAACTGACAGCTCCAACTGCAAAGCACTCAACAGCTGCCTCTTTTAAGGTGGGACATTAAGGCAGGACCTATAAAAAAGAATACTTTCAGATCAGAAAACCTCCTGTGATAACAGTGCAGGAAGGGGAGGAGATGGGGGTGGGTGAGATTTAGCCTAAAACCATGCTGACTGATGGCCATGCTGTTCGTTAGCGCAGCACATCTTTTTTTCTGCCACATCACAGCTCTGACTGCTGAGGGCAGCACAAACCAGGCTAGAGCGTTTTGTGGTGCGAGGGTTACAAGTGTGGCTGAGGATATTGCTGAACTCGCTGGTGTGACGTTGAACGTTTCTAGGTTGATCAATTCAGAGAAGAGCCGAGTCTTGCTGAAATGTCAAGCTTAAACTATGACAGCTAAGGTCATTTCTGTCAAGCGTAATGTTTAGACTTCAGCTCCAAAAGCTGTGTCCCCCTTTCAGCCACAGCATTTGGTGTACACGGCTGTGCAGGTACAGAAACACCAGGCTGCTGGGCTGTCAGGCAGTGGTTGACCTTTGGATGATGAGTGGCTCAAGTGCCTCTTACCTGTTGTGTCGAAATAACCCTTGGCCTTTGCCACTGTTACCAGGATAAAGCCTTTCTCTCTCAAAACGATCCCAGGTAACTATAAGAAACCTACTGGCTATGCTCAGTGTGCAGAAATCTGGAGTACGGAAGGTAGTGGTGTAGGGTACCAAGCAGTGAGCGGGATCGGGTGCTGTGCTGGGGCTCGAGGCATGCACAGAGTGTAGAACTGAGAAGGCCAGCTCTGCAGGGACTCGCTCTGACATCTGAACTCAGCTTGACAAAATTGTCTGAATCCGGGACGGAATGAGGTGCGCCTGGTCTCTGTGGTGCTGACAGATCAACTTTAAATCTGTCACATCACGGGGAAAGCAAGTGGGAGCTACAGCTGAAGAGCTCCAGGCAGGACCGGCTGGCCTGTATCAATGGGGTGTGTTTCTCAGACTGCTCTCACCCTGAGTGTGCTGCTCCAGCTCTCAGGGAACATTGTCAGAGTTCCTATCTGACATGAGTTTTGCTTATTTCAAAAGATTTTTTTCAAGTCTGGCTGTTCATGACAGTGGATAAATCAAGCTCCGGATGAGGATTTGTAGCAGCTCCAAGCTGTCAAACCGGTCTCTAAGGATAAGGGAAGATCAGAGGCATGAGGTACTGTAGGACTAGTCTTACGCACTGATGCAGTCCAAGCTGAGGGACATCAAAAAAGAATAAAAGCCTGGGCTCGTGGGGACACACTTGTGGAACAGATTGTAGTAACTGGAGTTTCTTGATTCTGGTTGGGGTGGATCCGTTGTCATTTGAAAGATGGTGAGATCCACACACAGGCCTTATAGAGGCAGGAGAAGTGGATGCTCCTGAGCCCAGAAACAGGCTGAGGATGATTAATTCAAAGGACTTGGACCTGTTGGGATATCTGGAAAAACAGTGCGAGGAGAGAGCTGTTTTCCAAGCCTGATGCAGCTACTAACAAAATTTTAAGCTACTTATTTAAATGCAGTGCCCTTGTGACTGGGTCAATTCTTTAATTACACTGTTAATCTTCATGCTAACTAGGCTGCTACATAATGGCATTATCCAGAAAGTCAAAGGCGGGTAACGTAAACACAGCATTTAAATTCCACCCTGAATAACACAGATAAACATTGAAGTGTCTGCAGGGCTACCTACCATCTCCACTCCCTTGGTTTTGGTGGAAATACTGTTGCCTTTATTTTTCTGTTGGCTAAACGAGTTGGAAAATGTAATTGGGAATGTGCAGCAGCAGACAGTTGTAGCAAAGCCTAAATAACCTAAATGATCGCCAGGTTCGTTCTATCTTCTCCCTTATTTCAGTAGGGTTCTGAGCTGAATTATAATGGAAAGCCCCTGTTCTCAGTGCTGACGGAGGCGCTGGAGCTCACAGGCTCCATCAGGAGCAGCGCTAAGCCTCTGCGAACAAATACCAGTTAGATGCAGTGGGGAATGGAGTGGTGGGAGGAGGAGAAGGAGGGGACCTCTCTGCGCATTCAGCTGAGGAACAAACCAAACAGCATTGCACAGCAAGAGCAGCTCCTGCTCCAGTGTGCGTTTTGGAGCTCCTAACATTGCAGCCTGTGCCATCCTTACCCATGGCAGATGTGTGTGGCAAGTCACCAGAACCCGTCTAGCACCAATGTTTTTCCTCAGCTGCCTTCGAAATCATGGATGTGGGTAGCAGCACCCCACCAACCGGCTGGTGTTGGGCGGGGAAAGGGGAAACGCAGCCCTCCAAAATGAAATGCAGGAGCTGGGTGGCTTTTTAGCACGCTGAGGCCAAATTCTTGTGCTTTGTTCTGAGGGAGGATGTCCTCCCCTTTTTACTCCACAATTACAATTCTTTTGTTGCTGGTATTTTGTTAAGCTAATAATATTCATAAGCCAACTTTTGTGGCGGTGAAGTCCAAGTTCAGGGCTGTTGAACCAGGTACAGGGTCTGAAGCTACAAGAAAAGTTATTTTGGGTAAAGAAAAATTAAGCTGTAGAAAGGTTTACACCTGCTGCGGACATGAGAACCCAGAAGTCCCTGTACCCAGTTCCATTCCCTCTTAGGAATAAAGGTGTGCAGGGTGGTGTTTGGTAGAACAGGTTCAAAACTGAGTGATCAACTCTCTGCTGATCTTTCAGCTACATCATTGAGAAAGGAGTGTGTTACCTGGTCCTGTGCGAAGCTGCATTCCCCAAGAAACTGGCCTTTGCCTACCTGGAGGACTTGCATTCAGAGTTCGATGAGCAGCATGGCAAGAAGGTGCCCACGGTCTCCAGGCCCTACTCCTTCATTGAATTTGGTGAGGTTCCTCTTCTTGTAGCTAGTTAGGAAACTTCTGGCTAGGGGGGGAGCAGTAGCCACGGGATCCTCTCCTGCTTGGCGTGTGGAATTGACAGTTCAACCTAGAGAAATGGGTGTTTTAAGCAAGAGAACAGAGAAATGGTAGGGAAATTGTAAATGTCTTGGATTCAGATTTCCTGCTTTAAATCTCTTGGCTTCGCTCCAGTGAATTTTTGCATGCAGTCTGCTGGCTGTCTCAGCAATGTTCCCGCTCCTTCGGCAGCCGGGCTGCTCTGTGTTAGGTGAGATTCCCTCTGATGGCCCCCTCTTGTTCCAGACACCTACATCCAGAAAACCAAGAAGCTCTACATTGACAGCCGGGCGAGGAGGAACCTGGGCTCCATCAACACAGAGCTGCAGGATGTGCAGAGGATTATGGTGGCCAACATTGAGGAAGTCTTACAGCGAGGAGAAGCACTTTCAGGTACAGGGAATGGCCAATATTTGGCATTTGGTTCTTTGTTGCCCTGGTCAGCTTGGGGGGGCAGAGCACGCCAGAGGGAAAGGCTTGCTAATCTCTGAGCCTCCCGAGAAAAGCAGTGGACTCAATGGGTGTTTCAGTTGGACCAATTGTGACCTGAAGCATCTGGCAGGTACTGGTACTTCTTTTGGGCAAGACCAGCGTCTCCCCAGCTTGGGTGGCTCTCATCCCAGCAGGACCAGCACTAGAGCACTGCAGATAGGCTGAGGCTATGCTGCCATGTGAAACTGCTGCACTTCCAGCTGCTCCAGAGAAACTTGTGCAGTTCATGTAGCATTTGGGTTGGGTTCATCTTGATTAACTTCTCTCCCTTTTCCTTTCAACAGCTCTTGATTCCAAGGCCAACAACCTGTCCAGTTTGTCCAAGAAGTACCGTCAGGATGCCAAGTATCTGAACATGCGTTCCACTTACGCCAAACTCGCGGCCGTAGCCGTGTTTTTTATCATGTTGATTGTCTATGTGAGATTCTGGTGGCTGTGAGCCAGTTGCAGTCATGGAAGAGGGAAAGCCGGTAGCCTGGCAGGTGTATGTGTGCAGGACACTGTTCACGGGGGATGTGCATTAGAATCCACACAGGACCACCACCTCTATGGGAGTGTCCTGAAATTGTTAGGTGACACCTGACTGCCACACCTCTTAGTGAAGCCTAACGATAGGTATAAAGGCTTGTTGACTACAGGCTTTTCCTCTGAGGCAGTTTGCACTTGGGCGCTGCAGCGTTGGGCTTCCCATGGTTCTGCCCCCTCCCGGGGCGTGCTCTGGGAGCAGTCAATCAGAGCAGTTTAGCATAATCCCGGTGTGCGTCCTCCTGTTGAGTAGCTCTAGTGGGAACTGGACTCTAATGAACATTCCTTGTGTTGGCAATGTTTCCTCTTTTAGAATCTGCGTCTGCAGTTATTTTTCTCTTTTTTTTAAGACTCCCCTGTTCGAAGGCAGATGCTGCACTGTATATAGAACAGCTTTCACCTCTGTCAGAGTAGCTACTGTTGAGTCCTCTGTATCTGACATCTTGGCTTGTCACACTTTAAAATGCTTTAGGAAGAAATGGATGTTAAACTATGCCTTAAAATACGTTCTGTCTAGGCCTAGGAGGGGCAGTGAAAGGCTTCGATATTACAGATTCCTACAAAATTAAACCGCAGGTTTGTGAGTGTCCACTTCCCCTCTCCTGACAGCTGTGTATGACAGTGTGTTTCCGTGTGAACAGGGCACGTAACTCAGCAAGGCTGGCGCGGGCACGGTGCAAACTATTTCAGCATTCTGGATTTTTCCTTTGTATCTGCAGGTTCACGACGTTATTTCCTTCCTTTTTATAACTCTGCTTTCCTTCCAAAAATGTGTTAAAACTGCCAGCATTTCATCTCTGGGATGCTTCTTTTCTTTCTCCCTCAGCCAAAACAACCAAAAAACCAAAACTGAATGTTGTTGTGAAGAAAAGGCAGTGTTTCCTTAAAGAATACGTTAACTTTTCATGAAGGATTCAAAAGGATAACTTTAAAGCAGTGGAATACTTTGGAAACACCACCTTTTTTTTCCCCTGTGGTCACCCTCTCCCTACCTCACTTGGGAAGTTGAAACTGTAGGTGGAGAAAAGCTTATTACAGGGCAATAATATCTAGCTGCTTCTTTCTTGTGGGCCAATCTATATATTTCCAGTGTAATGTGATTTTTTTTTTTTTTTTTTGGTCCACCTGTGCTAAGAATAACATTTTACCAGTCAGCTTTTGTTTTTATTTAAAAAAAAAAAAAAAAGAAGAGAAAAAAGCAGTGCCACAGCTCAGGCGCTCCTCTGCACTCAAGTGTCTGCCTCTTGGTAGGAAGCGGGCAGCGTCACAGAAGGAGGTTTCAGGACTCCCCAGCACCTTTGACAAGCACATAATCTTGTGTAGTTCTGGAAGTACAAGTGGTGACCTGGAAGTGTTCCCTGCCACTGGGTAGAAAATGGGGAGCTGTTGTCCTGTCTGGGAACACTTGCCAGCTTGGCACCGTGCTGGACCGGCAGGGGAGTGGTTAGCACTTGTCCACCAACAAACCCATCAAATCTGATCTGCCACGTAGCCTGAAATCATCTGGTTTCTGCATGATGCCTCCAAGTGTTACTTTGTAGATTGCTTTATTATTATTATCGTTATTTTTAATCCTTTTAAGTGGTGTCCCTAACAGGTGAATGTCCCGGTGATGTAGGTCTGGGTGGGCTGTCATGATTGAGGGGAGTGACGTTTCTGCAGCGAAGGGCGGCTTGGTGAGCAGTTGCCTCCTGCAGCCCCAGTGTCAGCAGTGAAATAAAAATGCTTCTGAAAAACCCTGTCTGCGGTGTGGAGTTTCCTGTGTCTCGTTTCTGTGATCTCGGAGGATGCTTTCTTTCCTTCCAGGGCACCACAGGGTAAAGGTGCCCTAGCTGAAGCCATCTGGGGGTGAGGCCTCCTTTTTGGAGTTGAAAAAGGTGATCTCTGCTGTTTTCTGGCAGAGAGACTCTGCTTTGGTTATAGCGGGAGGTCTCTTTCCTGGCTGATGGGTGTCTCTGCCTGTTGGATGCGGGCAGGCAGCTTAATGGGCTCGGGCAGAGCCTTCTAGGTGCGTGGGCAGATTTTTATGGGGACGGGTTTGTGGCAATGCTGTTCAGTGGGGCACACGGGAAGTGTGGTACGTGTTCCCCCAGGGTGGGCGTCAGACAAACTGGGCACGGAGCTGCAAATGCCTCTTGCCTGAAGAGGCAGGCAAGGCCGACTGCCTCCCGCAGGCCAGCGTGGGGCTCCAGGGAGCTCTTCACAAGCAACGCCCTCGCTGCCTTCCGACCGCAGAGCCCCTTCGCCTCCCTCGCACAGCGCGGAGGCACCGCTGATGCTCTGTCCCAGGGAGGTGTGGGCTGGGCTTTCTTTTCCTGGAGGCTGTCAGCCCCTCCTGAGCAGCCTGGCGTGAGGTGAGCCGCTCCGCTGCTGCTGCCCGGGGCAGAGGGGAGGAGAAGCCGCTGCTGGTTCCTCCCCGCGTTAACCCGCAGCTTGCTCGGGGCAGGGTGGCGGCTCCCTGCCCCGGCGGGCAGCAGCGAGCGCTGGCTGCAGGGTGACCGTAGCGGCTGGGCTGCTGCTCGCTGCGAGCCGGGGCGCTGGGCGCTGGGGGCTGGCAGCAGCCCGGCGCCGGCGCCGCCGCCTGCAGGTGGCAGTGCCTGCCCGGCGCACGGCAGCGCCCGCAGCCGGGGACGCGAGGGGGGCTCCTTCCCGAGGGCGCCCTCCACCGCCTCGTTGCGACGCAACCACCCGCAGCCTCGCTGGGTCTGGGCTGCCGCCCCGTGACCCCGGGGATCTGCCGGCGAGGGCTCCCGGCCCCTGGGGCCGCTGGATGCTGCGGCCGCGCTGGGTGGTGACGCTCCCCAGCAGGGCGTTTGCCTCCTGCCCCACACCCAGCTCGTCCCTGTGCCCAGCTGCCCTTCCGCCTCCAGAGGCTCTCTCTGCCCGCTGGGTTCCACCCGGGTCCCCCAGCCCGGCAGAAGCCGACAGCTTCTGCCCCGTGCCAGGCGCAGGGGGAGCGGGATACGGGAGCGGTGCAGAGCCCTGGCACCGCTGCAGCACCCGAGCCCCCTGCGCTGGGGGGTTGGGGGGCAGAGCCTGGACCCACACCATGCCCATTGCCACTGGGAAACCCTTGGCACTGGGGACGGGCAGGGAGCAGCAGGGGGCGACCGAAAAGAGGGTGGTGCGAGGTGCCCGTCATCAGCACAGAGGTGACAAGCCTTGTCACAAGAGTGATGGTTCCGAAAAGCTGACAGTTTGGGCTGTCCTTGCTGCTGCCACTGCTCAGCTCAGGTCTGGCTGTCCCTGTGTCCATGGGTTGGGGTGTGTTGGGGACGGTCCCTGCTGGGCGGTCAGTGCGAGGCCGTGCCCACCCTGGCCCACCCCAGGGCTGCGCCGGGTGGTTCGCGCTGCCGGGCGTGCCGGTGCTGGGTGGTGCGGTTTTTTCCCAGCATCTGAAAAGCGAAGCAGCGAGAGCAGACAGGCAGAGCTGGTTCCCGGACGCTGCCAAACCTGCCATGGGTGGGGCACGGCATGGCAGAGAGGAGGAGTGCGGCGAGACGGCGAAGGCTGGCAGGGTGCTCCAGCCACCGTGTCAAATACGAAACGGGTCTCACCTGGCCCAGGCTGTGGCCAAAATCTGCACCATCACCCCTCCCAGGAGCAGCCGATGAGGCGCTGCGGGGTTTTGGGTTCTGAGTTTACTTGGGCATGAGCTGCTTCCCCTGCTTTCAACCAGCCCCTCGCACTCACAAACCCCTCTTTCGGGCAGGTTTTCAGAAAATCTGCGTTCAGCGTCTTTCCCTCTGGGGCCACGGGGGAGTTTGACCCTGGCTGGTTTCTGGCAGCTGCTTTGCGGTGGGTGAACATCCCAGAGGCACAGAGGGCTGTGCCAGCATCTCTGCGGCAGGGCAGGCGCCTGCCCAGGGCACCTGACGGCAGGTAACTGCCGGCAGCAATGGCTGGGGTGGCGGGGCTTGGACTTCAGCCTTCAAGCACCCTAGTGCTCGACCTCCTTCCTTCAGGGGCTGCTGTGGGGCCACGGTAGCTCCGTTTCTCTGGTGGGGTCTTGATCCCACTCGGGCCAAGGAGTGATGCCCTGCAGGTCCAGGTTGGGGGGTGCTCAGGATCACCTTCTCCCTCCCTCCTCGCACTTTGCTCTGCCGTGTTGGTGCTGAGGTGACCTTTCGGTGAGGAGGATGTTGGTTTTCTGCTGCCTGAAAATGAAGGCTTTTCGAATGGCAGGGTGCTGGGCTTGGTGGGTGGCCATGGGCGGCTGACTGCCGGGACCAGCGCTTCCAACCGGGCATAGGTCAGTGCTGCGTCCCACCCCAGCGCACCCCCAAACCGTCTCATTCCCCCTGTCCTGGGTGATGCAGCTGGGCTGGTCCTCAGCCCCGAGTACTCGGCGAGCCCCAGGGCAGGACACAGGCACCCACCTGACCCCTGACAGCCTCCTTGCTCCGTCGCTGTTGGTCCTCCAGACCTGAGCCCTCTGAGGGTGCCGGGGGTCAGGCTGCTCCGAAGGCCCTGCAGCTGGCACCAGGGAGAGGTGGGGTAAGGACGTCTCCACCATCGATGCTCTGCCTGCGCTTCCTGGGCAGCCTCCGACCCAGCTGCCCACACATGTCCCCTGCTTTGCTTCCCCTGGGGCAGCCGTGCCACCTGCCCTCCCCAGCCCATTCCCCTTCTGTTTGGGTCCCCTGCGGGCACAGGGGTGTCCCGGAGTTTGCTAGGGGCTCTGCCCGCAGCACCCAGCCTTGCAGCATCTCGCATGGCTGCTCTTGGCCGGCTGCAGTCACGCCTGAGCTCACAAACCTCTGGAGGGGATAAAGCAGAAGCTGGAGGTTCCCCACTCCCTGCACCCACCGCGGTGGGGCTGCCAGACCCCCACCACAGGGCTTTCTCTGGGCCGACCGCTGCGGGGAGGAGCCCAGCGTGATTTTGAATCATGGCTCAGAAAATCCCCTGCGGCTGAGCCCCGGTGCTCTGCAGAGAGATGATAAACCTGTTTCCTCTGTCATCGCTTTTTCTTTTTTTTTTTTCCTTTTCCTTCCCCCGGCATCCCGCCAGCAGCACCCTGGCCCTGCGGGTGCTCCCCAGCATGCTCCGCTCCCCTGGCACGGTGCCCGCATTTGCTGGAAATGGGGCTCCCCAGCCCATGGCAGCACAGCACCCGGTGCGGAAAGCGCACCCTCCCCATCGGCTGCTGCTGGGGCCCCAAAAACGGCAGCAGACACGGGATTTGCATAGAGAAGCAGAACTAAATGTGCTTGTTGGAGTCGTGGTGACCCTGAGCTCTCCCTGCTGGGACCTGTGTGAGTCCCCGTGGTGCTGGAGCCCACAGAGCCTGGGATGTGTGTGGTTCCCCCAGACCTTTCCTGGAGCTCCCTGTACCCCATGCACGGCCACGAGCTTGTCACAGCTGCGATGGCATCTTGCTCCAGACGTAAACCTCAGGAGAGGAGGACACTGTCGAGGCGAGACGGGACTCGGTGGCCTCCGGCTCAGCGCGGTTTTGGAGCAGGCTGCACAGAGCAGCACGGGGCTCCTGCCCGGTGCCAGGAGGGATGTAACAGCGCAGCTGGGGACTGAGGCTGGGCTCTGGCTCCCACAGGAGCAGGAAGAAGCCTCGGTTCTGCTTTCCCATGCCCCTACCTGCATGGGGACCACAGGTGATGGGAGCCGTGCCCGAGTGGCCAGCCCATAGCGAGAGGAGGTGAGCAGGATGCTTGCCTGCTGCAAAGCACCGCCACAGCTCCCTGGCGGCTGCTGATCAAGAGGGAGAGCTGCAGGCTCCCGTCCACGCAGCCAGTCCTGGGTACAGATCCGAAAAAGGCAGCCGAAGGGCGGATCTGAGAGGTGGTGAGCAGCTGCCCCTTCCCTGAGTCATTACAGTGCCAGAACAGCACTGGCTGCTGCCTCCAGAGTGACCCCGAATCTGTGAATCCACATCTCCATCACACACCCAGAGGATTTCGGGGGCTTCACGGCCACCCTGTATGTCAGAGCCACTTTGGTCAAAGCCGCGTGGCTCTGTCTGCAGTACGGATACTGCGGGGGCTGCTGAGAGCAAGGGCAAGGCAGGCAGAGGGTAGGAATTCCCTGGGCAACGAGGCAGGGCACAGGGCGGCTCAGGGCACCCGGCGCGTTCCTGCAGGGCTTGATGCAGGAGTAACTTTGCACTTCTCTGTTTAAGACAAGACTAGCTGGCAGGTAAGTTAATCGTGGCGTGAGCCAAGTCTTGTGAACGCTAAGAGTTAGCAGATGGGCCACAGGAACAGCACAACGCTGCCAGCCCCAAGGATTTTGTTGGAAGCCTCTCTCCCTTCTGTTTTTCTCAAACCTCTCGGCTGCTGATGTCTTGTAACTACGAAATACCCGTCAGCTTCCATTTTAACGGGGTTCCAGCTCTCCTGTTCACGAAAAAGAAAGCCGGGGTATACGACTCAATCACGTCCTAAGGACCCCCAGACCAGGGGCAGGTAAAAATGAGGCAACGTTTAGCTGGGTGTGTAAAACGCTGCCGCTGCCGGTGCGTTTGGGTGTGGGCTGAGCCGAGGTCTGAGCGCCTGAATCGCCAGCGATGTCACTGAGAGGTTATAGCAAGAAAACACCGTTTATTCTGAGAGAACCGCTGCAAAGCGGGTGAAACCAGCGGTTCCGCCAAGCTCAGGGACAGAGGAGAAGCGCCGCGCTGCTCGCCGACCACGTACAGGCACCCAAAAAAGACGTCGGGGTGTTTAGATACGCTTTGCCTTCTGCAAGGAGAGCTGGGGAGAGCACAGCAGAGCCTCCGGGAACGTCGTTACCTGGCAGCATCCCCCCCTGGTTGCAGAGCAATGAGCCCCCTGGGGTGTGGGGAGGTGCTGACCCTGGGGGGCTCCTCCCTGAGCGGAGCCAGCGCGGGTGGGGGACAGGACACCTTCACCCCTTTCATGGCCAGCCACGCTGCCTGCCGAGCTCGGCTGCTCGGCATCACCCGAGGGGTCCCCGATGAATGGGGGGACTGGTGACGCCTCGAGGGCTGGCACACGGGGCTGGCTTGGAAGCAGCCGGGCAGGAAACCTGAAGAGCACTGGGGCTGGAGGGCAGCCTGCACGCGCTGAGATCAGAGCGAGTGCTCTGTGGAGCAGGCGACAGAAGTCATGGCGGGGTGAGACTCCTAACACGGAGCTGCAGAGAGGGCTTGATCTCCCTGCCTTTGTCAGCCAAAGTGCCAGGATTTCCCTAATTGCTGGGGCCGTTTAACTAGCGATGCTGTGGATATGGAGCCTGTTCAGCTCTCCTAATCCCTCAGCTGGCATCGCTTCCAGTGCCGGCGTGCACCCAGCCCTCTGCCAGGCACTGCCACCCTGCCCGCCACCCTGCCCGCCTCCCCTCGCCGCCTGGGGCAGCCAGGGCTCGGCTCCCTCAGCTAGGTGGGATGCTCTGTGGGCTAAGCGGGGCCAGGCACAGCAGAAACCAAATAGAATCTACGGAGAAGCTTGCCAGAGCCCTTCAGTTCCAGCACCGGCCTCTGGTCTTCTCTGGGTGGGAGACTGGGGGTGAGAGGGCATCCGGTAGGGCTAGAGGATCAGGTCACTCCTGCTGGCGGGTGCCCTGCGTGATGAACCCGTGCCAGTTTGCGTACGGTGTTGTTAATGGGGCTGTGACGGTGTGCACGAGGCAAAGCCATGCTGAAACATGCTTTCAACTCCTCTGCAGACAGCTCATCGCTTAATGCCAGACCCACGGAGGTGACGGGGAACTAACTGAGGGGCTTTGCCATGGGGACGCAGCGTGGCGCCTGTCCCCGTCCCCCTCCCGCTCTGCCCTGCGCACTCTCTCCCGGCACAGGCAACCTCCCTGGCCGGGGAGGCTGTGGGCAGCTTGGCCCTCGCCTCCTCAGCTGCAAAACCCACGCTGCCCATCCAGGTCCAGCCCCTCCCAGTCTCTACCACACAGAGGACTTGCTGGTGGCTGCTCTCACGCCCTTCCTCTGACAGAGCTGCCATGGAATGCTCTCCCCTGTGGGCAGCTGAGCCCACACGCACCCACGAGAGCAGGGACGGGAGCGATCGGCAGGTTCCCCAGACCCGCGGGAGCGAAGCGATGCCTTCCGCCATCCAGGCCGGATTCCCCGACGAGCCTTGTTTGTCAGGCGGAGCTGGTCGCGCTGGTGGCAGATTCCAAGAGCTGTGTAGAGGCGGCCGCCGCTGATGGATGCTGTCCCCGAGCTGGAGCCAGTAGCTTGTGCTCAGGCCAAGCGAAACACAGACAGCGGAGGAGTGGCTGCTTCAAGGTCAGGGGTAACAAGTAACGCTCAGCGCTGAGGGGAGCCGGAAGCGGCAGCTTTTGGTGGAACACCACGATTCCTCCTAAATCAGCTGCACTCAGGAGAGCACCCCAGAGCCCTCCTTGTTCCGGTCACACTCCTGCCTGCCCCTACGCAACTCCCGGCTCGGCTTTGTGACCGTTTTAGCTTTAGCGTGGGTCACCGCCACCCATAATTTTACACGTGGAAAGTTTTGGGCGTGCTGGGGGTCTGGCCTCCGCCTCGGCAGGCGAGGAGCCGTGGGGAGGGAGGTGTGCCAGGAGCAGTGCCACGGGACAGCCATCGTGGCCGCGAGGCACCATCGCCCACCCGTGAGCGGCCGTCAGCGCGGTGATGGGGAGCTCTGTCAGCCCATCCAGCTCCGTGCTCGGGAGGAGCTCCGGGATCCTGCGAATTGCAGGGCAGAACAGTGAGGTTCATTCATTGCCCCCTCTCTCCCCCGACCCCGGCACAATCCTGCCTCCTGGGCCAGTCTGCCGTGTCAGCACGGCAGACAAAGGGCTCTCAGTCCGCGGGGAGCTGCAGCCAGGGCAGCAGGATTTTTAACGCTTTCAGCGATGGCTGAGGACCGGGAGGGATCCCGAAGCCGAATTCAGCGGCTGCCCTCCCAAGACCTCGTCGCTGGGAACCCGAGTCTCCTCCTTGGCCGTGGGGCAGCGAGCCCGTCCGCCCGCTGCGGAGCTCCCCTTCCCTCCGGGCCGGGCCTCTGCCGGCCGATGCCACCTTTGGGTTCCCCTTCCCACTGGTACCCGCCCGTGGGCCGCGCTCCGTCACCTCTGCACCCCTCGAACGGGTAACGGGCAGGGCAGGCCACCATACAGGCGGGGTGCTCCGCTGTCCTCCCCACGGGTACATGCCACCGCTGCCACCAACCCACGGGGGCACGACAAGGCGTTCTGCTGCCCCGCCAGCGCCACCGCCATTCGCCCCCCAGCCCCGCTGCCATCCGCGCCCCGTCCCACTGACCCGCTCCCCGGCGCCGCCGGCCCCTCCCCGGCGCCGCCCCGCCCTGGCCCCACCCCGGCCCCGCCCCGGCCCCGCCCCGTGGTCCCCGGGCGGGCTCCCCCTGGCGGCGCTGTGGCGGGGCAGGGCGGGGCAGGGCGGGCGGCGCGGCGGAGGAAGCGGGGGCGGCGCGTCTCGGCCGTCTCCCTCCGCGCGGGGCGGCCGCAGGCGCCATGGGCGGCCGGGCAGATTCCTCCGCCTCGCGTCGCGCCGTGCCAGTAGTGGCGGCGGGAGCGGCCGTGGCCATGGCCCGCGGAGCGGGGCCGGCGCTCGCCGCGCTCCTCGGCCTCGTGCTGGCCGTGCTCAGCCGCGCCGAGCCCGCGGCCGGTGAGTGGCGGGGGGTCGGCGTGGGGCCGCGGCGGTGCGCGGGAGGCTGAGGGGCTGCCCGCAGCCTCCCTTCGCCCGGCGCGGCGTCGCGGAGGGGGACCGGCCGCTGGCCCGGCGCCGCTTCAACCGCGGCCGGGCCGGGGCCCGTGTCACCTTCCTCCGTCGCGCCGGCCGGGGAAGGGGACTCGGGTCGGGGGGCGGAGGGGTCGGCGGGGCCGCTGCGGCCGGGCGTGGGGTGTCACCGCGTGGGGGGTGGCCCCGCGGGCCCCCGTCCCGAGCCGGGCTCACCTGCGAGCCGGCGCGTGGGGCGGGTCCGCCCGCCGAACGGGCGCTCCCCGCGGCCCGACCGCGGCGGGGCTGCGGGCTCCGGCCAGGGCAGCGTGGGGGCTGCTCGGCCGTGGGGCCTCTTGTCCCGCGGGAGTCCGCACGGAACGGAACGCGGCGGTGGAAGCCGTCGCTTGCTGGCAGTGCGCGGCAGGGAGCGGTGGGCTGCTGCAAAGATGGCCCGAGCTGCCCGGGCTCCCAAACACGGGAGAAAACCGGTTACCGCTTGAAACCCCGGTGCGTGGTGGTCGTTCTCGCCTCTTTGTCGAGGACATACCTCCACACACACAAAGAATTTCTGCCTGTCCGCCTCCTGTAACGGTGAGTGGGTTCAGGCGCGATGAAGCCATGCGTGCGCGTCTGAAGAAACGGCTGCCGGTCATCACCGGTCCCCGTTGTGCGTTGGCATGTGCAGTATGTTCTACAGCTGGGCTGGAGAACGCGGTCCACAGCCTTCGCTGGTGGGTTCCGAGGGATTTCGTGCCTTCCTAGAGTAACGGGCAGCCCCGCGGCGCGTTGGAGTCCTCGAGGACCAGCAGTCATTGATTACTTCTGCCACTTCTCCTTCTTTCTTCCGTTTTTGCTCCTGAGAGGCCAGGTTGCTCTGCAGATGACTTGTGCAGCGATGGGAGAAAGTGGCGGTGGAAGTTGTTTAGTGCATGACCGACACGGCGGTGCTCTCAGCAGTTTTATTCTCTGGTTTGGTGGGGGGTGGAAGCTGGCGCCCGCAGGGTTTTGACCATTCTGCTGTCTTGGATATGGAGTATGGTGTTAATCCATCTATCTGTTTTGACTTTGGAATGATGATTATTTTTCTCCTGGGAGAAATGTTGGTGTTGTGTGTGTTTGTTTTTTCCAGTAACCCTCTCTGAAATCTGACTTGCTTAGTTTTACCGCTGTGTTGCAAGAAGATGGTTGGAGTAAAAAAAAAAAGAAAAGCTATTTCCTAAATGTGTTTTGGCCAGGTTTGCTGAAAAGGGACTGTAAAAATAAAGGTTCTTCCAGGGTAGGGGTCTTATAAATTCAGAAATATGTTTTCTTGGGAGGGTGAAGGTGTGGTGTGTAGTTGGACTGTTGCTTCTGGAAATGGCTTAGTCCAGTAAAATGGCAAAATACTGTTTTTGCAAAGACTAAATGTCACGTCCACTTTGTTAAACTTCATACCAGCTTGTTGCTAGCCCTACCAGCTCCTTCCCTGACAGGGCTGAGAGGAGAAGTAGCTGAGGTATCACTGGTTGCTGCCGGCCTGGGTCCGGATACCTGCCGGGCTGGTCGAGGTCCCCCCATGCGGCTGAAGTTTTTGGTGGTGTGGGTGAAATCTCCTCCCGGTGCTAGACAAAGGCTGGTTGTCAGAGGTGACGGATATAGGCTGAGAGCGACTCCTGTTGTTCGTGAGATACTGACCTGCGTCTGGTGCTTGGGAGTGGGAGCTGTGGCTTGAATTAATGGGAAAGGGAAAGATGAAGTCACCGAAAGGGTATTTTCAAGTGCATGTTCAACTGTCTTGGCGCTCTTGTGCAAGAGAGGGCAGGTACCTGATGTCAGCCCTCTTGGTCAATAAACAGGAGGCTCCTGGATGCAGGGAGCGCTATGGCTTGGGCTCCTCAGCTCTGCCTCATCATGCAAGCCCAGTGGAGCAGCAACTTGCTTTTCCAGTTGAGCCGTTGTTCAGCTTCGCGAAAGGCTGCAGTTGGAGTTGCAGTAAGCCGGGGCGGGGCGGCACCACCTGCCTGGTTGGTGAGGAGACTCTCCCGGTAATTGCCGTGAGCGATTTGCTCCTCTTGGGATCACACGGCAGCGGGTGAAAGAGGAATGGTCGCCGGTAGAGCCCACCCTGATTACCCGCTGTCGTTGTTGGCGCTTGGCTTTTGCTGAGTCTCCCCAGGTGGCTGCTGTTGACTATCAGCCCGTATTTCTGACAGGTGACAAGACATTTTTAATGCAGAGCGGCGCAAAGGGAGCGCGTTGTTGCGGGCTGCAGTTTGGGATCGTTAGTGCTCAAACAGTGAAACTTTTGAGGACTTCAGATAACTCTTGACAGTGCCGGTCTGCTTCATACGGATACGCTTACGGAAGACCAAGTTTTACTTGATCTTTTGGAGGCGTTCCCGTCTATCGAATTTGTTCTTATCAAAGATGCTGATTTAGACTTTCAAAAGGGAGTGTGATGAGAATTTGACTAACTCGCATCGCTTCCTTCAGGGCATCGCTTAGTCAGATTAGAAATACGTGAAGGTTCTCTTGCTGACGTTCTCAGGGCTTGAATCCATGGGAAAAGAGGACTTGCACCTCTGGTGGCATTTGGCATTTCAATCGCTTACGATGGGTGGGTTGGGTTTTCGTCTGCCTCCACAGCTATTTCCCTCCCTCCTCTCCCCCCCTCATTCTGGGTGCCTTGCTGCTGTTGCAGTAAGTGGGTATTTCTCTTCAACCTGCTCTGGTCCTGTTGAGCTTCTCCCATTTTCACAGCCGGAATCTGTGCTGTGAGAGGGGACCAGTGGCTGGGGTTTGAACCCAGAGCGAGGGGTAGGTGAAAGAGCAGCAGCAGAACTCTGGCAGCCTGCTTCTCCTGGACTTGGGAATCTTACCTCGGGCTGAACCCAAACTGTCACAATTGGTAACTCCATCTGTAACATCTTTTCTTTTAAGTTTCCACTCTTGGCTAATGGCTGCAAAGCCAAGGAGGGAGGCAGTGATTTTTGGCACCCCTCGTTTGGGACACTGTTAAGGAAACACCATCCCTGTTGAGGGGGGGAAAAAAGAGCTTCCCTGAGCTCTCCTAAAAAGGCCTTTTGTAGTCACATTCTTAGTGTCTGTGAATTCACTCTGAAATCATCTTGCCAGCCAAAGTCGAGGGCTGTCAGTGCCCATCTGGAAGAAGCAGTGCTCGCATCGTTCTAAACACGGTCATCTGAGAGCTGCAGAAATAACTGCCCGTTCTGTTTAGAAAATAGTCTGTTCCTAGGGCACACGTCCTTTTTTTAGACTGCTGCGAGGATGAAAAAAGAGCTTTGTATCTCAAAATGGCACGGGCGTCTGCTGTTTGTTCCGTGCAGCGAGTCTTCATCTCGTTTTCCTGACATCGCCCCGGCACAAGCAGCGGGCCAGCATCGCTGCACGGGCAAACGCGCTTAACGCGCAAATTAATAAAGATTTAGTGCTGGAGAATGACGGACCGCTTTGGAGAAGACGCGAGCATGGCTCCTGGCTGCCAGATTGCCATGGAAACGCCAATACCTCTGCAGCTCTTTAATTGCCTTCCCTACATTTTTTTCGTTGAAAACTTTAACTAAGCGCTTTATGTTGCGGTTCTGGATTTTAGGCAGTTTGGCGGTGTTTGGAAAACCGAAAAGAGGGGAAGGCAGGGAACAGTAGCTGTGCAAGGAAGTGGAGAATATGATGACTGCCAGACTTTCCAACTGTGTTACCAGTTCATCCTGAATTCGCTGTCTACTATAACTTGAGCTTTTGTCCGTAGTTTTTCGGTAAGAACAGCATCACACGGACTGCGGCTGCAGCTGCTGGAAGTAACAGTCCTCCTGCAGCTTCCTGGGCCCTAGATGCTGAGGACAGAAAGACTTCAACTGTACCCACAAATTAGCACAGCGGCTCCAGCTCTGTTCTTAGGAGGGACAGTTAGTAGGTTTTGCCGGTTCCTGGGTGTTTGGAGGAAAGGTTTGAAACACGCGATGGCAAGGCATGCAGTTTTGTGTGTCAGAATTGCTGCTTGCACTCTCGGGTCCCAAAAAAACCAACTGATGAACTTCTAAAGCAAATTTTCTTCTTCTTACAGGCTTGTTCTTCTAGAATCAACTTTTTTTTCCCCAGTTTTTTATGCTTTTCTTACACAGCCTAAGAAAGCTAACAAAGAAAATCCGTTTTGACAATGGGGTTTTTTTCTCCCAAAAGGTGCAGGACGTTGGCTGAGTGCCTCCACACTCCTCCGAGCTCTGCTCAGCTTCTCAGTTGAGTTGTTGAGTCTTTCATTACCCAACTGACGTCAGGCTTTTGTGTGTAAAAACAGTGGAGATGTCTTAATAATCCAGTTAAAGCATTTTTACTTTACAGATGTTTTCTGGGCCTTGTAGACAAGATTTGTCCTTAACTACTCCCCTCTCTCTGAAGCACGAGCTGGTCAGCTTGTTTAAATGCCCCAAACGTTAACATTTTCTCCATCTGAGCTGAATATAAGCCTTTATCGCTTTTTCACAGTAAGGATTTTTACTACTTTGGTTCCTCCCCGCTCCGTGCAGCTGCTGTGGGGTGATCTGTTCTCAAGAAAAACAGAAAAAGCTATTTTCATGTTTTCAGCTATCACTTATTTACTAGTGGGTTCTTCCCGGGTATGAATCTCACTGCAGCTGTAATTTGTTGAGGTTAGCGAATAGCATAATTAGGTGTCAATCCTTGGTGGTTTTCTTCCAAAGTTTGGTTATCTTTGGGTATTCTCTCCATACGCGCAGTGCCTTTATTCCTCACCAGCGTTTTCAGCAGCTGTTTGTGTGGTGCGAGGTGCTGCTGTGGAAGGATGTTGTCCCTTTTCGCACGGTGAGGACCTACTGATCTTCCTCCCGAATTGCACCTCGTGTTTCAGCACTTCCTCTAGCTTTTTGCTCGCCCTGTTTTCCCTGAAGGGCATCAGAAGCTGTTTTTTGCTCTCTTGGTGTTTGAGACCCGTTGGCTTGTAGTGTAGATGGGGTTTCTGACCATGCCAGTAGTTTTCCTCTTCAGAGCTGATCCACCTCTGGCAAGCACCCTGAGCTTGGGTGAGGATTCCCTCCCAGCATCCTGTGTTCCTGCTGCTTGAGGGCTCTGACTCCTTTTTCCTCCTTTCTTTTCATGTATAACGGGTAACACGGTTGACATGACAGGCTATTTGCCATGAATGTCATCCACTGCTACGTAAAAGTTATTGAAACCTATTTTGACCTTTAGTTTTCGTTCTAGTTTTCCATGTATTTTTAGCCTGACTTTTCTTCTCTGTTCAAGTAGGTTGTTCTCCACCCTCTCCCACAAGATTGCTTTTGAACCTATGGGCAACTTTCAGCCACATATGACGGAGGTCTAGGTTCTTAAAAGATACTGAGCTTCTGTGGACTCAAACCGTATGAGTCCGTAAGTGGAAAACCCATGGACAGAAAGAGGAGAGACCCCTACAGCGTCCTCTCCAGCAGAAAGCTGTTCCAGCAGCTCAGCGGTGTTCTCTGCCAGAATATCGCTCTTCCTTTATTTAAAGTGAAACCTTTGGTCACAGCCTGCACCGCCTTAGATGCAGGATCATCGGCCACAAAGCTACAGGAAACCAGCTTTATAATGTCTCTTCCTCACGGCATCGATTGTTCTGGTATTTTGCATTTTTATTTCTGCTTGACTTTTTCTGAAGTTGTGGGTGAGGAGTCTGTTGGCGTTGCTTTCCTTTTAGTATTTACAACAAAGCCCTTTCAGATTTTCTCTGGTTACGGCTCCGTTTCCCTCTTCTCTCTTAAAAGCTGAACTCTGGCACTTAGAGCTTCGGATCTTAATCCTTCATTATTTCTTTTAATTTTTTAGCCTAGAAAATGTCTGAATTTCTAGCAGCCAGATGAAGGATAGAAACCAAATCACAACTTCCAGATCATCTTGACATCCTGAAGAACAGTGAGGCAGAAACACAACTTTTCTTGTCCTTCTAGATTTGCTTTAACTATCCCTATTTTAACTATATGAGCCATTGGGAGAAATTTGGTACTTCTTTCACAAAGCAGTAGCCTGCCCACTTCACGAGAAGCCGGTCTTCCGGTCGTCGTGGATTCAGTATTCCCTTCATAGGCCCAAAGGGACTGATAAAAATCCTGAGGCAGTTCAATACACTAAAAAGCTGTGGGATTTCCCCGCGAACGACTGCTGGCGTACCGGATCGAGCCCTCCGCCGCACGAGAGCGTGCGGACTGGAAACACCGCTGTCTGGGCTAACCTGGCTTCTGACAGTCCTGGTGGTTTTGGCAAGTCTAGAAAGCCACCAAATAGTTCCCCATCGCTGGTTTTTTAAACACAGCCAACTGTCCAGAGCAGCCTGTGAGACTCAAAGCCTTGGCAGCCTGCTGATGCTCTCGCTGTATGGCTTCTAGAAAAGAGGCTTCCCTTCGAGACAAGGCTGTCTTCTCTCACGCCGTGCACACCAAAGTATTTCCAGTAAAACAATGGATGTAGTGAAACACATTTTTTTACGCTGGCTGAGGTAGAAGGTGCAGCTTCTGATCCGGTTAACTCTTGAGCACAACCCGGCAGAGTAGCAGCTTTTGAAGTGAGTTGTGTTGAGACGCCTTGATTCTGCTTGTGTTGTGAAATTGTTAAAGATATCGTGAAGTACAGGAAGACAGTGCTTTGTACACAGAACTGCTGATTTTACTGTGAGAACTGTAGTCCTCAATTTCCCTTGTGATTTCTTTTTTAGAGAGGTCATGTTACTTTTTAATACTCATTTTAACATGGAATATATTTACATTTACTACGTTCGCTTTAGCGTTAGCTGCATGTCAGCATATTCAGCCTGTTTTAAGCTGAAAAAGTACAGGGTCTTTTTGCTGTTGTTTTCTTGGCTGCTTTAACTTCTAAATTCCTATATACAAAATACGTGTTTAGCTGCCTGCATTGCCCCATTCACTGTGTGTCTCTGTTAAAGAATTCTAAGGACTGGCAGTAGTTTAATGACCTGCTAAACAGCAGTTCACGGCAGGAATAATTTGTCAAAAACCAGGAAAAAATTAATCATTACTTTGCTAAAGCCCCTCTGCTGTGTCTGTATTTGGCCTCGCAAGCTAAACAGGAATCACTGATTCGCATCCTTGCGGTGACCCCGAAAGCTGTCACCCGCTTGTTCCCCTCCGTGCAGTCGTGCCGGGAGGTGGTTTTGGCCAAGTGCTGGTTAAGCTTTTACTACGTGGGTTACAAAATCAACTGGCTGCTCGGTTCTCACTGGGGACGCGGGTACTCAAAGCGATTACAAAATTGTGTTTGAAAGCATGGGCACAAAAGAAATAATCCTCTGAGTATTTGCTTCACTGGCTTGATCGGTGTGAAAAGAATGAAAATTCAAGGAGAATACCAAGTCTGCTTCCCCTCCTGCTTCTCTGAAATGTGGTAAGGCTCGTTTTCACCTTCCCCCGTCTCCCTGGAGCAGCAGAGGTGGAAGAAGAAGCCCGAATCACTACAGGTCCTTCAGTGGTTTCTCTTGAGCGCAGTGGAACTGAGCTGTGCTAAGCGGAGCTAATCTTTGCTGTGAAAACAAGCCGCTGTAGTGTTAGACAGAAGCAGATGACATTTGGAGTCAAAGCCTCGTGGATGGGGCCGTTAAATGGGATAGAAATTGTCAGACAGGTGCAAATCAGTGTCAGTATTTTTGACCGCCGTGGGGGGGAATGCCATGCAAAATCTGTGCTAATATTTCTGTCGCTTAGTAACCCTGACCTCAGGGGTTATCTGAAAGGGGCTCAGAGTGGAATTTTGTTCATTTCCCGAGAGCTCTGCACAAGCAACGCCATCCAAGTGCCCCTTTTGCAGAAAGGAAGTTAACAGGCACACTTGTCTTGTGGGAAATATCGACAACTTTCCTGGGCGAGTGGATTCGATTTAACTGTGTCCTCTACAGGGATTGTAAGTGTGAAATGCTCCTGTCGTACCTCGTAGTACACGTGACCCGTTTACTTGCTCTGGGTTTATTGAGAAATAACACTCCCAGCCCTGGATAGCAGTAACTGGAGCCTGATCCAAGCTGTCTAACTGCTGGACTGAATTTGGACCGGTTGCAGAGAGAGCCGCAGTGGAACTGATGCGTTAACTCTTCTGCTTCTGGGCCCCGTTCCTTAGTCACCGGCATATGAACTTTGGTGGTGGTTTGGGCCGGTTTTCCCTGATGCCCCTTGCTGAATTGGTGCTGAGAAGTTAATACCGCTTGAGGAAAGGAAAACCATCCGTAAGAAAGAAAAGGCAATCTGTCCTAGAGCGGCTGGGACACAAGCAGGCACTCTAGGAGGCTCGATGCTAGCGATGGTTAAACGCTTTTCCCAAATGCAGTAAGGTAGTTGAAATAGGGTACGTAAAGGCGTGGAAGTGTGTGTGTGTGTGTGTTTGGGGGCCAGGAGACAGAACTGGAGGCTGGGAAGAGCTTGAGACTTCTTGGTATGTGGGCAAGTTTAGGGTAGGACCCGGATCTTCTGGTTCCGGGAGCTTTATCCACTGGTTCGGTGCTGTTCAAGTGGAGGGCTGTGGTCTAGGTGGACTGGCTCAGTTTTTGTGGTTCTCGAGTGTCTTCTGCTCCCCCAGGGTTTCCACAGTTCCCCCCCTTCTGTCGCTTTGTAAATAGCCACAGCGTGCTGCTTCAGGTCCCTGCGAAGAGACGGCGCTCGCCAGAGCTGGAGCTGATGTATCGCTTCCGTTAGAATGGGCCTCGCCAGAGCTTCCAGTAGGCTTGGATGAAAAGTGACTGGTCCTGAACTGTACCCGACCTAATGCCTTTTTGAAAACATAATGCAGAAACGGTCAAGTTTGAGCTACAGAGTATTTCCTCCTTAAAAATACCGAATTATTTGCTGAAAGTTTGTAACACCTCTGTTTTCACTTACTCCCAAACACAATCCGGACTGAAATCAGGGTGCCACAATGGTAATGGTGTTGCACCAAGTTCTGGATTGCTAGAAACGTACGGCAGGTGAGCTTAGGAGAGACAGAGGCCCCTGTTTCAGTGCCAAGTGTCCCTGGAGGTAGTGGAAAAGAAGGAATTTGAGACACAATATTGTGAAAGAAGGCTTGGGAGTAGTTGCTTCATTTCGGAGAATTTCAGTCCAGAATTTTCATCACAAAGTAGTAATTGGTGACACTTAACCCAAAATACGCAAGTGCTGACACGAATGTCGTTGTGGCTTGCTGAAATTACGGTACGCTTTGCTTTGAAAATCTACCTAAACGAAATTCTGGAAACGCTTAGCTGCCTGATGAACAAATCTGTATCTGAGTCTTCTTTCAGTCTGGCTCTTCTGATACTGCCAAAGATTAAATTAGACTATGTGATGGTGTCTTTGTTCTTGTCCCAATCATTTAAAATTACCTGGTATAAGATTTTCGTTCCCCAAAATATGCTAACGAAGCTTTGGCTTTAACATGTGTGGCTACTGATTTGACTGTTGTTTCCTTTTCTTCCAGCTTTGCAGTGTATGGATGATTCCAAGCCGTGTGTTAATGAGGGAAAGTGCATTCCGTTTCAGAATGGTACAGGATATTGCAAGTAAGTTGGTTTCTTTTCTAATCAATTTAAATACCAGTCTTCTTTCATTCAGGGTCCCAGCCAGAAAGGAAGTGTGGATTTTTAAGATTTTCTTATCGGGTGCCTTCAGCGTAACGTTTTTAGCACGGTTGGCGTTTCCTGATAACGTGTTAGTTCTTACGTGCTAACTCTGTGTAACATAAGAAATCTGGAATTCTTGTTCAGAGTTTTGGGTTTGTGTCCTGAAAGTTTGATTTCTTTGCATTAGTTAGGTTAGGAAGCAAGGCCAAAGCAATCGTAGAGGTAGACTCTGTGCCTTGCTTCCAGACCCGCAAGTTAAGTTGGAACTTGCTCTCCATCTCATTATAGCTTGTCTTTATAGAGCTTCGGCCCCAGTTTGAATAGCTTTATGAGGTTTTTCAGAACTACTCTGCACTCCGAAGTCTGCCAGTTCCCTTGCTGGAGAGCAATTAATATGTGGGAGTTGCAAAAACAAACTAACAAAATCCCCCAAACAAACACCCACGTTTGTTTGTATCACGTAATTGATTATGGTAAATGTTGACACTCACCTTCAGTGGTGCCTCCACTTTGCTGCTGTGTGAAGGGCTGATCAGCAGGAGCTCTGGTGGAGCACGTGGTGTATGGGGAATATCACATCTATTGAAGTGCGGTTCACCTTTCAAACGGCAGTGTTTAGATTTTTTTTTTTTTTTTAAATGAAGTGTTATTTTGACTCCGTGTTTGGCAGGGTTAATTTACAACGTCTGCAATAAATGGATTGTTTTCTAAACCTTGTTTACTTCATCAGTGCAAGTTGTGCCATTTTCTAGCATCCGAAATCCCTCTTAATGCAAACATGCTTTAAATGTTAGTGAATTTTGCCTTGTTGATTTATCTTGGCTAACGCACAGCTTTGCTCTTCACCCTTTTCTACGCATCCATCTTCCCCAGCCACAACCTTTAGTTCTGTCTGAGATGTGGTACGTAGAACTTGAAATCCTTAGATTGCACCTGTGGCACACAAAGGGGAAATCATAATCTAATTTGAGGTTCTTCTCAGTTTCAAATCAATACCTGATGTGCAGAAAGGCCATAGAAAGGCCAATATGTAACTTGTTATTCCCTGTTGGTTTTTTCCCCATTTTTTTATTCACTGCTTCCTAGTCTTTGCTAGGGCTTTATATTGCTGTCAGCAGAAACAAGCTGCCCTTGTGAAAAGAAGGCTGGGACTCTTCCTGCTTTTCACCTGTGTTTTAAGACTGAAACAAGAAATTGTGTGACATTAGTGGGTCTTTCTGATACATACTTAAGCATGTTAGTCTGGAGCCAAAGTATGTGGGTCACAATGAAGGTAACAAACAGGACTGGTATTGACGTTGGTGCTGCTTGTATCTCCCTAAGGACGCTTTCTCCAGCTGGCATGTTCCTCTTAACCATGTTTAACACTGTAAAAAAAAGTTAGTTGGTTCATCTGGTTAACTTACAGTGTTTGTAGTGCAGTCCATATCTTGACACATTTCCCTTATTGCAGTCATAGCTTTGACAGCTCTTACATTTTTTTTTTAGTGCAGAGTTATTTATAATTCTAATGCTGCCTTCTTCCTTTTTGTGCAAAGTCTTCTTGCAGGTCTTAAGCCAACCCCTCCTTCAAGTAACAGCTTGGTCCTTTCGCAGGTGCCAGAGAAATTGGAAAAGCTAACAGAGACCTGCTGCAGAGATTAGTCTGTGTCTGTGTTCTAGTTCTCGCTCAAGAACTCTTTTTTTGCAGAAAGAAAAGGGGAAAATGGCAAAACCCCTTCAATTGTGGAAACTTTACCTTTAGCAGGCTGATGCTTAGCATCCTGTTTTGGTTTTAACTTTTTTTTTCTTTCCTGCACTATGAGGAACTCTGAATAGGGGAACTTTCTACTGGTGTAGTAACCTAAATGACTTTCTGAATTTTTGCTGGCTGTAAGAGTAGAAATGTTTTGTTCAGGAAACTGAACTTAATACTGAAGCAAGTGTCGTGGCTTCGAGCTCTGCAGGATCACTCACTGATTAGCTAAATCTCCACCCCTTCCACTTTTTTTCAAGTTTTTTGCAGTACTTCCTCTGCTGGGCAATAAGTTGCTACAATCATCTCTCTTCCTCTTTCTGTGCCTCCTCTTGGCCAAATGGTTTGTTCTAGTGTGTGGTCAGTCCTTGCCATCTGTAAGAAACAAGCAGACAGCTGAGGGAGAACCTGCATCACAGATAATCAGAGGTGATGAATAAGACGTGATAACGTAAGCACTGATAAGCAAAACGTCTAGTCTAGATATTTGGCAACGCATCAAGTGACAGCTTAGTGCTAAAACAGCTTTCCTGGTCAGAAAATCCTGCAGAGTCTACTCCGTTAAAAGAGAGCTAGTTTTCTGCTAAGAAAACTTTTGTTCTGCTGCATCTGGCTTCTGTTATGGGAACGGCAGTTGTGACCCTGTAAGGAAATCGGAGTTGGATCTTTATCAGATTGCTCTCGCGAGTGCCCTTTAAGTAGCTCCGTTCCCCTGGTGACGCTGCTGGCCCATGGCTGTCATTTTGTGGCACTGTTAGATATAATTACTGACCTTCTTTGACCTTGATTTTATATTTAGAAAATTACACATTCCTGTGTTTGCCTCTTCCAAGGTCAGATTTTTTCGTCTGAGAGATCTTTATACCCATTCAGCGAGTCGTGTGGTGAGGACGCGGACTTATTCCGAGGAGTATGGCCGTATCTGCGGTAGCAGTAGGAAAGGAACCTGTCATTCCAAGCTTTCTGGGTCCTGCTTTGACAAAAGGCAGTTTCGGTTTGGGGTTTGGCTTTGCACTGCACTGTGGTGGGGGATTTGTTATTGTGGTTTTCTTCTCCCTCAAAGCATCTCCAGGCAGCCGTTTGCACGTTGAGGTGTTGAGAAGGTGGCTCCTTCATGCTTTACCCTCACCTCCAGCAGAGAAGCAGGGTAACAGTTGCTTGTTGCTTAATGCTAATGGTGATCATCACAGGAAACCCCTTTCTCACCTCCTTGCTGCCACAGGACTGGGAAGGTAGTAGTAGGAGGAGTGTGGGCGATAGTCCTGCTAACTTGCAGTACTTCTGCGGCTGCTGGCGGGCTGGGAAGGTGTGGGTATGAGGAGCTGTTTCAAGGACAAGCAGAGCAGTGATTTTGGCAACGCTGCCCACTGTTTTCTGAGTGTGCGAGCCTGCTCTGCTGCAGGTGGACGCAGGATGGGGCGGTCCCGCTGCGCTTGGAGTGGGGCAGGGCCCTGAGGTGGAGAGTATCTTAACTGGTTTCCCCGTGTTTGGCAGCTGCGCCCTCTCCCAGTTCCCCTCCCCTGTGCCCCAGTGACAGGGAGCAGAAGCAAGACTGTGCCAGGGAGAGAAGCAGAAGTGAGGAGGAAGGGAGCTGGGGTAGGGCTGCCTCAAGGTTTGGGAAGGAAACTGGGCCTTGAGACTTCTCATGCTTTGTAGGTTCTTAAGATGGGATTGTTTGACCTTGGGATCGTTGCACGTTGTGTGCCCAGAAGGGGTATCGATACCTCTGTGTGAATCAAAGTACTGCCTTAACTCTAGGATCTTTTGTTGGGTCCTGATGGTTTAAAAAGAAAAAAAAACCCAAACAAAAAACCATAAAATGGGGGGGGGGTGGCGGTGGGGAGGAAGTGTGGTGGCAACCATGGTTTGCTTGCTGTGCTTAGTCAAGAGTGGAGGCTGCAGCAGTAGGCTGGTACGAGAAGGACAGTCTCCTTCCGTACATCATTTCATGCCCAAAGCTGTCAGGATCTGCGCACCTTTGTGTGCTTCTGTGCCGCTTCGGTGAGCAGTGTCTTTTCTCAGCCTGTGCAGGAGCTTGTGCACACTTCCACCTCACACGATACAGCCTTTGCCGCTCACGTACAGGGTAGCAACTGGAGAACCTCTGAGCATGCTGAACTCAAAGCAGCAACAGCATGGTGGCGAGGGGCTTTTATCCCAAATCTACCCCCCTTGCCAGGCTTTCGACCTGCCTCTCTTTCCAGCTGTGTCTTCATAAATGAATTTTAACTTGGGTTTGAGATGACTCCCGGGGCTGAAGGCAAGATCCTAGCCTGCTTCTGGGACTGCAGCAGATAGATCCTGAGAAGATATCTCAAGGGACTAATCGGTCCTAGACCAGTGAATGGGGAATACCCATAGGAGACCTTGTAGCAGGATGAGGGCTGAGAGTTTTCCAGAAGAGGCTAAATGCAAAAGTTGAAATGTTGTCCCCTTCTGAGAATGCGCTGCCCTTTCCTGTTTCCTTCTGTCTCCTTTCAGAAGTCAAAGGAGACCCTAGAGACCAGGGCAGAGGAAAAAGGGGAGAGTGCACACACTTTTCGCTTCAAATCTGGGAACAGAGTGGCGATTTGAGTCACTCGGTTGACATTTTCTGTTGTGATTTACCTCTGCAGACCAAAAGCTGTCCAGCGCTCTGATGGTCAGGAAAAGCTGAACTAAACCTTGCCCGTACCGCTGCGGGGTGGCACGCTGTGGAAGCTCTTTCTGCGGACTAGAAACAATAGCCGTGTACTTCTTTAAATGCACGGCGGAGAGGCCGTCCCATCCCATAGTTTGCATTCAAAGTATGACGCATAAATGGGTGCCTTGAGACATGGGAAGGAGCGTTTGTAAAGCTAACCAGAGAATCCTGTTCTCCCTCCTGAGAGGAGGTGTAGGTGTGGGAGTCAGAACCCGCGAGCCAGAGGGAAGTCTGGTTAAAATCTGTAGCAGAATAGCTGAGACCCTTCTCACGTTCGTCATCAGACTGCATTTTTTTCCCCCCCTCTGGTAAAGTATCTTCCAATCAAAGCGAAGGGAGCGTTGAGTTGAGCGGGAGAAGCAAGACTACTAGGAAATTCTTCTCTTCGCGTTTTAAATTAAAACCATCTGCTTCCTTCTGTGCATCTCCAGATGATATCACTGGGCCAGAATAGGAAACTCCCATGAAAATCGAACATCTGGAAGACTGGTTAGAGCAGTCTATAAGGTGCACTTTAAGAGACTGTCCTGTGAATGTGCCCAAGCAAACATAGTACAGCAGATGAGGAGGCTTTTCCAACACGCCAGAAATATTTTCCAGGAGTCTTTTAGAAGCAAGAGAGAGGTAACTTCAGTGTAGTTTTGAGGCAGAAGAGCCAAAAATGCAGCTTTTGTGAGTCTTCTACTTTCAACTTGATAGTGTTGTTAGAGTGAAAGTGGCTCTGTGGATTTGTGGATACTTGAGATTTGGATAAATACCTTCATTTTGTTTTTACGTCTCTTGTTTAGCTCCATGAGAGCCTGAGCTAAGACAAATGCAGGCTGGAGCTGAAAAAGGAGGAGGGGGAAAAAAAAAAAAAAAGGGCTGAGCTCTGACTAAAGTATTTGTGCTGGAAAGTAGCCGAGAGAGAGTAAAGGAGAAGCTTTAATTAGAAGCAGCTGCATAGCTGATGCAGCCCACAGGACATTTTCCCATTTCAAGCTCTCCAGCTTTCAGAAATCATGATTTGAATAAAGTTGTAAGTGAAATTTGTTCATAAAAGATTAAATTCCTGTTGAAGTAGGTCAAGAGACCTCATGTGTTTCCAGAAGGTGCCAGAACAAACTTCGTCTTCATGGTTCAGTTTGAGTGTTAGATGGGAAACTGAGGAGAAACAGTGACTTTTATTTGGAAAATACTCGGTTTCCTGTTCGGAGCATGTCATTTGGAGCTGACACAAGCTGCTACAATTTTAAGCTGCTCTGTAGACAAGTGGCCTTTTTTTTTTTTCCCCTCTCCTAAAGAGAACTTGAAAGAGTAGCTTGGGATGAGAGCAGAGCAGGGGTGGTGGGAAGCTGGGGTTGCTCTTTAGGATAATCATATCCTTTAAAGAAGTTTGGACTTAGACCCTGCTTTTTCAGTGTTTGCCTCTATTTTTAGAGAAACAATGCGGTGCCCAGCATGAATCGGGGCAAATATTTGCAGTTTTGTCTACGCCAACATTTAGAACTAAATTGCTGGTATTTGTGCCTAGAAATGTTGATGACAGGAGACGTGGTCGAAAATCTGGGCTGTAGGTTTTTTGGGTTTTAGCATTCAGAAGGGATTGCGCTGAATTGCCGCAGGGAAAATTGCCTGTGTGACCAAGCACTTCTCCAGGAGGAGAACGAAATGGTGGGTACAAGGGCCGTGGATAACTGACCCGCCGTCTTTCCACAGGCAGGCACTTTCCCTCTGGCATATTCTGTAAGGCTTTGTCCTTCCAAATACGGAGTTAAACTGAAAACAGCTTTTGCTGTTCCCTGCTGGAGTGCTCCCTCAAGCTTTTCTGATGAGCCTTGGAAGACCCTGGAACGAGCCTGGAAGCCTGGTCTTGAAGCGGTCTTCAACTTTGTACCAGAACCTTTGTGTACAAAATGCTGGGCCGTTTGTGGGTGATGGTTGAGAGCGCTGTCTTAGAGCACAGGTCTTGGCTTTCCTTCTAAATCATACCAGCAATGCTCTTAAGCTGTGTTGAGGCTCCCTCCTCCCTGTTACCTGGGGGTGACAGATAAATGGGACTTCCTGTGTCCCTGAGCGTTGGGGACTGGGAGAGAAGGCAGACTGTGCTGATTTATTTGCTTGTGGACAACATGTGGGATGTTCCTCTAGGCTTTCTAGTTTGTTTTACAGCCTTTGAGTAAAAAAGCACTTTAGGACTTACCTTTTAGGTGAGTTTTGGTTTGTATTTGTTGGAGTGGTGGGGGTGGTGTTGGGGGACCTCTTGAGATGCCCTGGGTGGGATTCTGTGAGGTTCTGGTTTGTTGCCCTTTCTTTCATGATAAGGAGAACAACAAGTGCACTGCTTTCAGTCTGGGGAGCTTGGTGTACTGCTGATGCTGAAGACAGCTGAGCCGCCCAAACACCCCCCACTCCCCCCATCGCTGGCAGGGGTGAAACCAGAAGAAATCCCTGTAACGAAATCTTGTAAGCCTTCTGGGACTGAAGTTCAATTTGACCGTACACGTTCATCAGCTGCGTGTAGATGTCCAGAAACATGAGTTAACTGCAGTTATCCAGCCGGTCTCTGAGCAGAGCTAGCCAGGGCACCATGTGCAGGCTTGAATGCCGTGGGAGTCGAGCAGTCCTCCAGCTTCTGGCACGGCTGCTGTTGCTGGGTGCCAGATTTCTACGTGATCGAGTGCCTACAAAGCCGTGCTGTAGCCTGCTGGCATTTGGACTGATTTCTAGCCCGTATCGAGGCGGGATTTGGGCTGTTAAAGGAAGCCTATAGAACCGCCGTGGTTTAAGCACAGAATACCTGAAGACTGCCTCGTGTATGATGTGGCAGCAGCTCACGCTGACTGGCAGCCTTCAGCTGTTGTGCTGAGGATGGCACAAGAGGCAGAGGATATTCTACCAATGGTACTGTCTCAGGATTTGCTTTCCATAACTTGATTAATCCTGCCTTGCCCTGCAAGGACTCTTCTTTCATGTCTGTTCTCGGGTACAAAGTTGAAAGTATTAAGGTATGGTGAAAGGAGCCTAATTTGGGCGTGGGGAGTGGTAAGTTATGATTATGCACATCTATTGTATGACTTTCCTACTTTAGACGTATGGCTAAAGCTAGTTAATAAATTTTAACATGAGAAAAAGCAGTTGTGGTCATCTAGTAATGACCCCTTGCGTAACTGGGATAATAACCTCCCTGAATAGCCGTGTTTGAACTAGCGTGCACACTCTTTCTGAAAGAGCCAATCCTGGTGTTCTTTTAAACAAGCATGAGCGATGGAGACATTCCACTGCAACCTTAAACGCGTTGTTCCAGTTGTTTCCCCCCACTGCTGGGAGACTGCGTTTCAGTCCGCGTCTGAAGATATTGCCCGGTTTCTCATTTCAATTTTTCTAGCTTGAACTTTTAACTGCTCACTTCTGTTATCCCTGAACTTCCTAGATTGGGAATTACTGTTAAACCTGGGTTTCTTTGTGGGTATTTGGAGCTTTTGGTGAGCTGTCTGCTTCCCTCTTCCCGCTGATAAATAGTCTGAGACACCTGAGCCTTTGTGTCGAGCGTTTTCTATTAATCATTACCGCCGGCTGCTTTGAACTCACTGCAGCTCTTCCTTCTTGAAGAGCAGAACCAGCACTGGTGTGATGGTCTGGGGATGGTTGTGGCACGCGAGTATCAGGTGTAACATAATCTCATTTACTCCTGTGTGATATTTGCTGTTTGCACATCTAAAGTATTCCCGGCCAAACTGTCGCGCCAGGAATTTGCGTTCAGCTGGCTGTTGGGAACCCCCAGAGCAAGTCTGCCTTTCCCAGGTCAGTCTCCTGTGTTAGGGAGGATGCTGTGTGTTTTGTTCCTAGGTGTATGACTTTGCAGTGCTAAAGTGCACTCTGCGTGCTGGCTACTTTGTGAGAACTTGTCTTCTCTCTTAGCTACGTGTTTGACCAGCACTGATGTTTTCTGTTGTTACTCATTGATAGAAGTGTTGAATGGCATGGGAACAGAGGCAGATCCCTGAAGTATTTCGTTTAAAACACGGCTCCGTGACTGCTCTTTGATTTTTAAACTGGATTTTAAGGCCTATCCAGTTAGGTGTGGGGTTTTGTTTGGCTGTGGTTTTGTTTTTCAATCCGCTGTACACTTTTGAGTGCATAAGGCAGCTGCTTTGCTCTTACATCCTTGTCTGGGGACTACCTGGACACCGTGTGTATCTCTTGCAGTTGGAATCTCCTCCCTTTTGGACCTCAGTAATTCATTGATCTAATAACGGCACCTGTCCTGTTGTGGAACAAAGCTTATCTGATGTTCACCTCTGAATTTTTTGCAGTGAAATATGCGTTCTCTCAGGCTGCGTGTATCCTGGGTTACTTACCAGCTGAAGCACGCAGCTGGGCACTATAGAAAAGCACCTACAAGTGGACAGTCCTGTTCTGGACGTTAGGTGCTGATTTTACCCAACAAATACTCTTGCAGCTTTCTGCTACCTGACAGCAGCAAATGGCTCTGTGGGTGACACAAGGGTGGGGTTTGCAGGCTTGCTTGCCTGGGTCCTGCGTCGCTGTAAGTTAAATGGAAAATTCGTAGGACAAAGGCCAGTGAAAAGATGGATTACAGCTGACAAGTGTAGTCAGACTGTATTGACATAAGTTTAGGTTAGAGAGAAACAACTGCAATTATTCCTCAGTCGCCGATCTTTGTATAAAATATTGCCCTCGTTGTAGATAGTGTGTGTGTACTCGTTTTTCTGTGGGAGACGGAGGAACAATGACCTTGTCGTTAGGGTGCTAGCCAAGGGCGTGGGAGACCTGACTGCAGCGCTTGTGTTACGAGTTGAGTACAGACTTCAGCCTGTCACAGTCCCAGATGCACTTATCAACAGGAGGATAAGAGTATATCCCTGTCTCACGGGAGTGCTGCGGAGAAGGATCTGCTGCAGATCTTCAGGCCCCCAGACACTGCATTTGTACAAGGTTTATAAATATTTGGGTGATTGATAAGACCTGGTGTTAATACCTACTGCTGGAACGGCTTGATTTTCTTCTGAAAAAGGGTGCTTGTTAGAATGGGGGTAGGAGCGAGGCATTAAGCGTTACTCAGCTGTTCTTTAACTCTTGGGCTTCTACTGAAGTTTTGAAGGGAAGTGCAAGAATAACTTCCTGCGTTTGACGTAACTCTGATTGTATGCGGCATTTATTTTATTTCTTTTGTAACGAGCGATTTCACAATTTGAACTGAGGTTTTCAGTGGTCTGGTTTGGGCCAATCCCACCGGAAGGTCCAGTCACTTCTCTGACGTTGGTATCTAGGTCTGTTAGTGTTACCATTAAATATGGCAAAGTCCAAGACTTTCAGAGGCCATGGGACTTCATTCCTGGTATCTTCTCAGGATGGCAAGGCTTCAGGAGAATGTGCCACAAGTAATTTCTTCTCTGTTGCAGGTGTCGAGAAGGCTTTCTTGGAGACTACTGCCAGTACAGAAACCCCTGCGAGAGCAATACCTGTAAGAACGGGGGAACTTGTGAAACTACGTCTCTGATAGGAAAGGCCACCTGCAAATGTGCTCCAGGGTTCACGGGAGAGGATTGTCAGTACTCTGAATCGCACCTCTGCTACGTGTCCCAGCCCTGCCTCAACGGAGGAACTTGTCATCCCCATGGCCAGGACACCTACGAGTGTGTCTGTCCTCCAGGTTACACAGGTGGGGTTCTGCGTTCGTACATCCAGACTTCCTCCTTTCTGAATTACTTCATCCTGGAGTGTTCTGGGGCAGTTGTAATACGCTTTCAGATTTACTAGCTCCAGCACAGGAAATGAGAAGATGTCTAAACGACTTCATAACCAAAAAAAAGCAAAGGGGGTTAGGGAATCAAAATCCCTACCCTTTACATGTAAGCAGAAATACATTTAGATCTTGTGGGGTTGTCCACATGGGAAAACTGGGTGCAGAAGCTACTCTGGAGTGAATTCAGAGTCTACCTTCTAAAAAAAAAAATGAAGTATATTTGGCCAGCAAAATCTTTTTGTGGGAACTCACCCCTTTCATTCTTCAAGGGGACGTAGAAGAAGAGTGAGGAGTACGATTTCAGGTCATGGGGTATTTCTATAAATCACAAGGATCTCTATCTTGCTGCTACCCTGTAAGTAAAATGACTTTGTACTGTAACCAGCCAATTGATTTGTTACAAATATAATACTGCAAAATGCAGAAATAATTTTTCCTGTAATAACTTTGAGGTTTAGTACACCAATCATTTTGAGGTAGCATGAAGGAGATACTGTTTTCCACAGAAATAACTTTTCATTAATGCAGTGCTCTGTCTTGATCCTACAGGAAAGGATTGCCAGTGGATCGATGCCTGTACATCTCAACCTTGTGCCAATGGAAGTACATGTACTGTATCTGGAAATAAGTTCTCCTGCATCTGTGTGTCTGGCTACACTGGCCACAAGTGTGAGATAGATGTGAATGAATGTGCCGCACCAGGCCTTTGTCAGCATGGTGGGACCTGTGTCAACTTGCCCGGCTCGTACCGATGCCAGTGCAAGCCAGGCTATACAGGGCGTCTCTGTGAGAGCGTGTATGTGCCGTGTTCTCCATCACCCTGTATGAACGGAGGAACTTGTCATCAAACAAGCGACTTCACCTTTGAGTGCAACTGTTTGCCAGGTAACTGATACTTCTTCGAAGTGCTTGCTTTTGTAGTCTTGTCACTGCATTCCTGTCTGGGTTCTTCTGAAAACTTCTTTTGGAGTTTCGGCGGGATACTCAGGTGATAGTAGGTTGAAGGGAGAAATCTCGTCAAGGCAGGAAGCTGTGCTAGGATGTTAATTTCTGAGTGACAGGTTTCATAGTAGGGAAGGGAAGAAAAGGGAAGGCGGCTAGAAATGTCAGATGTCTTTGGAACTCTAGAGGCAGAGAATCGAATAGGTAAGAACTATGCGGTGGATTCAAGGAGATTAGGGTGGTATCTCCTAATGCCCCTCTGGAATACAAAATTCCACAAACATAAAGCTCTACAAATACATAATTTTGTGTCAGTAAAGATCACAGTTAACTTCAGTGGTTGAATGAAGATGAACATATGTCTTTCTCCTCAGTCTTTACCCCTAAAACATATTAGGTTCTATTCCCCTCCTTTTTTTTTTTTCCTTCAGTTCCTCCAAATCTTACCAGATACCATTTCCAACTCACCACACCCTTTTTGTCCTGAAATACTTCCAGATAAATTATACTTGCTTGTTTTCTGATGCCATTAGCTGCCCTGAGTTCATCCACAGCAGGGGTGACGTGCTTACTCAGGATCACGGGCAGTACTGCTTTTGTGTGTCAAACTGGGCTCCAATCACCAAGGCACGGTCTCTACAAATGGACTTACATCACCTGGTTGGCACCTTGGTGGTCTCATCCTGTCCTGCTCCTCCCCATCTACTTGTCATACTGACCACAGGGCATGTCTTTGCATATGAGGGATTTTTTTAGGCTGAGATTTTTTTTTAATGAGTAATTCAGTCCATGGGAAACCAACTGTTTGGAAATGCTTTGGACTAGACTTCCTACTTAAGTGTATTGCAGTTTGGCACAGGAACGCTTGGTGTGTGGTAATCTAGAAAAGTAAACTCTCTTCCCTTAAGCATTTCTCTGTTACTTACGTGGAAGATGTAGCTGCCATTTACTGTTTAGGTTGAATGTAGAGTGACTGTGTTCTCGTGAGGATCATCTGAAGTCACAGGTATGTGTGGAAAGAGGATTTAGAACTTAACTCGTGAAAAATACTCTCTTTTTGGAGACCTTTGTCTCGAAGCATTAGCTCATGACTTCAAATGTACATTGCAAACCCTAGCTAGGGTCTGCACCACAACTTTATGGGTTGTCTGAGCAAGCATGTGGCTCTGAAGAATTTAGGAAAGTCAATCTTAAAATAGAAGGATGTGTCATCTTTATTATTCTGTGAGAGCAACCGTCTCTAACTATGCTTGAAGAAGCAGTGCTGGAATGTACAGGGTCTTTGAAAATGCCAGATCTTAACTAACAGCTGCTCTCAGGGAAATTATTGCTCTTCTGCTTTGCATTTTTTAAAATGAAGTTGTAAACTAAGTATCTCTGGATTAACGAGTTTGATCAGAAATTTGGAGTTTTCTTAAGGTCAGATCTGTTTAGCCGGTTTAAGGAGTTTAAGCTCTCATGTAGAAGTGGTGTGGTGGGTGGGGGAGGAGAGGAAGATGACGTTTGAAGGACTCGATCCTCTAAAGCTGCTAAGACGGTTTGCTTTTGTGATTCCCTTACAGGGGCATGAGACTGGGTAGGAGCACATTTTCCCCTAGACAAGCATGTGGGCTAGCTAAACTCTGGTCAGGAAATGAAAAAGAGATTACTATAGTAACAGTTACACACCCACACTGCTCACACACGTTTTGGATTATTAGCTGCTTTTTTGGACTTGTTACACAACGGGTATAGTGGGGGTGAGTTCATGTGGCTTTGAGAGCCTTCCCTGCTGTATTTCCTGTATTTGTTGAAGTTGGCCATGTTGGCTTGCTAGCTTCATTTTCTAAGACTAGTCGTTTGAAAAACAGCAAAAGAGAGAGGTTGGAGAGGCCAAAATGCGATAAGGGCAAGGCACCCAGCCATTCCTTCCCTCTTGCAGCCAAGCACGCAGCGCAAAATTTCTGCAGTGTTGGAAAAGGCTCTGTCTGGGAAGGAAAGGTCAACAAAGAGAGAAGAGAAATACGGTGGTCTGTGACGCCCAGGGAAGATGTGAACAAGGCCTGCTCATCTGGAAGAGAGTGCCAAGAGTATGGGCTAGAAATTCCTCTTCAGACTCCTTCTCAGAGTTGGAGCAGCGCCGATGATACCGTGACTATAAATGGAATTGCTCTAGCCCTTCCTTCGGGATTGCCTGAAGATGTTACCACAGCTCAGCGTTACGGCTGTGGAGGCAGGGCGCAGTTACATCTTGAACCGCTGGAATGGTTTTTGATACGATTCTGCTGCTTGAGACCTGTGAAACTGCTTTGAAGAAACCCATGGTGCCCAAGCAGCAATTCAAACATCGTTATGTTACTGCTGGAGTGGCCTTGAAATCAGTTCTTGTTTCGTGTAGATGTTTTCTTCTTTGCAACAAATACGTGTTGAGAACATGGAACAAGCCTTCGTCCTGGAGTCACGCATCACAACAGCTTTTTCTGCAGCAGTGCAATTATTATTTATCCAGAGCGCAGCCAAGCTGCTATTTTAATTCTCAGGTTCCCGTTTCGCTTTGTGGATTTACACAAACAAATCTTGCGTTAGGTAATTGCTGAAGTCGTGTGTTAGGTCAGGGTTTGGTGGCAAGTGTAAGTGAAGGGTTACACTGTCAGTATGACATCTGTATGAAAAATAACTTATTTTCTGTCTGCCTAGCGTAATCATTTTTCCTCTGGGCTTTGATTCAGATAAAAACAAGGTAGTAGACAAGTGAGCACGTTAGGTCAATCAGAACAGGGTTGTAGTAAAAAAAAAAAACAATACTTCGGTGAGGGACTTAACCTGAAGCGTTAGCAACTCCCTTAAATATAAGAATGAGCTCATAGTTATAAATATTTGACAAAAAAGGAGTTCATTTGGCAACTAACCTTTAATGGAATGTTAAACAAGTCAATAGAGGAAGTTCTTAGCTGGGAAAGTGATTATTCATTGTTATCCATCAAAATAATTACCCATTAACTAAGATAAGGACCCTAGGGAATTCCAAGGGCTTGTTCAGGAAATGATCTGTCAGGCTGGAGCAGGCTGTTTATGAGAGCTGGAACACTTCCTGGGAAGAGGAAGTAACCTCACGCCGGTTCGTAGCAGAGCATCACCCTGCGCTGTGGTGAGCATCATCAGTGGGGTCTAGCTGACATCCTGAATTTCCCGAGGCAGGGAAGGCCCCGCTTGCTGGGATTGAGAGATGAGCTGCTTGCAGTGGGGTGCGAGGCGCTGCGTGGCGGAAATCTCGGGGTTCCAGGTGACACGCGTGCCTCTCTGCTCCGGGTGAGCTGGCTCCTGTGTGGAGTAGCCCATCTCACGTTGATGTCAAGAGGCTGAACTGTCGGAGTGGCATGCAGGCAGCTGCTGTTGGGCGTCCGGTACACGGAACCTTACTTCTGGGTTAAAACGATGCAGGTCAGTACTAGCACTCTGTCGAGATGCCCCATTTCTCGTCCCTAAATCTGGCAAGAACCTGACGTTTTCATTCAGGTATAATTTCCTGTCCCCGTAACGAAATGGTCCCGCAGGAAGCCTGCGCTGTAATTTATGGGTTGAAATAAGGCTAAGGATTAAGATTTGGTGGGAATTAGATACGGTGCTCTGGAATGGGGTGGAGGTTTCGGACAACACAGGAGTAAAGTAATCCGCCTGTATCAGCGTGCTCTAGAGGAGGAACAACACGCTGTTAGCAGTGGGAACGCTTTTCCCCTTGAGGTTCTCATTCCTCAGCTTGCTGTGCTTGGAGATACAGAGCAAGAGTCAGGATGTGTATTGCAAACTGTTCTCTTGGAGGGAGAGAGCAAAGGACAACGCGCGAGTCCCAGCACAGGGGGAGACAGGAAACAGCGTCAGGTGTCCAAATACATCAAAACAGTGAACTTCTGGGTTTTTGGAAGAGAGTCAGGTTATGTAACTGCAAAATCAGATCCTGGGACCCAGCTTAAGAAAAGCTCACGTGTCTCAGAGCAACTTTATGCCGTGCTCAAATGTAGATGCTTTGGCCCGAACGCCCATGACTCTAAAGGATGGATTTTAAGAATGAAAGCTAAATTATTTCACTAGGACAGTTTTATTTACAAATGAAGCAGATCACAACATTGCGTTGTAAGTTAGACTTGGAGAGGACACAAAAAGCATGCCTTTACGGCTTTTAGAGGTTCTGAAACGAAGCCAAAGTTGTTCTTCAGGGTAAGACAAGTTTAGAGGGAATTTGGGAGTTGGGAAGTTACCAAAAAGGAAACTTGTGTTTTCTTCAACTGTGCACTCAAAATAGTGTCATCTTCACCATTTCCACCCTTCCTGATTCCCTTTCTCTTGGAGATGTCTTTTGACTGAGCGCTCTAGACTGTGTGTCATTTCTCTTGAACCTTTTCAACCTTTTACTATGTTGGGTTTTTTTAAAGCTCTTTTTTGTTCCCGTTCTAGTGGTATCCTCCACCTTTTCGTGTGGCATTAGTAGTTTTCTACATTTGCATGAGATGCTTGAGGACCAGCTCCTAGATGGCGGTATAGCTGGTTCAAATGCGAAGATGTACAGTGGCTTGGTGAGGTTTCAGTACAGGGGTGATTTCCATGCTCTGCTCTTCCTCAAATCATTGGACCACTTGAAATTTGTGTGCAGTACAGTGAGAAGGTTTTAAATAAATGCCTGCTGTCAGGAATTTGTTTACTAGGAAGTAGGGTAGGTCTTCATATTGTCCGAGCTGAAAGGGTAAGAATTTAAACCTTTTGCATTTGTGGTTCTGGGTGTATTTCCATGCTGATCACGTTGCTGGCATGAGTGCAATCTGTGGTCAGTGGGGTGATTCTCCTCCAGCTGAAAAGCAAGCGGATAGGACACCCCTGTGTTTTACAGCAGAGCCTTGGGTCATGCCTGGCAGCTTTGCACAGCTTTAAACATAGTGATCTGACACTAACTGTATTCCTTGATAGTTGTTCCTCAGCAGCTTTTGCCAAGGAGGACGCTGCTGTGATGATCAGGGTTCAGGCTAACCGTGTTCTAGTTCCTCTTCATTTTAACCTTCCCTACTGCCATGAAATTTGCAGGATCTCGTGGGAAGGGCTCGAAGGGACAGGGTAATACTGCAAGTCTTTTTTTTTTTTTTTGGTGTTGAGTCTGTTCTTCCTTGCTAGTAGATACTAATGCACTTGACACAGCTTGGCAACAGCACTCCTTTTCGCTTCTGACCCTTACCTGTAGCGCTGGAGAGGTTCAAGTGGTGGGAACGCATAGGAACCATCTCAAGTCTCTTGAGAGTAACAGCAGTCTGGAGAAGCTGGGTCAGAGCTTTACAGTCTCATCTGCCACACAGCGCGATCTGCGTTGGACCAGATGTTGCTTAGAGGGTCTATGTGACTTGACACAGATGTTGTGGAAGCGTCTGGGACAGGGCATCAAAAGTAGAGGGGTTAAAGCGTAGTTTTGGATGAGAGGACTGTGTCATGTTAATATTACATTCCAAAGCAGTGAAGAGGCAGAGCTGATGTTTTTAATTAATGTGTGAGTTCTGGAATCGTTTACTTCATCCGCACTAGCGTGCATCCACTTGTGCTTTGATAAATAGCGCTCGCATCTAGCAGAAAAAGCAGGTTTATTTAATGAAGCATGAAGTAAATCAGCAGGGGAAATTGAGGGGAAGACGGATTATTGTCAACTCCCTTCCCTAATGTCCCCACTTCTTCTTGGAAAGGAGAGGGAGATGTAGCAATGGTATTTTGCCAGTGGGGCTCCGTTCATAAGGAGCCTTGGTTTTCATTGGAGGAGGGTGTCCTGTTTCTCCTACTCTTCAGTCAGGGCTTAGTGTATAAGCACGGCTTGGGTGGTGGCTGATTGCTGATTGACTGACTTGTCTAACATGAAGAGGGCCAAATCAGGAATTTGGGAGCTTGTTTTTAAAGCATAGAAGATGTTTCTTTGACATAGCCAAGGCATATGAACTATGCTGAGGAATTCGTGACAGGAACGTCAGGCACTTCTTTGCCATGGGAAAAACTTGTGCTGGCTGATGCTTTAACTGCTGCTTGGTGAGGAGTGACAAGCTTACCCCATAGTAAACTGGAAGTCTTGATCTTCCCTTTGTTTGCTTTGAATGACAGCGCCCATTAGTCACTTAAAGAAAAAACACCCTTGTCTTTTTGGTTGTGAAAACATTTGGCCGTCTACCCACAGGAGAGGTGTTTTAACTGTAATCCGACCTGCATGCTATCAGCAAAGGCATTCAGCGAAGTCTCTGGTCAGCGCGCTACCTTAGGTTCATCAGGATCAGGTGAACAGGGAGAGCGTTTACCAAAAAAAAAGAAGGGGGGAAGCTGCGTGAAGGGTGAATTCTCTTCAAAAGAGGCTGGAAGCCCATTTCAGTCTGCTGTGTTTCTGCTTTGCCCAGGTTTCGAGGGGACCGTCTGCGGGCACAACGTTGATGACTGCCCAAACCACAACTGCCAAAACGGGGGTATATGTGTGGACGGTGTGAACACGTACAACTGCCGCTGCCCGCCGCAATGGACAGGTACGTACGAAGGAAAACAAATGCAAGACTTCTGGCCTTCACCCAGGGTACAACTGGGGCGGCGTCGGGCGGAATGCAGCTCATATCTCTGCCTCGTTCTGCGGTCTGGGGGGCAGATGGCAGTGGAACTCTTAAGAGAAAATAGTTTCTATCAAAGCCGCTGCAGTGGAGGGCAGTTTCCCGTTGTACCGGACAGTATTACAGCCTTTTGAGGCAGGCAGGTACCGTGATCCTTGAGTCACCAGAGCTGCACTTCTGCGTGTGTGGGTTACTTTGTAAGAGCACATGTGTTTTCCAAAAGTACAAAACACGGCTTGGCTGTTAGAGGGGGGTGCATACCGCAGTGCTTTGCTGATGGATTTGGGTATATTTTTAACCTGGGATAATGATCCACATGTAGACAATCCTAGATGTAGATAACAACAGTGCTGCTGAGGAACAGGGCAAATCTGCCAGTTTGGAGGTGGGAGAAAGGGGAGGGAAGAGAAGAAATGTGTGTATGGGAAGCTTATGTTTTTGCTGCTATCGTTTTCCTGATGTGACTGATTTTTATCTGGAGTTGTCTGACTAGCAAAGCTACTTTTGCTTCATAAATGAGTTTGTTTTACTCTGAGTCTGTAGGGGGAAAAAGTGTGAATTTCAAGAAAGTGTTAGGCGTGATGTAAGGAAGCAGCTTACAGGAAATTCAGTGTTGTCTTTAGTCACAGAATGTCTCCATACCTCAAGAATAAACAAATGCCTCCGCTTTTGGGGTGGGTTTTTTTTTTTTGAGTCATACTAGTCATTCTTAGCTGGCACACTTTTTCAGTTGAGTGTAGTTTTGCCCTTCTTTCAAAATCATAGGTAAAAAAACCAGCCCTAAAACTGGAAAACAGAGGTAAGGACTCAGTTCGCGTTTTCCTTTCATAAAGTGAATTGGGATACTTGTTTTGGAACTAAGCTTGACCCTATCTCCTGAGGTTCTGAAGAACCTTTAGCACCTCTTTCGCTGTATCTAGAACATATTATGTTAGAAACCAGAATATCTGTAGTGATTGGTAATTCACACAAATGCACGGTGAGGAGTTTGATTACTAAAGACCAGAGGTTTCATACTGTTCTAGCTTTTTTTTTTTTTTCCTCAGAGAGCATCATTCTCATTATAAACTGGTTGACATTAACTGCAAAGGAGGCTGCCAGTTAGGAACCCTCATTAACTTTGAAAGATGATATATTCTTAGATGAAGTTAAAACCACATAAGAGCGAAATGCACCACTGTTTGCATAGCTCTGAAACCATGCAGGTAGGAGAAAATGAGTCTCCCCTTAATGAGCAAGAGCTCTTTCTTCTATACTGCTTCTCTATGTCCTTAAAGGCTGCAGAAAGTGACACCTGCAAAGGAAAACATGAGGAGAGCTTGGGCATGGAGCAAAGAACCCTTCAGTGACCCCTAAAATCTTGCTCCATGCCACAGAAATCATAAACCTTGTTATGGCTCCTACTGTCTGTCAGTAGTTAATCTCAAGCTTATTCCTGAAGCATAGAGGATACGATGGATCATGAGTGTGTACAGCGTGAGTATATAATCTAGAAAGGATTATTTTGCTTTGCAGAGGCACCGTAAATTTAGCTTGGCGTACAGGATTTGGGTGGGTAGCTGCTGTCAGCTAGGGATGATTTCTGCAACTCACCTGGAAGAGACCTTGGTGGTAATAGGCTGCGATTCTGTTTGGTTTTGTGGTAGATTGTCTCTCTGATTAACCACTGAAGTTCTTTGCAGTGCATTTGTGGTGGTTCCCTCTCTGAACCTCTTATAGGCTCTGACTGGCTAGCATTAGGAAAAATCACTAGCCCTGTGTGCGTGAAGGGTGCTTTTCTTCGGTGAAACCCCGCAAAGAGAGAGGAACTCCCCAAGCCTTATGTTCCCATGGCTTTCTAAAGCGATTTAATGGAATGGGCGTTCTGAGGAATTCTTTTATTTATGGTGAAGTTAAGATTATCAGCACAGCAGCGGACTTAGATGATGGCTTCTCAAGGCCATTGACTATCTAGACTTCAAGAATCAGGTCAGTTTGGAACTAAAACTGGTCTCACCGTTTAGGACACGGTAGCTTGGCTGTTTGAACAATGAACAACAGAGCCTTTGGGGAGCGGAACTGTCTTGTCTGAAATGAACAGTGCCAGTTTTAATGCTCGAGCTAAAACATGAGTAACTTCAGAGGCAGCTATGCGTGTTCTTATTGGCATATGTTTGACACGTGGAGCAGTAGCTCTGTGCATCCACAGAATGCCGTAGCGATAGCCGTTCCTCTGCAGCCTGACTGCTGATCTGAGTGTCTCTGGAGGCTGAAGGCTTGTGAGGACAATGGAGGGTTGTGTTTGGGGTCTTCTCTACCTTGCTTTGCTTGAAAGTCTGTGCAGCGAAATGCTCTTGGCCGGCTGGCCTTTAAGAATTCATTTATTGTATCTGTAATGAATTCCTTTTTGCCCAAAAAACGTCTGTGCAAGTGATGTCCCATGACACCCCAAGGTCCTGTCCAGCTCCACGGTGATTGCAGCCCCACGGTGCGAGTGGGCAAACGTCTTGCAAGTCACCTGAATGCCTCTTGTTCTAACGTGGTCCTGCAGGTCATCCCAGCAGTCTGCGCTGTCATCTTGGCAGCATTTTCTTAAGAAGCTTGTTTCGCTGAACGGACTTCAGTCCCTTTCCTGCATCTTCAGTCAGAGACCCAGAAGGTGCAAGGTAACAGTACAGGTCCAGCTTGGAGACAGGAGGGTTGACATTGAGGCAGGGCACAAAATAGGGAACGTAGGTGGAGGACTGGTAGAATAGTTTGGAGAAGAGAGATTTCTTTTTCCAAGATTAAACTGCGGCTAACACTGACAGGAGTGAACTACAATAAAAAAGGAGTTACTCAGCAATAAGGAAATGTTGTGTAAGTACAGGTCCATCCTTTACACAAACATGGTTTATGACATTGTAAATCATCTCTAAGGTAAGTGAAGAGCTGAGCAAACAACTCTTTTTTTTTGGAGCCTGTCCTGATAACTGCTTGTAGCCCAACAGAGCTGAACTGTGAGACTGAACACTTCAGGAAATCAAAACCTTCCAGTGAGACCTTGAGATTAGAGGACATTGTGTGCTGCTTGAACAAACAAACAGAAAAAAAGGACCCAAATATGCATGTTTGTAAGTAAACGTCATCCAAAAATGAAGGGGTGTTGTATTTTCTAAAAATACTTACCAATGTAGATGCGCTGTCTTCGTGACAGTTCTTCTGCAGTTTCTTCTCTCAAATACTTACTTGTCAAGCAATCTTAGAGAATTCTGGAGTGGTCCATTTGCAGTTTTAGTCTTTATTTAATCTTTGCGCTGTGGATGATGACCTGGTATGTATGTGAAAATAGTTTGTGCTTCACGGCATGAAGAAACGAGTCCCATTCCTTGCTAGAAAAATCAAGAAACACTACTGTGTCCGGTGAAGAATAGTTTTGTGTAAAGTAATACCGAAGCATCCTCTACTGAAACAGAACCTGTCCCAATTCTTTTTGGTAACCATCTGCCTCTTGTAATTCCCTGGCAGGTGGTAGGCTGGACTACGTAACTGTGCATTTTTTTTAAAAATACTTTTTCTGCTTGCTACTGGAATCTAGCTTTTGAGAGACTGTTTGCTTTTGGTCTCATTTCCTACTCCTCAAAAGTGCTTTCTCTTTCTTATTTTGCTGCTTTTTCCGGAAAGATAAAGTCTCACCTTTCAGAAACAATGACGAGAAATTCCTGCTGTCGCTAGTGTTTTTGTCACCTTCAGAGTTCTCGTATTTCATATGGTTAGAGTGATTGTCAACCTCAAATTTGTAACTGGCAAGACAGTCTTGGATGTGTTTTGGTGAAACAGATATTTCCTGTTGCTGAGCGTTAACTGATTGGTTTGTTTAGGCATGACTTTATCTTGTCCCAGGCCAAATCCTTTGTCAGAACCGGTGTTTGTTGGGTCCTTTCAAGGCACAGTGTTGCAGATGCGAAGCTCACATTTTCTTGGAAATAGATCAGGATGCTTTTTGTGAGAGACTGAAGTCTGTTCCTCTCTGTGTGGCAGGCCAGAGAATTTGGTGTGTTTTAAGTGTGATTTGAGTCAAAATTAGCCAAAACTCCTGGCTAATGTCTGTGCCATGTGAAGACTCTGCTTCATGCTGCTCTTCTGCAGCAGTCAAACCAGCCCCGTGGGCTCACTGTGGTCCGAGGAGGGTGTCATTGCCTTCTCTCCCTGCTCCTAGCCACTCACCCCCTTCTCCTGAGCTGGCTCTGGTATTTGTTGGAGTGTGCTGCCGCTTTAACTCACTAATCTAGTAAAAAATCCTGTCTAGCTGCCTTTTTTTTTTTTTTTTCCCCCCTGGGATCAGGAATTAAAATTCACAGAGCGGTCTCATGGGTGAGCGGATGCAGAGGAAGTGGTGACGGTCCAGGGCTGTAAAGTCATGTGGAAGGTTAGGGTGTCCTTCCCCAGGACATGGTGAAACCATCTGAGAACTTAAAGGCTGCTCAGTCATTCCAGACTAAATCATACAAAGAAACAAGGCTTCGCTTCAAATGCACCCGTTGGCTCTCTAGATCTGACCTGCACAGCCTCGTGTCAAAGATGACTGGAGAATTTGGGCACTAAAGGGAGCTACAGTGTGAAATGTTCCAAGTACGTCATGGCTGAGAAGGACTCCCGCTTCACTGCGGAAAGCCTGCAGTGTCTCAGAGGATGGTCGTGAATCCGCGTCTGGCCCAAATCGCCTTTCAGGAATGGCGCGCGGCAGAGATCTGTGGCCCCTGCTAAGTCCTTTCCCCAGCTGGCTCCTCAAGTGCTGCGTCAGGACTTGGGGGATGAGCCCCTGGCTTTGGGGGGCACGCTGTGCCCTCACTCTGGGATTGGGAAGACCCACGTCGCAGCGCCTCAGTGGCCCGCGTGCCTCCTGCCGTTGTTTCTACCCCGGTGTCTGGGAAGGCGAGGCTCCCATGGCAGTTGTATTTATTTAGGCTTTGTTTTCCCCCTGAAAAGGGGGCTCCAGTGAACTGTCTGTTTTAAAATCTGGGCGACCTTTGTCTCGAGGGACGCGCAGGGTGCTAACGGCTGACTCCACCGAATACCTCCAGCGCTGGGAGCTAGCTTAAGAAGCAAATGTTTGTCTTGAGCAGAAAAGCTCTTCAGGCAGCAGGGCTGTGCTTTTTAATTAAAATAGCTGTTAGCTTGGTCATATGCTCTTAAACACTAGCACAACGGTTACTCTTTCTGCAGGGCTTTAGGCAGGAATTTTCAAAGGGGGGAGTTAAGGATCCGATTCCTATTTAATTAAAGTAATATTTGCTCCCTACCTTGCTTTTCTTTGAAAATCCCAGCCTTAAACTCCGGGCAGACGTGACTTTTCTGTGCTAAGAAGGGAGGATAAACATCAAAAGGCTAATGTTTAACATTTTTATGTAAGATCGCATGCTCTGGCATTTTGTTTTTTAAAACTTTCTTTGCCAAATACCACTTTCTCAGCTTCTGTATCACCAAATATACACTAACAAGTGAAGTTAACTTAGCCTTCAAAAAAAAAAAAATGCTGCCTTGCTGGAATATTTAGAGGCTTGAAATGTAAAGGAACTAACGCTGACACTAGATGACATGAACCATAAATGCTGAATGTGCCAATCTCCTAAATGACGGGATGTACATCCGGGCTGTTTTCTATAGAGCATTAATTATTACCTGACGGAGTGCGGGACCACACTCATGGGGTTTGTTTTTTTTTTTCTTCTAGTTGACATCCACATACATGAGGTGCAAAGAGCAGCCTGTGCCTTTGTATTGGTGCAGGGAAGCTGGGTCGTGCTCCCAGGAGAAGGGCAGTCATCTCTCCCGGGGGCGTAGCGATGGCAGAGTTTCTGGGGCCTTTCCAGACTTCATTCAAAAGCGTCGTAGCCTCTTTGGTACTGGCTGAGATCCGTCTGCGCCAGACTTGGCAAGCTGGCCGGTGACTCGCTGTCGCTACCGTGGTATCTTCAAGAGGCAGCTCTCTGAAAGAAGCCAAGGGGGATTATGATTCTTTTTCTTCCTTCGTGTTTGAACTGGCAGATACAGAGGGAGCAGGGAGCACGTGGCAGCCTCCTGAGCTGGCAGCTCTGAGTTGGAGCATACAAACGGTTTGACGCATCGGACATAAACAGACCTTATCCTGGATGGTGTTTGTTTCTCTGGTGTTGTGCAGAGCAGAGTGATTTCAGAGGCATTAAAAGTCAAGCCATCAGTCATTACCTTACCCAGGATGGATTCTGGGACGCCTACCAGAACCCCCCGTCCGTTTCGTGCTGCTTTCCGTTTCCCAGCAGCAAGCCTTGGGTAGGAGGTAGCTGCAATAAAACACCTGAGGTGTTAACAGCGGAGCTGGTCCGATGACAGAAGGACAGCATCCAATTTAGACCGCGCTGCTGCCTCTCCCTTTGTGCCTTTGGTGTCTCTCCAGGCCAGGAAATACTTTCTGTGGTCAAACGTGCCCAATAATCTCTTGTGGAGCCGTCTTTAAGTTTTCAGTACATCTCGAATGCGTTTGTCACTAAAACAAAACAGGCTGGACCGCGCCGGCGAGGCTGGACCGGTGGATGGGTGCTGTGAGACCCAGCTGATAGGTAACAGTTGCTTTACCTGCAGCTGGCTCGTTTCTGGCACTTTCTGCCCTTTCCCTTGGACTTAGAAGGCGGTGATTTGTCTTTGGGTAATTGCTGCAGATGCACTGCTGAGATAGCTCGAGCATATGAAGCTTTTACTGCTCTACACTTTGGCTCCAACTGTTGCATTTTTGCCTCGTAGGTCTCTTCACGTGTTAGGTATTTCCCTGATTCGCTGGATTTTCCAGGGGAGGTGAAGAAAAGGGCAAAATGGAGAGTGGCTTGGTGATGTGTACTTCCCTTTGGTTACTTCTCCATCCTGCTGCTGTCCCGTCATTTCACCGACCGCTGCCGTGATAAACCAATCTGTCATTAGTGCCTCGCTAATAGCTTTTAATGAATTTTGTGCTGTTCATTTGCATTACTGCCGCTGAAGAGCTCCGTCAGGACTGGCACCTCTGCCCAGCAGTCTGCGGGGAGTGATTTAGGGCAGTATTTAATGGATCAGGGCGTGCGTAAGTCTCTTAAAGCCCAGAGTTTTGTATTTGGGGATTGTAAAATCCCTTGTAAAAGCCCTTTAGTTCCACTAGATGCTTCCCAGTGTGGTTATGAAATTAAGCTCTTTTCTCCACCATATTAGCCTAAAACAAACACAGATGTTTACCGTTCGCTACGATTGTAGATCAATCTCCAATTCTTCAAATCCGCTGTTAAGCTCTTAAATTTAGGGGTACCTTGGATGGCATTTGGCATTGCCCAAAATACAGTAGACCTATTAAAACTCAACACCTGAGGTTTGGGAATGGCTCCTACTGCTTTGCTGCTCTGTAGTGCTGTATTTCAGTGCCGTGAGATCCTGGGGAAGGAGCACTTTTTTTTTTGCCTCTTCCTTCTTTAGAAAACTCCTGCGAAGGAAGAAATAATTGGCTTCAGCCCTTTTTTCAGGGGAAACTACTGTGATACTTCAGAGGGGTAGACTTTGCTGAACGCTCATGGAACTGGGGGCGCTTTTTGCAGATGTAAACAGCGCAGTCCACCGAATTCTGTGCGTGCCCGAAGCTGCCCTTGGAGCTGAAAGCGGCAGTGCCGTTCATCGGGTTGCTGGCAGGGAGCTGTGGAGATGGCTTTGTCGGAGGGTCTGGAATTTGGACGTGACCTGGCTGTCACACTTGAGATCTCTTTCTCTCAGTATTACCTGTTATCGCCCTGGATGTTCTCGTCTGTATGCAGGTGTTGCCGCTTTCAGAGAAGCTTGAAGCTCTTTGCTTTGAGATGCTTCATGCTGATAAAGCAGGTTATATGAATGATCAAGTATTTTCTTTTGTATACTTTGCCACACGCTGTGTCTTTCCTGCAATAACTGTTGTATTATACTTTTTCTTATCTGTCTCCCTTTGAGTAACAATTGGTTTGTGAGTCTCGTGTGAAATTCTTCTCTCCGGTCTGTCGGACTCTGAACTCTACCCCTTTTCAGGGTCTTTTTTCAGAGGCGGTGACTGCAGTACTGCAGAGTGTGTTCCAGGCTGAAGCGATGCCATCGCTATTACACAGGAACAACTGTTTGCATTAATTATTCTTCCCTGTAGTCAGTGGCTTGTCAGCGATGTTTATTTTGTTGATAAAAGCTGTGATTGAGCAGAGATCCCCACTGAACTCTTCCAGGGAAGCTGAAATGTTTCCTCAAGGGGTACCTAACCTACACCTTCTGCAACTGTTTGCCTTTGTATTTTACTTGTTGTCTGTGCAACCTCACTCGGCTGAATCTGTCTGGAATTCCCTGGCTTCCATTTGGACGATATAAATGAAATTTTGTTAAAGAGACCACTGCCTACTGCCCATCTCCTTCCAGGACACTAATTAAATGCTCTAGCGCCTGTCTGTATTCAGTAATTGTCACTTAGTCTTTTCAAGGAGTACGGATAATTCTGTGGATTAAAGATTAATGGAATGTTTTTACAAATACACCGTCCAAAAACGTAGAGGCTCAAGTATTTTTCATAAACACCATTTTACTAGAAGGCCCGAAGGTTCCATGCAACTTTTCCTTTACTTTTCCATTGATCAAGAGACTCCCACAGCAGCTTGAGGAAACTGAGCTTTGACCTGACTGGCCAACACGCTTCAGGTTACACAGTCAACGCAGAGATTTTCCTTGTGTTACCAGAAAGAACTGGACAGAGAAATGTCCTTCCCCAGCCAGCTGGGGTCTGCCAGTTGGCATCCTGAGTGTACGCTCGGGTGGTTAGAGGGGGAAAGAAACTGCACGGTCCCTGGCGGTGTGGCACTGCTAACCTTCTGCCACAGTTAGATTTGGTCATTTATACAAACACTGTTCCTTATCTCTTAGCCCGTTGTTGAGTCTTGATAAGATGCTGTTCACTTCTCTCTTAGTAGTCCTTTGAAACTTGGAGAAAAAATGTAAACAGTTCTGATGAGCCGTGCTTTCTTCAGCTACACTGATCGTATTCAAAAACCATACAACAATCTTTGGAATACTTTGTGAATTCATTTACTCTTTCAGAGTTTCTGACTAGATCTGGTTAACAGCTTCCCAGACAGCCCTTTTGGGAGAGCTAGCGAGCTCTTCTCTGTGTACTGGAGCGCTGGTCTGGGGTAAGTGACAAACTTCTGGTGACAAACTGAGAGGATTGGGCGCGGGAGAGCTTCTTGAAACCTGATGCTCCTCTTCCAGTGAGTCTCTTAGGACCTTGAGGACCAGTTTGTGATTCTTTCCCATTCAGTATCACTAAACTTTTAAGATATTCTGACTTACAGTTCAGTCTGAGTCCAGTGCTGTCATGGTTGTGATTTTGAGAGAGACGGACATTGCTGTCTCCTCCCAGCTCACTTTTCAAGAAACTGATTTTTTTTTTTTCCCTTTGTCCTACACTAAATGCTTTTTAGTGCTTAAACTACATGTGAGATCTCCTCGTGGGAGCTTTGGCCTCTGGAACTCCAGCTGTGCATCAGCATCTTTCCTGCTGGAGAGCTGCTAAGAGGCCCAGAAGGCTTTCTCCTTTATGAAAAGTCTGCTCTGCCAAAGATGGAGACCTCTGTTTGAACTGACTGAAGGTCCTGCGTTCAGCTGCAGCGTCAGTGCAGTTGGCTTTGGAGTTATGCGAAGCCTGTGTGGTTTGGCAGGATCAGCCTTTGGAGATGTCTGTTTTGCTGCCTCCCGGAGTGACCGTTTTGGTTTCTTATTTGCTCAAACTAATGCTCTGCTTTCTCAGCGTAGGGTTGTTCTCATTTTTTGTGCTATCCACCTTACCTTTATAAATCAGGCTTTATTTTGTTTTTGACTTAAAGACCTCTAGGAGGAGGGGCCAGCTGTTTCTCGTCAATGAAATCTGGTACAACTGCTTGAGGGGCCTTGAGCCACTGCATCCTGTGTCTGCCTAAAGAGAAGCTCCCGGACTGTCCAGTTCCTGCTGGTCTGAAAGTGGGAGCGATCAAAGCAGCAAACATGTCTGTCATAGTCCATGTGGCTTTTCTGAGGGGAAATATGCAGGAAGTAACTTAGTTTCATAGTGGGCAAAAAGTGCCAAGAGTTGAAGGCTGTTCCCTTTTTCTACTTCTAGTTTTCAATTTTGAAATACCGCATGGACGAGCTGTTTACTTTGTACAAGGTCACTGAGAACCTGAGTCGGCATTTTGCTGATCTCCCAGGCTCTGCCCATATCAAGGTCAGGTTAGGCTTTTATTGGCTTCTTGGATAGCTCGTGTTCCCTCTCGTTGTCTTTTATATGTGTGTTTCTACATTTCCATTAAAATACTGGACAGTTAGCATATTTGCGCTTGCCCTCACTAGTTCCCTCTCTATTTACTACGTTTCTTTTTAGAAATGTGATTGAAATGTGGTTCAAAGAAAAACTTGAACAAGAAAAACTTTGGCTGAAGTGGTTGTGCCATTCAGAAGGCCTGGGGTTATGAAGATGCGTATTGCCCTGTAGAATTCGTAATGGAGTTTGCCCTTGGAAGTGGAATTTCACTTCTGTGAATGAAAGATCTGATTCTTCCTGAAACTTAAGCAGAAACCAAGCTTAGCGAGTAGATGGCTGCAAATAAATATTGAACTTGGTTCAGTTACGGTTAAGTCAAAGCAGGGTCCCTGCTTCCAGGGATCGTTCCAGCGCTCTTTTGTCTCAAATGAGGAACACTTGACATGTCAGAGAGAAGTTTTGTGCAGAACATTCACTGAGAAGTTTTAAAATTAAATTCTATTTTGTGTCTGACACTGGAAGAGGCTTTTGTCTCTGCCATTCAGGAAGCTCCCAGGGCAGACACTACACCAAGACCTAGATCAGTAAGAACAGAAGCATCAAATCTTTTCTTTGCAGCACCTGCCCAAAATAGTAAACTATTTCTCTGATTTGCACGAGGAGTTGAAGTCTCTACTGAGGGTAAATCAGCCCTTTTGGGAGATGGAGAGGTTGTGGCCAGCCTGCAGTCCCGCTAAGAATTAAGTGCTGCTGCTGCTCTGAGGGAGGGCAGTCTCGAAAGCCGTTTACAAATGCGCCTGCTGGTTTCTAGGGGAAAAACCCAACAAACCAAACAGCAACAAACCTAACCAACCAACCAACAACAACAAAAATACACAACCAAAAAACCCCTTCTGGAAACCTCTGTTGAAGAATTATAGTATTGACCATTAAGCCCATGTTGTTAGCACCTAAAGATTCAAAAACACCATCTAAGCAACCATAGGGTACCAGAAAAACTCAAACCCCACCTAAAAACCCTTCATTTCTCTGTTTTAAAGACTTTGGGCTAGAGAAGGCAATTTTAAGCCGCTCAAGCCCCACTTCAGCAATAAGAGCTCAAGCATTTTTAGGGAACTTGAAATGACTTTGCATTCTTGCCGGTATACCAGCTCCAGTTCAGAGATGCGAGTGCCTTGGACTTTAGTCTGGGATTTGTAGTATTTTAAAACATAGTTCCAAAAATCTTTCAAAAACTATTAACGTTGCCTGGAGGTGATGAGACCGAGTACTTATTAATGCAGGTAAATTGATGTGCTCTGCTTGCCTTATGGTGCTTTTGATTCATATATTTTATTTTATTTTTTTTTTTTGCCCAGAAGTAGAGTCTGGGTTTCAATTATAACTTCAATAAAGAGCAAGTTTTTTTTCATTAAAATGCTCAGTGGTAAAATGCAATAGTTAGTTGCTCATTTTATGCCCCTCATGTATTGGGTTGAATTTCCTTTACTTTTAAAACAAACTGCAATAGGATGGAGCTCTGTTTGCTACACGTTCATAATTAAACACAAATATGGTTGTGATCTGGTAGCAGCAAAAGGAGCCCTGGAAATCTGAGAAGCTAAGTGAAGATCAAATTTAAGGAGCTCAAACGTGGCACGTCCTTGAAATACAGTCGAATTGCTCAAAGAAGTTTAAGCTCTGCTTTTTTTCTCTTCTTGTGGAGACATTGATAGACCTTATTGAAAGATTTGGTTTAGTTTAGGGCCGTGGAAATAGGGAGTAGCCTGGGACGTAGGGTTAGGGTATCAGTGATATCGCTTGGTGATATCAAAGATATCACTTGGTACTATCCTTTCGAGAAGTGGAGAATAAGTGCTAGGAAAAAAAAAAAAGAAAAAATCTTAAGTGTTGATATTACTACTGGCCCTTGAAAGAGTTTATGTGAGGGAGTATTTGCCCATCTTTGCTTAAAATAAAAATAATAAGAGAAAGAAAAGCACAAACATGCATGTACATCCCCCCCAACCCACCAAAAAAACTCCCACAAAATGTTACTTTTCAGGAGTTCTATTCAGTCTGAGTCCTATTCAGAGTGATTTTGAGAGAGGCAAAGCAATCTGGAGTGGCGTGGCAACTTCAGCGCTGAAAACTCTTCACGCTTTAGTGATACCGAGTTCAAATTGGCTGCAAGAACGGCTGTAAATGCCGCAAGGACGCTTCTGCGAAGTGATTGCGCTGCGGCTGAGTGTTAGTCAGAGAGGACGTTCTTTGATCGAGGTTGGGCTCCCTCCAAGAAAAGAAGGAAAATCACTTTTATAATAAGCAAATAATGTCTTGATTTTTTTTTTTTTTTTTTTTTTGAAAAGGAAGTCAGTTGCGTTGGGTGATGAGATACACACGACTGCTGGGAGCCGGTCTGAGATAACGGACTCTTTCCAGTTGGGTTACTGATAAGTTAATATTGAAAGCTAATGAACCGACAACTTCTATTATGACATGTGCATGGGTTTATTTTTTCATAATGCGGAGAGCTGTTTTGCAGATAACAATTATCAAGAGTTAGATTTTTTCCCCCAACTGTTTCACTAAGTAAACTGGGAAGTGAGGATTAATTCTGAAACGTCTACTGTAATTAGTTTTACCGTTAAAATTGGATTGCTTTTTTTTTTTTTGAAGTGGTAATGGTAAGAGCCTTGTTTTGAAGTAGTCCTACCGGAGGAAGGGACACACACACAGACCAAAGTCAGTTGTGCAACTTCTTTTTTTTTCATAATAATTTTATTTCTTTGCCACTAAGAGAAAACAATCCAAGGCTCAGAGGTCCAAAGGTTAAGATTTATTTAAGCACTTGAAAACAAAAGGAATCATTATTTGAATATGGTAGATGGAGATGGTTCAGACTGAACGTTTTTACATTCCTGCCAACAATAAATGTTTCGGTTCTGTGTTGGAGGAGGGTGTGTGCATGCGCTTGCATCATAATTTCTGGGCCATTAATGAACAAGGTGAGTGTTAAGCAACATCTATTAAGTCTTTTATAATTGGCAAACCTGGATAAACTGGAGCCCAGGCAAATTGGCAGGGAAGAGCTGTGGCTGACTCTTGAATTTCTTACTCATGGAATACACGGGGAATTCCAGACAAATGTAAGTCTGCTGCTGATACAGAAGCTGGAGGTGATAAATGGGAGGATGTTGGTAGTAGCAATGCAGTTACCTAAGAGTCCTGACCCAGAGAATGGAAAGCTGCTGCAAGCTAGTGAGGGAGGTGATGGTGTCAGCTGGAAGGAGGGGAAAAAAGGTCACATCAAACAAATCTAATCTTATTCTCCGATAAAGGGTAGTCTTTTGGTGCTACGTATACCATATCAACATTTCAGGAAGGCTGGTAACAGCGAGTTACAAGGAAGTGTTTAAAAAAAAAAAAAAAAAAGGCACCAAAAGACCCCCAAAACCCCCCCAAACAAACCAAAAAACCCAATAAGCTTTCTGTGCTGGAGACTTCTTAATGTAACAGAAAGGGAGGAAAAGTTTATCAAGAAGACGACTGTGGACTGTGACCAGTACTCTGTGGTCGCACATGTGCACCCATATGCCAGCCTGGGAAGAAATTAGCTGGTGCTTAGCCGTAAGGTTTTATCTTTTCAGGAAACTTTTAAGAATAATGACTTGAAATTTAAGCTAAACAATTTCAGCTTACAAGTAAACCATGCAACCTTAATCTGGAAGGTGAATAAGTGTTGAAACAAAGTGTTGATGCAGGTGGTAGGTTCTCCAGATCTTTGTGTCAAAGCAAGATGGATTTGGATAAATAAATACTTCAGTAAATGTGAATTGCAGACCTTCTTATAGATGTGACTGTGAAATGCAGTATCCCTTCAAACGGATTTAATACTTCATGGTCCAGTGGTCCTTGTCCTTAAAACTCCCAGAAAAAGTGTACGTTGGGTTTTTTCCCTCCAATATCACCAGTCATTAAAGTGTTTTATCAGAGTGTTTATTTTGTCTCCGAAGAAAAAAAATAATGAAAAAAACCCGTCAACCCAGCGAACTCCAACTATTTGTGGTTGTCTGTGGAAATACCTGAGGGAGGGAAAAAGAGTCTTTTAGGTGGAAAAGTCTCAATTCTATTCTTCCTCATCAAGTAATCTTCATTGCGTAATTTTGTCGGAAAGCATTAACTTCTCCTACAAGATTTTCTTTGCTTCTGGCCTGGTGACACCGCTTTGGCCAAGATTTTCTTGTGAGGCCATCTTCTCTCGGTCCCTCTGGCTGTGCAGGTGGGCCTTCGTTCTTCCTGAACCACAGAATCCTTCCTACGCTGCAGGCTGCCTGCTGGCTCTCACGCAGGGGTTCTTTAGAGTTACTGGCAGTTCAGCTCCTGCTTCAGGCTCGTTTCGGGATGCTACTTGTCTTTGCCTAATTTGGCGACAGCGTTGTTGGAGGTTCTCGGGCTCGAATGTCCTAGAAATAAGAAGTAGCCATCGAGTTGGACTACGGTGTTTCCCTTGGTTACGTTGTCTCTGCAATAATCTTCTTGAGTCCGAACTTCTATTGACCTTGTTTCTTTTGGTGTATCAGGCCAGTTTTGCACTGAAGACGTTGATGAATGTCAGCTCCAGCCCAACGCTTGTCAGAATGGAGGTACCTGCACCAACCACAACGGTGGCTACGCCTGTGTCTGTGTCAATGGTTGGAGCGGGGACGACTGCAGTAAGAACATTGACGATTGCTTCACTGCCTCCTGTGCTAACGGATCTACTTGCATTGACCGAGTGGCTTCTTTTTCATGCATTTGTCCAGAAGGAAAGGCAGGTAAGGACAGAAAACTCATATAGGTCTGGCACTTAATAGAAGATGCTTCCTGAAGTTTACGCATGTGCTTAAAGTGGTCTGTCCATTTTACACACTTTGTGACCAAACCAGGAAGAACAAAAGGAAATATGTGCTGTCCACGAGCAAAGACCTTTTAAACCTCTGTAGCTTGGGACAAAGAAGCCTTTGTATTAGGCTGGAAGGCAAACTTATTACGGTTTAGTCTGCAAGAGAAGCAGATCTATCTCTAGCCCTTAGCAGGACCTGCATTTGCCTGAGAAGTTATGCATGAGGGTGACCTGCTCTGTGCCGCTTATGAAAACGGTACTTAAAAGTCTCGAAGGAACATTCAGATATTTTTGTGTGAGTGAGGATGCCCTTACTGGTGTAGCAGAAAATTTGCTGTAGTAGGGTAGGTAAAAATACGACGTTCTCCTAACTACCACCTGGAAATACAAGCAATCAGCCTATCTGAATTAGGAAAGCGAGCCTTACGTGCTCCTGTGTTTTCAGCTGTCAGAAAAATCATCGTGCTGGTTAGAGAAGAGTTAGTTAACTGCTCCAAGAAGGAGATTTTGGTAATGGTAAGCCATTGTATTGCTCCAGAAGTGCTGGAGACACCTCTGAAGTCACACAGTCTATATTTAAATATAACGTTTTATAAGCGTGTGGTGAAATCCCTGTGGTAGTCTATGGGTTGAAGCCTGTAAGATACTGCTCAAGCTTCTGCATGTGGGAGTCTCTATTTGAAATATCGGGACAGAGGATTCAATGGTGTAACGTACGCTCTTGACTCTTACATCTCACTTTTTTGAATACTCTCGGATCCTTCTGTAGGTCTTCTGTGCCACTTGGATGATGCATGTGTCAGCAATCCATGCCAGAAAGGTGCTCTGTGCGATACCAATCCTGTGAACGGACACTATATCTGCACCTGTCCCCAGGGCCATAAGGGAGCAGACTGCACCGAGGATGTGGACGAATGTGCAATGGGTGAGTTTCTGTTGGCTGTTTGTGAGTACGCGATCAGAAAGTTGGGGCGTTTGCTTTGTGAACTAAGAGAGGCAAGAATTCACGTTTTGTCATAGCTTCTTGACCTAAGTGCGACGCCTTTTCTGCTCTCCCTCTTCCATTCCAGTGTCTTTAGATGAGTGTTAAATCTTGTGTGAGACTGGGGGCACGGGGCTGACTCAGTAGCTGTCCGTGTTTGAACCGTTTTCCTCTGGAATATGAAAAGCAGTGAGAGGCTTCACCGTTCTTCGTTGCACCAGAGGGCTCTAGCGTTGTGCAAGGAGTGCACGCCAAGAGATGTGATGCTTAAGGTGACCCTTAGAACTGCAGCGCACCGCGAAGTACCGCAGTTCGTGTGGGAGTTGTTGCAGCTCCTGCCTTGGTAGGAATATATCAAGGCCGTTTGGCAGCCAGAATGTGGCTGGATCTTCTGAGTGCTTTCTGAGATGGGTGACTGCGTGGGCTTTTAAAGCTGTCGTTCTCTGGTATCATGCTGTTGTGTTGTTGTGAGGGTTGGCTGGGCTCTCACAGACTTGCTTAGACACTTTGTGAGTGCTAGTTCATGCTTCTAGAGTGGGATGCGTGAAGGTAATACCTAACCAGCGCTCATGGAAGGATTGGAAAGAAGCACTTCTTTGAATTTCGTTCCTCAGCTTGCCTTGAACAAGAGTGCTGTTCTTTTCCAAAAACTTATGGAGGACTGCTTTGATTGCTTTGTGGCTGTGGTGGCATCTTTTCAGCCTCGGGAGTGAACTAAATACGAAAGATGACCTAGAGATAAGGCCTTGAAAGCATCGTTAATTCTTTAATCCCTGCTAGCTGATCCTCTTAAGAACGGTCATTAGAACCACGGACCAGAGGTGCTCCTTTGGTCCATTGGTAATTATGGCAATCTTTCTTTTTGACTCTGGCAGGCAATTAAGTGCCATGTGTTTTCTTCAATCACAGTAGCCCTTCCCCAGAAGGATGAACAGTCTTTCCCTGGTATTACTTGCCGGAAAGGAATGACCACTGGAAAAGACCATGACTAATAAAGAATGCTGTGCCTTTCCTGCTCCAAGGAGAGGTTTTGACACTCAAATGTATATATTTTTCTTGCAGCAAACAGCAATCCATGTGAACATGGTGGGAAATGCGTAAACACAGAAGGCTCTTTCCACTGTGAGTGTTTGAAGGGCTACACAGGACCTCGCTGTGAAATGGACATCAACGAATGCCATTCGAATCCATGCCAAAACGATGCCACCTGCCTGGATAAAATCGGAGGATTCACGTGTCTCTGTATGCCAGGTGAGGGGAGTTCTGACAAAGATGGGGCTTCCAGCACAGCGAAAAATCAGAAGGCAGAGAGGAGGAGCACAGGGAGGGTTGTTGCCAGCTCTGCTGAGGTGGAACACAAAATTGCGAAGGGGCGAGGCTAAGTAAAACCATGAGAGAGAGCTTGCTGTGGTGGCACCAGCCAGGAGGACTTGGCACTTGCGTGTGGGAGGGAGAAAGGAATTAAAGGACCGAGAAAGGAACCGATCTGTAGATCAGCAGAGGAAGTTAGCGTTCTGTGCTGGACTCATGAACATATTTGTTACCATCCCTGGTAGAGTGTATGTGCAGAAAGTTGTTTGTGAAAGCAAAGCAGGTGCAAACTTGAAAGAGCGACAGTGTACGTGATGATTCTGGATAATAGTGTTTGGGTTTTTTTCTCTGCTTAAAATACTCCAAATGATGCAAACTGCTGTTGACCTGAGGAAATAACTGTAAAAAAGTTACTTGATTGAAATAGAGCTTGTAAAATTTATGTGTCCAGCATACCAGTGACCTATCTCGCCTGCTGTTTTGCTTTCTGATAGCGGTAAAAGAAGCAAAGGGTGCAAGCTGCAGAGTGTTGTAATGAAAGCATAATGAAAGAATTGTGACCCCTGCAGGTGATCAGCTGATACCATGAAAACTGGGATGGGTTTTTATTAGTATCTAATCAGTTTTGAAGGGTGGAACTCTAGCTCCAAGTATTTCACCCTTCTTAATGTTTCTTTTCTACTCTGTCTTTAGTTAAAAAGCCTTGAGCTAGAATTATCTGCTCTGGTTCTTTACCTTTTACCTGAGATTGGTTCATACCCAAATATGTTGATATCCACCAAAGTGTTAAAATATAACGCCTTCTCATCAAGTGGAAGAAAACATTGGGTGTGAATTCAGCGCAAACATCTCCTGTTACTGCTGATCAAGTGAGCATGTTCAGCAACAGCAGAAAATACACGTTCAACATCCCTTTTTAACCTCTGGTGTATTTTCTTTCCTTCTGGGTTTTGCCCAAACTGCAGACTTGCAGTGAAACTAGACTGTGACTTTCAGTGCTGGTGTAAGAGAGGCAGTTACACTTTCAAGGGCACTTTCTAAGGCCTTCAGTCACCTCTTTATTTTTATTTTTATCAGGTTTTAAAGGTGTTCACTGTGAAGAAGATATTGATGAGTGTCTGAGTAATCCCTGTGTGAACAATGGAGAGTGTCTTGATAAAGTCAACCGCTTCCTCTGTGTCTGTCCTCCTGGTGAGTATTTATTTCTGGAAGCTTTTCCTGCTTCACCTTACCAAGAAGTGCATAGCTAACCAGGGAGAGGTTGCGGGGAGTCTGTTCCTTGTGAGCTCCTGTTGTCTTAGTGCAGCGTCTGTTTGAATGAGCGAGTTGCAATCGCTGGTAAATAAGAATAGACATGTATTGTTTGCAATAGTGTTGTGCCTGTAACTGGGTAGGTGTTGAGAAACACTGGGGTGTCTCATCTTCTTAAAGGGCAGTTGGCAGCAGGAACTTCTGTTATTGCGGATATCATAGTGAGATACAGATGAGTAATCTGAAATACATTTTAAAAATCAGAGCCTCTGCATGACGTCTGTTTTGAGGTTCTTAGGCAGAAGCCTTTTTTGCATCAGTATAAGTTTATGTGGCTTGCATGAGGAGGGAGATGGATTGGCTCTCTGCTTCAGAAGATAAATGCTGAGGGATCAAAGTTAGCTATAGGGTAAACTTCTCTTGTTTTCCTGATGACTTAGAAAAAGTTTTGAGTTCAAAATATACTTGACAAAAGCCTGCTCTGCATCTCTTTGTATTGACTAATGGTTTTCTGGCTCCTTCCTTGGTTCCTTCCAATGTTCCTGGAGAGTTTTATTTTTTCGTGAAGTGCCTAAGGATCTGCATCATCTGACATAACCTGTTGATAGTTGGTTAACTGTTTCGAGAAGTGTATTGAAAGAGACAGTGCTGTCTTGTACCACATTCCACACTGCTGTAGCAATTCTGATCTGAAGGCTCTAGTGATGCGTGCAGTAGTGTTTCATTCTAAGTCACTTGCTTTAACTTCTTGGAAGTTTTTATTGGTGGCCTCTCAGTTTTACAGACAGACACCCTGTCCGGTGGTAGACACCACTTGTGCTCTATCTGCTTTATTTCTGTTTGAATTGGCTATCTCAGTTTTCAAGCTGAGGCTCCTTTGACCTGGAGGATGGAAACTGTGTTTGGGCTGGTGATTTGGACGAGGAACCAGTCCACCCAGGGTGTAATGTGTGTGCTTAATGATGCGATTGAGTTTAGATTTGCTGAGCTAATATTTGGGTGGTTTTAAGGAGTTGCAAATAAGTAATTCCTGACAGCGCAGCTGTTCAGATTAAGTACTTCAGATTACTTTTGCATTTTCATCTTTTTTTTTTGCCTTTCAGGATTCAGCGGTGCCGTGTGTCAGATTGATATAGACGACTGCTCCAGCACACCGTGTCTCAACGGAGCCAAATGTATCGACCATCCCAATGGCTACGAGTGCCAGTGCGCCACAGGTTAGTCTTGTGTTCAGAGCCCCTGGGCTGGAGATGGCAGGTAACTGAAACACATAAAGGGGTGCTCAAAGTGTCAGCGTTTGTTCGTTCTTTCTCTGAAGTGCTGCTTGTTCGTTGGCGAGGCTTTGTGTACTGCTTTGCGGCAGAGAAGAGTATTTAAGTACAGCAAGCCTTTCACTTGAACGCGTAGGAGTTCTGGCCTCCCTTTTCAGCCTCATCTCTTGCTTCCCAGAAGGCGTGTTCTTCTGTACTGACTACGGAATCCATGAGTGGAAAAACAGCAGTGTGAAGCCTTTTATCTGTGGCTGCTCTTTCTTTCTTCCAAGCTGGATTATACAGAGTACAGTTGAAGAACAAGAGATGGACAGAGCAGTACTACTGTGTATTCTGACTTCTGTTGCGTCAGGCTGTTTTATGTCAAAAGTGGAAGACTGAAATGCAGTAAAAATTGTGTCCACTGGAAGAAATACCACAGAGTAGCTGCCTGCCAGAATGTAAAGTGATTTGTCAAGTGTCATACAGAAATTTTGACAGAGCTGTGGATGGAACTGAGGTGGTTTTTTTGTTTGAATGCGCTAAATTCCTTTACTCCTCAGTTGATGACACATTTAGAAGTATCAGGTTTAATTATGGGATTACCTTATCTTCATACCTCTAGGAGTGATATAAATATATTTTATCTTAATTTTTACTTCTGATCGAATTAGAGAGTTCAGAGGAGTTACGCTCTAATTCTCAGTAAGGAATGGCTTTTGGTTGCTTTCAGTGAATGGTGCCTGATGCATTGCTCGTGATGCAGATTCAGGCATGGAGTGCATTGGGAAGAGGCTGAACAATTCCTGGAGCTACCTTTGTCCCAGAAACGTGCTGTTGGGTTGGCTAGACACATGTACCGTTTTCCTCATTTTGAATCATACCAATCATCAAATCGTTAAGGCAAATTTGACTTCACTTATTCAGTACTGAACTGAATATAGCAGAGATTAGCCTAAAATCTCCTCCGCAGTGTTTTTCACACACATTATCTTCCCCTTCCCCAAAGTGCTGGAAGACACAGTGAATTTGTTGGAAGTCGGGGAATGCAGTAGTTGCAATCAGGAGAGGAATAATTATTCTGTCGGAATTCTGCTTTAGATTACTTCATGTGACAGGATAAGCTGACATGTGCAAAAAGAAGAGAAAACTCAAATCTCCTCCAAACTTAGAAACAATCTTAGAAAGTCATTCTCAAGCTGGTGTGTGGTCTGGTTGCTTTCATTTACCAAGAGTGCAGAACTGCTTGGGAGGATTTTGGGTCATGTAGTGGAGGACAATGTGGGGAGCTGTGCCTTGAAAAGCATGTTCTGAATTTGGGCACTAAACTGCTGGAGCCACCTCAGTATGGAAATCCTGGGTTTCCCAGATGAGGGAAGGCTACCGCTTGCATGAAGGCACGTGATATATGGAGCATTTTCAAGGAAGGGGCTGAAAGCAACCAAATGGATGTTACTGTTAAGCAGCAGCTCTTAGTAAAACCCTTGGTTAGCACTGTGGCCGAAAACCGAAGAGGAACTCTGTAGTACAGCTTTTTTCTGTCCTGTCTGAGGGATTCTTATGCTCGATATTCAAGTGGTTTTTTTCCAGTCTAACTCTTGCCTGCAAAGAAGTAAATCGTCTCCCAGTAAGGTATGTGCAATCAGGAGATAAAGAATACATCTGATCTTTAAGTGGTTCAGTTGAGCTACGATAGGAGGCAAGGGAATAATTTTGTGAAGGAATATATGCTAAGTATTGTATTTACTATTGACAGCCATCTATAAGACTGAATTGTGGAGTTCATCATTGGGGCAGGTCAGTTACTGGCAAATAACGTTGCAGTACGTTCTTGCTCTATTAATCTCCTGTGATGAATGATACGTGTTCCCTGAATGGTAATCGCCAGCTGCTGAAGTGATTGAAAACTGCAAAATGTTTGGCCAAATGCTGTACAGATAGCTCTATTTACTGCTTGCTTTTTGTCTTTTCTTTCCCTTCTGGCATTATTCCACTTCTCCTTCCCAGTGGTAGATCATGGCTTTTCTTTTCTTTGAGTTGTCTTAGGTCTTTCCTCTTTTCTTTGCCTCTGTCTTTTTTTTTTTTTTTTTGCCACTGTTCGTCCTCTTATCGGTTTTTCTTCCCTCCCTAACATCTTTTTATATCCATTTCTCTAACTAGCTTCCCTTCCCTTCCCCCTCCCCACCTACCTCCACACCCATTCATCCATGCATACGTTCGCAGAACTTGGGAATGTTAGCCGTCACCTGGTATGTTTGACCAGAGAAATAACCACAAACCTGTATGAAAAATGGGGAGCCTGTTATCCACTTAAAATACTCAGGTGAGAATCACTCTTCAGCTGTTGAAATTCCCTGCAGCTTGGTTCGTATCAGTCTCCAGTTGATGTCTGAAATTTGAAGTTCTACCTTCCTAATCTTCAGCTGCTGGAAGGCAGCGTGAGCTGTTGCTCCAGAACCTCATCTCTGAAAACCCTTTATTTTAAATAGTCCTTATTTCCTATAGCTCTGCTCCATCATGGAGAACAGGGCTCTTGAGGGAGTTGTTTACCACTCTTAGCTTCCTGAACTGTTGCTTTGCCCTTCTGGTGAATAGATTCTGTCCTTCTCTGTTGCTCAGGATGTTTCCCAGCTGAAGCGGAATGAAACAGGCCAACCTGCTGCTTGTTTCATTGCTCCTAACTGAAGAGGTTGCATGCAGTCTCTCGTGGATTTGCTGTTGGTGCTTGCTTGGTGTTACAGAAAGGTTTCTCAGCGAGAGGGGCAAGAAGCTTTTTAAGAAGCATTGCTGCAGAAGCTTTGACGCGAGCCAAGGGAGTTCCCTTGGGAAGGTTCTGCAGTAATTTCTCATACTAAAAAAAGTCAAACCCCCTGGTATTGTGTAGAGGAAATAATGACAGGAGAGTGCCTTCAGACAGTTTATACTGATGCAAGTAAATATTTCTCATGGAGATTTACTTGTTTCCTCCCGTTACTACTGCTCTGAATAACCCGAAGGTAGCCACTTGCAGTGCCAGGACTCTCCATGCAAGCTGTTGTTCTGTAATGCTGTGAGCAGTGGAAGGGTGCTGTGAGCAGTGGAAGGGTGCCGTTCGCCAGGGCTGGAAAATGGGCAGCCGTTGAGATGCCCCGGTCCCCTTTGTGCTGTCTGCCACTTTGCTGATCCTTAAATATATTCTTTCTATATTTACATGATAGTCACTGCAGCATCATACCAGTTAACTTCTTAATTACTCCTGTTCGTCATTTTTTCCTTAGGTTTCACTGGCCTTCTATGTGAGGAGAATATCAACAACTGTGATCCTGATCCTTGCCACCATGGGGAATGCCAAGACGGGATTGACTCGTACACGTGTATATGCAGTCCTGGCTACATGGGTGCCATATGCAGCGAGCAGATAGACGAATGCCACAGCAATCCTTGCCTCCATCAAGGGCGCTGCATTGACCTGGTCAATGGTTACCAATGCAACTGTTTGCTGGGCACTTCAGGTACATAAAGCGCAAGTGGAAGGATTGGATTGTAACAGAATTCAAGCATTTAATTATTTCTCATGCCGTGCTCTGCCGTGCGCTAAGTTTGCATACAGAGATAAGCTCATGGTATGAGAGTATGATTTTCACATCAGTTTTCCTTGCTTAATTTTCCTGTGTTCGTGTGGATCGCCCAACCCTCACTGGCACTGCAACTCGTCTTGGAAGGATTTACCTCCTCTTTACTCCCAAAATTCAAGCATGCAGGAAAAAAAATAGGCATGGCGTTCAAAATGGTTTATTCTTTTGCTTCAACGTTTAGTACAAGTTCAGGGTCATATTCAGTCAGCACCCAGTGATGCAGGTGACGTTCCTTGGTGTCGCAGTGCTCCTGCGTCATCATCTGTTTAAGTTGCCCCAGTGCATGTATAACTCTGAAGCAGGTGGGATTTTTAATTCGGCGAATTCTGGGAAGTAGTTTTCTTGTCATCTTTGTAAGATCTTGCCTCCTTATTCCCCTTAACTTTTTTTTCCCAGGAGTGAACTGTGAAAATAACTTTGATGACTGTGCAAGCAACCCGTGCATTCACGGGGACTGTATTGATGGCATTAACCGCTACAATTGTGCCTGCAAACCTGGATTTACAGGTAAAGTCAGCTGCCCAGTAGCTTTGAGTTGTTTTGAAGTTAGTTATCCAGGTAGCAAAGGTAGCTGGTCTTTGCATGCTGACTGCGAGGGATTCAGTCGGTATCTTGGTAAATCCTCCTAATCTTTGAATCTCAGCGTCTTACATTGCAGTGAGTTCTACCAAGCAGAAAAACGGCCTAATCTGGGCTGGGAAATGCCAGTCTTGTTAGGTAATTACGTCCAATTCACGGTGCTTGGTTTTATAACAAATAAACCCATGTGACTTGGGTTTATTATTTACAGCTTCTTTTCAGGGACAGAGAGGTTGTGGACAATATAGTAGAGGTGTTTGAGTAGACAGTACCCCATGGGCTGTGAACAGGCACAGCGTTTCTCTCTCTCTGAGGGCAAAGCATTAACTCAGTGTTCTAATGAGCCGCTCTCCACACTGAAGTCTCCAACCGAATAACCTGCTTTTTTTGGTACTTCTCTTCCATAGTGCGGTCTGTTCTGTCTCCTTTTTAAATTATAAAGATTTGTCTAATATAGTAAAAGTCGGGCTGAAAATAGCAGCTTTCAGGCACTTTTGGATCCACGCTAGATCTACAGGTCAGGCCTATTTCTGATGACTAACGCACATCTCAACACTGTGTATAATGGACTTAATATGTTTTGAGCCATAAAATAATTGTCGTAAGGCAGTTGGTGCTGTTTATAACAGTTTTCTCATCTCGTTTGTTACCGTTTATTAGTGAATGACTCTAATTAGAGTTGATCTGAAATGCATTAGAAGTAGCACTAAGAGGTTTCATATGTCTTGTGCTTTTCTCTTGGCGTCTTTCTAAGCTTCCGACGCTCCTGCCTTCCTTTGGCTCTGGCACAGTGGTACTTTTTAGTCCCCAGAACAGGAAGAGGCGTGATCCTGATCGCTCCTGCCTTTCAGTCCTCCTTGTTGCTGGCACACCGTATTCATTATCCTACTGGATTTCTTACTGTTCTGCTGTTAAAATAATTCAGTAATGTGACAGATTGGCATATTCCAGTGTTTAAAGGGCTGGCTTGCGTGGGGTCTCGTTACTTTGTCCTTTCCATATGTTAAAAATGCTTTCAACTTACTGCAACATTCACTTTGTTTAGCTTTCCAGCCTCACAAGATCTTATGGTCACTGATTCAAGGATCTTGCAGTCGTAATCAGAGGCAGGCAAAACAGGAAGCGGTGTCTTTTAGAGTCCCTTTTGCGCAATAGACCACAAGAACTATATTTACTGCAGACAGTATGGCAGTATTGGTTGTTCAAAGGGTAGGTACTTTCACAGCAGAAGAGCAGGGCTATGACAAGCGTAGCTCAAGAGGTTTGTTCCAAGCATGATACGTTGGAGTGATTTTTGCCTTTCTAATAACTATTAACCAGTGATTTTTAGTGGAGTTCTGTTGAGATTCTTGAATGGTTTGTAAATACGTGTTGAGTCTAAGTGCTGTTTTCCAGGCACAGAAAAATGCTGCATCTTTCAAAAATGCTTCTTTTGACTTGAGCACAGAGGCATGCAAGCTCTGTCCCGCTGCATTGGCTTTACTGGCTTGTGTCTCCATGTATGTGCTCACAGACGTACAAAGCACATGCGCTGGTAAGAAATGCCACTTAATAAGTTTGGTTTTCTCTCAGGTCCGCGTTGTAATGTGGACATTGATGAATGCACATCTAACCCCTGTCATAACGGTGGAACGTGTATCAATGAAGTCAATGGCTTCCGCTGTGTGTGCCCTGAAGGTTACCATCATCCTCACTGTCAGTCACAGGCAGATGGCTGCCTTAGTAATCCCTGTGTACATGGCAACTGCACACACGTCCCTACTGGGTAAGTACTTATCGTCACACTAAACTTACCTGCTGTCTTCTATGGTTGTTTTCTTTTTGCTGTGCCCTGAATTCCGTCTTGACTTAGAGGTTTCTGATTTTTCTCTAATTTTCCGAATTAGGATCCCGACTTACCGGCTGCCCATGACATAATCACAGTAAGGTGTAGACCTTTAGTCACCAGCTGCAGTCTGTGCTGTTTCGACATAGGTTTTTCTGTCCTGCGTTGTTCTTTGCATGGGCATGTAGCGCAGGGTGGACTGCCACCATCTAAAGGGAGGGTTAGGCAATTCAAGTGAGGAGAGTGAATGCATTTTAAATAAAGAAATAGTTCCAAATCAAGTCTTTGAGGAGCAGCAGGTGTCTATTCCATCAATCTCTAAGATGTTGAGCATGGAGACTGTCTTTGTTGGCTAGTACTGTTTTTGCTGCCCAAATACTCTTGTGTTAAGGAACAGGCAGACAACTTTTTATGCTAGGGTGCATAGAGTGATATTTGACTTAGAACAGTTTGTCCAAGGCTGAGGTTTCATCAGCTTTAGTCACATTTTTACATGCCTGAGAGAGAAGAAAGGAAAGCTCTTTCTGGCTCTTTTGATAGCAGTAGTTGCTTCCGAATCTTCTCATCCAGGAAGACCAAATGCTGATCTCAGGAGCCCTGAATCTAATCTCTCTTTGGTAATAATAAGTCTGGGAGCGCAGGGCCTGTGGAGGCAACAGGTCTGGGGAGGCAGGGCTTGTGTTTGTGAAACTTCCCAACTGTACATGGAATAGCAGAGCCTCCCAGACCTCTGCTGCGTCCTGGAAAGTATTGTCAGCACTTGGGCAAGGAAGTGATTTACTGCTGTGGGTAGCTCTGTAGGACAGGATTCAGCACTTTCCTGGAGCTGGTAGGAAGGCTGCCTTTATTGCTAATTCAGCCTCTGTGTAAGCTTGGAAAACAAATACTTGGGTTCATCTTGTCTTATCATCTATCACCTGGATTCGTATTTAGGCTCATGTACGCCTTGTGCTCGGTGCCAGATAAAATAAGTCTTGTTTGCATGACAAGGAGGGAGGTCACTCTGTCTGTGTTGTGTGGCCTGTGTCCAGGGTGCTTCACCAAGTTCTTCTTGGTTCTACATCATATGGGTGGAGTGCTGCTCTACTTCAGATTTTGCAATACGATGGAGAAGATGACTCCTCCTCCCAGCCAGCTGTTTTCATTTGTAACTACTACTTTGTATTAAATCAGTCTAGTTTTCTTTAGAACCTATTGTTCCCCTCCACTTTTTAAAATAATTTCTTTTGTCTTTGTTTAAATGTGTTGAGATGGTCTTATCCAAGCAGAAACATATTGCTGGTTGACTGAGCACTTTGTGAAAACCCTAACAGAGGGAAGTGTGGTTTTAAGGGAGGGTTTATTTTCGGTATTTTCAAAACTATACAGTTGGGGTAAGCAATCCAAACATAACTTAAGGCTCTCCTAAAGAGAGGTCTTCTGGTTTTCTCTTGATAAATCTGCAGGAGAAACTGGTAAAGGAATTATTTTAGAATGCTCTAAAATGACTGTTGTGTTTGTGTTTGAAGGTACAAGTGTGTCTGCGACCCAGGATGGATAGGAGATTACTGCTCAACAGAAGGGAACGAATGTAAATCAAACCCATGCCAGAATGGAGGATCTTGTGAGGATCTGTTGAATGGATATAGATGTACCTGTAGGAAAGGATTCAAAGGTGAAATTCGGAGAGCAGTTTCTGTTCTCTTTTTCCTTTCCACTTCATTGCACCCTTAGTGCCATTTTAAACTTTTCATTAAACTTCGTGGAAATAGGAATCAAGAGGGAAAATGCTGTGGTTGTATGAAGTTCAATTACAGTCAGTCATGTAGACTTGGTACAGTAATCGAATGCTTAGTAAGACCGTGTCTAAGCCTTGTTTGGACTCATTAATAAATGTCCTGGTGGCAACTCAGCTTAATTTTCTTTGTAAGAAAATTAGACTGAGATTCTGCGCTGGGAATTGAAGGGGCGTTAAACTCGGGATGACCATGGCTGCCGTCTTCCTGTACCCACTGAGCCCATGCGGGCTGCTCTGATCTCCTGTTCCTCCTGCTGACATTTTTCAAACACGGGAAAGCTGGCCACTGCTGTGTAGGGTAGTCCTGCAAGTTGCCATCTCTCTATTCATTCTTCCAAGAAGCACCAAGCTCTTCGCATCATACATAGGGTTTTCCCCCTTCTGCTCTCCAGGCCTGAACTGCCAGGTGGTGGTTGCTCCTTGTTCCCCTGATCCTTGTGAGAACTCAGGAGTTTGCCAAGAATCTCCGGACTCTGAAGGCTACACCTGCCAGTGTGCCCCTGGCTGGGAAGGTAAGGCGGACGGGGAACAGGCTGTACTGTCCGCGCTGAGCCTTTTGGCCGTTGCCTTAGGACCATTGTCTTACTTCTGGACTCTCCGTGTTTCAGGGGAGAGATGTACAGTGGATATTGACGAATGTCTCTCAAAGCCCTGCAAAAATCACGCTCTGTGCCATAATATTCAGGGCAGTTACCTGTGCGAGTGTCAGCCGGGCTTCACTGGAGGAGACTGTGACAGTAACATTGATGACTGTCTTTCAAGTGAGTATCAGCAGATTGTTCTGTATGTTCCAGTTCTTCCCAGAAATAATTTTGCTGTGCTCTTGATGACTGCTGTGTTGATGGATAGTGAAAGTTCTTTTATAATCTCTTCTGGAAAAAAAAAAAACCTCAAAACCTCAGCTTTGTAAAACTTGCATGATTGAGGCAGTCAAAATCCATCATGTTCAGCTGCTAGAAATGTACTGCAGAGTTCTAACAGTGACAGCAGTTGTTCCCAGATTCTTCACTTGAAAAGGTCCTTACAGTTTACATACTTTAACAAGGAGCATTGTTAAATCAAGAATTGTATTTGCCTGACATTTTAATACACCAAGTTCAAGCAACACTGCAGGGCTTGACTGAGGTGTGGTGGGAATCTGGGGTATAGCAGCCTTTCCTGAAATGTCTGTCTGACATTAATATTCTGGAAAGAGCTGGGCCTGTTGCTGTTCCAGTTAATCCGTATTTGAAAGCAAATTAGGCAGCAGCAGCAGGGCCCTCTCTTCCGGAACAGGTATCGGTGGCGGGGGGATAGCCCATACGCTGCTGAGTACTGAAATTGTTTAAATGACAAGAAAGCAAATGTTAATTTCATGCCCTTGACACTGCTCTTTACAGGGGAAACCAAATACATAGTGACTTTTTCTTGCTGGGCAAATAACAGTATCGTCATCAGATGAAATCAGAGTCTCCTGAGAAGTGTCATGTGTTTAAAAGTTCATCTGTTACTATTTGAAAAGTGCTTTATCAAACCTTGGAGGAGTTCACAATGTTGTCTTTTTTTAACTGGCTGGCTGTTTAAAAAACAAAAAACCCCAAACCTATGTTTTTTCATTAAAACAGCTTACAAAATGAAATCTTAAAGACTTGAGGTATGAATTTAGAGCTGTGTTTTGCATTGAAAAAAATTTTTAATTTGTGACTGCTGTAGAGAAGGACCCAAAAAAGCCTATTAGCAAAAGGTACTGTGAAAGACCCCAAAGCAGCACTGCTGAGAGATCTGCTAAGACCTCTGGCTCAGCCTGAGCTTTTGATTGCCTCTTTCTGAGCAGACAGGTACGGCACCAAAAATGTCACGGTGCGTTGACCCAGAGCTTTGCTTACTGAAGCCAACAAAATAATTGCTTAGTTTTTACGTGGGTGTCTGAAGTGTTCCTCTGTCTCTTTTGATCAGCTGGGAAATCTGTCGCTGAGTGTTCTGAGAGCTGTGAGGTTCGTCCTGTGCTGTCTGTTAGGCAGCACACCCAGGAGGCTGAAGAAGAATTTCACATTACGGCTACAGCTGATTTCATTTAGCATAACAAAAACCTTCCACGGGTCGAGCCAAATGTCTTTAATCTATGAAGCAAACAAACCCTCCAATAACAAGAACTTATTGCAAAGTTGATACTCGAGTCTCCTTTTTCTGTCAGTAAATGTGCAGCACAGAAAATTAATGTGCAGCTTTTGGCTTCGGTCGTACGTGGCCGGCTGCCAGGGACGCGGCATTTCGTGGTGGCCAGGGGTCCCGCTTTGAACTTGCTTTTGCTCTGCAGTAGTCAGATGACCTTTAAATGGATGCAGGTGTGTCTCTTAGAACAAATTTTTATCATGTGAGCCTATTTCTCAGTCAGTAAGTGAGCTTTAATTACCTTTCACATCTGTGTTCTTCATTCGCCAGTGAGCAGAATGATCTTGTACTGCAAATTTTTGGTGGAGTCTATTTGGGTTTTCAAGTTTGTATTTTAGTGGCACTTAAAGATAGCCATAGATTAAAAAAATCTGCTTTGTAACCTTTTTTCATCCCCCTTCCTGTCTCCCCTTTTCCTCCCCCCTCCCAGTTTCCCTCGCTGCCTTCACGTATGTAGGCTTTTGGTCTAGGGAATGCAGAGCAGAAGAGGAATGTGGCTTCAGAGGCAGTATCCGACAGAGGAATGTGGGACTTAAATCCAAGAGTGGAAGGAGCAAAGCAGGACGAAACTACTGAATGGCAGAGATCTTTCGGTCAGATTGGTACTTGGGGAGGTAGAAGGAATACAGTAGTAGGGGATGGCTTAGACCAGAAAATGGTGATACACAAGGAGCCAGACCATGATGGGGATAAAGAAAATGTCAGGAAATGCAGAGGTGAGGAGAAGCCAAGGTGGTGTAGGAAGTTGTGAGCTTTTCTGCCAGCCTTTCCCCAATCAGCCTTTGATACTGGGAAAAGTGCTAAGTGCTAGGTAACGCCTAAGTGCTCATATATGCTGACATACACGTGCACATTTGATCTGACTAGACTGCCTTCACGCTTAAAAGTAAGCACACAAGTTCTCTCGTGTTGAGCAGCGTCCGGAAAAGAGACACAGGCCCCCTTCTCTTATGAGTAAGACTCGGCCAGGAAGAAGGAACAGCTGCTGTCCTGTTTGTATTGTCTTTATCGGTAGGCATTCGTCAAAAAAAGCAGAGTTTGAATTTTAAACCAAGAGGTTTTGGGTGTGGTTTGGTAGGTTTTAGTCGAACAAATCCCAGCAGAGAAACCTTTAGGCTCCAGTGCTTGGTGTTGATCCACACATTTTTGTGCATTCATTACTGATAATGCTTTGCAATTATCTCTTCCATGAAGTGACTCAGAAAAACTTGTCACACTCTGGGCTGATTGTTTTTTGTTTGTTTGTTTGTTTTTTCCTGAAAGCTGCAGCTCTAGTCCTGGCCTTCGCCTGTGACCCATTTTAACACTTTCTGTATGTAATGCTTCTGTCTTAGATCCCTGCCAAAACGGAGCTTCGTGTGTGGATGGGATAAACTCGTTCTCGTGCATCTGCCTACCTGGATTTCACGGCGATAAATGTCAAATAGATACCAACGAATGTCTGAGCGAACCGTGCAGGAACGGAGGCACGTGCACCCACTACGTCAACAGCTACACGTGCAAGTGTCAGCCTGGGTTTGAGGGAACCAACTGCGAGAACAACATCAATGAATGCACTGAGAGGTGAGGTGACTTCGCTGTGCTGCTGCACTAAGCTTGCGGCTTGAAGTCAGTCCTACTCAGAAGCAGATTTTAACAGTGAGAATCTCTTTTCCTGCCTTTTGGCACCAAGACATACTTGTGATTCATGCAAGGAAAACTCCCTCACCTTGTGCAGGGGATCGGCTGAAAGACAGTTGCTTTCGAAGTTGGTCTGCGGTTTGCACAACGGGTTAGAAGCTTAGTTCCATCATAGGAACAATATGATAGTGTTTAACAAACGTTAAGACAGTAACAGCTACTAGCTTATTAAAACATACGTAATTTATATTTTTCTAAGACCCTTATCATGCAGGAGAGGGGAAATAATTGATTGGGTGTAAACAGTTAACTGTGTTGAGAAATACAAAAGCTGCAAAAACGGAAGCGGTGGCCATCTCTTAGAAAGGCAGGACAGATAAATTAGCCCAGAGTCAACAGCAAATAATACGAAGAAGCAACCAGGAGGAATGCTAAAGCCACAAATTCTGTACTGGAAAGCGTTAAAGATCACAGATCTTCTAATGCTCACAAATTGGGTGTAGTTCAGCCGTGCTGAGAGAAAACCTGAGGTCCTTCTCAGGGGGAGGTGTGGAACTGGGTTAGAATGCTCAACAGCTGGTCCTTATATAGGTGGTTCACTTGGTAGTTTTAAAACCTCTTTGAGAGTTAACCCTGGGTCTCCATCATCTGCCTGCATGTTTATTTTAAGCTTTTTTAGGATTGAGATAAGTAACTTCAGATTCTCAAATGGAAACAAATTCTAATACAGCTTGAAATGGTTAAAAAATAAAATAAAATTTAAAAAAAGTCCGTTCTAGTCTAGTTACCAGAAACCAATAAGGTTCCTAACTGCAAAACTCTTGGTCTTCTCATGCCTTTTCTGCACACAAAGAAAAGATCTTTCTTACCTTTTATAAAGTTGCCTTTATGGGGGAGGACGTATTTTAAAATCTTTTGCTTAAGAACAGGATTGTGTCACTGATGAGGGTGTGTTTAATTTGCACAACAGTTGTTTAATGAAGTGAAGTATGTTGGCTGCTTGAGCAGAATGCCTGGTTCTTCCCTGAGGTTCATCCTGGTTTTGTTTCCCTTATCAGTCAGGACAGGAACCAGTCCTGCAGGTATGAATGAAGGATGTAGCAATTTTCAACGCCCTGCCAAGCTAAACCAGTCACACCTTCTCAGCCCAAATTTACTGAGCTGTACTTAATGAGCGCCGTGATGATTGGCTCATTTGAATTTGGTTCAAATCATTCTTCCGTGCCTTGTGCGAGAAGCCGCCTATGAGAGAGTGCCACCTTCTTCTGGAGATGGGTACCTGATGTCAGGGAAACACGCCAGATGATTGACAGCTCCTCTGTCTTCTCTTTGCTTTGCCGTGAATGCGAGCAGCAGTTTCTGCTCCCTGTAAAACAGAACTCAGCCCCCAAGGCAGAGGAACATCTCTGGTAACAAGGTTAATGTTGATATCTCTACCATAATCGCAGTCAGGATTTAGATACTTAACCCTTGCAGTGGCAGTTCCAGGGGGTGGGTCAGTGGCTTCTCTCCTGGCAGTACCCTTGGACAGTGCACGAAACGGATAGCAGGCGTGAATTCATTTTTTGTGTGCTTTGTCAAACCAGCTATCACGAGTCTGATCCAGGGTTATTTTCAGAGGAACAGAAGTTTCCTGGCAGGCATTTCTCTAGAAGGAAAAGGGAGTTGATTTTGCATGAGGCATCACTTCTCCTAACTTTCCCAGTCCCTTCTCCGTAGGACAGCTAATCTGCCAGAATTTCTTATGATCAGAAGATTGGGGGAGGGGGATAAGCCCTTTGATCTGAATTCTGCCAGGGCATGTATGAGTGGTTTTACAAACCAAGGACTTAAGGTTCTCATGAGAAGAGGAAAAAGGGATTTAGCAATACCAATACTTGCACATAATTTAAATGAAGAACATCCTTGTGTTTTGCATGTTATTCGAACTTTTCCCCTGAGAAAACATACCTGTGACTGCTTTGAAGCTTTACAGAATAATTGGCCACCTTTTTTTTTTTTTCTCTCGTAATTTGTAATACAATTGTAATTTGTAATAAATTTTTTATAGAATTTATCAGTTTGAGCAAGCCACACGCCTGCCTGGTACAGTGCTGTTTGTGGTCACGTTGAAGCTGGGAACGTTTCATTAAATAAGTTACCTCCATCACTAATGACTCATTGAAACCCTGCTTTACTTTCTTTAGTTTCTGCCAAGGTAGAAGAGTGAGCTGGAGGGTGAACTGGCGTCCCCTTGAATTGCTGTAATGCGATTTATGCTTTTTTTTTTAAGCAGGAATTTACCAGTGGTCCGAAGATGCTGTAGTCTGGTTTTCTCTCACTTCAGTAATGTTTTCGTGTGGTTTTGACTGTGAGCTAATTGCATTTTGTCTCAGCTTGCCTTTTGTTCTCGCTCTCTTGCAGCTCCTGCTTCAATGGAGGTACATGTGTGGACGGGATCAATTCCTTTACCTGCCAGTGCCCGGCGGGGTTTACAGGACCCTTCTGCCTCACGGAAATCAATGAGTGCGATTCACATCCTTGCTGGAACAAGGGCTCTTGCGTGGACAGCCTGGGCACATACCGATGTATATGTCCTTTGGGTTATACGGGGAAGAACTGTCAGGTGGGTGACGTTTCCTCGCCCGTTTTGCCCAGGGCTCTGTGGTGTGAACTGTCCAGCAGCAGAAGTGACCCGGTTAGATGTGAGGTACCACCACACATGGCAGAGCTCTTGTCCCTTCAGTTCGGTAAGAGGTGGCTGACCCATTAGCCCCGGGAAAAGTATGTCCAGTGCCTCTGTCTGACAGAGCAGGTGCGCCCGTACAAAACCCTGGAAACCAGAAGTGTCTGTTTGCAAGGAGGAGAAGAATGCTTGGTTGGTTATGAGGACAGGTGTCACCGGAACTTTCTGGGTTAGTTTTTTTCTTAAATGAAAAGCAGCTGTTAGCTTTGAAAACGACTGCGTTTCGTTTGAAGCATAACATTGTCCTGTTTGAAGCATACAATTGTCCTGACTGAAGGCAGAGTCCTGTATTTTAAAAAATGAAAGACACACTCCAAAAAGCAGAATATCAGTCTGAGTATAGGACATAATTTAACTGGTTTATTTTTTTAAGGGAAAGCGTAGTTATTCCAGGTTGATTGTAGGTTTGTTTCTATAAGAAACCAGAAAATGTTTTGGGGCAGCAACTGACGTGATTGTCCTGTTCACAACCTCAATAAAAAGCTCTATCCTTGCTTGCAGGCTGAAGTTCAGGCCATTTACAGTTTTCCGCAGAGGAGCATAGGAGCTACAAGCCTGTACTATAAATGACTGACTAGTACCTATTAAAAACTTCAAACTTGGCATATCACAGTGGAAACAGAATGATGATTTAATTTTTTTAAATCAAGAGCTTCTTTCCCTTTTATTCTATGCCTATCAAAACATCAAGAATGATTCGAGACTATTTCTAGTTTTGGAACAGTAAACACTATACTGGCTTCTTTCATAAGCAATCTGAGTGCTGCCATTAAAAAAGAAAAACGTTAATTTCTTAAACTACTGGAAAACACCAGAGTTTCCTAAGAATTTTGCAACTGTCTTTCGTGCCAGGGTGTCTTTGTAAAGCAGCGGGTGTTAGGCTGCGTTTTAGTGGCAGCGGGGGAGGTGTTTTTCCAGAAGTACGTTGCTAGACACGAAATGGTCAGGTCTGCTGCTAGGTATTGCTAATGGAGGAAGCGAATGCAAAGTAATGAAGTGATCTAAAAAAGCTAATTATGCATTCTGGGCACACCACTTAAACCTCATCGGGAGAATTAGCATTGAGGGTGATCGTAAAGTACTGTGAAGTTCAGTAGTTCCTCTTCTGTTGTGCTGGCTTTGTTTTCACTTGAGAAAAGGATTAATGTTCCTGTCCTCAAATTAAATGTTGTGGATTCTCAGAAAGTCTGCTTTATGTTCGGAGAAGCTTGATCGTAATGTATTACTCATTTTATACAGGGAATCAGAACTTTCTAAATCTCTAAGTACTATTCAAAGCTGTATTGGAGAGATTTATAGATTACAGCTACACTGTAGTTCTTGTCTTAGTGGTAAACTGGCTTGACCTAATTAGCAAAGCTAAATAAGCAGTGCAAAATCAGACAATGATTCATAAGTTATAGAATTTGCATGTAAAACAGTCAGCGCTCATTACAAATGCAGAAGCCTCTTGCTTGCTGTTTTTCTTCTTCACGCTCAACTACATGTGATAAAACTTAATTCCAAGTTTCTTTTGGGTCGCCTGTGAAAGCACAGATTTTTCTACTTTAATCTTTGTGAGGAGACAGTTTGCATCTGAAAAGCAGAACTTTCTGCAATTGCATTTCTCAGCCAAAATTCAGTACTACTCGCGTTTAGAAAAAACACATCCTTCCCTCAAGTCAGCTTGAAATCAATCAAATAGCTGTGTTCCTTTGAAGACTAAGCACTCAAAAGGAAATGATGGTTAGTGGCTGGTTTGTATTAGGTCAGACAGTTATTTTGGGTCCTCACTCCACTTTCATATGATGGTTTACTGAGTTTTAGTCTCTTTGTTTGGAAACTGGTTTTTATATAAGGAACCAAGAGAAGTGGTATTCTTTGGCCCATCTTCATTCATAAACCACTTGGGGGGTTTTAGTTGAATCTCAGAAGACAGGAAAACTGGGAGACCAGTGAGCTAATGACAAAAAGGAAGAGCAAACTTCAAAATGTGGAGCACACCTGTCATTCTCAAAAAGCGGTGAAGGTGGGGGGAGGCTGGTAGAAGAAAGGGCTCCTGTTACTGTTGGTAGCTGGAAGCCTCCTACTAATGTGGAGCTAGAAGCCTAGTCTGAGATAAAACTGAACTTTCTCCAGCCCAGCCAGCCAGAGATCCCGCTGCATCCACGGTGTGGGGATCAGCTTACTCTCGGAATGATGCTGCCATCTGGGGTTCACATCTGTGTACATCTGCACTCTCCTGGGCACGGGAGCTCTTGGTGAAGCACCTGGCTTAGACTTGGGAAGTACTACCCTTTTCTTCCCAGTGCTGCATGGAACCGCTTTTGCAGAGCTTCCTTTCTTCCCTTCTTGCACTTGTACTCCAAGTTGTGTTTCCTGCCGCGCTTGCCATATACCATGTGGTGTTCTTTTTCTCTCCAGTCACTTATGGATCTGTGCAGGAAGTCTCCCTGTAAGAACAAAGGCACGTGTGTCCAGAGCGGAGCCCAAACTCGATGTGTCTGCCCACCTGGGTGGACTGGTGCTTACTGCGACGTGCCCAATGTCTCGTGTCAAGTGGCAGCTTCACAAAGAGGTAAATAAGCATCCCCTGTGCTTTAAGTGAAAACATTTCCCCATGCATCATTAACCTGCGCCTCCTTTCCCCACGTGCCTGTGAGCGCGGCATGCGTTGGAAATCCCAGAGTTTTGCCTCTAGGTGGTCGATCATGATGGCTTCTAAGCTGAAAGAACCCTCTGCGAGGTTGTATTTGGGAGTCGAGGCGTTTGTGGTTCTCCCTGATGTAAGAAGCTAGCTTCTACCACAGAAATATTAGAAAAGAAGAATTCAATATTTTATGGAGTCTCAGAGTTTCAGTAATGCCGTTTTACGTAGACTGCCTTTTTGGAAACACGCGAGCTATTTATGCGTTCTGCTAAATCCCAGGCAGGCCACATTTAAGACATGTTGTCCTTGTACAAGAAAGGTATCTCGTAACTCATGATCTTTTCACAGAGAATACTGGCTACTGAGTACACTGTTCAGCTATGCAGGAAAACCATGGCCCCCCAGTGGAGTTGTTTCCTGCTTCAAATGATGTACATGTAAAAGATTTGGTTTGTAAGTGAGTTTCTTCCTGGAAAGTGGTTTGTAGCCCAGGCTGATGGACAGTGTCATGCCATTTTCAGTCCAGGAAATCCAAACAAGCAGATTCAGTGTCAGAGGAGAAGGGTGTCAAGCTCGCATGCCTTTTGCAGACGTTCTAGTTATGCAAACGTGGAAAACTTTGTACTGCAGCAGTAGTACTTCGATGTGTATTCACCGGCCAGTGGTAAAATAATGCAGCAGTACAAATACTTCATGCCAGTGTTGATGGTGATGATCCAAAGGGGCAGGGCAGTGCCTTCATTTGGAAGCCAGTTGTGGTTCTGACCCACTGTAATTCAAAGAGTAACTCTTCAGTTTTTGAGTTTCAACGGTTCAGTTCGTTGGATCCGGCAGCAAGTGTGTTTTACGCTTTTGCTCACTTGATTTAACTTTGTTTCAGGGGTCGCAGTGGACCAGTTGTGCCAGCACTCTGGTCATTGCCTCAACGTTGGAAACACGCACCACTGTCAGTGCCAGGTGGGTTACACTGGCAGTTACTGCGAGGTGCAGCTGGATGAGTGTGACTCCAGCCCCTGCCAGAACGGCGCTACCTGCCGGGATCACCTGGGTGGATACCAGTGCGAGGTAATGCACGGTCGGCGCTTGAGTAGGAAGAGGTCTAAATATTTAGAGCCTTGTAGTGCAAGGGACCCAAAAGAAATCAGAAACACGTGCGAACGGTAAAGCAGCTTCAAAGGGAAGATAAAAGCAGCCTGCACCTGGAAAGAATTTTTAATTTAGCTGTGATCGAAGCAGTGCTCCCGAGAGGCTTTCAAGACTGAAGTAGAGGCGTGATCATAAGAAGGTGTGGGTGATGGCCGTTTGAACTCCTTGCCTCTTTGGAGATGGAGTTCTTGAAAGATTTTTTTTGCCCAAGGTTTGGGTTATATGAAAATGTATGTAGGGATACGTTAAAGGAATGTTTTGTTCTCCCTATCGGATAGGCTAAGTATCCCTCTTGGTGTGGGAGATGCCTTCCACTGCTTTCTGTTTCCTACAGCTGATGCAGAGAGCAGTGGAGACTATGAGATTATCATACATCAACCTTCCTAAGCTTTTCACAATGGTAGAACTCTTTGGAAACTCGAGTCCAGAAGAAAAGGATGAGTTTCACGTAAACCTGAAGCCAAAATTACTAAACCAGTCTCGGTGCTAAACCGTGTCAGGATTTGATCGCTATGTTTTGCGGGAATAAAGTCACTCATACTCCAACACACAGTGTGCTGTCGAGTAGTCACACGCTGTCGTGTGCTTAAGCTGGCTGGCTGTGCAGCCCTGCAAATCACTTGCAGTTGTGTAGCTACGAAGGCAGTCATAACCTGTCCTATCGAGGGCTCGTTTTGTCCGGGTTAGCCTTTCTCAGGTGTCTGCTAACGTGTCCGTTAGGAGATTATTCACACTTACTTCTGTACCGGCAGTGTGTGCCTGGATACCAGGGTGTGAACTGCGAATACGAAGTGGATGAATGCCAGTTTCAGCCCTGCCGCAACGGAGGAACGTGTATAGATCTCATCGGTCGCTTCAGGTGCTCCTGCCCACCAGGAACTCGGGGTACGAAGCTCAGCAATTGACTGAATGTTGCAAGAGTGAATTTTCTCTTCAGACTGCTGGTTTCATGACGCAGAGTCTAAAGGGAATGCGTTATTTTCTTTGAAGAATGTTCCCAAAGTGCACTGAATCCCTTGAGATACATATTTTCTCTTTAAAAATAAATGCTGCTTTTTTTTCCTTCTTCTTCTTTTAAAGGAATAGGTCATGACAGTGTCCTTTTGCAATGCATGATCTGTCTTTGCCAACGGGGATGGGCAGGATTACCGTTAAGGTCTCTCCCAAGCCTCTCTGTTTTGATGTGGTAGATCCAAGGTTTCTTTTTGGCTAAGATGCTGTGAAACACAGGGAAAACTTGCTTAGCTCTTGCATAATTTTCAGTGTCCTTTACTTGTTTACATTTGGCCCTATGCTGTCCTCTGTCCTGGAGTCTTTTGTGGAAAAGCAGTTCAGTGCCTCTAGGCTAGCTTAAACGATTTCAGCAAATTTGAGCTCTTTTAATAAAGCTCTTTATTTAAAAAACAAAAGTCCACAGTTACATAGTGGTGGTTTTCAGTAATTACAATTGCACAGCCTGTTTAGAGGTCATGTTTCTTGAAAGCTAACCTCTCTGTTCTATCTGACCTGATGGCCCTGACTTCTACCTTTGAAAATATTCAGGATTGCATGCTTTAACCCACCAGTGAATGCTTTCTCACTTCTTGTCTTTCCTTAAATTTATTTCTCAAGTCCGTTAAAGATCTTACGCTCCTCTGAACTTACTTCTCCTTTCTGAAGTGTGTCATCTCGGTGTAGGCAAAATCCCCAGGTGTGTTGTCAGATAGGACTAAATTCTTAGTTCATAAAGTAAATTTAAGTAAATTTATAAAATAATCTTATATACTTGGCTCCTGCCCATATGTATTACCAGTTCATTCACTGTAGTGTGGCTGTCAGCACATCTCCCCAGTCTGGATAAGTGTTTATTTCATTGTAAAGCATTGCATTAGCAATGTATTGTTCCTAATTTGGTCCTCCAGTTAAACAAAAAATTTTTTTTTCTTCTTATACCTCCTCATCAAAGTGTGTATTTATGTACCAGTTTCTGCACTGCCCGAATTTCTGTGTTGCACTAAACCACCCACCCAGGTTCTGAATGTATTGCTTTTAGTTCTTCAGTCTGTATTTGTTGAGATGAATCACTTTTTTGGATGTGACAACTTATTTTTTTAAATGAGAGGAATTAGAGATGAATGCAATTACTTATATCAAGACTTAGCTGTTGTCCCTGGTGCAGTGTGAAATTAGTGCTTGACTGATGTCAGTATGAGCATCCTCTGTGTTTAGGTGAATGACTTGACTTGCTCCGGATGAATCAACCGGATTGACAGACAAAACTGCTTCCTCCACTTACCCTCTCTGTCCCCTTTTGTCTGCTGTACTTGTGGAGAAGGCAAAACCGGTAGCAGACATTGTCCCTTGAAAGGGAGAGGGAGAAACTGCCATCCCTGGCCGGTGCTAAGCGTTCACTGTGGGTCCCCAGAAGTCAAACCGTGGCATGCTGGCCAGGAATCTGTTTTCTGAGTTGCTTTTCTCTTGGTTGGTTGTTGCTTGTTTTAATGCTCTTGCTACAAACGCTCTTTGCCGAGTCTCAGGGTTACCGCCAGGTTGAATGAGCGCTGAGAAGCTTGCAGCCTTGCAAGGGCAGCACAGGGCTCTCCAGCCGTGCTCGGTCGTAAGGCTAAATTGAGTGCATCTTTTTTATGGTTTTGTGTTTTTAATTATACCCTTAAATTAAGTCAAGCATGAAAGCTGCTAAATACCAGTATGACCTACTGTTGAGAACAGCCTGGACCCAACCCACATGCTCCCTAGGTCTGATCTGAGGCTGGCTGTCTGCACCGGGTATGGATTGCATTAAGCTGAGATCTTTACCCACTCGTATCTGGGACTGTGTGTGACATGGTTTTAAAACTTGACGAGCAGTGCAGGAAATGAGGCCGTGACACCGTATCCTCAAATGGTTTCTTTTTACTGTCTTGGCAGGCCGTACCTGTGAGGAGAACGTCGACGACTGTGTTTCGGACTCGGGAGCACCCCGCTGCTTTAATGGAGGGCAGTGCATCGACCAGATCGGGGGCTACAGCTGTCTTTGCCTCCCAGGCTTTGCAGGCGAGAGATGCGAGGGAGATATCAACGAGTGCCTCTCTAATCCTTGTAACCCTCGCGGAAGTCTGGACTGTGTTCAGCTGATAAATGATTATACTTGCATCTGTCGTAGTGCTTTTACCGGTGAGTAGTCGTAAACACGCTCACAATTTCAGAGTGGTATCGTGAAAAATAGTTGTTCTTTCCCTTTCTGACAGTCATGTTTAGTCACTCCCCTTTACAATATCTGATTGTTTCCCTACACCATGTCTCAGTTTTTAAAGCCATCTTTCTTTTAAACCTTCTAAGAAATGTGGCTTGCAGAGCTATCTCAGACAAAGGAGTCTCCTGAGACATTTGGCTGCCAGGAATTTTTTTCTTTGGTACTTCTCTCTCCTTCATAATTCCACATTTTTAATATTGGAAGTGTAACTGTTCATGTGTCAGCTTCTCCATGGCTTTTCTTTTTCCAAGACAGCCTAAGAATTTTCTCTATAAATCTGTGTTATGGTGTCCATAATTAGCTTTCGGCCTCCTTTTCTACTCCTCTCTCCATTTCTTCCTTACACTGGTGATGTGGTCAGGATGGAATACTCTGCGCACCGGCAGACTGTGCATTCCTCGCTCAGTGATGTGATCCTTCCACAATCCAACATTGAATCACGACTTTGCAAGAATTTCACACTGTGCAAACTTATGTCTCACTCTCTCTAGATCTCTTCTTTGTTAGTATTGCTGCTATTCTGCTTTCTGCCTCCCACTGGGCATAAGTTTGGGCTAATAGTCTCCAGATGTGTCTTAACTTTCAGCTTTCCAGTTTCCACGTCTGTTTAACTTCTTAGGTGTTCATTTTTCTCCCGTTAAAACCTTTTGCTTTCCCTGCCTACCAGTGACCTTCTCTGCATGCTTTACCAGTAGTTTTTACTTCTTTTTCTCAAAATTTAAAGGTGCCGTGGTTTTCCCTTAAATTTGTGATTGTCAGATGCAAAGAGACCACAAAGACATACATGTGAAGAATTCATGTCGTAGTTTTTGAGAGCATTACCTAGTCTGACAGAAGAAGTTCCTAAAAGAGCGACATAGGAGGGAAGTGGAGCCAGGCTGACTAGTGGGGCGCCAGTGCAGGTCATCAGATAGGTTTATGTTTAAGCCCATCTGTTAAACTTGCTTTTATGAATTATGCCTCATGTTGCTTCTGGCTCTCATGGAAGGGCTGCTGGAACTTGCAGCGTGGGGAGTGCAGACCTGCTGCACTAGGAGGAGCAGGGAGAGCTGCTGTGTCTCAGACATGAAATCTGTCTGGAAATGTTAGGCACAGAGGGGGAGCGTTCTTCTTCCTCTAGCTGTTCTTCTGTGCATTCCACATTGACCCTGCTGCCTGGGAGGGGACAGGGTGGCTTTGCTGTGGTTCATGATAGGATGCCAGGACTCCGTGGGCCATCCTGCCCTGTCTGCTCCTGTCTGCGAGCAGGCAGTCTTGGCTGCACATGTGTGCAGACTTCTATTAATGTTTTTCTAGGGGGTCCAAGTCATGCTTAGGTCATCCTCATCTTTTTAAAGTCTGGTGTGAGACTTTGACTCTAGGAGCTGCTGTAAATGCTAGTCAGCGCAGGAAGACCTCTGTCTAGCTGTTGAGTCTGAGGAGAGTCTGCTTGCTTGTCCTGTTCACTCAGGTTGCATCTGGTTGTTCATTCATGGTTAGAGGGTGATTTGCTTTTCGACTGACTGAGCACTTCCCAAAAAGTAAAGAAGTCTTAGGAACTCCCAAATTGGTGTGGTACAGCGCCTTCGGCCTCTGTGCCTGGCTGACTTCGGGGTGACAGCAGCAAATTCCATCTTCCTGCTGGGTTGTACACATTCTTGAGGAGGCAGACAAGATGGGCTGTCTCCAAATACATGTTGTGGATTCTGGGGTTGTGCCTTCCTCTACCGCTACTTAGGGAGCATGTGTTGCCTGAAGAGACGTTCCCTATCTGTTCTGAGGGGAAAGCCTCACTGGAGCGTTTGGCTCATTGATTATTCGTTGGAGTGGTTTGCTTCGTGATGGCTTTTTGATGTGCACTCACACACATTTCTCTGCTCTCTTCTCCCCATGTGTCTACATCTCAGGTCGTCACTGTGAGAGTGTCATAGATGTGTGTCCCCGGAAGCCTTGTCAGAACGGAGGAACCTGTGCTGTTGCCAGCAATATGCCAGATGGGTTCATCTGCCAGTGTCCTCCGGTAAGCACTGTATCCTGAAACTGGATTGCCTGCCTCAGCCGTAGGGTTCTCTGGCTACAGTCTCATTAGTTTCACTGGTCCACTGTAGATGAAGGTTATCTTTTCTGTACTACTTGCAAAGCTCTGTCCTTGGACACTCTTTGCTCACATCCTTTAGTTGATCTACTTAGCTGGGAAACCTGGGGCTTCCAGGTGCTCTAGGAGAGAGATGCTGCCTCTTGTCACCCCAAACAACTCTGCTCTCAAGGCAGGATAGCTGACTTTTCTGTCTTAAACCTAGCATTAATTTTTGACAGTTTTTTTTGCTACCCTGTGCTCTGAGCACTTCCTGCAAGATTCGCTTTGTTCACGGCTCTTCTAAGTCCATTTCAAAATGTAACGGAGCCTTGTAAGTTCCTAGTCTATCCGTGAGACTAGATGTGGAAAATCAGGGCTCCTGCAATGAGGCTAGAGGAGTTACGGGGCAGGAAGGGTTTGCACGTGACACCTTGCCTCCAGCCCTCAGAACATTGAAGAATAAGTTTGTGAGTCTGGTTGTTTTGCTTTTTTCCCCGCCGTAGGGTTATTCTGGAGCGAAATGTGAGTTCAGCAGCCACAGTACTTGTGGACAAGTGAAATGCAAGAAGGGGGAGCAGTGCATCCAGACATCTTCTGGTCCACGGTGCTATTGCCCCAGGCTGTCTGTGGGAGAGGAGTGCCAGACAAACACGGGTTGTGCCAGTGCCCCCTGCCAGAATGGCGGAAGCTGCCACCCTCATTCTCAGCCCCCTTACTATTACTGCCAGTGCCCTGTTCACACCCAAGGCAGCCAGTGCGAACAGCCCGTAACTTTCAGCCCGGAGCCCCGAGGGTGTTTGGATTCCCAGTGTGCAGAAAAAGCAAAAGATGGCTATTGTGATGAAGACTGTAACACTCACGCCTGCCAGTGGGATGGAGGCGACTGCTCCCTGACAATGGAAGATCCCTGGGCCAACTGCTCCTCTTCATTGCGCTGCTGGATGCTTTTCAACGGACAGTGCGACGAGTTCTGCAACACACCCGAGTGCCTGTTCGACAACTTTGAATGTCAGCAAAACAGCAAAATATGCAAGTAAGGCTTGACCCTGAGAACGGTTTTTCTGTGCCACCCATACATCTCCTGCTGGCGCTTGCAGTAGCTGGTCCGCTTCACGCCTGCTGCTCTCGTCTCCTCCGTCGTTTCTGTTGCTGGTCCTTGCTCTTGCTGGAAGCTTGGCATCAAGGAGCTTCTGCTGCTTTGAGTACTTTTCATATATATTTGCAAGGAAGTTCTGGAATTTGTATGCTATGAACTCGGTAGCCTGAGCAGCAGTCCTGTGGTAACCCGCTTGATGGCTGTGCCCTGCTTTCTGTGGAAATTTATATAGGAGCCATTTCACCTTGGACTAGATTTTAATAGCCCTGCCTCCTCTCCTGAATTGCACTCCATACCAGCAGTACCTGTATTTTTTTTCCCAGCTGTATTTGCTACCTCTGAGTGTATTTTCCAGCTTGTTTCCCATGGCACTTCTTTCTCTTCAGTTATTTCTGATAAATGCTACAACTTTGCTGTGACGTTTCTCCCTTGGTGAGCCAGGATGTGTCACAGCTTTATCTTAGTAAACAGAATAAGCAGTTCTCTTCCACTGGTGTTCTGTGCTTCCTGCTTCCACCCTGCCAGACTGCAAGCTTATCCTGGGGTTATTTTTCTTCTTGTTATATCCTGAATATGGTTGATATTTTACCTCAAATGGTTATGAAGAGGGTATAAGGCCCTGGCCCCTAGGCTGCAGGTATACTGGACAGAATGTCTGTGTCTGACATGCTGCCTGTAACCCTTTTGCTGTTCTAGGTACGACAAGTATTGTGCAGATCACTACGCAGATGGCCGCTGTGACCAGGGCTGTAATAGCGAGGAGTGTGGCTGGGACGGTCTGGACTGCGCTGGTGACAAAGCTGAGAAGCTGGCAGAGGGGACCCTAATCATTGTGGTCTTGATAACCCCTGATGAGCTGCTGGGTGATGTTCGCAGCTTCTTGCGCACTTTGGGAACTCTCCTGCACACCAATCTGAGAATCAAGCTGGACTCCCAGGGAAACCCCATGGTGTTCCCATACTACGGGGAGAAATCGGCAGCACGGAGTCGGCGATCGCTTGTGGTCATTCGCAAGCACAGAGAACTAGAGCAAGAGGTCATTGGGTGAGTGAACACTTCTGTGTTCCTCCGGCCTTCTTAGGCTGATAGCTCTGGCTTGTAGGTGTCTGGGGCATTCTGGACCTTCTAGGGCTGTAGTCTGGGTTTTTTTAATGGGGGAATGTAAAGCTATTGCAACTGCTGAATTCAGAGCTGGGGTGGAAAGATTAACTTAAAAGGCTGCAGTTTAACCCAGTGCTTTGGCAGAAGTTTCTGTCACTGACTTCTGTGCCCTCTTGCTGTGTCTCTACAGCACCAAGGTGTTCCTGGAGATCGACAACCGTCAGTGTGCAGAGGATTCGGAGCAATGCTTTCAGAACACAGAAGCCGCTGCAGCTCTCTTGGCTGCTCAGGCCATCAAGGGCATGTTGCCCTATCCTTTCGTGTCTGTCCAAAGTAAGTAACTGCAGAGGGGAAATTGCTGGCGGAGGAAGGTGGCCATCACAGTTGGGCTTGCAAAATTCCTGCTCGGCTTATTGATTGTCTTAATGTGTCTCACTGTTCAGTATGATTTCTGGGAGCTAACGTATTCCTACCCAGTTGTAGAGGTGTGTATGTGCAATATGCTCATTCTGCTTGGAGGGGGCATATGGTTAGTAAGGCAGGGCACTGAAGTTCAGAGCCTGGTCATTTTAATACTGCAGGAACAGTACTCTCATGTGGTGCAGCAGTGTGCAGTGATCTTGCCTGCACTAAAACCCATTCAAGTGCTCGAAGCCATGAATTCAGTGAAAAGGGTGCCATTAGAGAGAAAGGGTTGGGGGTATTCCTCGGTCTCCCAGATGTTTTCTGTTCTGGCAATACGTAATCCCTTAGTCCGAGGCTCGTCTGCAACCTCATACTGGATTGGTAGTATCGCTATTGGGCTGGGTCGGGTCGTGCTTGTATCTTTATGTACATCAGCGCTCTCTACACTGATTGAAGGTCGTTGTCTGTACTGTGTTAATTTCACTGTATTTTAACTGGAATTTTTAGGTGAACCCCTGTTACCACCGAAGACCCAGTTGCTTTACCTGCTTGCTGTGGCAGCTTTGATCATCCTCTTAATCCTTCTCTTGGGTGTGATGATGGCAAAGCGTAAGCGCAAACACGGTTCGCTGTGGCTCCCAGAGGGCTTTATTCTGCGCAGGGATCCTAGTAATCACAAGCGCAGAGAGCCGGTTGGGGAAGATGCTGTTGGACTCAAGTAAGTTCACATTTAGGCCACTGACTGTGTTTGTTAGTGTGTTAGAGGATTTTGAGAATGTGGTGTGTAAATCTCATTAAAGGCACTTAACTCCATAGAGGAAGCTGCCTGTAAGCTAGAACTTCTTAGGCTATTTCTCTAAATTTTGATACATCTGTTTTGGCCAGAAGAACTTTAATTGATGGTAATCTGTAAAATGCTAGTAAGATAAAATGTCTCTGCTTATGTTTAGTTTTCTGGCACTCTGTTTAGTTCAGCGGTTGGGTACTGTTTCCATAATTTCCTCCTGGAATAGGTGAGGCATTTTTATGTTGACAGGTGACAACAAACTTTTAATACAATGCGTTAAAGACGTGACTCAAATAATGGAAAGTTTCAAAAGAAGAATCCCATTTACACAGTTTTGGCTTTCCACTGAATTAACCAAGCTTGCAGTTCTAAATACCTGTAATGCCACTGTTGGCTGCTTGAGATTTCTCATTTATTGGTCCCTCTGTCTGCAAGCTACCAAACATGGACGCATCCCCGCCTTGGTCTCTGCAGGCTCGTATAAGTGGCAGTAGTAGCACCTGGTCAGCCTGCAAAGTGATGTGTTCTCCTTGTTTGTTAGAAATCTGTCAGTCCAGATACCAGAGGGTAACCTGGCGGATTCCGGACCAACTGAACACTGGGCAGGTGATGGTGGACCTCAGCCAAAGAAAGCAAAGGTAAGGAGCTCCAAGACTTGAATATCACCTGAAGCTGAAACCGCTAGTGAGGAAAACAGCTGCATGAGTACGCCCCTTGCTCGAAACCTTCCTTTGCTTCAAGGGTTTTGTAATATATATCTAATGATATGTGAGGAGCAAGTCCTCAGGTTAACACTGCCATGGCAGGCACTAGAAAAACCAGGTAACTGCTATTCAGTGTCCCCTCCCTACCCAGGCCCAGCTGCATCAAAGCGGGGAAGAGAAGGTTAACGGCGGTGTAATGTCTCGCTGTTCAGGCCTGATAACATACGGTGGGACTGTGAAAGCTGAGAATGCCAAGCAGATGCAAATGGAGACCAACATTAGCTTAAAACAAAATAAAAAACCAAACGACAACAAAAAAAAAAAACCCCAAACAACAAAACTAAAGAAACAAAACCAAGAAAACCGCAAGCACTTCCAGTGTCTTTGGTCACTCTTTGAGCATTTTGAAGCAACTGGCTATTTCTTGTGCTTAGAGTGAGGATCAAGCGTTGCTCGCGGAAGGTGACGAGCAGATAGATCAGCGCCAGTGGACACAGCAGCACCTGGAGGCAGCGGATGTCTGTGGGAGCACGTCACTAGCCCTTACACCACCTCAAGCAGATCAAGAAGTGGATGTTCTGGATGTCAATGTCAGAGGGCCAGGTCAGTACTCTGAGTGTCCATGTGTTCTGCCAGCCAGCCACTGACCTCCCCTATCTCCAGTGGCTGGGACGGCTAGTGGTTAAAGATTACGTGGACTGTACAGGAACACCAGCAGAACTTCTGTGGTACTTCAGGAAAGCTCACGTGCGCTCCAGAAAAGAAAGCTGGACAGATTGGGTTATGGGCTGTAGCACATGGAATATCATGGAACCAGGAGAAAAAGAGTTCACTTAGCAAGCACCTGTAGGAAGTACAGCTGTAGGGTCTCTAACGATGCATGCCTGAAAGATACTGTCAGAATGCTGTGGCGGCAGAAATCTGGAACGTGTAGTTGGGCTGGAAACAAAGCCCAGCTTCTCCAGCTGGATCACAGCAGAGATTTGTGGCAGGCTTCGCTAAGGACCAACTTAGCAGGATTTATACCGGAGGTGTCTGTTGTCTGGGGTGGCCTTCTGCTGAATACGATGACTTCTGGCATACCCTGATCAGCAGCGTGTGAGATGCTGTACGGGAGCAGAGCAGCAGTGTAGCAAGCCTGTTAGTTAATTTTTTGTTTTATTCACCAATTTATATCCTCAGTTTATGAATTCAATGAGTTGATCACCATAACACAGCTGTGAAGTTTGAAGGAAATTCTCAGGCACACAGGCTTGCTGTCTTTCTCAGATGACTAGATGCAGTAAGAACGCTTTGCTGCTTTAGCACTAAGGCTGGGTAACATGGTAAGGGACTGGGTGGGTCATCTGGTAATAACCAATTCCTGGGTTCTGAGAGGAGAGAGTTAACTAAGAACTTTATCCTGGCTGGAAATGCTGCAAGCATGGCTCTTGTTCGTATGTGGAGAGGTAGTTCTGGTGAAATTGCTGCAACTGCTTTTTATTGGTTTTGTGGGAATATTTTCATGCAATTTAATGATGACTGGACCTGTTCTCCCAGTTCCCTTCTATTGTCTTCTCTGCTCATTGACCCATTAGCTCTCTTAAATGCAAAGCACAGGGAAGGAGGGATTTCTGTGTGTAATGAGTGTGAGAACATAAACCATCAGTTTCTGCCACATTTAAGCTTTTCTTTATTTCACCTGTTGAAGCTGCTAATTGTGTGACAGGGTGAAAGCTTTCCAAGTGCAGGCAATAACATTCTTAAGACTTCAGACTGCTTATTTTCACCTTCACTCAAAGCTTTGTCGAACAATAGCAATGGAATAATACTGATCTGTGAGCTGCTTTCCTGCCATTCAGATGCAACTGTGAGGCTTGCAGCAAGCTGCTGTAAGCTATCACCCTCTGCGGCGTCAGAAGCAAGCAGCTGAGTTACTGTTAGGGGAAGAAACTGTTTAAGAAGTCTGAGAAGTGTTGGAAGTAGTGGGTTAGTAAGGAGGAGTAGGATTCCTCACAGTTCGTGTAGCTATTCATCTGCCCTGGCCACCTTCATCTTCCCTTGCAGGCAGAGGGAAAAATCAGGCACTTGAGAGGCAGTTCATCTCTGTCTCGGGCAGAAGTCTCCTGAAGACTGGATGGCTCGCACTCCAGTGATGCTTCGCTGCCACTAATTACAAAGGGTGTCGAGGCTGACTGACTTGGGTGCAGGTGTCTGGCCTGGAGCCCTCTGGAGCTGGGCGAGTTAGATGCTGGCCACAGGTCCAGGTGGCAGGTAGAACAGTAGAGAGCTTTTTTTCTAGAGAGAGGAAGGCAAATCAAAATGCCTCCGTGTACCAAGGGATGGTTCCCTCTCTTAATCCAGCACCTTCTGCAATCTCTCGAGTGAAGGGGGATCCAAGAGGTCCAGTCTCGTGCAGAAGTATTGCCTGAGACTTTACCGGTAGGTTCTCTACGTCCCAGCTGTCGGTATATTGTGCCTGTGGGAGTCCTTCAGTTGTACCTGTCTGGTGGACTTCTGGCTTTACCATCTCACTCTGAGTTTTACATTTACTCTGGGGCTGTCTTCCTGAAGGACAGCAAAGAGAAGAGCTTTTATAAAATGCCACTGGTACCTTTGTCTCCCCATGCTGTTCTTTGTGTCCCCCAGAGTGGTGAGGACATGCTTTTCACTGGAGTTCTTGTGAGTGTGTGACCAGGGTAGTGCTATTATAGGCAGAACTGGTAACACCACCTATAATTAAAACTGATTAACTGTCCCTATTATATGCCCCTCTTTTTCAGTTACTAAAACTTCAGTGGTTCAGGCTAGAATTTTCCACGCTGTGTGTCTGCCTCCAGCTGGAGCCTTTCGGGTTCTTTTGCAGCTATTTTGGAGAGGAAGCTGGAAGGAGGAAAAAAAAACATTGTGTCCACGGTGCTTTTTTCTAGTAGTCCATCAAGCACTTAATTGTGACGATCTAGCTGGATGTGCTTTTTGCTAGCCTCATAAAACTACCCATGTGTGGCCAACTTAGAAAGCTCTGGAAAGAGCTGCACGTACCTGAGAGACTTTGCGGAGGATGGCCGCTAATTCTCCCAAGGATTTAGTGCGTACTATAGCTGTGTCCCTGTAGAGCAGCTGGGCGTGACCTGACCAGGACAACTGAGTGACTGAGCAAGCAAGACCTTTTCCTGTGAGTGGTGCTCCCAGGGATCTGGTGCTGGAGGAAAGGAAAGCTCCTTTCTGTGCTCCTTTCTCTGTGCTCTTTGTGTCGGGGCAGTACGGAGGAGACCACAGCCTGACCGGAATACTGAGAAGTGTTCATTTGGGACAAGGAGACGGAGCCAGCAGTGGGAGGGAGTAGCACTAAAGGAGGTATAGCCTTGGACAGCAGACAGAAGGGTTTATAGACAGGACTGGCTCTTGGAACTGAATCCAGGCCCATACGTCAACACTTTCGCTGCCGTCCAACAAATCCTGAGAAGGTGGCGGGGTGGAAGCCCATGTGTCCTGTGGTTGTGAGCCACTAGGAGGAGCGTGGCTGCTGTCAGCCTGGCTGGGGAGCAGCCCTGGAGGCCACAGCCCTCACCTCCGCCCCTGCTCCACACTGGGCCTTCTGGTAGAACAGTAGAGTTTTAGGAAGTTTTGGAACTGCCCTAAAATAGAGAGTCAGGAAAGCTAGGTGATCGGAAGTTGGAAATGAGAGCAGGGCGTTGGAGCTTTGTCAATGTGAGGTCATCGCCTGTTTGTCTGCACAGAATCCTGATTCTGCCATACAGCTTTCTGCAGGGCTCCCACACTTCATTCAGTGCCGGTAGTGCACTGTAGATTGCGAGCTCTGCAGGCAGGGGAGCTGTTGTCCGTAGGGTCCAGGAAAGCCCCGTGCTTATCCATGGAATCAGTCAGGCAGTTGCTGAAAGATTGTCTTGAATTTCTGCTAGCGAGCCACGCTGGAGAAGCAAAGTTCGTGTTCACCTTTGCAGAGTTCCAGTGGGGCGCCTAGCCCAGAGAGGTTCACTCCTGCTGCCGTCTCAGTCCCTCTTACTTTCTAGGTGCTTACAATGTGTGTGGAGTAAAGCAGTAAAACCAGTAAGAAAGCATTAGCATCCACAGCTGGAGTCTTTGGTTTTAGGTAGCGATTGTCTTGTAATGTTCAGAGTCTGCTGAAAGTGAAGCATTGGCATTTGATGGGTTGCTGAAAATACGTGGAGGTGTGTTAAATCTTAATTACACTGCACCAAGAGGGGTATTGCCAATCATCAGCATGAGCTAGTCTTCCTGGACCACCCCTCTGATGAGCAGGGAGAGAGGGAGGTTCATCCAAGGGAGCGATGCAAGGCCCCTGGTTGGATGGATGTGAATCTAGCCTTTGTGGATGTGCCATGCGTGTGAGCCTATCCCTGGAGACTTCTGGAGAGACACGAACCCAGCATCTTCCAGAGCACTGAGACCGTGTGAGACTTCCAGCAACCTCTGTCTGTGGGTGGTCCATGCTGCGCATGAGGGTGTGTGGGCAGCAAGGCGTTGTGCGTGTGTAGGACGCTACCGGTACCCCAGTGAAGAGTACTCAATGAGATCCTGCTCCAGGGTGTACTTACGTGAAAGTACAGCACGTGCCGGATCAGTCTGTGTAGGGCTCCGTCATGGGCGTTATTAGAGCTCGATGAGGTTGGTTCAGGCAGCCCTCTCCTGGGGCGGTTTTCAGCTTTGAGTGCTTGACTGACACAACGTCACAGTCCTTGTTGTGAAGCCCTTCGTGTGTCATAGATGTGAAGGCTTTTGTCCGCGTTTCTCTTCAGGTTAGTATCTGCAAAATACCACCGATAGTCAGTGGCTAATTGTCCAGTAATTTTTCTCCGTCAATTGTTCTTTTCCCCAGGTATACGAATAGAACATCCCTGTGAATAGTTATGTTTAGTCATCTGAAGTCTTGCATTTTTATAGCCCTTGCTTCTCTCTAGGAATTCAGCTCGCCTCAACATTTTGGGGAAGTTTTCCACTTGAGCAGCAAACTTATTTTGGTTTATAATGGTCTTATTTATTTGAGAAGTTCTGCTGGGGTCACAGTAGGTGTTCAAGTCCTGTTTGAAAGGAAAACAGCTCGCTAACTCTGGGCTTTAAGATGAGAGAAAGTTCTGGGTTAAAGTGACTGAAGAGATTGTCTGC